>CM019824.1:80928107-82128107 GCA_009763385.1 Coix lacryma-jobi var. lacryma-jobi | reverse complement strand
CTATGATGTACTATTGTTTACACTGTGCAAATACCGCTACCTATGATGTCCTATGATGCCCTATGATGGCCTGTGATGTCCTATGTGGCCTGTGATGTCCTATACAACTCCTATTGTCCTACTCTCTCTACTACTGTGCTACTCTCTCTGCTACTGTCCTACTCACATGTTGTCCTACTGCTGCTGTCCTACTACTACTGCTGTCCTACTACTACTCTACTACTCTCTCTACTACTACTTGTAAGCTGAGGTAGCGGCATATGCAATGATGTGACTCCTTCTATGCTGAGGCAGTGGCGATGATGATCGAAATGCCCTCCCGTACTTGTAATTAAGCTGCTAAACTAGGATGGCTTGTATATCATGTACAAACAACCAGTTGGAAGCAATGTGATGACCTTGGAGGGCAAATCTGAGCCAACTATACATTCCCATGTTTTTATAGCATAATATACCATCTTTTACCATGGTACTCTATGGAACTGTTATCACTGTTATCATGAAACATGGTCACCAATTTATTTACAAACTGAATCTATTTCTCTGCTCACTGAATCTATTTCAACTTGATAATGGAAGTACTTATTCGTCAGCTTGGCCTATGATGCAATCTTAGGGTTTACGGTGGCACCATTCTTTTACACATATGAGTCTTTGTTGTTGTCATGTGTCCTATTTAACCGTGGGACACACATCCATTCCCAAGCAACTGGTGTAGGCTTATTACCTCCGTGATGGCTGGGATGGATGTGTCCCATGGTTACATAGCTCCCATGAAATTGTCTGACACTTCTTCTACTTATTTGCCACCAGTGATGGTTACTAAATAGCTCAAACTTAGTGGTGCTGAGGCCTTTGTTGGGACAGAAGAGTATTTGGGGGGCTCAGTTTGGTTGCTACTACTACTACCACAGTGGTTGTGGTACTATTACTACTAGCCAACTACTGCTACTACTATATCTACTCTACTACTTCTACTACTACCCTACTACTGATCTACTCTACTACTACTCTACTCTACTCTACTCCTACTACTATACCTTACAACTCTACTCTACTCTACTCTACTCTACTTCTACTTCTACTACCACAGTGCTTGCAATGATGATTGGAGACTTATATGCCACCAGTGATGCTTACTAAAATTTTTCATGGCCAATGAAGAAACTTGATTTTAGGAGGTGCTTGCCTGTTCTGTGGTTAACTCTAAATTGGTTTTCATGATAATTTGATTTGAGAAGAATTTGATAATTTGTGATAAATTGGGATGAATTTGATCGATTGGGATGAATTTGAAATAAATTGGGTGGCACCATTCTTTCACAATGAATTTATCTACTACTACTAGCTTGGGTTCTCCTTGGCCTATGATGCAATCTTAGGGTTAGGGTGGCACCATTCTTTTAACACATATGAGTCTTTGTTGTTGTCATGTGTCCTATTTAACCATGGCTGACATCCATTCCCAAGCAACTAGTGTAGGCTTACCTCCCTGATGGCTGGGATGGATGTCAGCCACGGTTACATAGCTCCCATGAACTTGTCTGACACTTCTTCTACTTATTTGCCACCAGTGCTGAGACCTTTGTTTGCTACTTATATGCCACCAGTGATGCTTACTAAAAATTTTCATGGCCAATGAAGAAACTTGATTTTAGGAGGTGGTTGCCTGTTCTGTGGTTAACTCTGAATTGGTTTTCATGATAATTTGATTTGAGAAGAATTTGATAATTTGTGATAAATTGGGATGATTTTGATCGATTGGGATGAATTTGAAATAAATTGGGTGGCACCATTCTTTCACAATGAATTTATCTACTACTACTAGCTTGGGTTCTCCTTGGCCTATGATGCAATCTTAGGGTTAGGGTGGCACCATTCTTTTACACATATGAGTCTTTGTTGTTGTCATGTGTCCTATTTAACCATGGCTGACATCCATTCCCAAGCAACTAGTGTAGGCTTACCTCCCTGATGGCTGGGATGGATGTCAGCCACGGTTACATAGCTCCCATGAACTTGTCTGACACTTCTTCTACTTATTTGCCACCAGTGCTGAGGCCTTTGTTTGCTACTTATATGCCACCAGTGATGCTTACTAAAAATTTTCATGGCCAATGAAGAAACTTGATTTTAGGAGGTGGTTGCCTGTTCTGTGGTTAACTCTGAATTGGTTTTCATGATAATTTGATTTGAGAAGAATTTGATAATTTGTGATAAATTGGGATGATTTTGATCGATTGGGATGAATTTGAAATAAATTGGGTGGCACCATTCTTTCACAATGAATTTATCTACTACTACTAGCTTGGGTTCTCCTTGGCCTATGATGCAATCTTAGGGTTTAGGGTGGCACCATTCTTTTAGACATATGAGTCTTTGTTGTTGTCATGTGTCCTATTTAACCATGGGATACGTCCATACCCAAGCAACTGGTGTAGGCTTACATCCCTGATGGCTGGGATGGACGTGTCCCATGGTTACATAGCTCCCATGAAATTGTCTGACACTTCTTCTACTTATTTGCCACCAGTGATGCTTACTAAATAGCTCAAACTTAGTGGTGCTGAGGCCTTCTCTCTTCTCTTATTTTGCCTCTACTTCCCTCTACTCTCTTCTCTCTTCTATGTTGAACATGTTTTTATTGCTTTCGAATTGCAAGGCAACCACCAATGAATGTTTAGAATCTGAGGCCTAATTAATTTAATTGCTTTCTGCCTATGATGAATGCATTGCCACTTTCTGCCTCTTATGGTTTTCATGATTGTCATCAAGCCATGTGATACGGCCATGCCTAGCTATTTGAAACAAGTTCAGTGGCTGGGCAGGATGACTCACATGGCTCCATGGCTGTCATGATGTTCTCTATAATCTATATGAAACATCCTTTAGCTCCAAGTCCAATGATTTTTGAAATGGCAATACAATCTGAGGCAAATTTTCATTGTATCTTCCTTGATCTCCTATCCTCTCCTCTACTTCCCTCTCCTCTCTTCTCTCTTCTATGTTGTACTCTTACACTGCTCTACTACTAATGCAGAAGGATGTCTGCTTGGTATGTTGTTTTTAGGGCACCAAGCCAGGTATTTACACCAGCTGGGCCGAGTGCAGTCAGTATGTCCTCAAAGTTAAGGGAGATGTGCATAAAAAGTACAAGTCTTTTGAGGAAGCTTCTGCGGCTCTAGAGGCTTTGAACTCAAGAATCAGCTCAATTCCTACTGCACCTACCCCTACCTTACCTTCCTATCAGGTTGGAGTGGCAGGCAGTCCATCTTGTTGGACTGTGATGTGGGAAAAATGTGCAGGTGTTGTTAGATGCTTCGGTTGTGGCTAAGTGGATGACGCTGCACTGTTACCTTGATGTAATAATTAATTAGACAAGTTACTACTACTACTACTACTACTACTCTACTACTACTACTACTACTACTACTACTACTACTACTACTACTACTACTATACTACTACTACTCGTACTATCCTACTACTCTACTCTACTCTACTACTGTACTACTCTACTACTACTGGTACTACTACTGCACTGTTACCTTGATGTAATACTTAATTAGACAAGTTTACTACTACTACTACTACTACTACTACTACTACTCCTACTCCTACTATCCTACTTACTACTACTCCTGGTACTACTACTACTGGTATCCTTAATACTATACCTTGTACTTTTACTACTACTACTATACTACTACTACTACTACTACTATACTACTACTACTACTACTACAACTACTCCTACTACACTGCTACTCTCTACTACTCTACTACTCCTACTAATCTACTACTACTGGTACTACTACTGCACTACCTTGATGTAATAATTATTAGACAAGTTACTACTACTACTACTACTACTACTACTACTACTACTACTACTATACTACTACTACTACTACTACTACTACTACTACTACTACTCTACTACTACTACTAGCTACTACTATGACTTAGTGACTTTAATATCCATGTCCAATATGTACTTTATTGTTCATAGATTCCAATGGCGCAAGAACCACAGCCTGAACTACAATGGCGCGACCCCACCCCGAATGGTTCTTCTGGGTCAACTAGTTATGAGAGCCACGTTAGTGTGACCCCGACGGAAAAGAGGAAACATCGTACAGAGGAAGAGCTAGATTTGAACTTTGACCCGCAGGACGAAGCACAAAGTGACAGGTCCGTGAGTTAGGGAGGTTCGATACCACTAGTGCCTCGGACTTTGGATTTCGACGAAGAACAAGTTGGCGCGGAGCAAGAAGCCCCCGCTCCCTCCACAGCAACTTCTTCAAACAAATCTGCAGGTGACAAGCCTGTTCGAAGAAGGGGGGAACACGGGAGGCACAAGAAGCACAGTGATATCCATGTGATCCTCACGGTGGGGCCGCAGGGAGAGCCGTTGCAGCCAACGACGGTCCTCGGGAAGTTTAGCAACCAGTGTTCGTGTTTAGTGAGGGAGCATGTTAAGATCACTTGTGAGAAATGGCCGGATGTCCCTACTGATGATAAGGAAGATGTCTGGAAAGAGATGCTGAACCGCTTCACTTATCCTGAGGATGCCGACATGACCAAGTGCAGGGACTGGGTGATGCACGTGGCAGAAGGGCCCTTCGAAGCTTCAAGTACATACATGCTGAACAGAGACTACGTGAAGACAGGGAAGTCACCTTTGATCAAATATAATATGATCTTGGCTGAAGACTGGGAAGTTTTCATTAAGCAGAGGCAAAGCGAAGAAGCAAAGGCCAAGACCGAGCGGTTCAAAATGCTCAACAAGATGAACACGCAGCCTCACACAATGGGCATGACACGGTATGCCGGTAAGAGGCCGAAGTGGCAGGCGCAAGAAAGGGCTCAAGCCAATGCTGGGATAAAGAATCCGTTGTTAGACGTCGATGAACGGGGCCGTGACTACTTCTACGGCCACAAGCCATCAAAGAAGCGTATGGCTGATCCGAAGATCGAGGAGCTCGAGAAGGCTCTTATTGAGGCCTCTACATCCAAGGACGAAAGCTTCAAGGTTCGCAGGGGCGTCGACATGCTGACCAAGGTGCTTGGAAACCCGGAGCACCGCGGCCGCGTCCGTGGCATGTCCTCGAGGAAGAGTTGGAAGGTGGTGGAGTCATGGCAAACAGACCGTGCCAAGGACATGTCGAGGCCGAGGTACAAAGAAGGCCTCGTAAAGCAAGGCTACGATCAAGCTGTGTCCGAAATGATCAACAAGTCCATACAAGACGCGTTCACCAGCAATGACCCCAAGATGGTGGCGCTCAGGAACCAGATGTTTAGCCAAGCCGGCCTGAAGGTGCCTCAAGCTTCACAAGGGCAGCTGTTGATCGAAGATCGCCCAAGGCGTCCGTTCGATGACATCAAGGAAATGATTTTCTGCCACCTTTGGGTGCCGCTCGGCAGGGGAGGGAAGCGCCTGCACGTGGCAGATGGTTGTATATTACCAAAGGATCAAATCTTTGTTTTCACCGAGGAGCATCAGATCCCTAAGGACACTACCATCGTGGCCGTAACGTGGTGTGGGCCAGAGTTTGAAGAATATGAATTGGACTATCCCGCTATGACTGGGGTTAGGGTCCTTGGTCAGGCGATCAATTTAGAAGTTCCATGGTGTACTGAAGACATCGAGATCTATGGGAAACCGCCAACGCCGACCCCGACGCCGACATCACAACCCTCGTCGGTAGCCGGATCTTGTCCCCCGGATCCGGATGGCGGCAGTGATGATGATGACAACGATGATGGCAAGCAAGACAAGGAGAACAATGAAGCCCGAGGCACGGACCCTCTTGCAAGCCCTCCCATTGGACCGACCAATGCCAATGGAGGTAAGGAGGCTGCACCGGAGGAGACGACAACGACGCCTCCAGGACATCCGAGCATGAGCGGTCCACAACGACCAAGCTCTCCGCCTCCCGACAATCGACTGCCTACCGCCCCGAGCGAAGGAGCGGAATCTATGGAGGCAGAACCGAAGGCGAAGACACCCCCGGCCACAAGCGACACATGTGAAAATGAAGTACTGGCCGGAGGTGCGGGGCCGATGACACCACCTGCAAGCCAACCGAGCTCCAGCCAGTGTCCTCGCGTGCCAAAAAAGACTACAGACACCGAGGAGACTAGACCTGAGCGTGCCGCATTCTATACCAAATTTGAAAGGTATATATGCTTCCGTCTTGCGTGTAATCAATCTATTTATAGGTTATGTGCTTCTTGAATTGTTTTCACACACTAATGTTGCTATCCCATTGTTCTAGGCCGAAATCACCACCTCATAGGGGATTCGTCATAGATGAATGCCCCGGTGATTTTGTGAATGGGAAGTTCATGTTACCTCGGGCCCAACTTGCCTGCGACGAGAAG
Source organism: Coix lacryma-jobi var. lacryma-jobi (assembly GCA_009763385.1). Taxonomy (NCBI): domain Eukaryota; kingdom Viridiplantae; phylum Streptophyta; class Magnoliopsida; order Poales; family Poaceae; genus Coix; species Coix lacryma-jobi. The sequence continues at coordinate 82,121,720 of CM019824.1, read as the reverse complement.
TGGGAGGTACGGAGGTTCCATTTGTGGTATATGCAAGCGGCCAAAGCCGGCCTTTCAAACATAACGGCCAGGATTCCGGTAGAGATCTTTAACTTGGGCAAAGATGTTCAACTCGTCTTGGAATTCGGAGACATGCATAGACTACTGCGTAGGAAGGACCTTGACGTCGCTCACCTCACCTTGTTTTCTATGTAAGTGGATTACCATTTTTCACAAATCCCCTGCATTAGTATAGGTACCTTGTCAATTTAACTAATGCCATGAGACGACTTGTACTTGCAGGATGATGGCCCATGTAAGCAACGAATGCAACCTTGCTGTGCTCTATCTCTCTCCAATGCATGTTGCTGAGAAATAGATCATTGGATACGAGAAACCGGACAACCACCCTGACCTTATTGACTTGACCAATCGTCAGAGAGATAACGAATGCAAAAAGGCCATCAACGCCGAGAAGTTGAAAGTGGGGACATACATCTTAGGAGTCATGAAGAAGGTCAGGAGAGATGGTTGTATCCTCGCTGCCGTCCACTTTGGGTAAGTCAAAAACATGTATGTTTATGGGATAAGTGGCTACCTAAGATCATCCATGCTCATCATAGTCTTTGTTTTGTTCGAATGGTGCAGCGAGGGCCTCCATGGGCACTGGATTGCATTTATCATCTATCCTCAGGAAGGCAGGGCCTGCATATTTGACTCATTGAGGCATTCAAACAAAGCAGGGTACAAGCACTTTGAAGATTGCTTGAGATTGTAAGTCAAGGATCTTCAATTAGTTCATTTTTATCATACGTTTTAGAACTGTGACTAACACTAGTGGAGTACATACAATGCTTATAAGGAGTACGTAAAGGAGCCAAGTGAATTTGATCGAAGGACAGAGAAGTTCAAGAAGAAGCATGGGAATAGAATCAAAATCAAGCGTCAGCTCCCAGTACGTGTACTTGAAGCTTCACTTATGCTTTTTCCCACACCACGCATATATTATCGATCTATACCAAAGTGTTCTAATGCTTGTGTATCATGCAGTGTGCCAAGCAACCACCAGGGACAACTTTGTGTGGGTACTACGTCTGCGAGTACCTAAGGGCCTGCAGGAAGTACAACGGTAGCTGGCGGCAGCTCAAGAAAGCAACTGAATGGTGGGAAAGAGAGCAGAGCAATCAACATAACTTCGATCAAATAGTGGCAGACATGTGCAAGTTTTTCACTGACCGTGTAGCGCATGAAGGGCAACCGTTCTTTGATACAGATGCCCCGTTAGCACTGCTTCCCGAGTACGAGAAGCTCATGAAATGGACCACCATGCTACGCGACGAGATGAAGGATTACAATTTGAACATGGACTTCGTCAATTAGTTTGTTTGCAAACTGACATGTAATATAACACTTTAACGATTTCGTCAATGTTCTATGGATGACAATGAGAACAAGTTAATATATGCATGTATACGTATGTGTCATGTGTTTTGTCTATGTTTGACCTGTTAAATACGGATTCGATTATGCATTCAAATATGTGTTGCTGTATTTTTTTTAAAACCTGAAAATCTTTAACCGTGACGGGCAAGTTACGCATCCCGTCAAGGTTAATGGTATTAACCGTGACGGCCAAGTTACGCTGCCCGTCAAGGTTAATGGTATTAACCGTGATGGGCATGTTAAGCAGCCCATCACGGTTAATACATTAACCTTGACGGCCAAGTTACGCTGCCCGTCACGGTTAATACCATTAACCATGACGGGTACGTTACGCCGCCCGTCACGGTTATTGGTATTAACCGTGACGGGCTCAACTGCCCGCCGCGGTTAGCCTTGATTTACTGTGACGAGGCGTGCGCGACGGGCTCAATTGCCCGTCACGGTTAAATAAAAACAACTATCACGCAAAAGAATTCTGTAGTAGTGTGACGTCGGGCGACGTCCAAATGAATACAACGTCAAAAAACCACAAATGCAGAACAGACTGTTAGAAGATGGGAGATCGATGGCACACACCAATGTGGGCAAAAGCCCCATGGTGGGGTCGGCCGACCCCATCATGGACCCCTGGTCCCACTGGTCAATCACAATACTGGTATTACGAAACTACCACATGTTTGCCACGCTTACCGTCTTCGGTTATATTTTAATTTCTTATTGCATTCTGAATAAAAGAGAAGACTCGCATCCCAATACAACTTAATCTTGAAAAGTGACATGTTATAACATCTTTGAGATAAAAGCTTCCTAAAGTTTATTTCTTGTACATGCCTATGCTTGTGGGAGAAATATCTTTATAGGAAATTCATATTGACTAAGATATTTTGAAATGTGATATAGCTCTGGCTTAGGAATCCTACCCATTCTATTTAAAGTGCTTGGAGATCTTATTTTTGATAAAAATGTCATAAACCATAGTGTCACATACTCATCAATAGTGAGAAAATTCCTACCAAAGCCAAATGCCATGTTCCAACATGTTCAAAACTTTCTTATGCTACTTGTCATTACTTTGAGTTTAGTCAAACCTTGTTGACCCTTGTTGAGAATTTATCATGCTCCCAAGATCAAGATCACGTACACTCCATATATAAACGCCGCTTCTACACTGGAAGTGTGCGAGAACATGCCTTTCATTTCCACAATTAGATACTCCATGTTTTAAAAGAATGATCTCTCTAGTTTGAATTTGTAGAAGAGACATAGGCTATGCAAAATTAAAAAAAAAAGAGAAAAAAAAATTGAACACATGAAGGTCCAGAGTAAAAAATAAAAAATGAGCATGTTAGAGCTCATGAATAAAAAGAGTTATGATAGCCATGTCTCAAAAATAAGTAATAGAGAGAGATCATATCACTAAAGGAGTATCATATGTCATACACACACCATGTTTCACACACACGTGCACACCTTGATCTAGGATTATGACATTTTTCTCCTTGGATCCTTGTTTTGACTTTACAATATATGCAATACAAGTATGCTATCATGTTATCCCTACCTAAGCTCCACATAAGCCTTTTTGAAGTAGGATAAAATAAAAGAAGATAGATAATGTTGTGCCTTGGTAAGGAATCATACACCATTGAGCGATTTGAGAGTACCATATGAGGAGTATAAGTGAACTATGCTTTCTTTGTGAAAACTTAAAAACTCCAAGCCACTAAGATGTGGAATAGGAATGATGACTTCTCCATAAGTTGTTCCATCTTACAATATCTAAATGATATATGTTAGACAATGCCACATATCCCACTTGTGTAGAGTGTGTCTTGAATGATGCTTAAAGTTGTTGATTATCTTAGAGACTGTTATAGCCATAGTCTCTGTTACTCTTAACCTTTACTCGAGGATGAGCAAAGAGCTAAGTGTGGGGGATTCTTGTTGATGGTGGAATATTACCCAACATAACATGTTCAAAACCACGTCAACAAGGTCGGTTTCAAGGAATAAAGACATGACATAAACACATTTTATCAATAACCAGCTCCACTTGTATATGGAATTGTGTTTATGCAGATACTGAAGGAAAATGGCAAAGTGAGCTGGTGGGACCCACATAAGGGGGTCGCCCGACCCCCTTGTGGCCCCACCAGGTCTCTACCATGTAGCATCTTCCATGCTAAGCTCCAAAGTGAAGAAATGTGCTGAAGTTATCTGGTGGGACATACATAAGGGGGTCGCCCGAGCCACCTATGACCCCACCAGGGTTTGCCCAAGTGGCATGATCCTTGAGAAGCCTCCTAGAGCACATTTCCACCCTTGGATCACACTTGTGTTTTCTTTCAACGGTGGAAATGGAAGTCACATGGATCAATGGGCCCACAACGAAGCATCCAAAGTGATCAAGACACATTTCAACGTGACAAACACCAAATGACAAGTGGGGACAACATTTGCACGCACCCTGGAAGGTCCCACCTGTCATAGGGGGGTCACCCGACCCCCCTATGGGTCGCCCGACCTGTGGATGAACCTCCCAAGGTTCCTTCATGGCGAAGCTACCCTCCTTCACGGTGAAGCAACCTCCAAAGTACGGAGGCCATTCATTTGAAGTTGGTTACAATCCAATGGTGGAGAGAGGGGGTCACACGGATCGATGCCATGGCGGTGGAGTAGCCCCTACTCCAGCTCCACCTATAAATACCCCCCTTACCCCCTCTCTCATTCATGACATAGTAGAGTTAGCTAAACTCGAGAAGCATTTGCGAAGCTCTGGCGTAGTGCTATGCGAGTGAGGAGAAAGTGAGGGAGTCGTTTGAAGGAAGTCCCGGGCCTGTCGGGAGTCTCCTCCGCGGTGTACCTCAGCGGATGCGCTCTTCTTTGTAAGTAAACATCGGAGATCTTCTTTAATATTCAATATCTGGTTTAGCATTAAGTTATATACTTGTGTTTCATGGGTATGCTGTTCTATTCGTAGAGTGCTTTAGCCTTAGGATCCGGGTCAGAGTAGTAAGGTTGGCGTAAACGCGGTGTTTAGGCTATATCTTACAAGTATATGCTGCTTGTCGCACGGATAGATAGTGGTAGCCAGCGGGTGGTGACAGCCCCGAATCTAGTCTCTGGAGTCCACCACGTGTTTATAGGCAAGTTCTTAAAAAGTAGGGCTGAGTAAGGTGAAAGGATCAAGATGCCCAAGAGGGGGGGGGTGAATTGGGCTTTTCTAAAACTTCTTGCAATAAAAAACCTATCAAGCTCCAATTAACCCCCTAGTGCCTAGAAGTGAGAATGACAAGAATCAATAGCACAAAAGACTGTCGCTAAGCCAATTCTACTCTAGCATGGCAATTCAACTTATGGAAGAACAACAAGTAAGTGCGAAATTGAATTGCTCAAATGTAAATGCGTAGTAAAGAGAGTAGAGATGACACGACGATCTTTTTGCCGAGGTATCGAGGTGTCGGCACACCCCCTAGTCCTCGTTGGAGCACCCGCGCAAGGGTATCGCTCCCCCTTGATCCGCGCAAGGATCAAGTGCTCACTACGAGCTGATTCTTCGCCACTCCGGCCCGGTGAATCGCTCGCTACCGGTCACAACTTGGCTTGGGTCATCCACAATGCCTCCGGATGATCACCAAGCTCTCCGATCGCCACCAAGCCGTCTAGGTGATGCCGATCACCAAGAGTAACAAGCAAGAACTCTCACTTGACCAACACAAGGCTAATGAGATGGGTGGATGCACACTTGCTACTCTCTACTCACTAATGAGTGTGTTCGATCACTCAATTTTCAATCTCTCAACCTCACTAGGCCTCTTGCACTCACTTGGAATCACAATGTGTTTGGCAACTTTTCAAATGAGCAAGAGAGACAGCATGAATGAGGGGAGGCATATTTATACCCCCCAACTCAAAACATGCACGAAGGGGTAAGTCCAGCCAGTTTACACACTGACCGGACGCACTGTCGGGGTGACCGGACGCGTCCGGTCAGTGCCCAATGGCTACATGACGCACAGCCTGACAATTGTACGAAGCGTTGATCGGACGCTCTCGAGCGTCCGGTCACCACTGACCGGACGCGTCCGGTCATCATTTTTCCTCTCTAGAACCTCTCTGCATACGACCGGACTCAGTCCCTGGTGCGTCCGGTCAGACACTGAAGAGCGTCCGGTCAGAGCCTGACCTGCTCCTCAGAAAACCCTACTGACCGGACGCATGCCCAGCGTCCGATCACAAGGGTACCCAGCGTCCGGTCACAATTAGAAGTCCAAAACGACTTCGGTTTGCGATGCTCCCTTCACGAACATTCTTCCTCATGATCTAAGGGACCTTTCTAAGCTACTTAGGGCTTTGGTTAACAAGTGTGCATCACACCTAACTCAAAAGTCTCACCTAGGTCAAGCTACCCATTCAAACCCCTCTTTATAGTACGGCCAAAGGTAAAACAAAGACCTATGCTACTCTAAGTGTTCTTCAACACCAAATGACACTTAGAACTAGCCTATCACCGTCTTCATCGTCCATCCTTTGAAAACCGAACGAATTCCATCAATAAGGGGGCATGAATACCATAGTGCCCTCACGATCATCATTACCAGGACCTAACTCAACTGTTTCTGCAAAACACACGTTAGTCATAGTAATTTACCGTTGTCATCCAATCACCGAAACCCACTGGGGGCTAGATGCTCACAATCTCCCCCTTTTTGGTGATTGATGACAACCTTAAGTATGTTTGAAAGAGAGGTGAGGTTTTCAATCGCTTGATTCATATAAGCATGTGACAATAAGATCAAAAAAGGGTTAGGCATGCTTATACGAACCAAGTCCACATAAGTACTCAACATATAAGAATTAACACAAGTACTTATGAACATGCTCATTTATCGGAGTATAAGTGCGGAAGCAAAGTAAATGAGCAGAAGCAAGTGACATGTATAAGATAACGAGTGAAGCATGACATGTCACAACTGAGCATAAACGAGTGACATGAGTATATAATAAGTGTAGCATCACATGTCACAACCAAAACATATACATATCGTACGGGTGCCACAAGATAAACATGTATGCATATGAGTGCAAGATCACGCAAAAGAACCGAAACCCTCTCACAAGCTCCCCCTAAGTCTAACATACGCTCTCTCCCCCTTTGGCACCAAGGACCAAAACCTAAGGGCCGACAGGCGGGATGGGAGCAGACGAGCCGGGCGACGAGGTGCGCGGAAGAGTCTCGAACTGAGCCAGGTAGGTCTCCTCGTCGGACGACGTACTGTGAGCTGACTGACCCTCTAACACTGGACGTGGAGGAGAAGTGGTCTGGGTCTGCTCAACTGTCTCTGGAGCGGCCTCTGGAGCTGGAAGCTCTGGCTCTGGAAGCACCGGCCTGAGGCTCTGTCTCTGGAAGCACTGCCTCTGTCGCTGCCATGGTCACTGTCACGGAAGGCTCTGGCGTTGAACTGACTGGAGGAGTCTGACTCTGAGTGACCGGTGGCTCTGACGACGCTACTGAGGAGGGTAGGGTCTCGGTAGTACCAATAGCTGGAGCTGGAGCTGAGGTCACCGGCAACTGAAACTCAGGAGGTGTGGGTAGGCCGGTGAGCTCACTGAAGGAAGCCTCCAGACTCCTCAGTGTCACTAGGACCGACTCCGTCTGAGTAGGAGTGAAGCCTGACCGAAGCGGTGTGAACCCTGGCAGCTACCCTGGCTGAGGTGAGAACCACTGCGGGTACTGCGGCAAAGGCGAGACCGTCGTCGAAGGAGCTGACGTGTAGAACGAGGTGGACGGTCCGGGCTGCTGCAGCTGAAACTGAGGCGGCTGGGGTAACTGTGGAATAGCTGCCATCCTCTCCATGAAGGCTAGAGTCTGTGTCTGAAGCTGAATCATCTGCCTCTGGAGAGCGTCCTGGCGCTCCTGTGCCTGAGCTGCTGCCACTGCTTGGGCCTCTGCCAGTCGGGCCTGCTCCTGTGCCTGTCGGCGCTGCTCCTCAGCCTGACGCTGAACCTCCTCGGAAAGGCGAGACTGTTGCTGCTCCATCCGAGAAAGGATGGCTAGGAGTGCTGGGTCGGAGCCTGCCATACGCGAGGAGGAGGCCTCGAAGTCGTGAGCAACCTGTGGACGCATCCTCGAAAGAGGAGCGTAGTCGTCGTCGGTGCTGTCGGACGGGAACTCGTCGTCAGGGTCCTCGCCCTCTGCCTCAAGACCGGCAAGCTCAGCCTCTGCCAGCTGTCGAACTGCCTCGTCCTGCTCAGCCTCTGTCTCAGTAACCACTGGCCTCTGGCGCTGACCTCTGGGGCGAGTGTCTGGACGGTCCCCGGCAACCTGGCGAGTGTCGTAGACGGGGAACTCCGTCGGAGACTGGAGAAGCTCTGGAAGCAAGCCTGGAATAATCCTCCTCAATAGATAGCAAATGATGTGAGCATAGGGGAGCTGCCGGTGACCCTTGAAGCCCTCTGCAAGTGTGTCCTCCATCTCTGAAATGATGACATCCCAAATGTCAAACTCTAGCTGTGAGACCAAATGGTGAACGAGCCACAACTGAATCCTGGTCAAGCCCTCACGATAGCCAATCCGGGGCAGAAGTGTACGCCGCATGACTTCGTTCACGAGGCGGGCCGTCGGCGTCAAGTCACGAGGACACCGGCTGGACCCCTCGCCGAACGGCTCCCGGAAACAAGCTCGAACCTGATCTGCTGACGGAATCTCTCCTGCGTGGGGTCGCCTGGGTGGCTCTGTCTCTCTGTAGCAAACTGTGTGCACTCTAGTCGGATATGCTGTCAAACCAAGGTACTCTCTGGCACGTGAGCTATAGAGCCTGTAGGACCTCCCCCTAAAAGCGAAGTGGAGGAACCGGTGATCCGGGGAGATCCACAGGGACGCGTAAAACTGGCAAACCCAATCCTCAATGTAGAGACCACCACGTCCAAGCAGATCGGCTAATCCAGGTAGATAGGTAAGCATCGGACGGATGGCCTCACCAGCAACTGCAACGATCGTCTCCAGCGGGCACACTCTGTGGAGGTCGGATGTGGACGCCGCTGTTGACGTAGGCCCGGTAGAAATCCTCCTGGATCACCGTGTAGAAGCCCTCTACGGCCTGAGGGTGTCGGGCTACTGGGAACCACTCCTCATACGGTATCAGTCGAATGGCCTGCACCTGACGTGCTGTCGCCGCCCGCAGGTCCAAGTGCTCCACAGGTGGGGGTCCCTGTGGCCTTGGAGGGGGTCGACCACCCCGCCTCTGCCCCTCAGGTCGAGGAGACACCTGAGTGCGAGAGCGGGTGGACCTGCGGAGTGGCTGCTGAGCTGGCTGCTCCTCTGTCTGACCCTCTGCCTGGGTCTCTGTAGCTGAGCTGGGCTCTGGAGCTGAACCGCTGGCTGTAGCTGCTGCGAGAGCTGAAGCTGCATCGGACGGGAACTGGAAGTCTGGAGGGAGAAGCTCAGCTGGGTCGTCGAGAGAGTACTCGTGATCCTGAATCCGAACGACGCCGCCCTCAGTCCGAAGTAGAGCCTACACCTGCTGCTCTGTAAGAAGGTCGCAAATCCGCGTACCACTGCCCTGACTGGCCTGCTCAGAAGACTGGTCGTGAATCCGGAGACCGCCTGTGGAACCCCTCCCTGCTCGGCTCGCTCGGCTGCTCTGGCTGCTGCAAGTGCGATCTCTGAATCCCGATCGAGGCGCTTGCGTTTCTTGGAAATGAGTTTCTGAGGTCGCTTCCCCTTGTCACCAGAAGGGGGACGCGGGGGAGGAGGATCGGCCCCGGGACCTCCGCCGACGTTCTTGCAGCGAGCCATTGCTACAAGAACAGAACCACTGCAACTGACTGAGAAGCGCTGCCACTGAAAACCACGGCCACTGACGAGACTCACTGCCACTGAGTACCACTGCCACTGACACAAGAGAGGCTGGACTGAACCTCAGAGGCTTGGCCTCGTTCCGTATCTGCGAGCTTGGCCCCGGATTTAGCGGTCACTGTGACACTGCTCACTGAAATGGTCCCGACTCGCTGCAACAGATAGATAGGGATATACATAAGCATATAAGCTAGAGAAAAGAAGCCTATCAGAAGCAAAGCACAAGGAAAGGGAGACAGAAGGCATGGCTTTGCTACCTGACACGACGCGACGAACGGACGAAGCGAGGAGAGCGGACCGACACGAGCGAGCACCACTACCTCTCGCCGGAAGAATGGGGAGGGGGTCTGCTGGCCGAGGGAGGACGCCGGAGAAGAGGAAGACTTGGTGGAGAGCTCCGGCGACGGGAGGAGGCCCGTGGACGTGGGCACGGCGAGCGGCGCTCGGTCGCGGCGATGGGGGGGCGGGCGCGGGCACGGCGGGGCGGTGCGGGGTGCGGCGCGGCGGGGGCAAGCACGACGGCCGAGGAGGCTCGACGGTGCGGGCGCAGTGGACGGGTGGCGCAGCGGCGCGGGGGAGGTGGAGGTGGAAATGGCGGCCGGCGGCGCGGGGGTTAGGCACGGGTGACGGGGCGTGGACGGAGACGAAGACCGGAGTGGTGGTGGCCCACATGTCGGTTAGATAGGTTTATTCCGCTCGATAAGTTGCGACCGGACGCACCGCTTGGCGACCGGACGCATGAGCCCGAGCGTCCGGTCCACACAGAGAGCTCCCGCATCGGGATTTGCTCGACGACGCGTCCAATCAGACATGACCGGACTCACCCAGCGTCCGGTCAACCGCTGGCAATGGACCGGACGCACGATCAAATTCCTGACCGGACGCGCCGAAGATACTGTTCACTTGCGCGCGCTCTGCACTGACCGGACGCACCGCTGAGTCGGTCGCTGCGTCTGGTCACAGGGAAAACCCTGTTTTGACTCGATTTTTCGCGCCGACTTCTCCCAACCAAGTCCAACTCAAATAAGAAGCAAATAAACACAAGTTGGAACCTAGAGGAGTGACCTCTCTCAAACCCTAAAAAAATTTAAATATTTTGCCATAGGCTAAAAGTAGTTTTCTAGATAAATAGGCGATAAAACTCCAAGGAGACAACATGTGGCCACCAAAACTAGGGGTCTTAACCAATTGGAGCCTCAAATGCTCCCCCTAGCGGCGGACGAACACAGCGGTTGCTCAAAGCTTAACCGAAAAGAATGACAAAGCAACAAACATGCATATGCAATGCAATACGGAACTTGAATCTAGGTTGCTTGTCAAGTTTGCTCATGGGTAAGCTTCTTCACACGCTTTTTAGGGCGGTTATCTTAACCACGTCTGACAAGCCTATGTGCATAGCGTAATTTAAACATGGCATATGATACAATGCAATGCAAAGACAACCCCCTTTCACCTTTTGACAAAGTTACTTAGATGAAGCACATTAAGCTCACTTCGCAATCTACAAAGGGTGTTCTCATCTAGGGGTTTTGTGAAGATATCCGCCAATTGATCTTCGGTTCTAACTCCGTCTAAGGATATATCTTTCTTGGAAACATGATCTCTAAGGAAGTGATGGCGAATATCTATGTGCTTTGTGCGAGAGTGTTGAACCGGGTTGTTAGCAAGCTTAACCCGCTCTCATTGTCACACAACAAAGGTACCCTTTCTAGGACTACACCATAGTCTAAAAGGGTTTTGTTCATGTAAAGGATTTGTGCACAACAAGCACCAGCGGCTATGTATTCCGCCTCGGCGGTAGACAAGGCCACACTATTTTGCTTCTTCGAACTCCATGACACTAGTGATCTCCCAAGCAAATGGCACCCTCCGGATGTGCTTTTTTCTATCAATTTTGCAACCCGCGTAATCCGAATCGGAATACCCAACGAGTTGGAAGTTAGCTCCTTTGGGATACCAAAGGCCAATGCTTGGGTGTGCTTTAGGTACCTAAGGATTCTCTTCACACCGCTATGAGATGTGATTCCCTAGGATCGGCTTGAAAGCAAGCACACATGCACACACTAAACATGATGTCGGGCCTAGATGCGGTCAAATATAACAAGCTACCAATCATAGAGCGGTAGAGAGTTTGGTCAACCGGGTTACCTCCCACATCTAGGTCGAGGTGTCCGTTGGTTGGCATTGGAGTCTTGATAGGCTTGCAATCATCCATGTTGAAGCGCTTGAGGAGGTCTTTTGTGTACTTCTCTTGAGATATAAAAGCCCCTCCTTCAATTGCTTGACTTGAAAGCCTAGGAAGAATGTGAGCTCGCCAATCATAGACATCTCGAACTCTTTCGACATCAAGTCACCAAATTCCTTGCAATAGGCTTCATTTGTTGACCCAAAGATGATATCATCTACGTAGACTTGACAAATGAAGATCTCTCCATCAAGCTTCTTGGTGAATAGTGTGGTGTCACCTTCCAATGGTGAAGCCCTTCTCAATGAGGAAGTCCCGGAGGCGCTCGTACCATGCTCTAGGGGCTTGCTTGAGCCCATATAGCGCCTTGGACAACCTATAAACATGATTAGGATATCTAGGGTCTTCAAACCCGGGAGGTTGATCAACATAGACTAGTTCATTTATGAAGCCATTTAAAAATGCACTTTTCACATCCATTTGATATAATTTAATGTCATGATGTGATGCATATGCAAGGAGGATACGAATGGCTTCGAGTCTTGCAACCGGTGCAAAGGTCTCTCCAAAATCCAAGCCTTCAACTTGAGAGAACCCCTTTGCCACTAGCCTTGCCTTGTTTCTAACAACCTTGCCTTGATCATCTTGCTTGTTCCTAAACACCCATTTTGTCCCAATGACTCTTGCGCCTTTAGGTCGCTCTTCAAGTGTCCAAACTTGGTTGCGGGTGAAGTTGTTCAATTCTTCATGCATAGCATTCACCCAATCCGGATCACCTAGAGCTTCATCTACAATGGTAGGCTCAACAAGAGACACAAAGGAGTGATGTTCAATAAATAAAGCAAGTTTTTGAGATCGAGTCATTACACCCCTTGTTGGACTCCCTATGATGAGATCTTGAGGATGAGCTTGTAGTAGAGGAGTAGTCCTTCGATCAACCACTTGAGGGGCCGCTTGTGGAGCACAACATCTTGAGCTTGTACCACCATTTGATCATGGGAGACATGAGTATCTTCATTTGGATCCCTCCCATCTTTGTCATCATCAAGTGGTACATTGGATGAGGATGGCTTGTCAATGACTTGCACATCATCATCATCATCTTTAGGCTTGATGGCTCCAACCGGCATGTTCTTCATTGCTTCCCTCAATGGTTCATCACCTACATCATCAAGATTCTCATGCTCTCCTTGAGAGCCATTAGATTCATCGAATTCCACATCATATGTTTCTTCTACCATCCCGGTGGCATGGTTGAATACTCGATATGCTTTGGACTTCAATGAGTAACCAACAAGAAAACCAATATCACATCGGCGTTGAAACTTCCCTAGGTGTTGCGCTTCTTGTAGATGTAGCATTTGCACCCCAAACACTCTAAAGAAGGATACATCCGGCTTCTTGTTGTTGAGTAGCTCATAGGGGGTCTTGCCAAGTAGACGATGGGGGAACAATCGGTTTGATGCATAGCAAGCGGTGTTGATTGCTTCCGCCCAAAATCTCTCAGGTGTAGAATACTCGTCTAGCATTGTCCTTGCTAGGGTGATTAGAGTCCGTTCGTTCTTCCTCTCAACTACCCCATTTTGTTGTGGTGTGTAGGTTGCGGACACTTCATGCTTGATCCCAACTTCATCACAATATTCCTCAATATGGGTGTTGTCAACTCCTTTCCGTTGTCACTTCTAATCTTTTTGATCTTCACATCAAATTCATTTTTGAGCTCTCTTGGCAAACTTCTTGAAGGTAAGGGGTTGCTTCGGATTTGTCATGAAGAAAGAATACCCAAGTGTATCTAGAGTAGTCATCAACAATCACTAGACAATAGAGATTTCCACCCAAGCTAGCATATGTTGTTGGTCCAAATAGATCCATGTGAAGTAGCTCTAACTCTCTTGATGTTGACACAAAGGCTTTGGTTGGATGTGTGTTTGCAACTTGCTTGCCGGCTTGACATGCACTACACAATTTGTCCTTCTCAAATTTGACATCCTTCAAGCCCTAACCAAATCCTTCTTCAATAGCTTGTTGAGAGTGTTCATTCCAACATGTGCTAATCTTCTATGCAAAGCCAACCAAGGATTGCTTAGTGAACAACCATGTCTTCAAGTTGGCATCTTCGGAGGTGAAATCCACTAGATAGAGATTGTTGTATCTAAAGCCTTTGAATATCACTTGTGTATCATCTTTCTTGGTTACAACCACTTCCTTGTCGGTGAACAAGCATTGAAAGCCAAGATCACATAGTTTCCCAACGGATAGCAAGTTGAAGCTTAATGATGCAACTAGAAGCACATTGGAGATGGTATGATCGTTTGATATAGCCACTTTGCCCAATCCTTTGACATTGCCCTTTGAGTTGTCACCAAATGTTATCTTTTCTTGGTCATCGACATTCTCTTCTAGTGAGGTGAACATCCGGGGATCTCCGGTCATATGTTGTGTGCATCCACTATCAATTACCCAATGTGATCCACCGGTCTTGTAGTTCACCTACACACAAGAAATCAAGCTTGAGCTTTTGGGACCCAAACTTGTTGCGGTCCCTTAACCTTCTCAACTAGTGACTTCGCAACCCAAATTTGTTTTGGCCTACTCTTGTTAGGTGGCCCCATAAACATAACCTTCACTTTGCCACTAGAATCTTGTCTAAGCATGTAGTGAGCATTGAAAGCAAAGGGCCTAGCATGCTTGGGCAAGGGTGTGGGCTTTGTTCTTCACAATCATGAGCAAAGTGTCCTTCCTTTCCACACTCATAGCATCTTCCAATCTTCTTCTTCTGGCTTAGTGATGCTCTTGCGTTGCTTCATCTTCTCTTCAAGAAAGCCAATGCCATTTCTATTTGTCTTCATGACAGTGTTCATGAGAAGCTCACTTTGAAGACATTGACCCTTGGTGAAGTTCCTTAATCCGGTGGTGAGGTGTTCTTTTTCCTTCTTGAGCTTGTCATTCTCTTGTTGAAGCTAATTGAGATGGTGTCATCTTGTATCCTATCCATCTTCAATCTCTTGTTCTCTTCTTTTAGCATGTCAAGCTCAAGTGTCATGCTATACTCATCATCTTGGGTCTCAACATGACTTGCTTTGTGGTTGCAAGCTTCTCTAGATCAACTTTGAGCTTTGCATTCTCATTCTTGATCTTGATGTAATCATCATAGTGATCGGTCCCAACCACACTCTTGCTTTGCCACTAGCTCTTTGCTCATCATGCTCACTAACCAAGTCCTCACAAGATGTTGCTATGTCACACTTAACAACAAGGTTAGGAGCATCATGTGTCTCATGTGAAAGCATATCATAAGAATGGTGAGAGCATCATAGTCTAACTTTCACTTGAGTGTATTGTTCTTTAGCAAGGCATAACTAGTGGAAGTCACTATGCATCTTATCGAGTTTTTCATTTTTAGCTTTGAGCTCCTTGTTAGAGGACTTGAGCTCCTTGATAGTGGATGACATAGTAGCAAGTTCATCTTTTAGTTCATCACTAGCATGAGTAGCATGATCACATTTTCAACAAGAGATTCATTTTCATTAACAAGCTTCTCATTTTTAGCTCTAGTCTTTCTTATGATTTTAGAGTAGTCATTTAGCAATTTGACAAGTTCATCATAAGTGGGAGCCTCAAATTCACCATCACTATCACTATCACTAGAGTCATCATCGTTTTGTACCTTCCGGCCACCCTTGGCCATAAGGCATAGGTGTGTAGATGATGATGGCGATGGTGGTGGTGGTGGTGTAGAGGAGCCAATGACTAGAGCGGCCACCTTCTCCTTCTCATCATCACTATCTTCATTTGATGAGCCACCGGAGGAGTCAATGTCGGTGAGCCAATCACCAACAATGTAAGCCTTCCCACCTTTCTTGTGGTATTGCTTCTTCTTGCCATCTTTCTTCTTGTATGACTTGTCATTCTTCTCTCATCTCACTTGATGAGTCATACTTCTTGCCTTGTTCTTGTTCTTGTAGCTATCTTTCTTGGGCTTGGTGCATTGATGAGCAAGATGGCCAAGCTCACCGCAATTGTAGCAATCCATTTCGGAGATTGGCCTCCTCTTGCTACTTGTGAAGAACTTCTTTCTTTCTTGAGTCAAAGTTGACTCCATTCTTGTGAAGCTTCTTCAACATCTTGGTGGTCTTCTTCACCATGAGAGCAATGTTAGAATCATCTTCATCATCGCTTGTGCTCTCATGATGCACCTCAATAGCTTTGGACTTGCCCTTCTTGTCATGGCTTGCTTTGAAGGCCAAGTCCTTCTTCTTGTCGGTGGAAGAGCCACCACATGGTGTGATGTGCATGTACATCTCATGAGCATTGATCTTCTCCAAGACTTGTGTTGGTGTAGATGTGGAAAGATCACCTTGATGTAGCACGGTCACAATGTGTCCATACTTGTCAATGGGAAGGACACATAGGATCCTCCTCACAACATCGGATGGTTGCATTTGTGTGAGGCCAAGACCATTGAGCTCCTCTACAAGAACATTCAAGCGTGAGTACATTTCATTTGCATTTTCATGAGCAAGCATTTCAAACGAGTTCATCTTTTGCACAACCAAATGATAACGCTCCTCACGCTCACTCTTGGTTCCCTCATGGAGCGCACAAATATTTCCCATAGATCATGGGCATTTTGTGGTTCCGAACACGATTGAACACATCCTTGCAAATGCCTCTAAAAAGGATGTTTTTGGCTTTTGCATTCCATTTTTCATTTTCCTCCTCATTAGGAGTGAGGCTTGTGCCTTCTTTGGGCTTGGCAAAGCCGGTGATCGCGGCATTGAGGCATTTAACATCAACCGCTTCTAGGTACGACTCCATACGGATTTTCCAATATGGGAAGTCGTCTCCCTCGAACATGGGAGGTGGTCCATCACCTCCGGACATCTTAACTCTAGGCGGTTAAGCCTAAATCGAGAGCACGAGGCTCCGATACCAATTGAAAGGATCAAGATGCCCAAGAGGGGGGGTGAATTGGGCTTTTCTAAAACTTCTTGCAATAAAAAACCTATCAAGCTCCAATTAACCCCCTAGTGCCTAGAAGTGAGAATGACAAGAATCAATAGCACAAAAGACTATCGCTAAGCCAATTCTACTCTAGCATGGCAATTCAACTTATGGAAGAACAACAAGTAAGTGCAAATTGAATTGCTCAATGTAAATGCGTAGTAAAGAGATTAGAGATGACACGATGATCTTTTTGCCGAGGTATCGAGGTGTCGGCACCCCCCCTAGTCCTCGTTGGAGCACCCGCGCAAGGGTATCGCTCCCCCTTGATCCGCGCAAGGATCAAGTGCTCACTACGAGCTGATTTCTTCGCCACTCCGGCCCGGTGAATCGCTCGCTACCGGTCACACATGGCTTGGGTCATCCACAATGCCTCCGGATGATCACCAAGCTCTCCGATCGCCACCAAGCCGTCTAGGTGATGCCGATCACCAAGAGTAACAAGCAAGAACTCTCACTTGACCAACGCAAGGCTAATGAGATGGGTGGATGCACACTTGCTACTCTCTACTCACTAATGAGGTGTTTGATCACTCAATTATCAAATCTCTCAACCTCACTAGGCCTCTTGCACTCACTTGGAATCACAAGTGTTTTGGCAACTTTTCAAATGAGCAAGAGAGACAGCATGAATGAGGGGGAGGCATATTTATACCCCCCAACTCAAAACATGCACGAAGGGGTAAGTCCAGCCAGTTACACACGACCGGACGCACTGTCGGGGTGACCGACGCGTCCGGTCAGTGCCCAACGGCTACATGACACACCCCTGACAATTGTACGAAGCGTTGATCGGACGCTCTCGAGCGTCCGTCACCACTGACCGGACGCGTCCGGTCATCATTTTTCCTCTCTGGAACCTCTCTGCATACGATCGGACTCACTCCCTGGTGCGTCCGGTCAGACACTGAAGAGCGTCCGGTCAGAGCCTGACTTGCTCCTCAGAAAACCCTACTGACCGGACGCATGCCCAGCGTCCGATCACAAGGGTACCCAGCGTCCGGTCGCAATTAGAAGTCCAAAACGACTTCGGTTTGCGACGCTCCCGTTCACGAACTTTCTTCCTCATGATCTAAGGGACCTTTCTAAGCTACCTAGGGCTTTGGTTAACAAGTGTGCATCACACCTAACTCAAAAGTCTCACCTAGGTCAAGCTACCCATTCAAACCCCTCTTTATAGTACGGCCAAAGGTAAAACAAAGACCTATGCTACTCTAAGTGTTCTTCAACACCAAATGACACTTAGAACTAGCCTATCACCGTCTTCATCGTCCATCCTTTGAAAACCTAACGAATTCCATCAATATGGGGGCATGAATACCATAGTGCCCTCACGATCATCATTACCATGACCTAACTCAACTGTTTCTGCAAAAACACACGTTAGTCATAGTAATTTACCGTTGTCATCCAATCACCGAAACCCACTGGGGGCCTAGATGCTCACATAAGGGAGTTGGGTTCTTTCACGGGCTTCAGCTGCAACTGCCGCCCCAGTGAGCAAGGGTGGAGAACGCCACATATATCTTTTTTCTATACCAGACATAGGATGTTATAGAGATCCTCTCTACCGAACTTTCACAGGCTCTTCTATCTCTTCATAGGACGACCTTGATTCTATTTAGTTCACTTCACGTTACCACATGTTATACTTATTGAGTATGGTGCGCTCACTCTTGCTTTGCGTACAATCAATGCAAATCTCGAATGGGTACCAATGATGGAATCAGTTGAGGAGTTACAGAAGTTTTTTCCAGAGTACTAGGCGAGTGTTCCCCCAGTCAACTGTCCCTGTGAAGTTTGGAGGCCCAAAGAGTAGTTATAAGATAGTTTCTGCACTGCTTTGTATTAGATGTAAGCCTTGTGGTATCTATGTTTCGATATATAATAAAGCATTGTTTTTGAAAAATTCCATATTTGTTGCTATATGTGTCTTGTGGACTTCCTGGGCACACATATAGAGGACACTTGGTATTCTTTGGAAACCGGGTGTTACAAATTGGTATCAAAGCAATGTTGACTGTAGGACGCAAGCTTAGTTAGAAATGTGTTGTTTAAAAGTTTCACTTCACTCCCTCTTACCTTGTAATTTAATTAAAAAGTATTCTTAACTCCTTATCTCCATTCAATTACAAATTCTTGATACTCAAACCTTTAGATTTTGTTTACCATGGCCTAGAATGAAGTTGTCACCTCTGTTGTCCAATAGGAGACTTGCCATTCATAAAATACGAACGTTTAGTAACGAGTGTTGAGTCTTATGTATGTCATGTGCAACTAAGTGGTTGTATGTTGGACTTTATGATTATGATTGATTTGATCTTTGTCATGAGTGTGATGAGCTGTGGAAGTGATGACCACATCTTCATCTAGTTAGAAGTTAAGGCTTAAGTTGTAGGAATAGATCGTTGGGGTTCAATCCTGTCTTCCTTATCAATCTCTTATCTCAATGTGTTATCTTTATCATAGTTCAGTGGAACCGGCTTTCAAGAAGATGATGCAACTTGGAAAGGAAAAGAAGATATCAGATGAGAGCATCCCAATCTCTTTGAATCACCGTTCGAATCTCGAGGACGAGATTCATTCTAAGGGGGTAGATTTGTGACACCCTAAAATTTCATTTTCCAAATTTAGTAATAAATTTGAGCTTTATTTAATTTTCTGAGCATTTAACCTAGGTCAAATAATATTTTTTTTATATATATATTTAAAATAAACCCTAGGGCTTAGAAACATTTTTGCTGCATTCATGCCGGTGCATAATATTTTGTTTTTAGTGTAGGATAGGTTGGTTGTGTTTAAATTCAAGTGCAAATTGAATTTGATCAAAGTTTGAGCTTTAGAAAATGAAAGCTTTTCTTTTAAACTCTCTCACCCTCCCTCCTATCTAGCCCACCTGCAGATTCGGCCCGGCCTGCTTGCACCCCTCGCTTCGTTCCCTCTCCCGCTTTGCTCTTGGCCCAGCTAGGCAAGGTGGCCCGCCTGCGGCCGACTCCCTCTCCTCTCCGCTCGCATGCGCTCAAGGCCACCAGCGGCCCGTCCCCTTTCTTCTTCGCTCGCGCGCAAGCCCGCCTCCGCGGCCAACATTGCGGCCTGCCGCTCGCTAGCTGCGGGCGTAGCACCCCCTCCTCCCTCTCTCTCACTACGCATGGGACCCCACGCGTCAGCCGAATCAGCCACGTGCGCTATCCCTCTTTCTCTCTCTGGTCTGCAGGACCCACCCGTCATCCAAGCGGCCCCGCGCACACCTTTCCTCTTTCTCTCTGCACCGTGGGGCCCGCGTGTCAGCGTCTCCATCCTTCTTCCCCACCGAGCCGTTGCCCTGGCCGTAACCATCCCACGCCCATTTACACCTCGACTGAGCGTTTATGGCCTTCAAGGAGGCCTTCAAGCCGCTGTCTTCACGCCTCGGTCGTAACCGCCACCGTCCGCACTGCTACCGAGCCCCAGCGCCCTATATAAAGCCCCTGCCGAGCTCTCCTTTTCACTCCTCCCTCACCGAGCTCCCATCTCTCCCTCCTCCACTCGGCGCTGGCCCCATAGAGCCCTCTCCGATGTTGCAAGCTCCCTCTCCGAGCTCGTGGTAACCTCCGCTCCCTCCGCCTCTCTCTTCTGAGTTTGGTGACTCGTAGCGGTGTAGCAGCGAGCTCCGAGCTTCCATCCATGGCTGCCGCCGCGTTAGGGTTTCTGTTCCAGTGACCCCACCCCCCCCCCCCCCCCCCCGCCCCGAAAACCCAATGCTCGAGTTCGCAAGGCTCCGACGATCTCTCCGGTGGTCTCGGTTGAGTCCTGGGTGGCCTAGAACGTCGACCCGGTGCTCCGCTGCCGATCTTCGGCCTTCTCCTATGGCGGTCCGCCGCGGAAGCGCTGTCCCGGCCGCTGGCGTTTACCCCCGAACCCTCTTAGCCGTTCGATCTCCCTCCATCGGCTCAGATTAGAAGTTACCCCTTCGGGTTGTAACCGGTGCACCGACCCGCGCGTGGACTCGGTGCATAGCTCCTGCCCCTCCGGTCCATGCCAGCGTGGTTGGCCACGCCTATAGTGCCGCGCCGCGTGGGAGCCTGGCTGGCGAAGCCACCTGGTCAGCCGACCTCTTTGTAGAAAAGCCCCCGTCTTTTCTCGAATTCAACCCGCAGTACACCGCAGTTATAATCAGCCTGGTTTTTATTCGTTCTAGCCCCTATAGTTTTTGGTATTAGAACCTGTGGTCCAGTCAGCGTGAAAAATGTGTTTTTAATTGTTTTAAATCCAAAAAGAAGTTCTGGTTATTTACAAAAGCGCCTTTGCACCTTGTTTTCAATGTAACTTTTGATTTAAAACTCCGATTAGAGTGATTCTTGCGCTCACATGTTCGTAGAAATGCGTAGAAATAGTTTTATAAGCTTTTTACCTTGTTTTAGTACTGTTTGGTGTATTGTTCTAATAGAAATATTTTTTGTTTGCATGTAATGATTGGGAATGGATGCTTGTGTGGTGCCTTTGATCCTGTTTAGAGTTCGAGCAGTTCAAGGTGGTCTTGAAGCAGATCTTCGAAGAAGTGAGACCATCAACATGAGTTTTGGAAGGCAAGTGTAACATGAGTTCCTTTGTTACCCAGTAACCTTTTAATCACCTTTTCATATGCATGTGTCTAATATGATGAACCCTTAGAGATATTACTTAGAACTTTGTTACCCTATATTCCTTGTTACCTTGGGTTGTGCATATGGGTAGTACTGCATAGCCTGCAATTACCAAATATTAAAACGATAATCTCGATTAATGATTTATGGAAAAAATGTTGATTCTGAATCTTAAAGCGGCAACCCAGGATTTACCGTACAACCATGAGGGCTATATGGCTCTGGCTTTAGCTAAGTCAACTGAACTTCTCTAGCTTGTTAGTGGTTACCGGAAGGCGCAAGAGGGGAGTGTCTCGTGGTGTATGGTTGTTTCCCTACCATGTGTGTACTGTGCAGCGTTCACGTGTGCCTCTTGAAGGGGGACACCTGTGCATACTTGCCACTAAAACCTTAGCGGCTACTAACTTGATAGAGGGACTTTCGAAAGGCTTCATAGTGAACCCTGCCGACTTACCTTGGAAGTGAGTCAAGAGGTTGATCACTTTGGGCATATGGACAACACGACTCATGGGTAAAGTTGTACACACTCTGCAGAGTTATTTAAAACTGATATATCAGCCGTGCTCTCGGTCATGAGCGGGCTGGATCCTTTTTGAGACAGTTCTATAAAATATTGTGGGTGATGATAATCTTGATGATACTTAATTATACTTTAACCATGGGAGCTAATAAATAAAATGCTTACCGTAGTTGAGCCGTGTCTAGCCTTTTGAGCCTTGCATCCCTCATGTTATACTTGTTGAGTATGGTGCGCTCACTCTTGCTTTGCATACAATCAATGAAAATCTCGGATGGGTACCAGATGGTGGAATCAAGTGAGGAGTTACAGAAGTTGTTCCAAGAGTACTAGGCGAGTGTTCCCCCAGTCAACCGTCTCTGTGAAGTTTGGAGGCCCGAAGAGTAGTTATAAGATAGTTTCTGCACTACTTTGTATTAGATGTATGCCTTGTTGTATCTATGTTTTGATATATAATAAAGCATTGTCTTTGAGAAATTCCATATTTGTTGCTATATATGTCTTGTGGACTTCCTGGGCACACATATAGAGGACACTTGCTATTCTTTAGAAAATTGGGTGTTACAGGCGCCAGAAGTAATGATGGGTACATTCAGTATCAACTCCATCCCTGCTATAGTTCTTTTCAATTCTGGCATTTTGCATTCTTTCATTTTGCAAGATTTGGTTAGAATACATACTGTGCCATTGTGTGCCACGAACACCCCTATAGCAGTAAATTCACCTGGGGTTTTATGAGAGCTGCATATCAGTGTCCTTCGGCTAGTGTGAGTCTATGGGGGTTAGAGTTCCAAGTGAGACCCATCGTGTTAAGAACAACAGGAATAGATATAATACTAGGTATGGATAGGATGAAACAACACTGGGCAGTGATCTAGTGTCAGGAGAAGGTAGTGGTATTGACAACTCCTAGTGGAGACAGAATCAGTGTTGAGGTGTTAATGAAGGAGCAGCAGACAGTCGTGGTTAATCAGTTAGAGGAAGATACCCATCCACAAGATCGGCTATTGGAAGTGAAAGGATCGAAATGCCTAGAGGGGGTGAATAGGCATTTTCTGAAATTTACAAACTATTGCAGCGGATTAGTTCATGGGTATCGAAATATACGGTCCTAGTCCACAAATTCCGATGAGGACCGAAATTTCGAATCCCACAGAGTAGTGATCTTAACAAATTAAGAATTGAATTGCTCAATAACTAAAATTAGTTCACGCCACACAAGTAGAGTAGTAGTTGTAATTTCACGCCTTTTGCTTGCTCCGCCACTTACACACAATATGATTCGATTCTCCACAACAAATATACCAATCACGAGTCACAAGCACAAGTAGACACAAGATTTATCCCATGGTTCGGCCACACCCCAAAGTTGTGTCTACGTCCTCGTTGTTGAGGCGACCACAAAGGTCCTTAGAGTCTCTGTCAACTCCCCTCTTCCCAAGCGACCACAAAGATCAAGCCCGGGCTTTCCACTAGAATCAAAGGGTAATACAAACTTCTCGTGCACCCTCACAAGCACGAATCAAGGGTGTCACCGGGCAACACCTAGCCGGCAAGGGTTCCAAGAACCCAAGAGTAATAGAGCGAAAATCAAATCACCGGTGAGTGTCACAAGTGCTCAAGAGAAGGATCTTACTCCTGGAGACTGTTGACACTGGTTATCTATCAAAATTAAAGGATAAATAAATATGAAAAGGGAATGAATTCAATCACCAATAAAGGTTTAGGGTTTTAATTGACAATATTCCATGAGTTTTGGTGAATTGTGATTATGCAGGGACTAAAAAGAAAACCAGCACTAATTACTTCTCCTAGATGGAAACCGACGGTAGATTACTCCACCGCCAAGTCAGGAATTCTCCAGAAGACTCCAGAGGAATCCACGAGGCGGGGCACCCCGAGACCCCGACAGGTCGGACCGACCGGTCTGGTGGGCCCACCGGTCGGTTGGGTCCTGGGCCCCCACGCCTCCTCCTTCTGGAACCTTCCTCCACCGACCCCGAGGACTCATCTCAGCCCTACGTGAAGTCGGTTTGATCAAACGGACGCGGTTGATCCCTCAGGGCTATATATTCAGGCCCCCAGGCCCCAGGGTAGAACAAGTCTCTCTTCAGAAAAGTCTACGCCTCATTCAGAAACCCTAGAAGAAGACATCAAGAGCCAGTTTCAAGTAGAAGACTAGATACCCCTCTAGTTTAGGTTTAGAACCTAGTCTTATACTAGAACCAGAAGAGAGTGAGAGAGAGGAAGAGATCAAGAAGGAGCTCTGGCCTGTCGGATCAACTGCTTCATTTTGTACCTGCGGATTCTAGTTCATCTTCAACTTGCTTCAGCGATTGTTTCGGTAATCAACGTCTATATTTAAGTTTGAGCCATTGTTCTTATTATTCTTAAGGTTTATGACTCTCTTTTGAGTACTTTAATTCTAGTTGCGCTGGAGTTAGAGTATTTGGATAGTGTAAGCATGGTGCTTAGACTTGATAGCTCATAAATGCCTCCTATAATGCCGGTAGTAGTGGTTGTTCGCAAGGGTGACTCTTATAGCCTTGTTGATTCTTCTATAGTCCACTTACTCGTGTGTAGGCTCGGTAGGATTATACATTTGCATAAAAGATTCATACTCTGTTGATGACCTTTTATGGCAACTTCCCCACTAAGAATAATATAAATATATCACTCTTGAATTGGATTTAGACAACCTTAGTGATCCCTTTATACTTCTAGATTCTCCGTCTTTGTTAGCTAGTCAGGGGTTAGACTTTAATACTTAACACTATCCGTCCTTTGGGTTCGATATATATTATATTACTGGGTTACTCCGGTGAAGTGCTACATCGGTACATTTTATCTGTGCGCTTGCAGATAAAGTAGATTGTGCGTTAATTTATACCAACAGAGACGGAATCCACGAAGAGCTCACTCAAATCTCACTCACAAAGATGGGGATCTAAGCACGAGAGTGAGAGAGTGTGGGAGCAAGAGAGAGAGAGAGCGCCAAGCTTCTTTCAAATGGAGTTTTAGCAAGTGAGAATGAGCAACCTTGTCCACGAAGAGTGAAGTCTGCAACTACTTGAGACACTTGACCAATCAGAGCACTGGATCTAAGGCTCAACAAGAAATTGAAATTCTGATGTGGGAGTATAAAATTTCTCGTTGAGAACAAATGACCTTTGGGAGGGAGTTGTGCCCACAAGAAATTCTTGTTGAGATCAAATGAAATGCTGGTTGAGGTGTTCTCCGGAGGGAGAGTGCAGCCCACAGAAGAAATTCTCATTGAGACCAAATGAATTGCTGGTTGAGGGTTCTCAGGAGGGAGAGAGGCGCCCACACAAGAAATTCTCGTTGAGTTCAAATAAATTGTTGGCTGAGGGTTCTCTGGAAGAAGAGAATTGAACAAGGAAATATTTGATAGAAATATTTTGATGGGGTGTATAAGAAATATATAAATGGACAATTTGAGCACTTAAGACCCTGCAAGTAATATGATTTCGATCCCTCTTATAGTACGACATCCTATAACTCAAATGAAGTTGAAATGAAATTCAAATTAAAATTGAACTTCTCTCGAATTGAAAGCATGTCGCCATGTCTTCCTTTGAATCAACAATTGAGGGGTCACATGATTCACTTACACTTTCACAATGATTTATAACTGAAAATCTCATGAAAATTATTAGCTCTTTATATGCATCGTCATCTATTCACCAAACCCACAAATAGGATTTAATGCACTTACATACCCTTTTTTGGTGATTGATGACAACACATATAAAGCTCACAATAAAGCAAAAAAATTAAGAACTTTTAAAAGCAAGTATATATGATGAGCTCCCCCTAAATATGTGCATAAGTATTTTGGATCAACAATTTTGCATTAGAGGCCACTTATACACAACTTTGCGAAAGAGACGGGAACAAATCATATATAAGCTTTTGTGGGTGTGCAAACGTGTCACATATAAGACCGTGATGCTACGACATGAATATCACACCACAAATAAATGGAATACATACACCATCACATGTGACATTAAGCTAGCATGCTAACATAAACATGTCCTTATACTATAATAAAGTGGCACTAACAGTCACACATAGATCAGCACACATAGTCTTACAAGCCCAAATATAAATAGAAATCCAACTAGAGATAGATCATGATACGCCATACATAAAAGAACACATATATAAAAGAGGCGATCATATATGTTTTCCCCCTTTGGCGTCAAACACCAAAAAGAAAGTTGTGGACAAAGAACAAGCTTCGCGCGTCGTCGTCCACATGGATTTAGCTAAGATAAGGACTATTAATGCAGAATCACTAATCTGAGGCAAGTTTGGACTAAACAAATAAATATCCAAAGGAATCCAACTAAAGCTCAGCACATGCACAGATCGAACAAAAAGGAATTACCTGGAAAGAGACCACCACGTGCTAGAGAGAGAGCCGGATGGAGCACGAGAGCCAACTGAGCTTTGTCGCTGTCGAAGGGAAAAGGTTCAGGACTGGAGCACGGACCAGACGAAGGCGCACCACGCGCAGCCAGCGGACGCCAAACACGGACGTGGACCAGGCGAACGCTGGGCGAGCGTAGAGCAGCAGAGGCAGAGCGACGCTGGGAGGTGTTGGCCAGGAACCGCGCGGTCGATGCGGAGCCGCAAGCTCGACGCGGTCACAAGGAGGGTAGGCAGGCTGCAACAGGATGGGGGCAGGCAGCTGCTGGGAATGAAATAGATAGGGTTGCGTACGACTGGGGGCAGAGAAAAAAGTTTTTTTTTAACGGACACAGACAGATCTATCCTGAACCGGAATTGCTGATTCGAGCGGAAAAGAATGCCGACAGGAGGCTCTCTATTTGCACAAGAACTTTCACATGAAAAAACCGGCTCAGGCTAGGAAAAATTCCGAGAAGGGGTCCTTTGTCTCTGAAGGACCGAGAATGCTACCAAAGGCGACCAGAGGGGGGTGATTGGGAGCGTTAAATTTCTTTTCAGAAACTTTAAGTCTCTGTCCCAGAAAATCAACCCAAGAACAAAACCGATGCGCGTGATGTCCACGACCCAAGAGAATGGGTGAAGAGAATGGGTGGATGTTCCCTAGGAACATAGCGGGACACCACAAAAAGCTTCCTCACTCAAGTTCACGCAAATCAACTAGTGACAGGATGGACTTTGGGTAACCTCAACCTCCCCCGAGCAACACGAGGGGGATTCAAGCAATTTCGCAAAGCGGGAAGCCTGATTTCTGTAGAGCACGAAGTCAGAAATCCAATGCAAAAACCCAAAATCAAATCCAAAGTCGAACAAGAAAACTGCGGACAAAACAGTGAAGTTTTCACTGCATCGGACGCTGCCAGCGTCCGATGCTAACCCACCGGACGCGTCCGATGCAGACAAGTCCTCTCTGGAACCTTACTGTTTGACCATCGGACGCTGCTACAGTGTTTGGTCAGCGTCTGATGCTTAGGGTCCGGCGCGTCCGATGATCAACGGACGCGTCCAATGCCCAGCGTCCGATGTCCACTCAAAAACACCAGAACTGACACGTGTCACCGGAGCGTTCGATGCTATGAACAGCAGCGTCCAATGCTCCTGTGACCAGCGTCCGATGCCCCCGAAAATAGCACAGTTCTTTGGTGATTCAACCCGATCTCCTCCTAATCAAAAACTCTAGGGCTAAGATTCGATATGAGAGGTTACAAGGATGTTAGTGAGCTACTCTTAAGAGATCATGGCTCAAACCTAACTCCAAATCGGTGAATCGAAGAATTCGGGGCAAAACGGGGAAAACGATCCAAACACGAAAGCCGATCGATCTACTTGCTCGTGAGGTTTGAGTTGAATTCCTTCGGTGATAACGATCCCCTCACAGTAAATAACAAGTTGATTCAAACGGTTTTGCAAATGAAGCAACGTGGAGAGAGATCGATCGACGGGAAACTTGAGGGGAAAAGCAAAACGCGAAGAACAACACAAGAACGTGAATCACAACCTCAATTGCCAGCCGAAATTCGTCCCCAAGAGGAGACAACGGGAATCTGGTTCCGTTTCCGCAAAATCCAAATACACAGAGGTATGATTAAACCGTCTCTGCGGATCTCAGTAGCTACAACAGGGAATGGGAGAACAAGAAACCCTAGAATGAAAATAGCAATGGCTGAGATATCCTGGAGGGAGGGGTGACCTCTCCTTTTATAGTCTAATACAATTATTCCCCTTCTACCCTGAAGGACCGGATTTGTGACCAGAGGGGGGTGAATGGGAGCCTCAAATTCAACTCATGAATAGAATGGCCCTTGTCCCAGAAAATCACCCCAAAAGCTAAGACTCGAAATGACCGAAGGGTTCACAACCTACAAGTAGGTGGATACCCTAGGAGATGTCCTAGTGGTACAGTGGAACCCCCGGAAAAACCCCAAAACCAACTGCCAAAGTTCCAGAGCAAAACTGTTGTAAGGAAAATGGACCTCGACCCATTTAACTTTGGATTTTGGTGTTTGGTGATCAACATAACCAAATTGGACTAATGTGTTTGCAAATGTTTGTTTTGTAGCCCAATAGGATGCACATGTGACTTGGATGAAGGCAATATGGTGATCAAATGATCAACACCTCAAGCAAGACCGTACAAGATGTATTGAAGGATTACAAAGATCAAGCAAAGTCCAAGACACAAGAAACAGACGCCCGGACACAAATAAAGTTGAGCCGCTCAAACCGAGACAAGAGCTGATTGAATTGGATCTGTCTCATGATTTTGGATTTGCTTAAACTGAGATGGCATTAGCATAAAGCTGTAGAGCATTTCGTTAGCTTTCCGAAAAGTCCAAGATCAACAAAATCGGAGTTCGGAGCAAAAAGTGATGCCCAAAATACGAAAGCCTGTCTCACTGAAAAAGGAGCAACGGACGCTCCAATGCAGAGCAACGGAAGCGCATCCGATGCAGCGTCCGATGACCTCCGAAATCAGCCCAGAATGAACAGTGTGATGGTAGAGTCCGATGCCGGCGTCCGATGCATTACTGTAGCGTCCAATGCCCCCGAAAAACAGGTCTACTGGCTAGTTTTCCAACGGCTACTCATCACATGAGCATAGGAAGCGTCCGATGTCATCACTGTAGCATCCGATGCTCTACAGAAAGCTGATTTCAGCCTCTCCAACGGCTCTATTTGATTGGGGGGCTATATATACGAACTCTAACCGGCCAAATAAGGTGTGGAGTGAGGAAATATACCAAGGGTGTTGCTACACCATATTAGTGCCTCCATATGCATAGTGCTTAGTGATTTACATGGTGATTAGTGTAGGTGCTTTGCGAAGTGCTTAGGCTAGTTAGACCACCGCTCATGCGCTTGCTCTAGGTTTAGGCCTAGTGGTTAGTGAGGTTTGCATACCTCTTGCTACTTGGTGCTTGCGTGCACCATTGTTGTACATCGGAGGGGCTTGTAGTCTTGCGAGACCACACCAACCGCGTTTGTGGTGTGGCCGCCACCGTGTACCGAAGGGAACAAGGCCCGCGGCGGTTCGGCCGGAAGCTTGATAGTGGAGACGGCGGGAAGCATCTGGGAGAGGCTTTGCCACAAGTGGCTTAACCGGAGACCCACTTGCGCGTGGGGAAGGACCGGAGCTATCCACGGAGTCTCCCGACCAGGAGCTTGGCCCTTGCGAGGGATTCCTTGCGAGGGGCTCCAACGAGGACTAGGGAGAAGCTTGCGTGCTTCTCGATACCTCGGTAAAAATACCGGAGTCATCGACGGGAGTTTGCATCTCTACCTTCCTCTTTAGCTTCCGCATTTACTTTGCTACCTTAATTATGTCTTTACCTTTCCTAACTTAGTTATTAGGCTAGTTGATAGGTTTGGACCTAGGTCGCATAACTCTTTTGCGGTAGAGATAGCAACACCCTAGCAAACCATAGTTGCTCTTTTATCTAGTTTACTTTCTTGCATAGGTTTTGACTAGGTGGTAATTAGAGGCCATAGTTAGAGTAAAGTTTTTAGTTGCCTAATTCACCCCCCCTCTTAGGCGTCACGGTCCTTTCAATTGGTATCAAAGCCGGTTGGCTCATTTTTGGACTATTGGCTTCACCGCCGTTGAGCCGACGCTATTGAGAGTGGTTGGGATGGATACTTCTAGGCCTTCGCACTTTGATGGCACAAACTTTCCCTACTATAGTGCTAGAATGGCTTGCTACCTAGAAGCAGTTGATTTAGGTGTTTGGAGAGTCACGCGCGATGGGATGAAACCCCTTAAGAATCCCGAGAAGCCCACCGCGGGTGATGAAAAGGAAATTCATCTTAATGCTAGAGCTAAAAATTGCTTGTTTGAATCGTTTAGCATGGATGTGTTTAACCAAGTTTTTACTTTACAAACATCTCATGAAATTTGGCTAAAACTCCATGAGCTCCATGATGGCACAAGTAATGTTAAAGAGCAAAAACATCACCTAGCTAAATCAAGTTATGATTCTTTTAAAATGAATGAAAATGAGCTTGTTCGTGATATGTATTCTCGTTTGAATCTATTATCAATGAGCTCAATTCTATTGGAATTACAAAGCTAGGTGATGCGGATATTGTGAGGAAGATCATCTCTGTGCTTCCAAAGAACAAGTATGCAACCATCATCACCATCCTCCACAACATGGAAGACTTGAGCACCATGACCCCATCCATTGTCATTGGCAAATTGGTGGCATTTGAGATGTCACGCAAGATGGGTCAAGAAGAAGCCACTTCATCAAGCAAAGGCATCGCTCTCACATGTGATGAGCACAAAAAGATGAAGGGAAAAAGCAAGTTGAGACAAGCTCAAGCTCCTCAAGTGAAGAAGAAGAGGAGATGATGATGAAGAATCAAGTGATGATGATCAAGCCTCCACCTCATCTGACTCCTCCTTAGATGAAGAAGAAACAATCAAGCTTATGAAAGGAGTGAAGAGGATGATCCGCAGGCTCAATGTCAAGGGTGTGCCCATCACAATTGAAGATTGCCTCTTCACCAATCAAAGAAGAGAGCAAAGTAAAAATGGATGTTATAGATGTGGCAAGAGAGGGCACTTTGTGGAAGATTGTCCAAAACAAAAGCCCACACCCAAGGACAAGAAAAAGAAGGGATGCAAGGCCAAAGCCCTCACCACCATCAAGACATGGGATGATTCATCAAGTGATGATGAAGCCCAACACAAGAGGCGTGGTCACAAGCACTCATCATCAAGCTCCTCACGTGTGTGCCTTATGGCACGAGGTAACACAAGCTCTATCTCTAGTGATAGTGATAGTGATAGTGATGATGAGCTACCTTCTTATAATGAACTTGTGCAAGATAATCTCAAATATGCTAAGGCTTGCACTAGCCAACAAAAGAAAATAAATGCTTTAAAAGAAAATTAGATAGTTCTCAACAAGCTTATAATGCCATGCTTGATCAATATGAAACTTTTTCAAACCTAAATGTTGAGCTATCTAATAAAATTGAGAAACTTGAGGCTAGTGCAAACACAAGTGATAGCACAAGTAATGATGAGCAACTTGTTAAGAAGAATGAAAAACTAAAAGCAAAGTTAGCTAGCACACAAGATGCATACAAAAGTTTGCTTGCTAAAATGGAAATCATGTGCAAACATTGTGATGAGCTAACTAATAAAGTTGCCAATCTAGAAGCCATCGGAGCAAACCCCACCGAGGCACCTAAAATTGAAAAATCAATCTTTGATTTGCCTAAAAAGGATGCCTCTACTTCTTGCATTGATTTACTTGATTTAGACTCACCCATGTGCAAACAAGCTTGTGTTGAGGATATGATTGTAGAAACATGTACACAAGAAGTTGCAATGGAAAATGATCTACTAAGGCAAGAAGTGGCCCGCCTCACCATGGACTTGACTCAAGCAAAAGGCAAGACAAAGCAAACCCGAACTCATCAAGATAACACCGTCAAGGGAGTGAAGAAGCTTGATGAGGAGCAAATTGTGGTTTGTTATGTTTGCCACAAGGAAGGCCACAAGTCCTATGAGTGCAAGGTGAAGCATGGGGGAGAGAAAAAGAAGAAAGAGAAGAAAAAGCAAACAAGCAAGCTCTCCAACACCTACACCAACAAGGTGAACAAAGGCCTCCACATCTTACCTTTTGAAGAAGAAGAAGAATGACAAGGTGGTGGCCATCAAGGTAAACAAGCAAGTCAACAATGGGCCAAACGCATTTGGGTGCCTAAGGACATTATATCAACCATGAAGAGCACCAAAAAGGTTTGATCCCGAAAGGGAAGTGAGTAGCCAAATTGGCCACGAGGAATTTGGAGACTTGGCAAAGGTTGGGTGCATATCATGGGATGCATCACATTGGATCATGTCATTGCCAAGTATGTTAGTGGCTACTATGGACCCAAGTTCCCCTTCCCTGTTGAGGTAACTAGATTTAATTCTTGCAATTTCTTTTAGCATCTAGTTCCTTCCATTGCCTAGGTTTGCATTTGCATATTTAAATCCTTTGTCATGCATACACTAGGCTTATCATATGGTAGTTTTGCTCGGTATCATTCTCATCCTTGGAGCAAACCTACATGGTTTATATTTTGCTTAGGAGCACGACACATAGCTTCTCTTACTTGTATTTATCCTATATGTGCCAAAGTCCAAATAGTAGATAAACTACTCCGATTACCATCTTCAATTGGTGTCACATTTCTAGTGATGTCAACTTGCAAAATGGTAGTTTGACCTTACAAGTCAATGTGCATGTCTCCACAAGTATTTCAAACTTGTATGCACACTTTTAGGGGGAGTTTACTCTACAATTTGGAAGCTTTGAGACTAACACTACTTTCAAGTTTATCATGTGTGTAGTAGTCTCATTGCAAGGAAAATGGAGTCTCAGAGACAAGCATCATGTGTGGCGATAATCCAATTGGTATCTACATGTGGTATTCCTAACCGATATTATTATGTTGATTTCAATTTGATACTCTTATATGCTTTCTCCATACATTATATAGATTAAACTCCTTTGTGCATTAATTTGCTGGTTATGCATATGCTTTGCCATACACCATATGTATGCATACACTTAGGGGGAGTTTAGTTTATATAATGTGAGAGTCCAATTTTGTGATCAATTCCACTCCACATAAAAAGGATCACAAAATCTGACCCTCCCTTGTGCCACTAATGTCTTCCTTTTCGGTGTTTGATTCCAAAGGGGGAGAATTGAAGGACCAAAAGCAAGCTCAACATAAAATTAAATAACCCAAACCAAAATTCAAATTTTTTTTTTTGTGTTATGACTTTGGGATGGTCCAAGAAAGGGAGGACGTGGATTATGGAGTTAGGAGGAGACTAAATCCATAATATCACAAAGGGACCTAATGGCAATGGCAAGATAAGTTTAGTAGCGCTTTTCATTTTGGTATCTTTTAGCATCATATGTTCTTGCCTTTGCATTGCATCCTAGCAAGTAGATTGCATTTTAAATTATGTATCTATTATTTGCTTGCTTTGGTTGTGTTGTCATCAATCACCAAAAGGGGGAGATTGTAAGGAAAATGGACCTCACCCATTTAACTTTGGATTTTGGTGTTTGATGATCAACATAACCAAATTGGACTAATGTGTTTGCAAGTGTTTGTTTTGTAGTCCAATAGGATGCACATGTGACTTGGACAAAGGCAATATGGTGATCAAATGATCAACACCTCAAGCAAGACCCTACAAGATGTATTGAAGGATTACAAAGATCAAGCAAAGTCCAAGACACAAGAAACAGAGGCCCGGACGCAAATAAAGTTGAGCCGCTCAACCCGAGACAAGAGCTGATTGAATTGGAACTGTCTCATGATTTTAGATTTGCTTAAACTGAGATGGCATTAGATAAAGCTGTAGAGCATTTTATTAGCTTTCCAAAAAGTCTAAGATCATCGAAATCGGAGTTCGGAGCAAAAAGTTATGCCCAAAATACGAAAGCCTGTCTCACCGAAAAAGGAGCAACGGACGCTCCGATGCAGAGCAACGGAAGCGCATCCGATGACCTCCGAAATCAGC
The DNA here is from genome assembly GCA_009763385.1 of Coix lacryma-jobi var. lacryma-jobi. Taxonomy (NCBI): domain Eukaryota; kingdom Viridiplantae; phylum Streptophyta; class Magnoliopsida; order Poales; family Poaceae; genus Coix; species Coix lacryma-jobi. The sequence continues at coordinate 82,088,078 of CM019824.1, read as the reverse complement.
CCAGAATGAACAGTGTGATGGTAGAGTCCGATGCCAGCATCTGATGCATTACGGTAGCATCTGATGCCCCCGAAAAACAGGTCTAATGGCTAGTTTTCCAACGGCTACTCATCACATGAGCATAGGAAGCGTCCGATGACATCACTGTAGCATCCGATGCTATACAGAAAGCTGATTTCAGCCTCTCCAACGGCTCCATTTGATTGTGGGGCTATATATACCACCTCTAACCTGCCAAATGAGGTATGGAAGAGTGAGGAAACATACCAAGGTGTTGCTACACCATATTAGTGCCTCCATATGCATAGTGCTTAGTGATTTACATGGTGATTAGTGTAGGTGCTTTGCGAAGTGCAAAGGCTAGTTAGACCACCGCTCATGCGCTTGCTCTAGATTTAGGCCTAGTGTTTAGTGAGGTTTGCATACCTCTTGCTACTCGATGCTTGCGTGCACCATTGTTGTACATCGAGGGGCTTGTAGTCTTGCGAGACCACACCAACCGCATTTGTGGTGTGGCCGCCACCGTGTACCGAAGGGAACAAGGCCCGCGGCGGTTCGGCCGGAAGCTTGATAGTGGAGACGGTGGGAAGCATCCGGGAGAGGCTTTGCTACAAGTGGCTTAACCGGAGACCCACTTGCGTGTGGGGAAGGACCGGAGCTATCCACGGAGTCACCCGAACGGGAGCTTGGCCCTTGCGAGGGATTCCTTGCGAGGGCTCCAACGAGGACTAGGGGGAAGCTTGCGTGCTTCTCGATACCTCGGTAAAAATACCGGAGTCGTCGATGGGAGTTTGCATCTCTATCTTGCTCTTTAGCTTCCGCATTTACTTTGCTACCTTAATTATGTCTTTACCTTTCCTAGCTTAGTTGTTAGTCTAGTTGATAGGTTTGGAACCTAGGTCACATAACTCTTTTGCGGTAGAGATAGCAACACACCTAGCAAAACCATAGTTGCTCTTTTATCTAGTTTACTTTCTTGCATAGGTTTTGACTAGGTGGTAATTAGAGGCCATAGTTAGAGTAAAGTTTTTAGTTGCCTAATTCACCCCCCCTCTTAGGCGTCACGGTCCATTCAACTGCAAAGTCTGTAGATTCCCGGACTGTCCGGGGTCAAGGTCTCGGACTGTCCGGTGACTGCCGGACTGTCCGACACTGGAAGTCCGGACTGTCCGCCGGCTACAACCAGAACAAACTGATCTGAAATAGTTCTCGACGAGTCCCGGACTGTCCGCGGGTTTGTACCGCGGACTGTCTGCCGTTCACTCGACAGTGAACAGTCAGGGGGCTGCGCCTGACTGACTCTGCAAAATCCCGACGCGCGGACTGTTCGCCAATGCACAGAGAACACAAAACTGCACGGGTTCAAAACCAAATTCAATTCGATCTCAACCAAATCGAAAGGGACTTCGATCAAACTCCTCCCAGATGTTCCTCTACGTATTGGGGTGCTAATCCTAAGAAATCATCGCACCAAACCAAGTCTATCGAGAGAAATCCGAGGATGTAACACCTCTGGTGTTTAAGCATGTAATTAACTTGACATATCATCATTAGCATCATTAATCATCTTGATCATGATTTCATGTGTATGCATTTGCGTAGTGTATCATTTTATGTGATGTACCTCTATTGCAAAAACCCTTATTAGCCCACTTCTTCCTATAGGGGCAAAATGGTAATTTCACCTCTGTGCCTAGTTCTATGAAATTCTTGTTCAAATTTAGTGCCCTGATGTTTGTTGCTTTGATCCAAGTTCAAAAATCAGATTTGAATTGAGTTTCCTTTTGCAAAACCCTAAAATCCCAAATCCTGGATTTATTCCCTTTTTAATAACTTTTTCAAAATTCAAAATTTTGAGTTGGTTCAGAAAGCAAAGTTGTGAATCTGATCAATAGGAACAACTTTGGTATTCACAGATCTCTATGTTTCTATATAAAAATTGAAGTAATTTCAAATTCATTCAAATTCCAGTTTTTGTCCCTTTTCAGTTTTAAAAAGTTTTTCAAAAACTATTGAGTTTCAGAAAAAGTGTGTATTAGCAAAGTTATAGGTTTTGTCAAATGGAACAACTTTCATATTGAAGATGTTCAAGTTTCAGTTTGAAATCCAAAGTAATTTTGATTTGAATCAAATTTGAAAAGTGTCCCCTTTTCTGTTTTTGAATGTAGTTCAAAAACTATTTGGAATTTGAAAATGTTCATATTGACAAAGTTGTAGATCTCATTTTCTGAACAACTTTGGTGTTTTGAGTTTTTGTCGCACAGTTCAAATTTTGGGAGATTTTTTGCAAAATTCAGAAACCAGCCAAAAGTCAAACCCTAGACCCTAGCACTGTTCTTCTTCCCGTAGAGCCAGAGGCCAGGGGGGGCCCCGGCCATGGCGCCGGCGCTGCGGCTGCGCGCGAAGGCGGCTGCTCCCCACGCGCCACCAACCTGTCGCCGCTGTTCCCCTGTTCCCTCCGCGCCCCGCACGCGAGCGCGGACCATCGCTCTCGGCCCTACAGTGCCCAGCCGCCGCCGCCGCGTGGCCATCGCCGGCCGAGCATTGCGCCCGAGCCCCGGCTGCACGCCAGCTCGACCGCCAGAGCGCAATCGAGTGCGCACGCCCCCGCAAACCTTACCCGCGTAGCCCGAGGTCTCTACCGGCCCCTGGCCGTGGCTATATAAGCCCGCCGGAGCCCGACCTCCGCACTCCACCTCCGCCACCGTGGCCAGCCCTCTCCAGACACTCCGCCTCTCACCAGCTAGCCCTAAAGCTCCGCCTTGAGCTCGTGAAGCTTTCCCACCCTTCAATTTCACCTTCCCGTCTCCGTTTGCCCGGCGTAAGCTCGCCGTCCCCATCCCGGCCGAAACCCGGCGAACTCGGGTTCGTAGAATTCGCCGTCTCCGGCCATGATCATCTCTCACCGACCCCCGTGTTGTGTTCCTTGGCCCCGTGCGACTCTAACCCGGCCCTTGCGGTCGCATGTGCTGCGCAGGACCGCCGGACCGCCGGAGCGCCGCCGCGGTCATCTTCTTCCCCGAGCGTGTGTCGAGCCTCGCCCTCGTGTCGAGCCTCACCCTCGAGTCGAGCCTCACCCTCGAGCCCTGCCTCCGACACGTGGTAAGCATCCGAGCCTTCGGCCTCTGCTTCAACTCCGCTTCGCCCGAGCCCCAAGTCACGCCTCGGGCAGAGGCCTGTTTCTCCGCTTCGCCCGAGCCCAAGCCTCGGCGAGCGCATGACCCTCCGCTTCGACCGAGCCCAAGCCTCGGCGACGCATGCTCTCTGTCTCGCCCGAGTCCGGCCTCGGACCGAGGCTCACTTCTCCGTTTCGCCCGAGCCCCGCGATTCGCCGAGCCCGGCCTAGAGGGAGCACAGTGCTCTTCTCTTTTTCTGAGAGTTGTGAATAGTGTTCTGTTTTCTCTTTTTTGTATGATTTTCTGTGTGCATCCAAAAATTCTGAAATTTTTGTGGTAGACTCTTTATGCTCTGGAGTATTTTATAAAAATATGAAACTTGAGTTTTGTGCAAAAATTTGAAAATATAATTTCCCCTTTTAATTGAAAAATGAAGGTTTTGGTATTTTTGGAGAGTGATTTATAACTCCAAAATCATGAGACAAATTTTTGTGAGCTTCTTATGCCATGTTTAGTCTCTGGTAAAATTTTGAAGTCTTTTGGAACAAGTTGATTTTTGAGCTTTTATTTTAATTGTTAAATAGTGCCTTTTCTAATTAATGTCTGATTTTATTTGAGCACCTTAATGACCTCCAAAAATTATGAAATTTGTTTTGCCATCTATCTACACCATAATGAACTTATGTGATTAATTTGGTAATTTTTGGAGCAACTTCATAAAATGACCTTTTAAATAAATTAAGAAAATAGAAAAGATGGATTAGGGTTGGTAATAAGTGTTGATGATGTGATCTTTGGATTGATTGATGTTCATAGACCCCTACCCTTTGGTCTATGATGTTTGTGATGCTATGTTGGTTGGTGCTTAGGATAATTATATTAAGGGCTAGTTAATCAATATTGCTTAAGGAAGAAATGATTACCTTTTATGCTCAACCTGGAATTCAATCATGCCTTGCTTAAAAGTAATCTAGAATCAGTGGAATTGTCTTGCACCTTAAGTCCATATCATCATTCTCATGAGCATTCATCATTGCATCCGTATAGTTGACGAAGAAGGACCTGAAGTCGAGGTAGCCACCGAAGGATCTGTCCCCGAGGCGACCCCGAGCTCGACACCTACTCCAACCCCGAGCCGTCCTTTTGCCATCCAAGGCAAGCCCCGGTGCATTTACCCCTTTCCTTGAATTTATAAAATGTTTCCTTAAATGCTTTTGAGTTAAATTATTGCATTAGGTTTATAGGAGTTGTGTGCTATCCTAATTGATGCACTATTCCCCTTGACCACTGATACACCTGATACCTGCTTTTCACAAGGTATTTGAAAATGCTTAGCAATGCTATTAAATAGATTTGCAATAAAAATGCCAATTTCAAAAGTGTGATCACTTAAATCTTTATGGGGTTTTGGTTTTACTCCCACTATTGGCTAGTATCTGATCCGTACTTAGTCAATGGGAAGGAGAGTTGTCCTTGCGTACGGTGCCGTCATGTTGTAGTCCGGGACTCAACAGTTGACACCGACCGGACAGGGTTGAAAAACTGACAGGACCTGTACTCTTGGGTAGAGTCCCGAGGTGCTTGTCGCTGGCTGGAAAATGTAGGGACCATCCGTATGGGGGCCTGCTGGTCAAGACTTGTAACTATTCACATACTACGGAAAGCTCTGGCTCCGAGAAATCCATTATTGGACCGACAACCGCGCACTGGGAGTGGAGAGATGGCGGAAGTAGCATGTACCCACGTGGGTTAGAGTCCCGGATTGGAGTGGTGTACTGTACTTCCGGGTGGCGTAGGACCGGGCCCAATCTTGGAGGAATCGTGGTAGACGAGTTGGCATATGCAAGCTTGGGTGCTACATATGCAGTGTGAATAGGGATCCTCAGCTGAGTATTATTTATCCGGATTAACGTTGCTCCTCGGTTATGGAGACTTGGTCCACTGACTGTCAACGGAGAGTGGTTCTCAACTAGGAATGTTTTGAAATGTAAAATGAATCATGAATGATGAAGAATTGAGGAATTCTGAACCTTTCAAATAAAATAAATTTACAAAAAATGTTTTTCTGCAAAATACTTGATCTTGCTTAAGCCTTACCTTGACTACCCTAAGCCTGCATTCCTGAGTCTTCTCCCTTTTTCTTTAGTCGGGTAAGTCTTGTTGAGTACCTTTGTACTCAGGGTTTTATTACCCATGTTGCAGGTATGGCAGATTCCTCAGTATGCCTTGGACCCTGCTGTGTGACTGTTGTTCAGGAAGAGGCCGATGAGGCCGATGAGTGATTATTCACCCTCGGGCTGGGTGATGTATCTTTACCTTTAGTTGTTGTCATATGCTACTCTGCCAACTCTATCTATTTGAACTATGGTCTGTAATAACTTCACTTTAATTTTATGTTGAACCCTGGTTTGTAAAACTATTGTTATCTAAGTCTTCCGCTATTTACTCCGATGTTATTTGTCAAAATGTTAAGAGATTGTAACTGAATTGTGAGATGATCCTGCGGACAACGGGCACTGATGTAGCCCAGTAGCGGAACCGGTCCTAATCTCTTGGCTGTACGGATCGACTGTCAGTGGTTGACGGTGATCAGTGGGCCATGGGATTAGAGCTGTTACGTTACAGAGTGGTATCAGAGCATCTCACTATGACGTTGCAATCTTTTTGCGAAAACTTCAAAATGTTTTTAACAAAAAAAACTAAACTTGACTATTTTGAGTCCAAATTGCTTCTCTCATCTCATCTTGTCTTTGGCAACTAGTAGCAAGACAACTTGTATAAGCCCTATGTACCTTACCTTAGTAGTTGCATTGCCTTGTTCCGTAGGAACGATTCATGCATCATGTCACATTCACTTAAGTATATAAAAGAGTTCGTTGGGTTAGTATGCCTATACCTTTTTCTTGCTAGCCTTTCTCATCTATAACCTCTTGTCCAGATATGGCCATCATCAAGCGGACTGCCGCAAGTCGACTGGACCGAACGGTGTGCCGCGTCACCAGCTGGCGCCACGCACCGGAGAAGAGACTGGAGAATCCTCCAATGGTCGTCGCTTTCCCCGCCGCACCCGCAAGCAACTGAAGGAGGAAATCAAGAATCTGAAGGCTGAAATGGAGAACATGGAGCATGACTTCTACCTTTCTCGCATGGAGTTTTATGAGGCACGAGCTTCCCTGAGCAGGCCAACCGGAACATGGTTCGCGCTATCGAGCAGCGCAATGATGCTTGGACCCGCGAGGATGTCACCAGAGCCCAGCTCCATGGACTGCAGCAATACACCGCCCAGATCGAGCAGTACAACGATATGCTTCATGAGGAAGTGCATCAGCTCATGATCACCTCCACCCTTGGTACCCCCGTTATGGAAGACCCCGAAGACGGAGTCCTGGATGGAACCTGAAAGAGTGGAACACGAGCCCGATCAGAACGTGGAAGTGGAACCTGCTGAAGATGTCCACGTTGAAGATGAAGATGAGGAGGAAGAGCCTGAGCTTATCATCGAGGATGATGATGATGACGAAGAGTTGATCTTCATCGATGATGACTAGACTCCTTGTGTCTGTACCATCTGCTTACCTAAAACCTTAGACTAGGTTTGGGGAGCGTTAGTCTGTCTGTTGCCAAGTCTGGCATGTATCTTTCTTTTCGTACCTTATCAGTCTGTTGTCATCTTTATCAAGCCAGCTATCTTGTATCAGTGAAGTTGTCAATCAAGTTGTTTCAGAACCCTTGTCCATATATGCTGAGTTCCGAGTTGCTTATACAGATGCCTGTGAACACCCGTACCGGAGCCGGAGGTTGATGATGCCAACATCCCAAACCCTCCACCTGTACCAGCTACCCTAGCAGATGCCATTGCAGCCTTGGCCGCCGCTGCCAATCTGATGGCTCAGAATCAAGGGCAGCAGAACAACGGCAACCGTGGTCGCCGCAACAACCAAGAGACAACCTATGTGGAATTCACTGAAACACGACCCACCGGTCTTCACAAAGGCCGATGAACCCTCGAGGCTGACGACTGGTTACGCACCATGGAACAGAAGTTCAGTCTTCTGCACTGCACGGAGATCCAAAAGCCTCGGTTCGCTTCTCAGCAGCTCCGTGGTCCTGCAAGTGCCTGGTACGCCAACCTGTTGGCGGCCCAGCCGGAAGGTCATCAGCTGACATGGGAAGAGTTCCGCACCGCTTTTAGAGCACATCACATCCCTTCGGGATTGATGAGAATGAAGTTGGATCAGTTCTTGGCCCTGCAACAGAAAGATTCCACCATCATGCAGTACGTGGGACAATTCAACCACCTCAGCCAGTATGCCTCTGACTATGTCAACACAGAGGAAAAGAAGAGAGATTGTTTTCTCAGGGGTCTGCACCCTAAGATTCGCAGAGGTCTGTCCAACAACCTAAACGGATCCTACCATGATGTCGTTGACCGTGCTGTTGCTTTCGAGGAAAGCAACCGCCAGTATCAGGAAGAGAAGAAGAAGAAGAAGGCTGGGTCTAGCAGTTTCTCCAGCAACCATAAGCGCCCTAGAATCATCTACCACCCCAGCCATCACCAAAACCGTGCCCCATACCCCATCAGCAAGTGGTCGTTCGTACCGCGGCCACCACCCACAATGCCAACCAGCAAAGTGCCACTCAGCCGAACGCCCCTGGTGTTCGTGTCACCACCCCACAAACAGCTTATAACCATCCATGCTACAACTGTGGCCAAGTTGGTCACTGGGCTCGCGAGTGCCTAAAACCCAAGAAGAATGCCCAGCATGCACAGAAAGGCCCTGGAGGATCACAGCAGCAGCACCGTGCACCGCAGCAGCACGTCCAGAAGGGCAAGCTTGTCAGGAAGCACGGGCAAGTCTACTTCACCACCGTCAGTAACATCCCAGAAGGAGAGCCCGTCATGCTCGGTAGGTTCCCTGTTGCCAATCATCCTGCAGTCGTCTTGTTTGATTCTGGTGCATCGCATTCCTTCATCAGTCGCACTTTTGTCATCAAGCATGATTTGCCCATGGGGGAGTTAAAAGAGAGTTTCTGCATACTTTCGCCTGGAGGGCGGATAAATACTAAGGAAGTGGTCCGCAGTATACCAGTAATGTTGGGGAAACATGCCTTTCCTACCACCATGATAGTACTGCGCGATCAAGAGATAGATGTCATCTTAGGCATGAATTGGATGTGTCAGTATAAAGCCATGATAGACATCTTGAATAGAGTTGTGAGAGTGGATATTCCTAACAGTACCTCCAAACTCCTTCTCCAACTTCCTATGCCTTCAAAACCAGCTACCACATAGCTAAATGCTACCTATGATCAAGGGATCCGAGACATCCCTGTAGTCTGTGAGTTCCCTGATGTCTTTCCTGAAGATTTACCTGGTCTGCCTCCTGACCGTGATGTTGAGTTTGCCATAGAGCTAAAGCCCGGGACTGCTCCTATAGCCCGTAGAGCTTATCGAATGCCTCCCAGAGAGTTGGCAGAGCTGAAGATCCAATTGCAAGAGCTATTGGATAAGGGTCTCATTCGCCCAAGTTCATCTCCTTGGGGCTGTCCTGCTATCTTTGTGAAGAAGAAGGACAAAAGCCTTCGTCTGTGCGTTGACTATCGCCCGCTCAACGAGGTCACCATCAAAATAAATATCCCTTGCCTCGTATTGATCTTCTGTTTGACCAGTTATCTGGAGCCAGAGTGTTTTCCAAGATCGACCTCAGATCTGGCTATCACCAAATAAAAATTCGTCCCGAAGATATTCCCAAAACAGCTTTCACCACCAGATACGGTCTATATGAGTACTTGGTCATGTCTTTTGGCTTGACCAATGCCCCCGCTCATTTCATGTCTCTCATGAACTCTGTGTTCATGCCAGAGCTCGATAAATTTGTAGTCGTGTTCATTGACGACATCCTTGTTTATTCAAGAACTCCTGAAGATCATGCCAATCATCTTCGTGTCGTTCTCTCTCGTCTCAGAGATCACCAGCTGTATGCCAAGTTCAGTAATGTGATTCTGGCTAGATCGAATTCAATTCCTTGTGATCGTCATGTCGTCTGTAAGGTGTGTCAGTGTGACCCTGAAAAGGTGGCAGATATCTTGGATTGGAAGCCACTACCACTGTCCGCGAAGTTCGCAGCTTCATGGGAATGGCTGGATACTATCGTCGTTTCATCCCAGACTTCTCCAGAGTTGCCAAGCCTATCACAGAGTGTTGAAGAATTCCGTGGATTTTGTTTGGTCAACAGCCTGTGAGCAAGCTTTTCAAGCCTTGAAGAAGCTACTAACTACATCACCAGTCCTAGCTCAACCAGACATCGAGAAACCCTTTGATTTATACTGTGATGCATCGGGTACTGGGTTAGGCTGTGTTTTGATGCAGGAAGGTCGAGTGATCGCTTATGCCTCACGGCAGCTTAGGCGACATGAGGAGAATTATCCAACCCATGACCTTGAGTTAGCAGCAGTGGTGCATGCTTTGAAGATATGGCGTCATTATCTGTTGGGCAGTACCTGCAAGTGTACCGATCACAAGAGCCTGAAGTATATCTTCACCCAAGAAGAGCTGAACATGAGGCAGCGAAGATGGCTTGAGTTAATCAAGGACTATGATATCGCAGTGCATTACCATCCTGGTAAGGCAAATGTAGTTGCCGATGCCCTCAGTCGCAAGTCATACTGCAACTGTCTGACGACGAAGCCCTATGATCTTTCCTTATGCCATATCTTGAAAGGATGGGAATTGAGATAGTTCCGCAAGGAAGCCTGAACAATGTCAGGATAGAAACATCGGTCAAGGAACAAGTCATCGCTGCACAGAAAGATAACCCTGGAATCAAGCACATCATCGAAAAGATTCAAGCTGGAAAAGCTGACTGTTTCAGGATGATGATATAGGAGTTGTTTGGTTCAAGAACCGTCTAGTAGTTCCCAAGGTGCCTGAATTGAGACAGTTGATCCTTGATGAGGCACACCTGTCTAGGTTTTCCATCCACCCCGGCAGCAACAAGATGTACCAGGATCTAAGGCAGAGATTCTGGTGGACAAAGATGAAAATGAGATCGCTCGCTATGTCGCTCGCTGTGATACTTGCCAGAAAGTCAAAGCCGTGCACATGAAGCCTGGAGGAGAATTGCAGCCTTTATCTGTACCTGCCTGGAAGAAGGGAAGATATCAGCATGGATTTTATCAATGGACTACCCAAGACTAAGAAAGGTTTTGATTCCATTTGGGTAATAGTGGACCGACTCACCAAACAAGCTCACTTTCTGCCAGTCAAGACCAGCTATGCCGTCCCCACGTATGCCGCCTTGTACAAGAACAACATAGTGAAGCTCATGGTATTCCCAAGACCATCATCTCAGATCGTGGTACTCAGTTTGTCGCAAAGTTCTGGAAAGCGTTCCATACCTCACTTGGAACCAAGCTCTTGCATAGTACAGCATATCATCCGCAAACAGATGGACAAACTGAGCGAGTCAACCAAGTGTTAGAGGATATGTTGAGAGCATGTGTGCTCACTTTCGCGATGATACTTGGGATGACTGTTTGCCCTTGGCAGAGTTCTCATACAATAACAGTTATCAAGAAAGCATCAAAATGGCACCCTTTGAAGCGCTGTACGGTCGTCGTTGTCGTACACCCCTCAGTTGGTCTGAGCCCGGAGAAAGAGAATTCTTTGGAGTTGACCTGGTCAAAGATATGGAAGAGAAAGTCAAGCAGATACAAGAGAACATGAAGATTGCCCAATCCCGACAAAAGAGTTATGCTGACAAGAGACGTCGACCTCTGAAGTTTCAAGTTGGAGATTACGTATATCTCAAGGTCTCACCAACCAAAGGAGTCACTCGTTTTGGAGTCAAGGGAAAGTTAGCACCCCGCTACATTGGTCCGTTTGAGATTTGGAATGTTGTGGCAAGGTAGCTTACAAGCTGAAGTTGCCCGATCATCTCTCTGCTGTCCACAATGTTTTCCATGTCTCCCAACTCAAGAAGTGCCTCCGAGTACCAGAACATGTCGTGGAAGTTGAAGGTGTCGAGCTAGAGCCTGATCTATCCTACTCGGAATATCCAGTTCGCGTGTTGGATCACAAAGATCGAGTTACTCGAAGAACTACCACAAGGTGGTACAAAATCCAGTGGAACCAGCACTCTGAAGAAGAAGCTACTTGGGAATCTGAAGACTTCTTGGCAAAGAACTATCCCGACTTTCTCGAATCCCTGTCTATGTAAAGTTTTGCCTTTAACCCTTCTTTGTCCTTCTTAAGACGCAGAATCTCGGGGCGAGATTTCTTTAAGGGGGAAGGCTGTGTAACACCTCTGGTGTTTAAGCATGTAATTAACTTGACATATCATCATTAGCATCATTAATCATCTTGATCATGATTTCATGTGTATGCATTTGCGTAGTGTATCATTTTATGTGATGTACCTCTATTGCAAAAACCCTTATTAGCCCACTTCTTCCTATAGGGGCAAAATGGTAATTTCACCTCTGTGCCTAGTTCTATGAAATTCTTGTTCAAATTTAGTGCCCTGATGTTTGTTGCTTTGATCCAAGTTCAAAAATCAGATTTGAATTGAGTTTCCTTTTGCAAAACCCTAAAATCCCAAATCCTGGATTTATTCCCTTTTTAATAACTTTTTCAAAATTCAAATTTTGAGTTGGTTCAGAAAGCAAAGTTGTGAATCTGATCAATAGGAACAACTTTGGTATTCACAGATCTCTATGTTTCTATATAAAAATTGAAGTAATTTCAAATTCATTCAAATTCCAGTTTTTGTCCCCTTTTCAGTTTTAAAAAGTTTTTCAAAAACTATTGAGTTTCAGAAAAGTGTGTATTAGCAAAGTTATAGGTTTTGTCAAATGGAACAACTTTCATATTGGAAGATGTTCAAGTTTCAGTTTGAAATCCAAAGTAATTTTGATTTGAATCAAATTTGAAAAGTGTCCCCTTTTCTGTTTTTGAATGTAGTTCAAAAACTATTGGAATTTGAAAATGTTCATATTGACAAAGTTGTAGATCTCACTTTTCTGAACAACTTTGGTGTTTTGAGTTTTTGTCGCACAGTTCAAATTTTGGGAGATTTTTTGCAAAATTCAGAAACCAGCCAAAAGTCAAACCCTAGACCCTAGCACTGTTCTTCTTCCCGTAGAGCCAGAGGCCAGGGGGGCCCCGGCCATGGCGCCGGCGCTGCGGCTGCAGCGCAGGCGGCTGCTCCCCACGCGCCACCAACCTGTCGCCGCTGTTCCCCTGTTCCCTCCGCGCCCGCACGCGAGCGCGGACCATCGCTCTCGGCCCCTACAGTGCCCAGCCGCCGCCGCCGCGTGGCCATCGCCGGCCGAGCATTGCGCCCGAGCCCCGGCTGCACGCCAGCCTCGACCGCCAGAGCGCAATCGAGTGCGCACGCCCCCGCAAACCTTACCCGCGTAGCCCCGAGGTCTCTACCGGCCCCTGGCCGTGGCTATATAAGCCCGCCGGAGCCCGACCTCCGCACTCCACCTCCGCCACCGTGGCCAGCCCTCTCCAGACACTCCGCCTCTCCACCAGCTAGCCCTAAAGCTCCGCCTTGAGCTCGTGAAGCTTTCCCACCCTTCAATTTCACCTTTCCCGTCTCCGTTTGCCCGGCGTAAGCTCGCCGTCCCCATCCCCGGCCGAAACCCGGCGAACTCGGGTTCGTAGAATTCGCCGTCTCCGGCCATGATCATCTCTCACCGACCCCCGTGTTGTGTTCCTTGGCCCCGTGCGACTCTAACCCGGCCCTTGCGGTCGCATGTGCTGCGCAGGACCGCCGGACCGCCGGAGCGCCGCCGCGGTCATCTTCTTCCCCGAGCGTGTCGAGCCTCGCCCTCGTGTCGAGCCTCACCCTCGAGTCGAGCCTCACCCTCGAGCCCTGCCTCCGACACGTGGTAAGCATCCGAGCCTTCGGCCTCTGCTTCAACTCCGCTTCGCCCGAGCCCCAAGTCACGCCTCGGGCAGAGGCCTGTTTCTCCGCTTCGCCCGAGCCCAAGCCTCGGCGAGCGCATGACCCTCCGCTTCGACCGAGCCCAAGCCTCGGCGACGCATGCTCTCTGTCTCGCCCGAGTCCGGCCTCGGACCGAGGCTCACTTCTCCGTTTCGCCCGAGCCCCGCGATTCGCCGAGCCCGGCCTAGAGGGAGCACAGTGCTCTTCTCTTTTTCTGAGAGTTGTGAATAGTGTTCTGTTTTCTCTTTTTTGTATGATTTTCTGTGTGCATCCAAAAATTCTGAAATTTTTGTGGTAGACTCTTTATGCTCTGGAGTATTTTATAAAAATATGAAACTTGAGTTTTGTGCAAAAATTTGAAAATATAAATTTCCCCTTTTAATTGAAAAATGAAGGTTTTGGTATTTTTGGAGAGTGATTTATAACTCCAAAAATCATGAGACAAATTTTTGTGAGCTTCTTATGCCATGTTTAGTCTCTGGTAAAATTTTGAAGTCTTTTGGAACAAGTTGATTTTTGAGCTTTTATTTTAATTGTTAAATAGTGCCTTTTTCTAATTAATGTCTGATTTTATTTGAGCACCTTAATGACCTCCAAAAATTATGAAATTTGTTTTGCCATCTATCTACACCATAATGAACTTATGTGATTAATTTGGTAATTTTTGGAGCAACTTCATAAAATGACCTTTTAAATAAATTAAGAAAATAGAAAAGATGGATTAGGGTTGGTAATAAGTGTTGATGATGTGATCTTTGGATTGATTGATGTTCATAGACCCCTACCCTTTGGTCTATGATGTTTGTGATGCTATGTTGGTTGGTGCTTAGGATAATTATATTAAGGGCTAGTTAATCAATATTGCTTAAGGAAGAAATGATTACCTTTTATGCTCAACCTGGAATTCAATCATGCCTTGCTTAAAAGTAATCTAGAATCAGTGGAATTGTCTTGCACCTTAAGTCCATATCATCATTCTCATGAGCATTCATCATTGCATCCGTATAGTTGACGAAGAAGGACCTGAAGTCGAGGTAGCCACCGAAGGATCTGTCCCCGAGGCGACCCCGAGCTTCGACACCTACTCCAACCCCGAGCCCGTCCTTTTTGCCATCCAAGGCAAGCCCCGGTGCATTTACCCCTTTCCTTGAATTTTATAAAATGTTTCCTTAAATGCTTTTGAGTTAAATTATTGCATTAGGTTTATAGGAGTTGTGTGCTATCCTAATTGATGCACTATTCCCCTTGACCACTGATACACCTGATACCTGCTTTTCACAAGGTATTTGAAAAATGCTTAGCAATGCTATTAAATAGATTTGCAATAAAAATGCCAATTTCAAAAGTGTGATCACTTAAGAATCTTTATGGGGTTTTGGTCTTACTCCCACTATTGGCTAAGTATCTGATCCGTACTTAGTCAATGGGAAGGAGAGGTTGTCCTTGCGTACGGTGCCGTCATGTTGTAGTCCGGGACTCAACAGTTGACACCGACCGGGACAGGGTTGAAAAACTGACAGGACCTGTACTCTTGGGTTAGAGTCCCGAGGTGCTTGTCGCTGGCTGGAAATGTAGGGACCATCCGTATGGGGGCCTGCTGGTCAAGACTTGTAACTATTCACATACTACGGAAAGCTCTGGCTCCGAGAAATCCATTATTGGACCGACAACCGCGCACTGGGAGTGGAGAGATGGCGGAAGTAGCATGTACCCACGTGGGTTAGAGTCCCGGATTGGAGTGGTGTACTGTACTTCCGGGTGGCGTAGGACCGGGCCCAATCTTGGAGGAATCGTGGTAGACGAGTTGGCATATGCAAGCTTGGGTGCTACATATGCAGTGTGAATAGGGATCCTCAGCTGAGTATTATTTATCCGGATTAACGTTGCTCCTCGGTTATGGAGACTTGGTCCACTGACTGTCAACGGAGAGTGGTTCTCAACTAGGAATGTTTTGAAATGTAAAATGAATCATGAATGATGAAGAATTGAGGAAATTCTGAACCTTTCAAAATAAAATAAGATTTACAAAAAAATGTTTTTCTGCAAAATACTTGATCTTGCTTAAGCCTTACCTTGACTACCCTAAGCCTGCATTCCTGAGTCTTCTCCCTTTTTCTTTAGTCGGGTAAGTCTTGTTGAGTACCTTTGTACTCAGGGTTTTATTACCCATGTTGCAGGTATGGCAGATTCCTCAGTATGCCTTGGACCCTGCTGTGTGACTGTTGTTCAGGAAGAGGCCGAAGAGGCCGATGAGTGATTATTCACCCTCGGGCTGGGTGATGTATCTTTACCTTTAGTTGTTGTCATATGCTACTCTGCCAACTCTATCTATTTGAACTATGGTCTGTAATAACTTCACTTTAATTTTACGTTGAACCCTGGTTTGTAAAACTATTGTTATCTAAGTCTTCCGCTATTTACTCCGATGTTATTTGTCAAAATGTTAAAGAGGTTGTAACTGAATTGTGAGATGATCCTGCGGACAACGGGCACTGATGTAGCCCAGTAGCGGAACCGGTCCTAATCTCTTGGCTGTACGGATCGACTGTCAGTGGTTGACGGTGATCAGTGGGCCATGGGATTAGAGCTGTTACGTTACAGAGGATCACCGGAAAGGGGGAAAGAACGAAGAACGAACGGGAAATCAACCCGATCTATGGATTCGTGAGGTTAGGGAAGAAATCCTTCGGTGGAAAGAAGGAGCTCATGACCAAGAACGAATTGATTCAAGTGGAATAAAAAATCATCTCGTGGAGAGGGAGAACGAGACAAATCTCCGGGAGATGAAAAACCGAAACACGAAGAACACCAACACAAAACGCGAATCGATTCAATTTCAGCCGAAATTCCACCACACGAGGAGACAACGAGAATACGGTCTCGTTTCCTCAAAAGATCCAAATACATAGAGGTATGATTCCCGTCTCTGCGGATCGCTAGCAGCGAGGTATGACTAGAACCTAAGCTGGGGCCAGAGAGAGAGAGTGCTCGGGAACAAATGACTGCTAGGATAGAGAGAGAGGAGGGTGCCTCTCTTATTTATAGCCTAAAACAATAATCCCCTTCTACCCCTAGATACAAGAGCGAAGCGGCCAACCCTAAGGGTATCCTGGTCCAACTCTGCTGGTAGTTGATCCGACGGCCACGCGCCTTCCTCATCCTTAGCTTCGCCTCGACGCAAGCCTCAGGATGCCGCCACGTGCTGTCCTGTCGACCGCCATGCCTTCCTCGTGGATAGCTTCACCGCCGCGCCAGCCTCTCCACGCCACCACGCGTCGACCGTCCTTTTTGCGGACCACCCCCCGGTTTTGAGGCCGAAACTGGGAAACCTGGGCCTTCCCTCGGTTTTCAGGCTGAAACCGGAAAACCTGTCCTCCGGCTGAGTTTTGTGGCCCAATCTCAGAAACCCGCGAGCCCAGGTTTTGAGGCCCAAACCGGAAAACCGTCCATGCCGAGTTTTGAGGCCCAAACTCGGAAACCGGCCACCCCGAGTTTTGAGACCCAAACTCGGAAACCGTCGAGGGTAGCTTTTTGACGATCAGCTACCGAACCCGCGCCGTAGACGGGATGTGGTTCGCACACCCCGAGTTCCAGCACCGATGCCGGAGCATGTCCAGCCTCCACGCCGGGCACAGTGCATTCGCCATCCTTCTCGGCTTCCCGCCAAGTGTCACGACACCATCACCTTCCTCCCGATTCGGCCGATGCACCATGTGCTCTTGCTTGTCGATGCCACGTGCCAGCTACCACAGCTGGTCCTCAGGTCTCCCGGTTCGTCGGTCTAAGCCTCACGTCCGCCCTTCACCTCTCCCGGTCCGTCGGCACGGCACGTCTCTACTTGACCTTCACCTCACCTTCGACCACTGTCCGAGCTCCGCACCTGCACACCAACACAGCCAAGAGACATGTTGCCCATTGACTGATCACTCATCACTCAGGAAGGGAACCACAAAGGCACATATCAACCTTGTGTTCGCAATCTCCCCCATGATGAGTGCATCGTCAACTCATAGTAACCGTAATCAATAATAAAAAGAAAGCAGAATTAGATAGAAGGAGAAAAAGTCACTCGAGATGTCCAAAAGCCAGAGAAAAGGCCAAAGAAGAACAAGTCGAGATAAGCGAAGCTTGGTCCCCAAAGATATGGGCAACGGTTCGACACAACCAAGCAAACGATCGGAGCAACAACTCATCAGAGAGCAAAACTCGATCAAAACGGAGCATAAGACTTGGTTCCCAAAGACATGGGCAACGGCTCGACGCAACCAAGTCAAGATCAAGCTAGTCCTCAAGAAGAGGCAGAAAGGGCTCAACACCACTAGCTGAAGGCTCGATACCAAACGAAGACTGCATAAGAAGCAACTACTGCCAGTCCCTCAAGATAGAGGCACAAAGGCTCAACACAACCAGCAGTAGGCTCGATACCAATCAAGAATCACCAAAACAAAATGGTGAAAGGCAGCTAGTCCCTCAAGACAGAGACACAGAGGCTCGACACAACTAGCTGAAACGATCGATACCAAATAAAAACCAACTCGGAGCAAAGTAGGCAGAAAAAACCCCCCCTCACTCAAAGATCTCCCCCTCAGCAAGTGAAGCAGAAATTGCAAATTGTCACCACAACAAGACACACTTCCCCTTGGAAAAATTCTCCCCCTTGGGGGCAATTTGCAATCATAAGAGAAGGGAAAAGAG
Source organism: Coix lacryma-jobi var. lacryma-jobi (assembly GCA_009763385.1). Taxonomy (NCBI): domain Eukaryota; kingdom Viridiplantae; phylum Streptophyta; class Magnoliopsida; order Poales; family Poaceae; genus Coix; species Coix lacryma-jobi. The sequence continues at coordinate 82,070,314 of CM019824.1, read as the reverse complement.
CTCAAGTAAGCAAAACGGAGCTAGGTCATGCCTATCGGAGTCGAGCAAATGCAAATGAGTCAAAAATGCATGTTTGCAGCTTCAGGTATATACTCGGAAGAGTGAAAGAATGCTCTAAAGAGTGCTGATTCGACTACAATGCAACATGCAAAAGTGCTAGCAAAGGCTCAAACTGATCACCAAATACAAAATATGAATGCATAAGCCAAGTGACCAGTTTTAAGCCATTCAGAAAAGGGTTTTCACCATCAAAACAACACTGAAACTTGTATAGACAGGAAGTCAAGCAAGTGCTAAACATGTATACAAGGTGAACTACCCCTAGTAAAGTTCAATCATCATGCTATAGAGTGAAACATAGACTTGTGTTTTCAGATTTTATCGGAGAATTTGTAGCAGTTATTAACACAAGTTAAAATTCACCATGCGATTGCGAGAGGTTGAAAGCTTGTCATTGCCTAACTTTTTAACCGAGCTAAGCCTATGCATATGCAATCAGAAGCTTAAAGCATCAGTTTCGGTCTTACACTACATGGCTCAAGTTTAACTCAATGTGCAATGAGAAACAATCTCGATACCGTGATGTGCTGACAAAGCAATCCCATCTCGATCTTTTCAATTCACTAATACTTGGATCATTTTAAGCATAACATGAACAGTCCAAGCAAGTGAAAGACTTAGAACTAGAGACATAGCAACGTAGCATATATGAAAAAGCTCAAGCGACCTCAACACATCCTATACATGCTAGTTGTCAATCTCAATGGTGAACATGTATCAAGTTTTAAGTTCATTAAGCATGTTCATCATTCTGAAAAATAGCTTAGCTCACAACATGTATCAGTGATCAATGAGAGCCTAAGTTATAAGCATCATCATATATCATCGAAGCACACACTAAACAGAGCATAAATTCATTCTAAGGAATATAGACATGAAGCTCGAAAATGCAAGATGTATACATGATGAAGTCAGAAAAAAGCAAAAAATAAAACTAAAAAGACTCAAGACCCAAAACCAAAAAGGATCAGAAAGTCAGTTTATGGTACAAAAATGCTTCCCCCATGTAAAAGGGGAACACACACCAAGCTCACCTCTCAACCTAGCAAAAATTGAGAGATCCAAAGGCTTGGTGAAAATATCTGCAACCTGGTTATGGGTTTCTACATGCCTAAGGTCAATGTCGCCATTCTCGTAGTGATCACGAAGAAAGTGAAAGCGAACATCGATATGTTTGGTCTTGGAGTGAAGAACAGGGTTCTTTGCTACACTAATGGCAGAAGTGTTGTCGCAAAGCAAAGGAACCCGACTGAAATCTAGACCAAAATCACGCAATGTAGCAACCATCCATAAAAGCCCTTGGATCTGACAACATACTCGGCTTCAGTAGTAGACTGGGCTACGTTCAACTGTTTGCGAGAAGACCACGAAACCAAAGAAGAGCCATGAAACTGACAAGTCCCAGAAGTAGACTTGCGCTCAAGCCGATAGCCAGCAAAATCCGCATCGGAATAACCACAAAGCGAGAGGGTCGAAGAAGAAGAGTACCAAAGTCCGAACTCAGGAGCGTATCGGAGGTACCTCATGATGCGCTTGACCGCTTGCTTGTGGGAAGTCCGAGGGGACGCCTAAAAACGAGTGCACAGACACACAGAAAACTGTATATCCGGCCTCATCGCCGTCAGGTACAGGAGCGAATCGATCATGCTCCTGTACTCTTTCTGGTCAACCGGCTCTCCGTCCTGGTCCACGTCCATCGCAGTAGTCGTAGCCATGGGCGTTGTAAGAGGCTTGGCTTCGCCCATGTCAAATTTCTTCAGGATGTTCTTCGTGTATTTTCCTTGATGCACGAACGTCCCGTCTCGGGTTTGCTTGATTTGCAAACCGAGGAAGAAAGTCAACTCACCCATCAAACTCATCTCAAACTCCCTGCTCATAGTATCTGCAAACTTGGCAACAAGCGCGTGAGAGGAGCCACCAAAGATGATATCATCCACGTAAATCTGAATCAAAAGGGTGTCATTGCCTTGCTTGAGGAGAAATAGAGTTTTATGTACCCGTCCCATTTTAAAACCCTTGGAGAGCAGAAAAGTTTTCAAATGATCATACCAAGCTCTCGGGGCTTGTTTCAAACCATATAAAGCTTTTGTAAGTTTTAAAACATGGTTTGGAAACTTGGGATTCTCGAAACCAGGGGGTTGTCTCACATAAACCTCTTCCTCTATATACCCGTTCAAAAAGGCACTCTTGACATCCATTTGGTAATGCTTAAAACCCTTCGAAGCAGCAAAGGCTAGAAGGATCCTAATGGCTTCTAAACGGGCTACAGGGGCAAAGGTTTCCTCATAGTCTATCCCCTCTTTCTGGCAAAAACCGTGGGCTACTAGCGTAGCCTTGTTCCTCACTAGTATCCCATCCTCACCCTGTTTGTTCTTGAAAACCCATTTGGTACCTATAGGGTGGCATTCTGGTGGAGATGGAACTAGGGTCCAAACTTGGTTTCGCTCAAAGTTTTCTAACTCCTCATGCGTGGCATTAACCCAATTAGGATCAGAAAGAAAGTGTCCAACATCTTTGGGCTCAAAAGAAGCAATGAATGCAGAAAGAGCAAACTGTGAGATCTCATACGCTCGCGACCGCGTGACTCGCTGGTCGATGCCGCCGATTATCTACTGCGGGGGGTGAGCCTGCTGAACACTTCGGGGCGCTTGACTCATCGAAGTCGCCTCCCCCTCGCCAGATGCTGTCACTCCCTTAGGTGCAGCCGGTGCTCGCTGGAGAGGTGGCTCTAGAGGACCCCAGGAAGAAGACATCATGGGATCGGGTCCTCGAGCTGAAGTAGACGTCGCAGAGTCGACAAGGGCAGCTAGTGGAGTTGGCTCGAGATCACCCCAATCGGCATTCTCCTACTCCTCCTCCACAAAAATGGTCTCTCCCAGCTCTTGTTCTCCTGCAACATCAAAAGCAGAAGAAATACAAGGCACAGTCTCGTCGAATGTGACCTCGCAGGTCTCCACTATCCGGTTAGTCTCAAGGTTAAGAACTCGATAAGCGCGCGAATGCGAAGCATAACCAAGAAACACACCATTAGCAGAGCGAGATTCAAATTTGTCCAAATTGCTTTGCTTCAAGATGAAACACTTGCACCCAAACACCCGAAAATGAGACACCTTGGGTACCCGTCCAAAACGCAACTCATAAGAAGTCTTTTTCATGAAAGCACGAATAAAGATGCGATTTGAAACATGGCAAGTGGTGTTGATCACCTCGGCCCAAAAACGCCTAGAAATCCTATGCTCATCGAGTATCGTCCTGGCCATCTCAACAAGGGTCCGGTTCTTGCGCTCAACAACACCGTTCTGCTAAGGGACATAAGGAGAAGAAAACTGATGCTCGATTCCATTAGAAGAACAGAAAGAGGCAAACTGTGAGTTATCAAACTCCATACCATTATCTCTACGAATAGCTCTAATAGTATCAGGGGGAAACTCAGTTTTCAACCTCAAAATCAAATCACGAGCAAAAGGAAAAGCTTCATCCTTACCCTCCATGAAGAACACCCAAGAGTACCTCGAAAAGTCGTCAACGATCACTAGAACGTACCACTTCCCACCCGCTGAGCAAACCCGAGCTGGACCAACTGTGTCCATGTGTAAAAGCTCGTCGGGTCACTTTCTCATCACCTGATTAACAGGTGGGTGAGAAGCAGCAACCATCTTCCTGTGACGACAAGGATGGCAAACAAGGTCCTTCTAAACCTTAAGCTTGGGCAATCCTTGGATTAGGCCAAGTGAGCTAAGTCTTGCTAGCAAGTCAAAACTCAAGTGACCGAGCCTCCTATGCCACATCCACAAATCAGAAGAAGGACCAGCCATCAATCATCTAGCAGAGCCGAAAGAACGAGAAAAATCGGCTCTGAAAACACGGCCAAAAGGGACGATCCAACAAACAAGATCTCCCCGAGGGTCTAAAACACGGCTCAAACCCTTCTTAAAACGCACTTCACAATCGTCTTCAAGGAGTTGCGAAACAGAAAGCAAATTGTAATGCAAGTTTGCAACCAAAGCAACATCCTTAAGAACAAAGTTCTCATTGAGCCGAATAGCTCCATGAGAAACAACCTTACCTCTACTGTTATCCCCGAAAGTGATGTATTCCTTGTGCATCACGGGGTCTAGGCTGGAGAACCATTCCTTCTTTTTGGTCATGTGGCGCGAACACCTGGAATCCATCAGCCACATGTTCTCCAATCGAAGTCCCTGCATCAATAGAAAGGCAGAAAATGAGCATATGGCACAACACTAGGGTTAGTATACTGAGAAGGATACCAGTGTTGTGTCATAGGACCAGAAAAAGTGTTAGTAGTAACACCAAGATGTCCTCGTCCCATGGGTGGATAGCGATCACCACCAACCTGAAGGGGTGGTTCGCTATGGAACGAAAAACCTCCAAACTGACCTACATGTCCCATTTGAGCAAAGCGATCTCCACCAAGCTGAAAAGGTGGTCCGCTATGGGACTGAGCAGCAAAGCCTCTTACACCCGGCTCACGATCGTATTGAGGACGACTGGAACCACGACGGGCAAGACCACCACCCCGTGGTCTGGCTACCTAGGGCCTAGCCACCTGAGGGGGTGCACCTCCAGGTCTAGCGCCCTGCCTCTGAACTCCCAGACCTTGCACACCATGGAGAGGGTGGTGCCTGGCCTGGTTGTTCAGCTCCAACTCCTTCCTAGCGTCTCTCTTCCTCCAAAAGCAAAACTCAGCTAGGTGACCCTCACGGCAATAGTACTCGCACTCGAACCTCACCACTCTCTTGGGTTGTTGGTTCCTACGGTTGCGAGGGTTGTTCACTCTGGCTGGCTGCTTGCCTCTCGGAAGGGGATCACTAGAGACATCAGGAAGGGTGTCAAGTGTGTTCCTAAGATGATTAGGTTTGGGAACCCACACTTGCTTGCGAGGTGGAGCCTTGGGAGGTTCATCAAGGATACCATCCTTGGTCATAGGCTTGGGAGGTTCAGGTGGGGTTATCTTGGTAAGCTTAGGGATAGCGGATGGCTTCTCACTAGGGATCACTCCACTAAACTCACCGATCTTGCCAAAGACGCTAGCGCCCTTCCCACCTGAAGCAAAGCCTACTCCCGAGCAATCAGTTCCCCTCTTGAACTGACTGATCATCATGCCCAACTGCGGCTCACTGCATGACACCCAACTCAGGATGGACCGAAGGTATATGTTTTCCTCCTCTGTTTGCATCCTGTCATGCCGATAGTTGGCAATCTCAAGCTCCATCCCCACGTATCGCTCACAAGGTGCTAACTGAGCTGGCCTTCATGGCTTCAGCAAGCTTGGCATTAACTTGTACCAACTCAGTTCGCAAGCTAGGACAGAGCTTACACGCATCTAGCAAAGAAGGTCTCGCCTTCACTTCCTCCAGCTCCTTCTTCAGGGGGGCACACTCACTACACTCACCCACCAAGTCTACCCTACTCTTCAGCTCATCATACACCTCGATCAAAGAGGCATACTTGGTTTGTAGGGTGGAAAAGTTTGCCATGTGTGTGGTGCACTCATCACACTCCTCCTCATCAGCCACCCTCACTTCGGACTTAGCAAACTCAAGCTCCTTAAGCGCCTCTTTCATCTTGGCCTTAAACTCACTGTGCTCTCGGTTAACAAGCGTGAGTTTCTTCTCCAAAGCAAGGACTAACTCCGCAAAGCTATCACGCTCATCAGTGAGACGATCGACAAGAGAGGAGTTTGATACCTCAGAATCGTTGTCGTTGTCGTCGTCGTTGTTGGCGTCATCGGCGTCCTTTGCCTGGCACTTGCGGTCCTCTTCGTCCAGGGCCATGGTGCATAAGCCCTTGGAGGAGTTGCTGAAGAAGCAGAGTCCGTTGAAGCGATCTTTCGTCTTGTGCTCGGACCCGTCGTCGCTGGAGTCGCTGTCGGAGGTCTTGTCTTCATCGCTTTTGGTGGCGAAGAGGGCACGCCGACCGGCGTCAAAAGCCTTCTCCACATCCTCCCGGTGAAAGGTGTCCTTCTTCCTCTTCTCGGTCTTGTACTCTGGCTTCCCTTTACGCCTAGAGTTGCGAGCCTTGCCAGAAGATTTATTGTTGTTCTTGGGGCAGTTTGCGATGAAGTGATCTGGATCACCGCACTTGTAGCAGCCCTCGCGTGCGCCACCACGCCGGCGATTCAAGCGGTTGTTCTGAAACCGCGAGAACCAGTTGATGACGAGGGCAAGCTTGTCGTTTCCCAACGTCTCCAACTGCTCCTCTATAACTATAAGCAAAGAAGACAGAGCAAAGAGAGGAGGTGAAGCGTCAGCAGGAAACATCGATCCACCCTTGCCTGAGACCAAAGCCATGGAATGTGAAGATGGGTTCTTTAGCTTGGCCTGAGTCAGGTGATCGATCTCGGTGGACTTGAGCTTACTGAACAGCTCGTCCACGGTGAGGGTGCCATAATATGGAGACTCTATGATAGTCGACACCTTCACCTCACATACCCTCCGATCCAGGGCGTATAGCAACTTGAGAGCCCTCTCATGATCGTCATAGGGTAGGTTAGCCCTATTGGCGCGCATCTTGTTCACAATCAATTAGAAACGAGCAAACATAGCGTCAATCGTCTCTCCCTCCAACTGAACAAAGTTCTCGTACTTGCGCTTGTACATCTCGAAGAGTCTAGTCTTGACCTGAGCGGTCCCCTCATGATAGCTCTAAAGCTTCACCCAGATCTCTCGTGCCGTCTCAAGCTTAGAGACACGTTCGAACTCAGGACAGGAGATGCTGGCCCAAAGAGCGTTATGAGCCTTTGAGTTGGCCTTGTGCTGGTCAATCTGGACCAGACCCACACGAGCCGCAAGGACCTCATACTCAACGTTCTCACATATATCCCAAACAGAAGAACTGATGCTGTTGAGATAAGCACGCATCCAAATCTTCCAATAGGGATAATTCGTTCCATCGAACCAAGGAGCCTTGTCGTTCCCTCGATCCATGTCACCCTTAGGATCCGAAACCAATTAAGGTAGAGAAGATCCTTAACCGGCTCTGATACCAATTGAAGGACCGGATTGGTGACCAGAGGGGGGTGAATGGGAGCCTCAAATTCAACTCGTGAATAGAATGACCCTTGTCCCAAAAAATCACCCCAAAAGCTAAGACTCGAAACGACCGAAGAGTTCATGACCTACAAGTAGGTGGATACCCTAGGAGATGACCTAGTGGTACAGTGGAACCCCCAGAGAAACCCCAAAACCAACTGCCAAAGTTCCAGAGCAAAACTGCAAAGTCTGCAGATTCGCGGACTGTCCGGGATCAGGGTCCCGGACTGTCCGGTGACTGCCAGATTGTCCGACACTGGAAGTCCGGACTGTTCGCCGGCTAGAGACTAGAAACAGAACTGATCTGAAACAGTTCTGGATGAGTCCCGGACTGTCCGCGGGTTTGTACTGCGGACTGTCCGCCGTTCACTCGACAGTGAACAGTCAGGGGGCTGCGCCTGACTGACTTTGCAAAATCCCGACGCGCGGACTGTCCGCCAATGCACAGAGAACACAAAACTGCATGGGTTCAAAACCAAATTCGATTCGATCTCAACCAAATCGAAAGTGACTTCGATCAAACTCCTCCCAGATGTTCCTCTACGTATTGGGGTGCTAATCCTAAGAAATCATCGCACCAAACCAAGTCTATCGAGAGAAATCCGAGGATCACCAGAAAGGGGGAAAGAACGAAGAACGAACACGAAATCAACCCGATCTATGGATTCGTGAGGTTAGGAAAGAAATCCTTCGGTGGAAAGAAGGAGCTCACGACCAAGAACGAATTGATTCAAGTGGAATCGAAAATCATCTCGCGGAGAGGGAGAACGAGACAAATCTCCGGGAGATGAAAAACCGAAACGCGAAGAACACCAACACAAAAGACGAATCGATTCAATTTCAGCCGAAATTCCTCCACACGAGGAGACAACGAGAATACGGTCTCGTTTCCTCAAAAGATCCAAATACACAGAGGTATGATTCTCGTCTCTGCGGATCGCTAGCAGTGAGGTATGATTAGAACCAAAGCGGGGGCTAGAGAGAGAGTGCTCAGGAACAAATGACTACTCGGATAGAGAGAGATGAGGGGTGCCTCTCTTATTTATAGCCTAAAACAATAATCCCCTTCTACCCCTAGATACAAGAGCGAAGAGGCCAACCCTAGGGGTATCCCGGTCTAACTCTGCTAGTAGTTGATCCGACGGCCACGCGCCTTCCTCATCCTTAGCTTCGCCTCGACGCAAGCCTCAGGATGCAGCCACGTGCCGTCCTGTCGACCGCCGCGCCTTCCTCGTAGATAGCTTCACCGCCGCGCCAGCTTCTCCATGCCGCCACGCGTCGACCATCCTTTTTGCGGACCTCCCCCCGGTTTTGAGGCCGAAACTGGGAAACCCGGGTCTTCCCCCGGTTTCGAGGCTGAAACCGGGAAACCTGAACTCCGGCTGAGTTTTGTGGCCTAAACTCAGAAACCTGCGAGCCCAGGTTTTGAGGCCCAAACCTGGAAACCGTCCATGCCGAGTTTTGAGGCCCAAACTCGGAAACCGGCCACCTCCAGTTTTGAGGCCCAAACTCGGAAACCGTTGAGGGTAGCTTTTTGAGGCTCAGCTACCGAACCCGCGCCATAGACGGGATGTGGTTCGCACACCTCGAGTTCCAGCACCGATGTCGGAGCATGTCCAGCCTCCGCGCCGGGCACAGTATATTCGCCATCCTTCTCGGCCTCCCGCCCAGTGTCACGACGCCATCACCTTCCTCCCGACTCGGCCAATGCACCGCTACCACAGCTGGTCCTCAGGTCTCCCGGTCCGTCGGTCCAAGCCTCACGTCCGCCCTTCACCGCTCCCGATCTGTCGGCACGGCACGTCTCTACTTGACCTTCACCTCACCTTCGACCATTGTCCGAGCTCCGCACCTGCACACCAACACAGCCAAAAGACATGTTGCCCGTTGACCGATCACTCATCACTCAGGAAGGGAACCACAAGGGCACATATCAACCTTGTGTTCGCATACCCTTACATCTAATGAGCGAGCAGGCTAACCCTAAGGGTATTCCTGACCAACTCGAGGTAGGTGGTGATCCGACGGCCACGCCCGCACAACTGGTAGCTTCGCCTCGACGTGACCTCACCAATTGCCGCCACCGCTCTGCTCGTCCTTTTCATGGACCTCCTCCCGGTTTTGAGGCCAAAACGGGGAAACCTGGGCCGTCCCCCGGTTTTGAGGCCGAAACCGGAAAACCTGTCGTCCGTCGCCTGAGTTTTGTGGCCCAAACTCAGAAACTCGCCAGTGCCCAGGTTTTGAGGCCCAAACCTAGAAACCATCCTCAGCCCGAGTTTTGTGGCCCAAACTCGGAAACCGGCCGTACCCAGGTTTTGAGGACCAAACCTGGAAACCGTCCTCTCGGTGGTTTTTCTGTGGCTCTACCACAAACCGAGCCGTAGAGGGGATGCACTGCCCGTGCACCCCGTCCACCGACACATGTCCCTAGGTCCTCGACTCGAGCAACACAGTGCCCCGTAAGTCTCCGCTCGTCGCTGTCCCAGGCTGTCAGCCACCACAGCTGATCCTCAGGCCACGAGTCCCTCAGTCCAAGCCTCACGTCCGCCCTTCACCGCTCCGGGTCCATCGGCACGGCACGTCTCTACTTGACCTTCACCTTGCCTTTGATCACTGTATCCGTGCTCGACACCTGCACCACACAAGCCAAAGAACATGCGCATCAAACTAGTTGACAATCACTCATCACTCAAGATCCAGCATACACCCATGTATCCGCAATCTCCCCCTTGATGAGTGCATTATCAACTACCAACACAAATCATATAAAATTAGAGGAGGGAAGAAGGAGGAGAAGTAGAGAACTCATCCAAATGACCCAAAAGCATAGCAAAGTTAGAAGAAGGTCAAGTGGAATAGCAAAATAACTTGGTTCCAAAAGACATGGGCAACGGCTCGACGCAACCAAGCAAAGCAAAGCTAGCCCTCAAGAAGAGGCAGAACAGGCTCAACACCGCTAGCGAGAGAGCTCGATATTAACTAAAAAACAAGAAAGCCTGGAAACCAATTTGAACTTTACCAATTAAACTAAAATCAACTGAGAAGCATATCAGAACACAAAACTGCTAGTCCCTCAAGATAGAGGCACAAAGGCTCAACACAACTAGCAGAAAAGCTCCGAACCAATTGAAAAATCCGAAAACTCCGAACCAATTGCCAAATGCTCCCAGCAACCTCCCCCTTTCAACAATGCACAGAGCTAAGATATGATTTGGCAATTTTCTCCCCCTTTGTTGATAATGCACTATCAAGTAGATTTCTCCCTTCCAAATGCATATGAGTCTGAAATGCATGTTAGCAGCTTCAGGAATATAGTCGATAGAATGAAAAAAATGCTCTACAAAGTGCTGATCCGATGACTTAATAGTACACACAAAATGCTAGCAAAGGCTCAAACTGATCACCAAATATGAAATATGAACATATGAGCAATGTGAACATTTCACCATCAAAAGAGCACTAAACATGTATAGACTGGAAATCAAACAAGTGCTAAACATGTATACAAGGTGAACTACCCCTAGCAACGTTCAATCATCATGCTATATAATGAAACATAGACTTGTGTATTCAAATTTTATCAGAGTTGCAGCGGTTAAATTACACAAGTTCAAATTTCAGCATATGATTGCGAGAGGTTGAAAGCTTGTAAATGCCTAACTTTTCAACCGTGCTAAGCCTATGCAGAAGCAATTAGAAGCTTAAAGCACCGGTTTTGGTCTTACACTACACAGCTCAAGTTTAACTCAAAGTGCAGTGAGAAACAGTCTCAATACCGTGATGTGTTGACAAGCAATCCCATCTCGATCTTTCCAATTCACTTAACTTGGTTCAATTTTATGACAAAATATGAACATACCAAGCAAGTGAATGATTCAGAACTAGAGACATAGCAACCTAACATATATGAAAAGCACAAGTGATTTCAACACATCCTATACATGCTAGTTGCCAATCTCAATGGTGAATAAGTTTCAAATTTTATGTTTATTAAGCATATTCACCATTCATAAAATAGCTCAGCTCACAACATGAATCAGTGATCAGAAGGAGCATAAGTTACGAGCATCATCATATAGCATCGGAGCATACTAGATAGAGCATAGTTACATTCTAAGGAATATAGTCATGAAGCTCAGAAGGTAAAGATGCATGATGAAATGCAAGGACTATTCTACTCAAGAATGAAAATGAAACAAAGCAAAAAGAGTCAGTCTATGATACACGAGAAAAAAATGTTTTCCCCATCTAAAAGGGAAAACACACACCAAGCTCACCTCTCAACATAACAAAGGTTGATTGGTCCAAAGGCTTGGTCAAAATATCTGCCAACTGATGATGAGTATCGACATGGCGAAGATCGATATCACACATCTCATAGTGCTCTCGCAAGAAATGAAAGCGCACATCAATGTGTTTGGTCTTAGAATGCAGCACGGGGTTCTTAGCAACGCTAATAGCACTCATGCTGTCACAAAGCAAAGGAACTCGAGAAAATCTCAGACCAAAATCATGCAAAGTGGCCATCATCCAAAGCAACTGGGAACAGCAGCTAGCCGCAGCAACATACTCAGCCTCTGTGGTAGACTGGGCGATACTAGACTGCTTGCGAGAAGACCAAGATACAAGAGAAGAACCAATAAACTGACAAGTCCCAGAAGTGGACTTGCGATCAAGTCGGCAACCAGCAAAATCAGCATCAGAATAACCGCAAAGGGAGAGGGTGGATGAAGCAGAATACCAAATCCCAAACTCTGGAGTGAAACGAAGGTACCTCATAATGCGCTTGACCGCCTGACGGTGAGAGGTGTTTGGCGACGCCTGAAAGCGCGCGCAAAGACACACCGCGAACTGAATGTCCGGGCGTGTCGCCGTCAGGTACAGCAGCGACCCGATCATGCTTCGGTACTCCTTCTGGTCCACAGCTTCTCCATCCTCGTCTGCATCTAGGGCCGTCGTGGTCGACATGGGTGTTCGAAGAGGCTTGGCCTCACCCATATCGAACTTTTTCAGGATGTCCTTGGTGTTCTTGCCCTGGTGCACAAACGTTCCTTCTCGGGATTGCTTGATTTGCAACCCATGGAAGAATGTCAACTCACCCATCATGCTCATCTCAAACTCCCTGGTCATAAGATCTGCAAACTTGGCAACCAAAGTGTGAGAATAACCACCGAAAATGATATCATCCACGTAAATCTGGACCAAGAGAGTGTCATTGCCTTGCTTGAGGAGAAAAAGCGTTTTATCCACACATCCCATTTTAAAACCCTTAGCAAGCAAAAAGGTTTTTAACCTATCATACCAGGCTCTAGGAGCTTGTTTCAAACCATACAAAGCTTTGTGAAGTTTAAAAACATGGTTTGGAAACTTGGGATTTTCAAAACCGGGGGATTGTTTCACATGCACCTCTTCTTCTATGTAACCATTTAAAAAGGCACTCTTGACATCCATTTGAAAAAGTTTAAACCCTTTGGATTCAGCAAAAGCCAAGAATATACTAATTGCCTCCAAACGAGCTATAGGAGCAAAAGTCTCCTCATAGTCTATCCCCTCCTTCTGACTATACCCCTGGGCTAGAAGTCTGGCCTTGTTTCTCATAATGTGGCCATCCTCTCCTTGTTTGTTTTTGAAAACCCATTTCGTATCAATAGGTTGACACTTAGGAGGAGGTGAAACCAAAACCCAAACCCAATTTCTCTCAAAATTTTCTAACTCCTCATGCATGGCATTAACCCAATCTGGATCAGATAAAGCGTGTCCAACATCTCGGGGTTCAAAATCAGCAACAAATGCAGAATGAGCAAAGTAAGAGATTTGTTGTGACCTTGACCGAGTGACACATTCGTTGATGCTATCGATCATCTATTGAGGCAGGTGTTGGTGCTGGATGTGTCGTGGAACCTCCCGAGCTGAAGAAACCTCCCCCTCAAGAGCAGCTGGCGCCTCCTCGTGTACAAATGGTACAGCCTGAGGTGGCGGATCCCACGGCTCCCAAGTAGTCGACGAAGAGGGGTTGGGGCCGTGAGTCGTCGTAGTAGAAGCCGATCCTTGCGGCACAGCAGGTGGAGGTGGTGTTGGGTCATCCATCCCTTCAGCACCCTCGTCCTCATCATCAAAAAGAGGTTCGCCAACCTCTTGATCACCTGCACGCTCAAATCTAGAAGAAGGACAAACCATGGTCTCATCAAAGGTGACTACGGATACATGGGTGTATGTTGGATCTCGAGTGATGAGTGATTGTCAACTGGTTTGATGCGCATGTACTTTGGCTTGTGTTGTGCAGGTGTCGAGCACGGAGACAGTGATCGAGGGCAAGGTGAAGGTCAAGTAGAGACGTGCCGTGCCGATGGACCGAGAGCGGTGAAGGGCGGACGTGAGGCTTGGACTGAGGGACCAGTGGCTTGAGGATCAGCTGTGGTGGCTGACAGCCTGGGACAGCGACGAGCGGAGACTTGCGGGGCACAGTGTTTCTCGGGTCGAGGACCTAGGGACATGTGTCGGTGGACGGGGTGCACGGGCAGTGCATCCCTTCTATGGCACGGTTTGGTGGTTGAGCCATAGAAAAACCACCGGTGGACGGTTTCTAGGTTTGGGCCACAAAACCTGGGTGCTGCGGGTTTGCCGAGTTTGGGCCACAAAACTCGGGCTGAAGACGGTTTCCAGGTTTGGGCCTCAAAACCTGGGCGTTGGCGGGTTTCTAAGTTTGGGCCACAAAACTCAGGCGATGGACGGCTAGTTTCCCAGTTTGGGCCTCAAAACCGGGGATTGGTCGTGAAGACAGGTTTCCCAGTTTCGGCCACAAAACCGGGGGCGAGGTCCGTGAAAAGGACAAGCAGAGCGGAGGCGGCACATGGCGGCAATTAGTGAGGTTGAGTCGAGGCAACGCTACCAATTGTGCGGGCGTGGCCGTCGGATCAGCATCTACTTTGAGTTGGTCTAGAATAACCCTAGGGTTTAGCTGGTTCGCACTGTAATTAGTTAGGGGTAGAGTGGGAACTAGAATTTGGATAAGTAGAGGGAGACATCCACCTCCCATCCTATCTCAGTCATTTGCTATTCTCCACTTAGGGTTTTCCTGCTCTCCCCATCCCTGCTATTGCTACTGAGATCCGCAGAGAACCATACCTCTGTGTTCATGAGATTTTGAGGAAGTGAGACTATAATCTCACTGTTGTAGCATGCGGTAGCCACACGGTTGCAAATCCGTGTCATGATTCGTCTTTTGAATTTGTTCTTCGCGTTCTTTGTTTCTCCGTGATTTTCCCGTCACTCGATCTCCCTCTATACTGCGTTTTTCTGAAATCAACTTGAATCAACTTGTTCTTTATAGTGAGGAGGACATTTCCACTAAAGGAATTCATCTCTACCCTCGCGAACAGGTAGATCGGGTCGATTCAATTTTCATGGTGGTTTTTTGGTTCATACACCATCTCCTTCGATTCCCGTTGATTGACTTGATTTGAGCGGATCATTTCTTGGGGATAGTCTTCCAACTACCTCGTGATCATTTTCTCCAAGTTTGGGAACAAGGGATTTTGCTTTGAATCGATTTTGGGAAGATTTGAGAGAAGGGCGACCAAAATCGCCCTCTCTGCAAGGTCGCGGACAGTCCGCCACCTAACCGGCGGACAGTTCGGTCGTCGGGGGCAGGCTAGATCAGTGGCTATGTTCTTCGGCTGCTTTGCTGATCTTTGACCGGTGGACAATCCGCCGTAGGGACTCGTGGACAGTCCGTGAGTCGAGGAGAAGGTTTCAGCAACCTTGCGGTTTTGTCCATTTGGTCGGCGGACAGTCCGCCACAGGCTCGCGGACAGTCCGCAGTTGAGCCGGACAGTTGTTTCAGTGCGTTTGGTCTCCCGGATTTTCCGCTTGGTTTTCGGACTTCTCATTTGGCCCTAGAGTTAACCAAGAATCCTCTCTAGGCATCTTTGCTACTTGTTAGCATACGTATTTGGAGATTTCTTGACGTAGCTCCCTATCTACGTTTGGGAGTTGGTTCTTGGGGTCGAACTTGAGCCGGTGCTTTTGGTGTTTGGTTCGCTCTAGCTTTGTGGTGCCTCGCTGTGATCCTAGGGATCATCCACCCGCTTTCAAGGGTCGTGGGCATCACGTTTCGGTCAAAACTTTCAGGGGTCTAATGTTGGGACAAGGCCCGAAGGTTCAAGAGAAATTTTTTAAGGCTCCCATTCACCCCCCCTCTGGTCGCCTTTCTTTTGCATTCTCGGTCCTTCAATTAGTATCAGAGCATGTTAAGGATCTTCCACCTTAGCCGGTTCCAGATCCACAGAAGGTGACATGGATCGTGGCGTGGGCAAACCGCTGTTTTTCGATGGGACGAACTATGTGTATTGGAAGATATGTATGTCGGCCTATCTTCAGAGCATGGGTGCTTCTGTCTGGGAGATTTGCAACAAGGATGATTACGTGGTCTTGGCTGCTCGTGTGACTCAGCTGCAGATCGATGAGCACGATGCCAATATCCGAGCCTGTAATGCTCTTTTCTTCTGTTTGAGTGTGTCTGAGTTTGATCGCGTTTCTCATCTTCCCACGGCTCGTGAGATTTGGGCGACCCTCATGCGTTTCCATGAGGGAACTTCTCAAGTCAAATCCCGTCTCTATGAGTCGCACAAGCAGGAGTATGAGAACTTTCGACACATGCCTGGCGAGAGTATAGAAAGATTATTTGCTCGCTTTCAGGTGATTGTCAACAGGATGAGATCTAACAAGGAGTTGTTGCCTTTCGACGATCATGAGAGGGCTCTCAAGCTTTTGAATACACTCGATCGGTCGGTGTGGGACTTGAAGGTTCATGCGATCATAGAATCACCTAACTATGAGACCCTCACATGCGACGAGCTCTTCAGTAAGCTCAAGTCCAGTGAGATTGATGCCATGGCGAGGGCTTCTTATGAAAATCCTTCTGGCCCGTCGATGGCTTTTCTTTCTAGCTCTTCTGCTAACCCCTCTGGAGGAAATGCACTTTCTTCTCTTCTTTCTGTCACAGAGGAGCAGCTGGAGTTCATGGGGGATGATGAGATGGCTTTGCTTGCCAACCGGTTTTCGCGGTTCCACAATAACTTCATGAACCATCGCCGCGGAGGAGGATGCTCTCGATGTTTCGAGTGCGGCGACCCCGACCACTTCATCGTCATCTGTCCCAAGAAGAACAAGCAAGCTTTTGGGAAGGGCGATCATGGGCACAAGTACGACTCCGGCAAGCGCAAGGAGAAGTACGTCTCCGTGAAGCACAAGCGGAAGGGTGGCTTCACCAAGGAGTACATCAAGAAGAAGTACTTGGAGAAGGCCCAGGCTGAGCAGCGTGCTTTCTTCGCCACGCTTAGCAACGTAGATGGCTCGGATGACGACTCCGCTTCCTCAAGCGACGACGAGTCCAAGAAGAAGAAGAAGATTGAGGACAAGCTGAACGGCCTGTGCTTCTTCGCCGACAATGAGGGCTTTTGCACCATGGCCCTCGGGAAGGAGGTCGACAGTCAGCTGGAGGAGATCCCTTAGAACAACGACGACGACGACACCTCCCAGGTATCTCAGACCCCTGATGAGCTTTTTGCTGAGGTCGAGAAACTTACTGCCGCCCTTCTTAGTCAAGATAAGCTGCTTAGGCGTGCTGCTAGGGAGCGGAAGGAGTTTAGGTAGAAGTGGGAGGATACGGTGAAGGAGCTTGAGTCTGTCAAGTCCACCGTTGTGGAAACTAAGGAGGATGAGTGTGAGATGTGCTCCAAGCACATGACTAACCTTCTCACTTTGAGAGGGAAGTATGTTGCTTTGGTTGGAGAAGTGGATGAGCTTAGAGCTAGATCCTCAGTGCTTGGTGCATGCAAGTCTTGTGCAGGCTTGCAATCCGAGTTGGCATAGCAGAATGCCAAGATTGTGTCTCTTGAGAAGGCCAGCTCAGGTAGCACATGTGTGGGTAGGTGTACTTTGTGTGAGGGCTTGGAGATGGAGATATCCAATGTGAAGCTTGACAAGATGCAAACCGAGGAAGAAAACACATACCTTCGGACCATCTTGTCATGGGTGTCTAATGGTGAACCGCAGCTTGGGATGATGATTGCCCAATTCAAGCGTGTTGCTGGAGGCCCAGGTGTAGGTTTTGCTCAGGGTGTTGAGTGTGCTTCATCTTTTGGTAAGATTGGAGAGTCGAGTGGTCTTAACCCGAGTGAGAAGCCCAACTCCACCACTACTCCCAAACTGACCAAGATTCCTCTCAAAGAGCCTCTCAAGCCTAACACTGAGGATGGGGTGTTTGTTGAACCTCCTAGAGCTCCCCCCAAGAAACAGACATGGGCTCCAAAACCAAACCACCTCAAGAACAAGCTAGACACCATGCCACCTATCCAAGAGGAGCTCATGCCACAGAAAGGCAAAGTGATCCACTCCCACTACCTTGAGTACCAACAACCCCCTATGAGAGCGGTGAGGTACCATTGTGAGCATTGTCAGAGAGATTGACACTTGAGGGAGTTTTGCTTTCGGCGCAAGAGAGAGGCGCGCAGTGCAACGCAGATGAACAATCCAGGCATGTACCATCCTTTCCATGATGTACATGTGTCAAAAGTTTAGAGGAGAGCTGCTAGGCCTAGAGGTCCAATGCCTCAAGGTCCTAGGCCTCATGGAGGTGTTGCCCGGCGGGATCCTGGCTTTGCAAGATATGGACCCCGTGACGGTGGCTTTGTTGAGCGTTTCCCTCCACCGCGTTTTGAGTATTGCGATGGACGCTCTTCCCTTAGCGGACCACGTTTTCCTGTGCGTGGTGATCGCTTTCCCCGTAGGTGTGCTAGGAATGGTTTCTCTACTAACCGTTCTTTTGAGCAGCCGGCCCAAAACTGGTATTCTTCCTATTTCATTCACCCCAGTGTTGGACTGTATGCTCACCCTATGTCTTTTTATTGATGTAGGTAATACGATTGGAGGACATTTGGTTAGTGGATTCCGGTTATTCGAGGCACATGACCGGAAACGCCAAGTGGTTCTCTAGTCTTAGTCCTGTTGCCGGAAAGGAATTTATTACCTTCGGCGACAATAGCAAAGGTAAAGTGTTGTCTCGTGGGTCGGTGCGAGTTAATGAGCACTCTGTGTTGCGTGATGTTGCTCTTGTTTCTAACTTGCATTTTAACCTTCTTTCTGTTTCGCAACTTTTTGATGATGACTATGAGATTCGTTTTAAACCGAATCTCAGTCGTATTTTGGATCCTCAGGGCAATCTTGTATGTTTGATTTCGCCCTTTGGGAATGTTTTTCGTGCGAATTTCTTGGAGTCGTTTGGAACTTCTCGCTGTCTCTTGGTTGGTCCTTCCTCCTCTGATCTTTGGAAGTGGCATAGGAGACTTGGTCACCTGAGCTTCGACTTGCTTGCAAGGCTTTGCTCACTTGGTTTAATCCGAGGATTGCCCAAGTTGTGCATGGAGAAGGATCTTGTTTGCCATTCTTGTAGACATGGGAAGATGGTTGCCGCTCCCCACCATCCAGTGACTCAGGTCATCACTAAGCGCCCTGGAGAGCTTTTACACATGGACCTTGTTGGTCCGGCTTGGGTGAGCTCGGTTGGGGCGAAGTGGTATGTGTTGGTTGTTGTTGACGATTTCTCGAGATATTCGTGGGTTTTCTTTTTAGCTGAGAAAACCGAGACTTTCTCTTTTCCCCGCAATCTGATTTTGCGTCTTCAGAATGAGTTCCCTAAGAACTCAATGGGAGCTATTAGAAGTGATAATGGTTCCGAGTTTAAAAAACTTGGATTTTGAAAAGTTTTGTAACTCTTTGGGTTTAGAGCATCAGTTTTCTTCCCCCTACACACCGCCACAAAATGGTGTTGTAGAGAGGAAGAATCAGACCCTTGTAGAGATGGCCAGGATGATGCTGGATGAGCATAGGACTCCTAGGCGATATTGGGCCGAAACTATAAACACTGCATGCTATATTTCCAATCGCATTTTTCTCCGAGCTTTCTTGAAAAAGACTTCTTATGTGTTGCGTTTTGGAAAACAGCCCAAAGTGAGTTGTTTTAGAGTTTTTGGTTGCCACTGTTTTATACTCAAGAAAGGCAACCTGGACAATTTTGAGTCTCGCTCTTCTGACGGTGTATTTTTGGGTTATGACACTCATACTCGTGCATATCGTGTACTTAACTTTGATACTAACCGAGTCATGGAGACATCCGATGTCACCTTCGACGAGACCATGGTTTATCCTTCTTCTCGTTTTGAGCGTGCAGGTGATCATGAGGTTGGCGAGCCTCTTTTTGATGACGAGGACAAGGGTGCTGAAGGGATGGATGATCCAGCACCACCTCCACCTGTTGTGCCGCAGGCATCGGCTTCTACTACGACGACTCACGGCCCCAACCCCTCTTTGTCAACTACTTGGGGGCCGTGGGATCTGCCACCTCGGGCTATACCTTTTGTACCCGAGGAGGCACCAGCTGCTGTTGAGGGGGAGGTTTCTTCAGCTTGGGAGGCGCCACATCACATTCAGCGTCAACACCAGCCTCAACAGATGATCGGCAGCATCGACGAACGTGTCACTCAGTCAAGGTCACAACAAATCTCTCACTTTGCTCATTCTGCATTTGTTGCTGATTTTGAACCCCGAGATGTTGGACATGCTTTATCTGATCCAGATTGGGTTAATGCCATGCATGAGGAATTAGAAAATTTTGAAAGAAATCGAGTTTGGGTTTTGGTTCCACCTCCTCCTGAGTGTCACCCTATTGGTATAAAATGGGTTTTCAAAAACAAACATGGAGAGGATGGCCACATTGTGAGAAACAAGGCCAGACTTGTAGCCCAGGGGTATAGTCAAAAGGAGGGGATAGACTATGAGGAGACTTTTGCTCCTGTAGCTCGTTTGGAGGCAATTAGGATAATCTTGGCTTTTGCTGCATCCAAAGGGTTTAAACTTTTTCAAATGGATGTCAAGAGTGCCTTCTTAAACGGCTACATAGAAGAAGAGTTGTATGTGAAACAACCCCCCATTTTTGAAAATCCAAAGTTTCCAAACCATGTTTTTAAACTTCACAAAGCTTTATATGGTTTGAAACAAGCCCCTAGAGCCTGGTATGATAGGTTAAAAACCTTTTTGCTTGTTAAGGGTTTTAAAATGGGATGTGTAGATAAAACGCTCTTTCTCCTCAAGCAAGGCAATGACACTCTCTTGGTCCAGATTTATGTGGATGATATCATTTTCGGTGGTTCTTCTCATGCTTTGGTTGCCAAGTTTGCAGATCTTATGAGCAGGGAGTTTGAGATGAGCATGATGGGCGAGTTGACATTCTTCCTCGGGTTGCAAATTAAGCAATCCTGAGAGGGGACGTTTGTGCACCAGGGTAAATATACCAAGGACATCCTGAAGAAGTTCGATATGGGTGAGGCCAAGCCTCTTCCAACACCCATGTCGACCACGACGGCCCTGGATGTGGACAAGGATGGAGAAGCTGTGGACCAGAAGGAGTACCGGAGTATGATCGGATCGCTGTTGTACATGACGACGACACGCCCGGACATTGAGTTCGCGGTGTGTCTTTGCGCACGATTTCAGTCGTTGTTGCGCACCTCTCACCGTCAGGCGGTCAATCGTATTATGAGGTACTTATGCTTCACACCAGAATTTGGGATTTCGTATTCAGCTTCCTCCACCCTCTCCCTTTGCGGTTATTCTGATGCCAATTTTGCTGGTTGCCGACTCGATCGCTTGTCCACTTCTGGGACGTGTCAGTTTATTGGCTCTTCTCTTGTATCTTGGTCTTCTCGCAAGCAGTCTAGTGTCGCCCAGTCTACCACAGAGGCTGAGTATGTTGCTGCGGCTAGCTGCTGTTCTCAATTGCTTTGGATGATGGCCACTTTGCATGATTTTGGACTGAGCTTTTCTTGCGTTCCTTTGCTTTGTGACAGCACGAGTGCTATTAGCATTGTTAAGAACCCCGTGCTGCATTCTAAGACCAAACACATTGATGTGTGCCTCCATTTTCTGCGAGACCATTATGAGAAGGGTGATATCGACCTTCGCCATGTCGATACTCATCATCAGTTGGCTGATATTTTTGCCAAGCCTTTGGACCAATCAACTTTTGCTAGGTTGAGAGGTGAGCTTGGTGTGTGTTTCCCCTTTTAGATGGGGGAAACATTTTGGTTGTTGTATCATTGACTGACTCTTTTTCTTTCGTTCTGTTTACTTTTCTAGTAGGTTAGTCTTTGCATTTCATCTTGCACCTTTACTTTCTGAGCTTCATGACTATAGTCCTTAGAATGAATCTATGCTCTATCTAGTATGCTCCGATGCTTTATGATGATGCTTGTAGCTTAGGCTCTTTCTGATCACTGATACATGTTGTGAGCTGAGCTATTTTGTATATGGTGAATATGCTTAATGAACTTAAAATTTGCAATTGTTCACCATTGAGATTGGCAACTAGCATGTGTAGAATGTGCCGAAATCACTTGTGCTTTTCATATATGCTAGGTTGCAATGTCTCTAGTTCTGAGTCATTCACTTGCTGGGTATGTTCATATTCTGTTATTAAATTGAACCAAGTTTTAGGTGAATTGAAAAGATCGAGATGGGATTGCTTGTCAGCACATCACAGTATCGAGACTGTTTCTCATTGCACTTTGAGTTAAACTTAAGCCGTGTAGTGTATGACCGAAACCGACGTTTTAAGCTTCTGATTGCATCTGCATAGGCTTAGCTCGGTTGAAAAGTTAGGCAATGACAAGTTTTCAACCTCTCGCAATCATATGCTGAATTTTGAACTTGTGTACTTTCACCACTGCAACTCCGATAAAATTCTGAAAACACAAGTACATGTTTCATTATATAGCATGATGATTGAACTTTGCTAGGGGTAGTTCACCTAGTATACATGTTCAGCACTTGTTTGACTTCCTGTCTATACATGTTAAGTGCTATTTTGATGGTGAATACTTTTTGGCCAAAACTGCTCACTTTGCTCATATGTTCATATTTCGTATTTGGTGATCAGCTTGAGCCTTTGCTAGCATGTATGCTTTTTGTTGAGTCATTGGAGTTATACTTTGTAGAGCATCTTTTCGTTCTATTGGCTATATTCCTAAAGCTGCTAACTTGCATTTTTGACTCATATGCATTTGGAAGGGAGAAGCTTGGCTAATAGTGCATTATCAACTAAGGGGGAGAATTTTGTCAAATCATAACAGGGAGAAATCATAAAATCATATCTTAGTTGTGTGCACTATTGAAGGGGGAGTTTGCTCATTTGGTTTGGAGCGTTTTTCCAATTGGTTTGGAGCATTTTTGGTAGCTAGTTGTGTTGAGCCTTTGCCTCTTTCTTGAGGGACTAGCGACTTTGCCTATATGCTCTTCACTTGGTATCGAGCTTTCTTGCTAAGCGGTGTTGAGCCTGTTCTGCCTCTTCTTGAGGGCTAGCTCTATTTTGCTTGAATTTCAATTGGTATTTCAATTGGTATCAAGTTTTCCTGCTAGCGATGTTGAGCCTGTTCTACCTCTTCTTGAGGACTAGCTTTGCTTTGCTTGGTTGCGTCGAGCCGTTGCCCATGTCTTTGGGGACCAAGTTATTTTGCTCATTCCACTTGTCCTTCTTTTGGCTTTGTGATGCTTTTGGGTCATTTGGTCGAGTTCTCTCTCTTCCTTCCTCTTTCTCCTTCTACCTTCATTATGATTTGTGTTGGTAGTTGACAATGCACTCGTCAAGGGGGAGATTGTGGATACATGGGTGTATGCCGGATCTTGAGTGATGAGTGATTGTCAACTGGTTTGATGCACATGTTCTTTGGCTTGTGTTGTGCAGGTGTCGAGCACGGAGACAGTGATCGAGGGAAAGGTGAAGGTCAAGTAGAGACGTGTCGTGCCGATGGACCGAGAGCGGTGAAGGGCGGACGTGAGGCTTGGACTGAGGGACCAGTGTCCTGAGGATCAGCTGTGGTGGCTGACAGCCTCGGACAGCGATGAGTGGAGACTTGCGGGGCACAGTGTTGCTCGGGTCGAGGACCTGGGGACATGTGTCGGTGGACGGGGTGCACGGGCGGTGCATCCCTTCTACGGCTTGGTTTGGTGGTTGAGCCACAGAAAAACCACCGGTGGACGGTTTCCATGTTTGAGCCACAGAAAAACCCCCGGAGGCCGAGAAGGATGGCGAATATACTATGCCCGGCGTGGAGGCTGGACATGCTCCGGCATCGGTCCTCGAACTCAAGGTGTGCGAACCACATCCCGTCTATGGCGCGGGTTCGGTAGCTGAGCCTCAAAAAGCTACCCTCAACGGTTTCCGAGTTTGGGCCTCAAAACTCGAGGTGGCCGGTTTCCGAGTTTGGGCCACAAAACTCGGGCTAAGGACTGTTTCCAGGTTTGGGCCTCAAAACCTGGGCGCTGGCGGGTTTCTGAGTTTGGGCCACAAAACTCAAGCGATGGACGGCTGGTTTCCCAGTTTGGGCCTCAAAACCGGGGGTTGGTCGTTAAGACAGGTTTCCCGGTTTTAGCCATAAAACCGGGGGGCGAGGTCCGTGTAAAGGACGAGCAGAGCGGAGGCGGCACGTGGCGGCAATCGGTGAGGTTGCGTCGAGGCAACGCTACCAGTTGTGCGGGCGTGGCCGTCGGATCAGCATCTACTTCAAGTTGGTCCAGAATAACCCTAGGGTTTAGCTGGTTCGCTCTGTAATTAGTTAGGGGTAGAGTGGGTACTAGAATTAGGATAAGTAGAGGGAGACACCCACCTCCCATCCTATCTCAGTTTATTTGCTATTCTCCACTTAGGGTTTTCCTGCTCTCCCCATCCCCTGCTGTAGCTACTGAGATCCGCAGAGAACCATACCTCTGTGTTCATGAGATTTTGAGGAAGTGAGACCGTAATCTCACTGTTGTAGCGTGTGGTATCCACACGGTTGCAAATCCGTGTCTTGATTTTCGTTTTGAATTTGTTCTTCGTGTTCTTTGTTTCTCCGTGATTTTCCTGTCACTCGATCTCCCTCTATACTACGTCTTTTTGAAATCCACTTGAATCAACTTGTTCTTTCCAGTGAGGAGAACATTTCCACTGAAGGAATTCATCTCTACCCTCACGAACAAGTAGATCGGGTCGATTCAATTTTCGTGGCGCTTTTTCGGTTCATACACCATCTCCTTCGATTCCTGTTGATTGAGTTGATTTGAGCGAATCATTTCTTGGGGATAGTCTTCCAACTACCTCGTGATCATCTTCTCCAAGTTTGGGAACAAGGGATTTTGCTTTGAATCGATTTTGGGAAGATTTGAGAGAAGGGCGACCGAAATCGCCCTCTCTGCAAGGTCATGGACAGTCCGCCACGTGACCGGCGGACAGTCCGGGCGTCGGGGGCAGGCTAGATCAGTGGCTATGTTCTTCGGCTGCTTTGCTGATCTTTGACCGGCGGACAGTCCACCGTAGGGACTCGCGGACAGTCCGGGAGTCGAGCAGAAGGTTTCAGCAACCTTGGGGTTTTGTCCATTTGGCCGGCGAACAGTCCGCCACAGGGTCGCCGACAGTCCGCAGTTGAGTCGGACAGTCCGGGACAGTACTAGCAGACAGTCCGGGAACTCGCAGGCTTGTCTGTTTCAGTGCGTTTGGTCTCCCGGCTTTTCCGATTGATTTTCGGACTTCTCGTTTGGCCCTAGAGTTAACCAAGAAACCTCTCTAGGTATCTTTGCTACTTGTTAGCATAGGTATTTGGAGATTTCTTGACGTAGCTCTCTATCTACGTTTGGGAGTTGGTTCTCGGGGTCGAACTTGAGCCGGCGCTTTTGGTGTTTGGTTCGCTCTAGCTTTGTGGTGCCTCGCTGTGATCCTAGGGATCATCCACCCTCTTCCAAGGGTTGTGGGCATCACGTTTTGGTCAAAACTTTCGGGGGTCGATTGTTGGGACAAAGCCCGAAGTTTCAAGAGAAATTTTTTAAGGCTCCCATTCACCCCCCTCTAGTCGCCTTGCTTTTGCATTCTCGGTTCTTCAGTGACATCAGATGTCTCCATGACTCGGTTAGTATCAAGGTTAAGTACACGATATGCATGAGTATGAGTGCCATAACCCAAAAATACACCATCAGAAGAACGAGACTCAAACTTGTCCAATTTGCCTTTCTTGAGTATAAAACTGTGGCAACCAAAAACTCTAGAATAACTCACTTTGGGTTGCTTCCCAAATCGTAACTCATAAGAAGTTTTCTTCAAGAAAACACGGAGGAAAATGTGATTGGAAATATAGCATGCAGTGTATATAGCCTCGGCCCAATACCGCCTAGGAGTCCTATGCTCATCGAGCATCGTCCTGGCCATCTCAACAAGGGTCCGATTTTTCCTTTCTACAACACCACTTTGTGGCGGTGTGTAGGGGGAAGAAAACTGATGCTCCAAACCCAAAAGAGTCACAAAACTTCTCAAAGTCCGAGTTTTTGAACTCGGTACCATTATCACTACGAATAGCTCGCATCGAGTTCTTAGGGAACTCGTTCTGAAGACGCAAAATCAGATTGCGAGTAAAAGAGAAAGTTTCAGTTTTCTCAGCTAAAAAGAAAACCCACGAATATCTCGAAAAGACATCGACAACAACAAGCACATACCACTTCCCCCCAACCGAGCTCACCTGAGCCAAACCAACAAGGTCCATGTGCAAAAGCTCTCCAGGGCACTTAGTCATAACCTGATTTACCGGATGGTGGGGAGCGGCGACCATTTTCCCATGTCTACAAGAATGGCAAACAAGATCCTTCTCCATGCACAACTTGGGCAATCCTCGGATTAAGCCAAGTGAACTAAGCCTTGGAAGCAAGTCGAAGCTCAAATGACCTAGTCTCCTATGCCACTTCCAAAGATCAGAGGAGGAAGATCCAGCCAAAAGACAACGAGAAATTCCAAATGACTCCGAGAAATTTGCACGAAAGACTTTCCCAAAGGGCGAAATCAAACATACAAGATTGCCCGGACGATCCAAAATACAACTGAGATTCGGCTTAAAACGTATCTCATAGTCATCATCAAAGAGTTGCGAAACAGAAAGAAGATTAAAATGCAAATGAGAAACAAGAGCAACATCACGCAACACAAAGTGCTCATTAACTCGTACCGACCGACGAGACAACACTTTACCTTTGCTATTGTCGCCGAAGGTGATAAACTCCTTTCCGACAACTGGACTAAGACTAGAGAACCACTTGGCGTTTCCGATCATGTGCCTCGAACACCCGAAATCCACCAACCAAATGTCCTCCAATCGTTTTACCTACATCAATAAAAAGACTTAGGGTGAACAAACGGTGCAACACTGGGGTGAGTAGAATGAGAAGAGTACCAATGTTGGGACGGTTGCTCAAAAGAACGGTCAGTAGAAAAACCATTCCATGCACGCCTACGGGAAAGCGATCACCACGCACAGGAAAACGTGGTCTGCTGAGGGAAGAGCGTCCATCGCGATACTCAAAACGCAGTGGAGGGTAACGCCCAACAAAGCCACCGCCACGGGGTCCATATCCCGCAAAGCTAGGATCCCGCCGGGCAAAACCTCCCCGTGGCCTAGGACCTTGAGGCATTGGACCTCTAGGCCTAGCAGCTCTCCTCTGAACATTCGGCACATGTGCATCATGGAAAGGATGGTACATGTCTGCATTGTTCATCTCCCATGCACGGCGCTCCTCTCTCTTGCGCCGAAAGCAAAACTCCCTCAAGTATCCATCTCTCCCATAGTGCTCACAATGGTACCTCACCACCCTCATAGGGGGTTGTTGGTACTCACGGTAGTGGGTGTGGATCACTTGGCCTTTTGTGGCATGAGCTTCTCTTGGATAGGTAGCATAGTGTCTAGCTTGTTCCTTAGGTGGTTTGGTTTTGGAGCCCATGTCTGTTTCTTGGGTGGAGCTCTTGGAGGTTCCACAAACACTCCATCCTTGGTGTTAGGCTTGAGAGGCTCTTTGGGTGGTATCTTGGTTAGCTTGGGAGTAGTGGTGGAGTTGGGCTTCTCACTCGGATTAAGACCACTAGACTCTCCAATCTTGCCAAAAGAAATAGCACTCTCCATCCCCTGAGCAAAGCCTACACCTGGACCTCCAACAGCACGCTTGAATTGGGCTGTCATCATCCCAAGCTGCGGCTCACCACAAGATACCCATGACAAGATGGTCTGAAGGTATGTGTTTTCCTCCTCGGTTTGCATCTTGTCATGCTTCACATTTGCAATCTCCATCTCCAAATCCTCACAAAAAGCACACCTAGACACACAAGTGCTACCCGAGCTGGCCTTCTCAAGAGACACAATCTTGGCATTCTTTTCTGCCAACTCGGATTGCAAGCCTGCACAAGACTTGCATGCACCAAGCACTGAGGATCTAGCCCTAAGCTCATCCACCTCTCCAACCAAAGCAACATACATCCCCCTCAAAGGGAGAAGGTCAGTCATGTGCTTGGAGCACATCTCACACTCATCCTCCTCAGTCACGACAACGGTGGATTTGATAGACTCAAGCTCCATCACTGTGTCCTCCCACTTACTCCTAAACTCCTTTCTCTCCCTAGCGGCAAGCCTAAGCAGTTTATCTTGACTTATGAGAGAAGTAGTAAGCTTGTCAACCTCAGCAGAGAGTTCGTGAGGAGTTTGAGATACCTGAGAGGTGTCATCATTGTTCCGAGGGATCTCCTCCAGCTGACTGTCGACCTCCTTGCCGAGGGCCATGGTGCCAAAGCCCTCATTGTCGGCGAAGAAGCAGAGGCCGTTCAGCTTGTCCTTGATCTTCTTCTTCTTCTCGGACTCGTCGTCGCTTGAAGCAGCGGAGTCGTCATCTGAGTCGTCGACGTCGCTGAGCGTGGCAAAGAAGGCACGCTGCTCAGCCTGGGTTTTCTCCAAGTACTTCTTCTTGATGTACTCCTTGTTGAATCTGCCCTTCCGCTTGTGCTTGGGAGGAATGTGCTTCTCCTTGCGCTAGCCGAAGTCGTACTTGTGGCCACGATCGCCCTTGCCCACCGCTTGCTTGTTCTTCTTTGGGCAGTTGGCGATGAAGTGGTCCGGATCGCCACACTCGAAACACCCAGCGTGTCCTCCTCCATGACGTTGGTTCATTCGGTTGTTGTGAAACCGTGAGAACCGGTTGGCAAGCAAGGCCAACTCGTCATCTCCCATGAACTCCAGCTACACCTCTGTGACAAAAAGAAGAGAGGAAAGTGCAAAGCCTGCAGAGGGGTTAGCAGAAGAACTAGAAAGTAAAGCCATCAACGGGCCAGAAGGATTTTCATAAGAAGCCATTGCCATGGCATCAATCTCACTGGTCTTGAGTTTACTAAAGAGCTCATCACATGTGAGGGTCTCATAGTTAGGCAATTCGATGATCGCCTGAACCTTCGAGTCCCACACCGACCGATCAAGAGTATGTAAAAGCTTGAGAGCCCTCTCATGATCGTCGAAAGGCAACAGCTCCTTGTTAGCCCTCATCCTGTTGACAATCACCTAAAAGCGAGCGAATAAACTTTCTATGCTCTCGCCAGGAATGTGTCAAAAGTTCTCATACTCCCGCTTGTGCGACTCGTAGAGATGGGATTTTACTTGAGTGGTTCCCTCATGGAAACGCATGAGGGTCGCCCAAATCTCACGAGCCGTGGGGAGATGAGAAACACGATCAAACTCAGACATGCTCAAACAGGAGAAAAGAGCATTACAGACTCGGCTATTGGCATCGTGCTCATCGATCTGCAGCTGAGTAGCACGAGCAGCCAAGACCACGTAATCTTCCTTGTTGCAAATCTCCCAGACAGAAGCACCCATGCTCTGAAGATAGGCCGACATGCGTATCTTACAATACGCATAGTTCGTCCCATCGAAAAACGGCGATTTGCCCACACCGTGATCCATGTCGCCTTCTGTGGATCTGGAACCGGCTAAGGTGGAAGATGCTTAACCCTCTCCGATACCAATTGAAGGACTGAGAATGCTACCAAAGGCGACCAGAGGGGGGTGAATGGGAGCCTTAAATTCCTTTTCAGAAACTTTTAGCCTCTGTCCCAGAAAATCAACCCCAAGAACAAAACCGATGCACGTGATGTCCACGACCCAAGAGAATGGGTGGATGTTCTCTAGGAACATAGCGGGACACCACAAAAAACTTCCTCACTCAAGTTCACGCAAATCAACTAGTGACAGGATGGACTTTGGGTAACCTCAACCTCCCCCGAGCAACACGAGGGGGATTCAAGCTATTTCGCAAAGCGGGAAGCCTGATTTCTGTAGAGCACGAAGTCAGAAATCCAACGCAAAAACCCAAAATCAAATCCAAAGTCGAACAAGAAAACTGCGGACAAAACAGTGAAGTTTTCACTGCATCGGACGCTGCCAGCGTCCGATGCT
The DNA here is from genome assembly GCA_009763385.1 of Coix lacryma-jobi var. lacryma-jobi. NCBI lineage: Eukaryota > Viridiplantae > Streptophyta > Magnoliopsida > Poales > Poaceae > Coix > Coix lacryma-jobi. Next base: position 82,040,865 of record CM019824.1, on the reverse strand, counting down.
AACCCACCGGACGCGTCCGATGCAGACAAGTCCTCTCTGGAACCTTACTGTTTGACCATCGGACGCTGCTACAGTGTTTGGTCAGCGTCCGATGCTTAGGGTCTGGCGCGTCCGATGATCAACGGACGCGTCCGATGCCCAGCGTCCGATGTCCACTCAAAACACCAGAACTGACACGTGTCACCGGAGCGTACGAAGCTATGAACAGCAGCGTCCAATGCTCCCGTGACCAGCGTCTGATGCCCCCAAAAATAGCACAGTTCTTTGGTGATTCAACCCGATCTCCTCCTAATCAAAAACTCTAGGGCTAAGATTCGATCTGAGAGGTTACAAGGATGTTAGTGAGCTACTCTTAAGAGATCATGGCTCAAACCTAACTCCAAATCGGTGAATCGAAGAATTCGGGGCAAAAGGGGGAAAACGATCCAAACACGAAAGCCGATCGATCTACTTGCTCGTGAGGTTTGAGTTGAATTACTTCGGTGATAACGATCCCCTCACAGTAAATAACAAGTTGATTCAAACGGTTTTGCAAACGAAGCAACGTGGAGAGAGATCGATCGATGGGAAACTTGAGGGGAAAAGCAAAAAGCGAAGAACAACACAAGAACGTCAATCACAACCTCAATTGCCAGCCGAAATTCATCCCCGCGAGGAGACAACGGGAATCTGGTTCCATTTCCGCAAAATCCAAATACACAGAGGTATGATTAAACCATCTCTGCGGATCTCAGTAGCTACAGCAGGGAATGGGAGAGCAAGAAACCCTAGAATGAAAATAGCAATGGCTGAGATATCCTGGAGGGAGGGGTGACCTCTCCTTATATAGCCTAATACAATTATTCCCCTTCTACCCTGGGTGACCTCTCCTTATATAGCCTAATACAATTATTCCCCTTCTACCCTTATAGCTAATGAGCGAGCAGGCTAACCCTAAGGGTATTCCTGACCAACTCGAGGTAGGTGGTGATCCGACGGCCACGCCCGCACAACTGGTAGCTTCGCCACAACGCGACCTCACCGATTGCCGCCACGTGCCGCCACTGCTCTGCTCGTCCTTTTCATGGACCTCCCCCCGGTTTTGAGGCCGAAACCGGGAAACCTGTCGTCCGTCGCCTGAGTTTTGTGGCCCAAACTCAGAAACCCACCAGCGCCTAGGTTTTGAGGCCCAAACCTAGAAACCATCCTCAGCCCGAGTTTTGTGGCCCAAACTCGGAAACCGGCTGTACCCAGGTTTTGAGGCACAAACCTGGAAACCGTCCTCTCGGTGGTTTTTCTGTGGCTCAACCACCAAACCGAGCCGTAGAGGGGATGCACCGCCCGTGCACCCCGTCCACCGACACGTGTCCCCAGGTCCTCGACCCGAGCAACACAGTGCCGCACAAGTCTCCGCTCGTCGCTGTCCCATGCTGTCAGCCAACACAGCTGATCCTCAGGCCACTAGTCCCTCAGTCCAAGCCTCACGTCCGACCTTCACCGCTCTGGGTCCATCGGCACGGCACGTCTCTACTTGACCTTCACCTTGCCTTTGATCACTGTATCTGTGCTCGACACCTGCACAACACAAGCCAAAGAACATGCGCATCAAACCAGTTGACAATCACTCATCACTCAAGATCCAGCATACACCCATGTATCCACAGTCTCCAATCATCTTGAAATAAAATTGCTCACAAAGATAGCTTCAAATTGCAGACTGATCTTTACTGAAAAACTGAGAGATAGCACTAGGAGATCTCAAACTTGATCAAGATAAAGTATGAACAACTATATATATATGGGCTTATATAGACTAAAATTTGGAAGAGTATAACTAGCCAACAATCAATAATACATAACAATAGTCATCCCTTGCAAATTTTGATCAAAAATCAAGAACACATTTTTTAGAGTGTTGTTGACATCAGATTTTTGCACACACGAGAGGAAGACAAGAGGACCCAACCGGCAGTAAGAGGAGCATTCGGTAAACGACCAAGCGGTCGGCTAGTTTTCGGGATTTCGGCAAATGCCTGTAAGGATGGTTATTTTGCGAAGCGGTGACTCCGTTCGGGAAGTAAAGATGGCTTGCACGAGAAGATGCGTGGCGATGGGGGACGCTGAGAAGAGTAGGAATAATATTTGTATCTTTCCAACAATTCGTTGTATAAGTCGTAATTGTTTAGGATTCATGTTTTGTCCAGGGTATAAATATAAGTCCTCGAACATTGTAAAACTGTTCACAACCATATCAATACAAACCGGCCCCGTGCCATCTTCGAGTCCTTAGTCGTGTCGTCGAGTTCTTCGAGAGGAATCATCGATCTGTCGACCTCCGTAAGTATCGACAACCTTGTTATCATGTCTAGTATCATGCGGTGGATTTAGATATGATGCAAGTAGTCTCGTATGTTAAGCTTAGTATCGTGCGGCAGATTTAAGCTTATGACGGGTGATTTTTGCTTATGCCTTGTATCGTGCGGCGGATTAAGTCTTGGGTAAAAATAGTTATCGGCTCTATTAGATTTGGCAGATCTGATAGATTCTTTAAGTTATCATGTGTTATGTGTTTTATTATATAATTCTTGTAACACTCTTTTGCCCAATCAAGATTGATCTTTGTTGGGCCCTGTTTCACAAGCTTGTTTGTGTTTTCGTTAATCATAAGACTATGCTGGCTGAATCAACTTCCAATCTAGATTGTCACATGTTGCGGGTTCATGCATGTTAGTTACGATTAGACTTTGATAAGACTAGGTATCATACGGCAGATGCAGGTTTTTAGATTGGTTCGATCATGCTTGCTTGTTTGTTCCTTCCTCATGGACCCCAACTCGGCTAGTTTGCCGATCTTGGTTAAGCTTACACGAGTAATGAGCTTTTATAGATCTGTTCAAGTACATGCATGCTTTTAGCTTGTTATAATTAGATTGTATCATGCGGTGGATTAATCTGATTATAAGAAGTGGTGTAGACTTGTGGCAAGTGGTATCATGCGGTGGATTAGCTTTGCTTGAGTTTATGCTTGACGGGTTTATGAAGATTAGACGTGCGGCAGACTAGTTGGACTAACCTATGCATGCATTATTTGAATAGATTTCTATTTGCATGTTACCTATTTACAATGTCTTAATAATACTTATTCATCTGTTCAAGCATGTCTCTCTTTACATACGCATTCGGCAGTTAATATGCTTTACATGCTCTGTTCTCATGTTAACCGAATGATTTTATAAACATGCTCTGACAAACAGTTTCTATAGCTGTGTGCCGTCGTGATTGGCTTTCAAAGCCGTACATATGGAGCTGTCTGGTCTCACCCGGCATGTTCCATTGGTATTCTCACAGTTTTATCTCTTGTTGGTTTTCAGGTCAAACCGACTGGCACGTCTCCGGATTTGACACACTCCGGGCCCCGATTGAAGCCAGCTTTTTCGGCTTGCTGTGTGTGAGGCATGGCGCATCACGTTTTGCGCCAGCACACTTTTTGGCACGCCTGGTGGGAGAGAACAGTTGATCCAAGTGATTGACTTCCAAAGCAATTCTTGGATGGACAACCCAATTGATGGAAACGAAGGAAAATTGGGACAAGGCTTCATGTCGGCTGATAAGTTAGAGGAAGTAAATATTAGTAATGAGGCTGAAGCAAGACCAATATATGTCAGTGCAAATTTGGATCCAGAGTATAGGTTGAAATTAATAAATCTTTTAAAGGAGTTCAAAGATTGTTTTGCATGGGATTACACAGAGATGCCCCGATTAGATCGCTCCATTGTTGAACATCGATTGCCAATCAAACATGGGTATCGTCCTTACAAGCAACCTCCTCGGAAGATTTTTAAGGAAGAAGTACTAGCCGATGTAAAAAAGGAAGTTGAGAGATTGTTGAAAGCAAATTTCATTCGGCCATGTAGATATGCAGATTGGATTTCGAGTATAGTTCCGGTATATAAGAAGAATGGGAAGATGAGGGTCTGCGTCGATTTTAGAGATCTCAATAAAGCTACTCCAATGGATAGTTACCCAATGCCGGTTGCCGAGTTGATTATTGACGCAGCAGCTGGTTACAAAGTCATCAGCTTTATGGACGGTAATGCTGGATACAATCAAATCTTTATGGCAGTAGAAGATATTTCAAAGACAGCTTTTAGATGTCCTGGTCATATTGGTCTATTCGAATGGGTTGTTATGACATTCGGGTTGAAGAATGTCGGCGCAACTTATCAAAGAGCTATGAACTACATCTTCCATGAATTGATCGGCAAAATTGTAGAAATTTATATTGATGATGTGGTCATGAAGTCCAGGAATCATGAAGAACATTTGACTGATTTGAGGAAGACTTTGGAGTGCACAAGGAAGCATGGTTTGAGGATGAATCCAAACAAATGTGCTTTCGGAGTTTCGGCAGGAGAATTTTTGGGGTTTCTGATCCATAAAGGAGGAATTGAGGTCGGAAAGAAAAGCATGGAGGCAATAGACAAAGTTGTCCCTCCAACCAACCTCACAGAGTTGTAGTCGTTACTTGGCAAGATTAATTTTGTAAGAAGGTTCATATCTAGCTTATCGGAAAGAGTTTTGCCTTTTTCTCCGTTGCGGAAACTTAAGAAAGATCAAAAATTCGTATGGGGTGACGTACAACAGAAAGCTTTTGATGAAATTAAAGAATATATGAAGGCACCACCAGTATTGATACCTCCTCAGCTTGATAAACCTTTCAAATTGTATGTGGCGGCCGATAGACTGACGATAGGATCGGCCCTTATGCAAGATTTTGAAGGAAGAGAAAGAGTGATAGCTTACGTTAGCCGTAAACTATTAGACCCAGAGACAAGGTATTCGGCTACGAAGAAACTTTGTTTATGTGTATATTATTCATGCATCAAGTTTCGGCACTACTTATTGGATGCCGAATACGTAATAGTTTCTGAATTTGACGTGATAAAGCACATGCTATCAATGCCTATTCTGAATGGAAGGATCGGCAAATGGATTCTGGCACTGTCGGAGTTTGATTTGAGATACAAATCGGCAAAAGCAGTAAAAGGTCAAGCTATCGCTGATTTCATTACTCATCATCGTGATCCTTCTGCCAATATGATAAATATTGCACCCTGGACGTTGTTTTTCGACGGCTCATCTTGCAGTAAAGGTGGTGGTGCGAGTGTTCTCTTGATTTCTCCACAAGGATTAACATTTAGATATGCTATCCCCATTGAGTTTCATGTTACTAATAATCAAGCAGAGTATGAAGCCCTACTCAGAGGACTTCGGCTTCTTGTGGAGATAAAAGCTATTGCTGTCGAAATCTTTGGTGATTCCGAATTGGTCATCAACCAGTTGATCGGTCAATATGAATGTAAAAATGACATATTGAAAGAATATTATGAAGAATGTCAAGAGCTTTTGAAATGTTTCCAGATAGCAACTTTACATCATATCCCTAGGGGGCATATTGAAGAAGCAAATAAATTAGCTCAGGCTGCTTCAGGATATCGGGATGATCAAGAAGTTCTTGCTTTGGATGAAGGTCATATAGTTGATGATTGGAGAACAGAAATTGCCGATTACTTGAAAAATCCATCACAGAAGGTTTCCCGAAAGCTCAGGTACAAGGCTATCAAGTTTACACTTCTAGATGATCAGTTATACGATAAATCTATAGATGGGGTGCTCTTGAAGTGTTTAAGTCGAGAAGAAGCAAGGAAGCTGATGTATGAAGTGCATGAAGGGTTATGCGGTGCACATCAATCGGCTTACCGAATGAGATTGATAATAAGGAGGACTGGTTATTTTTGGCCGACTATGCTTGAGGATTGTTTTAAGTATTATAAAGGATGCCAGGACTGTCAAAGATTCAGAAATGTTCAAAGAGTTCCAGCGTCGGCTATGAATCCAATTATCAAACCGTGCCCGTTTAGGGGATGGGCTATGGATTTGATTGGTCCAATTCACCCTCATTCTAGTAAAGGACACAAATTCGTACTATTGGCTACAGATTACTTTACCAAATGGGTTGAGGCTGTGCCCTTGAAGAATGTTACGTCAGAGAACATGATCAATTTTGTCAAGGAGCATATAGTTCACAGATTCGGGATCCCTCAAACTATAACTACTTATCAAGGGACCCAGTTTACATCATCCGAATTTTATAATTTTGCTGAAGAAATGGGGATCAAGCTGTGTAATTCTTCTCCTTATTATGCGCAAGCCAATGGTCAAGCCGAAGCATCAAATAAGATTATGATTAAGATTATCCAGAAGAAGATTGATGAAAAACCGAAAAGATGGCATTCGGTTCTGAATGAAGCATTATGGGCTTACCGAATGGCATGTCATGGGTCCACTCAGGTATCTCCCTACGAGTTGGTTTATGGACATTGTGCAGCGTTGCCATGGGAGTTACAATCGAGTTCAAGGCGAGTTACATTGCAGAATAAATTAAAGAAAGAAGATTATAAAAATTTAATGATGGACGAACTATAGGATTTACACTTGATTCGTCTTAAGGCATTGGAGAGTATAGAGAAGAACAAGTTGTGTGTTGCCAAGTACTACAATAAAAAAGTCAAGGAAAAATACTTTGAAGAAGGGGATTTAGTTTGGAAGGTTGTATTGCCAATCGGGACGAAAGACAAAGCATTCGGTAAATGGTCCCCAAATTGGGAAGGTCCTTTTCGGATAGTAAGATATGTGCCTGGCAATGCATATATTTTGAAGACCTTGCTGGGAGAAGAGTTTTCTAGAGCTATTAATGGGAGATTTCTCAAGAGTTTTCATCCCAGCATGGAGGTCGGTACATGAATGAGTTAGCCGACGAAAAACATCGCCTTTAGCAGAAAAAATGATTGAACAGCCGACATAACATGTGTCGCCTTTAGAGCAAAAAATGCCAGTCTTACCGAATGGAGATGATATTGTGCGAGGGTTTACTTTTGGTAATTCATGAAACTGCAAACAAGCACTTCACAGAGGCCGATGTTTCACAAGAAAAAGCAGTTTGTTTACAGGCATCCCTAGGTACAAACTACTCGTCAAATAACCTGTTTAAGACGGATTGGGCGTCAGAAGCCTGGGCGAGCACGGTCGCATGATGTTCATAATTTTCCAGAAGATGCTCAATGTCTTCTAGGAGCTCACCACCATGGAAGCCAGTCGGCATGGCGGAGAAGTCCTCGCGCATTTGGGTGGACATCGCCGCCAACCCTAAGGCGACGCCGTGGTGTATGCCATGAATGGCGGCTTGATCGACACGGCCGACCGCATCATCAAGGCGCGCCTCCACGGTTTCCCCCTAGGCGTTTACCTTATCGGCCACCTTGGTTCCCGCGATCTTCAGACGCTCAACCTCTGCAGATAATGCTGGATTGGAGGAATAGTATATCAAACGGGCAAGTTCGATTAGAGGAAAAGAAATCGGGCGAAGATTTCACTAACCTGAGATTGCGTCGCAGAGTTGTTTCCGCTGGTCCTCCCAGTCGAGTTGGTCGATACCGTACTCCTTGGAGACCTCGCTCAGCTCCTCTCGTGCCTTGTCCCTTTCCTCCTTGAAGCGGCAGGCATCGCGGTGGCTCCACCAATCAGAGTAGAAGGAATCCGAGGAAGAATCTGAGGAGTCGGAGGAGCTGGAAGATCCGGATAACGATGTTCCGGGCCGGGGAAGAAGATGGCCTTGGCTGCTGGAGATGAATCTTATCCTAGAAAGTAAGAGAAGAATCGAAATCGAAATAATGGATGAACAAGGAAATAGAGATTGCAAGGGGTAAAGTGATTGATTCTTACCCATGGTGCTGGCGCTGCGGGGCTCTGCTGCCCTCTGCTTCTCCTTCAGCAGGTCGCTTGCCGCGGTCGTCACCGTTCGCCATTGCTGCAAGGAATGGGGTTTTTTCTTCCAAAGTTGAATCTAATGGATGAGATGAAGAGGCGGAGGCAAAGATGCATAACTGCAAGTGCTAATCGAGGTTGCAGAGAAGGTTTATTTATAAGCCAGAAAGAGAGTCGTAGCAAAGTCTACGGAGTAGTGGGGTAAGAATGCCAGGCGACGGAGTAGGGTTTTCCTTTCGGCTGGGCCATTTTTACTGGGCCAGGCTCGGTTAAATCGAGCGCTACTCGGTTATTTGAAGCTCATTCGGCTATCAGAAATAAAGACAATCGGCTATATCTCATTACAGGAAAATTAAGGGAGAAAAAACTGCTTGCATTCTCGGACAAGATGAAAGCATAAAAGTATCGAGATAGTTTTACATAAGACGAAGTATGTTACACTTAATTTGTTATAGGATCAATGTCTACTCATTCAAAAGCTGGTTGATCGTCTTTATAGCCTCGACCCTAATTCGGTTGACAGTATCTAATACTTTTCGATCTTCATCTTCGGAGTTCTGGATTTTGGAAAGTTTAGCTTTGATTTGTTGATTTTCTTTGAGAGCCGAAGTTATCCTTAATAAGTCTGCTTCTATGTTCTTAGGGAGATCAGCCATGCGAGCCCTGTGGGATTGGATTTTGGTATTCAGATTGGCTAGCTGGACTTCTAACTTGCTCTTGTCCTCCTCCATGACTTTCAGTTCAGACTCCAAAGTTGCAGGGAACTTTTTGCGGTTTGAATATGGAAATGTAAATTTTTAAGCTCTAGCTTCTTTGAAGACCTATCATCCTGCAAGGCGGCCCTGGATGATATATTTTTAGTTGCCCTCCTTACCATTCCCATAAAGTTGTCGAGGCAAGCTACAGATTCCAGATGGGTCAGAAGAACAGGGGGATATCTTCATCAATGAGCTCAAGGATGTCTCTTATCTGATCTGCATATTGAACCAGATTGACAAGGTCTTTGTTCAACAGAGTGATTACTTCCCTCAATCGAGCTTGGTTTTCTGTTGACAAAGTGTGTTGGGAAGTATTTTCTTCACCCTTTTCAGTGATATAATCTTCAGCAGGGAAGGAATAACTCGCAGTCGGCTCTTTGGTATTTTTCTAAAAAAAGGGGGAAAGAGTGTTAGCCTACTGAATGTATTTGGTGAAAGCAATACAATTCAAAAACAAAATTTTGCCTGTTGAGCTGATTGATCATCAGAGGGTGCTGTGTCCTGACTTGCTCGAGGACTTTGTCGAGTATTCAGAGGAGGTGGGCTTGGAAAATGATCAGGAGATGGTTCTTCTCCCAGTTTCTTTAGAATTTCATCTGTTTCAAATAAGCAATATGAATATGTGACGACAGAAAGGAGGATAGCCAAATGTATTACCTATTGTTCCATCAGTTTCTTCATTTCTTAAACCTTCAGGAGTTTTTGAGTCTTCGGCCTCATCTTGGATATCTTTTGTAAAAGCTTCAGGAGCTAGTTTGGCGGTTGCCGAAGTACTGCCTGATTTCAGGACTTTGACCTGTGGCTACAACAAGTGATGAAATATAGATTTGATCAGATTTATTGCCAGATAAAGTTGCTTAGTACAAAATGGGAGATTCATACCGTGGGAGATAGTGTAGCCCTTTTGGTCCTTCGTTTCTTGGACAAAGAGACATTCTCAAGTGCCTTTCTTTTGCTCTCTCCACCTGAAGGCATAATGGTTAAAGTGGCAGGGATCTTCATGAAGGTATTCAAGCTTGGAGCGTTGAAACCGAGAGCAGGATTGGGTCCAGCCAGATGATACTGGATCACTCTGATAGGAGGTGCAGGCTCAGGATCCTATGTATGGCCGAATGTTAGAAAAGGATTGGATTCTAGAATGAAAAATGGTAAGTGTGATGAAATTACCTCACTGTCAGAAGCAAAGTCAGGTTGCAAGTTTTGACACAAGGGGTGAACTAGCACATTGAAGTGATGAGCATGCCACTCTTCCCACCAGGAAGTGAAGGAAGGATGGGTAATATCTACTATTCCAAATAGAGATGGTTCCTATGTTGGCAGCTCCCATCCTAATTCAAAGACTTTTTAGCCACTATCCCCTCTGTAATTATTTATCTGGGCCTTATTGTTGTTGAGAAGAAAGGTCTAGGGGGCAATTGACTGCATCCTAATTGTCTGGCCACCATGTTTGGATAGTAGAACTCGTAGGTGGACTGCACTAATCTTCCATGGTGAAATTCGGCTGGCAAAACACAAGGTTTGATGAAAGAATTGAAGATGTCAATAGATGTTTTGTCTACACAGCCGGATTCATAGTTAAACTTGCAGGGAAGAGTCAGATTTTCATTCTCTCTGTAAGGAAGCCAAAGTACATTGCTAAAGCCTTTGAAGAATAGCTTGAAGAGGTGGCCAATGTCCATATCGATGCTGATAGATGATGCTGCTTCTCCGTAAGTCTGACAGGCTTTGACTCTTGCTGTTTTGCCTTCAACATAGTTAATTGAAGGGAAACTCAGGTTGAGAAGGCTCACAGAAACTATCTGATGCATGTATAGTTGGAGCCACATCTGAACCAGCCACCAGGGACCATTCACAAAAGAAATTTCTCTACCCATGTGCATCTGGAGAGTGATCTGATGCATCATATGATAGGCAGACCCCAACAGGTATTTGCCTAATGGAATTTGAGTGCCTACAGATAAGTCTTCAGCCATCACCATATGGTTCAGAGTGGGTTCATTGGATTTTCCACAAAAGATGAATCTACATAGCCACATATTCATAAAGGCTTTCAGCTCTTTGTCTGAGACAGTATTGGATGACTCCATATAAGTCTGAATGTATTTAGCCCATCCACATCTAGAACTGACAGCTTCCTGATTACTTTTATTCTTGTATTTGTAAGGATATACTAGTAATATTACGTTCAGACCAGTCATCATAAAGACATCAGCCAAGGTAATAGTCATCATACCATGGCCGAAGATGAAAGCATTGATAGCGTTAGACCAGAAATGGGAAGCTGCTATCAGAAGCGGATCATTTTTGGGTGTTTCTGAAAAAGATAACTCCAGACAGTGGCCAATGTCTTGTTTTTCCCAGTGGTTGCTGCTTTTTTCAAACATCCTCCGGTACCAATTTCGCCATCCAGCAATTGGGGGAAAAGGCTAGTTCTTGAAGGTGCTCGGCCAGTGATTCGGTGAAGTGATTCCAGATTTGAAGGGAGTTCTTTGGGTTTCCTTCTCAATAATCTCCATTGGGTCAGGATTTCCCATTGGACCGAGGAGATAGGAGTCAGAGTTGGCAGCATAAGGGATCAAGATTTGGTTCTTATATTCCTTCAAGAAATAGCGAATAGAAGGGAAAAGTGAACCGAAAGAAGAAACTAGCAAAAGATTACGGAATATGTGAATTTACCTCTAGAATCTTGTCTTGGGTCGCCATCAAGGGTTCGAAGTGAAACTGGTTGCGCAGAGATTTGGATTTCTTGAGCGGCAGCTACAGTGCCGAGAACTGAAAACCTAGGAGAGGGAAGAAGCTTGCAGATAATTTCGAAATAAAATTAACTTTTATCCCGAAATTGAGGGGGCATGTGTTGACATCAGATTTTTGCACACACGAGAGGATGACAAGAGGACCCAGCCGGCAGTAAGAGGAGCATTCGGTAAATGACCAAGTGGTCGGCTAGTTTTCAGGATTTCGGCAAATGCCTGTAAGGATGGTTATTTTGCGAAGCGGTGACTCCATTCGGGAAGTAAAGATGGCTTACACGAGAAGATGGGTGGCAATGGGGGACGCTGAGAAGAGTAGGAATAATATTTGTATCTTTCCAAAAATTCGTTGTATAAGTCGTAATCGTTTAGGATTCATGTTTTGTCCAGGGTCTAAATATAAGCCCTCGACCATTCTAAAACTGTTCACAACCATATCAATACAAACCGGCCCCGTGCCATCTTCGAGTCCTTAGTCGTGTCGTCGAGTTCTTCGAGAGGAATCATCGATCCGTCGACCTCCGTAAGTACCGGTAACCTTGTTATCATGTCTAGTATCATGTGGTGGATTTAGATATGATGCATGTAGTCTCGTATGTTAAGCTTAGTATCGTACGGTAGATTTAAGCTTATGACGGGAGGTTTTTGCTTATGCCTTGTATCATGCGGCGGATTAAGTCATGGGTATCGGCTCTATTAGATTTGGCAGATCTGATAGATTCTTTATGTTATCATGTGTTATGTGTTTTATTATTTAATTCTTGTAACACTCTTTTGCCCAATCTAGATTGATCTTTGTTCGGCCCTGTTTGACAAGCTTGTTTGTGTTTTCGTTAATCAGAAGACTATGATGGCCGAATCAACTTCCAATCTAGATTGTCACATGTTGCGGGTTCATGCATGTTAGTTATGATTAGACTTTGATAAGACTAGGTATCGTGCGGCAGATGCAGGTTATTAGATTGGTTCGATCGTGCTTTCTTGTTTGTTCCTTCCTCATGGACCCCAACTCGGCTAGTTTGCCGATCTTGGTTAAGCTTACACGAGTAATGAGCTTTTATAGATCTGTTCAAGTACATGCATGCTTTTGGCTTGTTATAATTAGATTGTATCATGCGGTGGATTAATCTGATTATAAGAAGTGGTGTAGACTTGTGGCAAGTGGTATCATGCGGTGGATTAGCTTTGCTTGAGTTTATGCTTGACGGGTTTATGAAGGCTAGACGTGCGGCAGACTAGTTGGACTAACCTATGCATGCATTATTTGAATAGATTTATAATTGCATGTTACCTGTTTACAATGTCTTAATAATACCTATTCATCAGTTCAAGCATGTCTCTCTTTACATGCGCATTCGGCGGTTAATATGCTTTACATGCTCTGTTCTCATGTTAACCGAATGGCTTTATAAACATGCTCTGACAGACAGTTTCTATAGCTGTGTGCCGTCGTGATTGGCTTTCAAAGCCGTACATATGGAACTGTATGGTCTCACCCGACATGTTGCATTGGTATTCTCACAGTTTTATCCCTTGTTGGTTTTCAGGTCAAACCAACTGGCACGTCTCCGGATTTGACACACTCCGGGCCCCGATTGAAGCCAGCTTTTTTCGGCTTGCTGTGTGTGAGGCGTGGCGTGTCACATTTTGCGCCAACAAGTGCACTCAATTCTTTTGAAAGCCTAGCTTTAAAAATTAGTAAATCTACAACATGAAGAGGCATACTACATTTCAAGCCACGTTACTGTGGATACATGGGTGTATATTGGGTCTCTGAGTGATGAGTGATTGTCAACTGGGATGATGCGCATGTTCTTTGGCTTGTGTTGTGCAGGTGTCGAGCACGGATGTAGTGATCGAAGGCGAGGTGAAGGTCAAGTAGAGACGTGCCGTGCCGATGGACCGGGAGTGGCGAAGGGCGGACGTGAGGCTTGGACTGAGGGACCAGAGGCCCGAGGATCAGCTATGGTGGCTGGCAGCCTGTGGCAGCTACAAGTGAAGACTTGCGGTCATGTGTTGCCTGAGTCGTGGACTTAGGGACACGTGTCGGTGGACGGGGTGCACGGGAGGTGCATTCCAGCCACGACGTCGGTTTGGTGGTAGAGCCACGGAAAAACCATCGGGTGGACGGTTTCCAGGTTTGGGCCTCAAAACCTGGGTGTGGACGGTTTCCAGGTTTGGGCCTCAAAACCTGGGTGTGGATGGTTTCCGAGTTTGGCCACAAAACTCGGGCTGCGGACGGTTTCCAGGTTTGGGCCTTGTTAACGGAAGTTATAGCATGTTTTACCTTACCAAAATACCATCAACATGCCTCGATTTCAAGGAAGTATAGCATATCATAAGCATATTTATCACTAATAAGTTCCACTTGTACTCTTAGCTTGTGAACTTGTAGGAGATGCCAAAATGAACAAAATGAGGCTAGGTGGGCCCACCAAAGGGGTTGGCCGACCCCACCTTGGTGGCCACCTCGGCCAAGGTGACATGGCATGATCCAAGAGAAGCATGCTTAGGCCAATATCATCCCTTGGAACAAACATGTGCTTTTACTCAATGGTGCAAGATGAGAAGCACATGGATTCATGGGTCCACACCGAAACCAAATGCAACCAACTTCCCAAGACTTGCTCCATGACATGTGGGGTCACCAAGGGAGAAAAGATGGTGGGCCAGCCCTGTCATAGGGGGGTCGGCCGATCCCCCCTTGGTGGGCCCTAGCTACACTATTCAGCCTGGTGACATCAGCATCTTCTAGAAGCAAAGTGGTGGGCCCACCTATCATTAGCTGGGGTCGGTTGCTTGCACATGTTTCACACGTGAACAATATCCTGGCCATCCATCCATGACGGTTACTATGGCGGTTTGATCCAATGGCCAAGGAAGGAGAGCACGCGGATCGCTGATGTGGCACCGGAGTAGCCGCTACTCCACCTCCAAGCTATAAATACCCCCCTAGAGCTCGTCATTTGTATGCATCCAAGGAGAGAAAGCCTACTTTGTAGCTTTAGTGTTAGAAGAGAGGGAAGGGAGTGAGGAGTTCCACGGAGGAGTCCGGGCCTGTCGGGAATCTTCTCCAAGGTGCGCCTCAGCGGATGTGGTTCTTCTTGTAAGTGTTACATCTGAGTCCTTCTAGTATTTAATATTCTGGTCTGGTAATTTAAGTTTACAGTTCTTTTACTTGGCACATTGCTTTACTTTGTTGAAGTGCTCTAGGCCATTTAAGCTTAGCTTTAGAGTAGTAAGATTAGTGTAGACGTGGTGTCTAGGCTATATCTTGCAAGTGTGGACTTCTTGTCGCACTTGTGTAGACGCCTGGTGGTAGGGTGACAGACATAGCCAGTGCTTGGAGTTCCTCTCAAGTGTTGTAGGCAAGTTGAAAATAATAGTTGGGTAGCAGCATTGCCGCCTCAGTAGATGTCAGGTGGAAAACCTTTTAATCAACTAATGTTTCGTCCTTCGCCCCCAGTAAGGAATGAGGTGGTAAACCTCAGTACTCTTAGAAAACCAGTACCAGATATTGATATTAGGAAGACCTCTCTATCCCAGTTATCATATACCCTTTGATCATCCTTTGACGACCCTACCTCTAGTTAATCCACTTCACGTTCCCTGTGGAAATACGATACCTGGAATACTCCTGGTGAAAAGCTACAATTGACTACCGTGCGCTTGTGGTATATCCGTTTGCCACTTCTGGTGTCAACAAGCATCTCTGGTGCCGCTACCAGGGATTAGACTCCATAGTCTAGTTCTAGTGGTTGCATTAAGAAGTGTCAACAAGCTTTTCTGGCGCCGTTGCCGGGGAACGGTAGCTGTGTTAGCTAGAACAAAGTCGTTAAAGTTATTGTAGTTTGATTAGAACTTTTATTTCATAAATCAATATGGATCAAACAACCCTTTTTGACTACGCTGCTCCATCGGGCGCTGAGTTGGAGCCGCCAAGTTCATCTCATGCCATTTTGGCAGTTCGCTATGAGCTTCGCCCCAGCCTCATAGCGATGGTTCAGGAGAATCCCTTTTCAGGAGATGTAGATGAGAATCCTTATACCCACCTACGTGATTTCGAACAACTTTGTTCGTGTATTCACATACAAGGAATGAGGCGAGTCACTCTTAAGTGGAAGCTATTTCCGTTCTCGTTAACGGGAAAAGCTAGACGCTGGTATACTCGCTACGTTGGTAGTGTGAACGGAGAATGGGAGAAACTGCAAGCCATGTTCTGCTTAACGTACTTTCCCATATCCCGCGTAGCTCGTCTTCGTAGAGATGTGCTAAACTTCAAACAAGACGAGAAGGAATCTCTAGGTGCGGCCTGGGCACGACTTACAGACTTAGCATCCTCTGGCCCAGATTTAGCTATAACCGAGCCAACCCTTATGCAACATTTCTATCTCGGTCTTAGCCAAAACTCCGCACAATTCCTTGATTTAGCCTCTAAAGGAGCTTTCCTCCATTTACCCATTAGTGAAGGTAAGGAAGTTCTTGCGACCATTCTCAAGAACACCCCCTACACCGATGACCATGGTGAAACTCTAGAGGAAGATCAAACTCCTAGGGACAAACCCACGACAGCCGAAACTCCTTTACCTATACCCCAAGCTGTCAGACCTGAACCACAACCACCTACTCCTCCAAAGGAAGAAGTAATTCATCCTTTGGATTATCCTCTAAATATCGAGACAGATCTCTTCACCGATTATGGCAATATCTCGAAACAACCTGTGCAGAAGAGATCCACAGCCCGTAGAGCTACTAATAACCACATGCCAACCCAGTTTGAGGCAAGTTACCTTAAGGTGACTGCCCAGGAGCTCATGTCTATTATGAGCAACGAATGGTTCAGGGAGGCTGAAGCATATTTAGATGTCATTAAGCTTCTGTCCTGTTTCACATCCATACCGTGTGCCATAAACAAGACGGCTGTAGATTCCCTCTATGATCCCGCCGTAGGAGTAAATTTAATGTCTAAATCGTTGATGTTAACACTCCTAGGTGAGGAACCGCTAAACCCGACCAATAAATTCCTTAAGCTTCCTTCCGGAAAATTGGTCGAGAGTTGCGAGATTGCACAAAATATTTCTATCACAATTAACAAAGTTAGCTTCCTCGCAAACTTCTATGTCTTTGACGTAGACGAGGTCGACTTGTTAATTGGGCACCCACTCATGAGATTCATTGAGGGATTTCGTGAAGGGAGCCTTAAGGGTCACCTTGGGAAGGATCTAGATCTTTCAGTTCCTTTTGCCGGCTCTGTTAATTCAAAAGCCAAACCAAAACCCGAGCCTGATCCAATAGAGGAGGTGATGTCGGTATCTTCGCTAGAAACTTCTCAACCCGATCTAGAAGAAGACGCCCATGACTTTATCCAAGAAGAAGACATTGATTTAGATGAACCGTTAGACTTGGATGAGTTTGAACCTCCACCAAAACCCTCTATAGAGCTTAAGCCACTTCCTTCTGGGCTTAAGTATGCCTTCCTTAATGGTGACAGAGAGACTCCCGTGATCCTTAGTGATCGACTTACAACGGAAGAAGTTTCTAAACTCATCACTATTCTAGAAAAACACCGATCCGTCTTAGGATATTCGTTGCAAGATCTCAAGGGAATTAGTCCCGCTCTTTGCACACATCGCATTCCGATCGAACCCGATGCTACACCTTCTAGAGAGCCACAAAGGAGGCTCAACAATGCGATGAGAGAAGTAGTAAAGAAGGAGGTCTTGAAGCTCTTGCACGCGGGCATAATCTACCCTGTTCCAAACAGCGAGTGGGTCAGCCCCGTCCAAGTAGTTCCTAAGAAAGGAGGGATGACGGTCGTTAAAAATCAAAACAACGAATTGATTCCACAACGAACCGTCACGGGATGGAGAATGTGCATAGACTACCGAAAACTTAACAAGGCCACAGAGAAAGACCACTTTCCATTGCCATTCATCGATGAGATGTTGGAACGGCTAGCCAAACATTCATTCTTTTGTTTCCTTGATGGGTATTCGGGGTACCATCAAATTCCAATCCATCCCGACGACCAAAGTAAGACCACGTTCACATGCCCCTATGGGACATATGCATACAGGCGCATGTCATTTGGCCTGTGCAATGCCCCTGCTTCATTTCAGAGGTGCACGATGTCCATCTTCTCAGATATGATAGAAGAAATCATGGAAGTTTTCATGGACGACTTTTCAGTCTATGGAACAACCCTTGATCACTGCTTACAGAATCTGGACCGTGTCTTACAATGTTGTCAAGAAAAGCACTTGATCTTGAACTGGGAGAAATGCCACTTCATGGTTCGAGAAGGGATAGTGCTAGGACATAGAGTATCTGAACGTGGAATAGAGGTAGATAGAGCTAAAATAGAAGTTATAGAACAGCTCCCACCTCCCACGAATGTTAAAGGCGTTCGCAGTTTCCTTGGCCATGCCGGTTTTTATAGAAGGTTTATAAAAGATTTTTCTCAAATTGCTAGACCTTTAACAAACCTGCTAGCTAAAGATGCACCCTTTGACTTTGACGACAGATGCTTAGACTCTTTTTACCATCTAAAGAAAGCACTTATCTCTGCACCAGTCATTCAACCCCCTGACTGGTCGCTACCTTGTGAGATAATGTGCGATGCTAGTGACTATGCTGTAGGAGCTGTCCTAGGACAGACCCAGGATAAGAAACACTATGCCATTTCCTATGCTAGTAAAACGCTAACCGGACCACAGCTAAACTATGCAACAACAGAAAAAGAACTTTTAGCTGTGGTGTTTGTTATAGACAAGTTTAGATCTTACTTGGTTGGAGCCAAGGTGATCGTCTACACCGATCACGCGGCCCTAAAATACCTACTTACTAAGAAAGATGCCAAACCACGGCTAATAAGATGGATCCTACTCCTCCAAGAATTTGATCTAGAAATTAGAGATAAAAAGGGAGCAGAGAACTTTGTAGCCGACCACTTGTCTAGAATACAAACTGAGGATAAACAGGACCTGCCCATCAACGACTATCTTCGGGACGACACACTCCTCAAAGTTTCGGACACCTACCCGTGGTATGCAAACATCGTCAACTACATAGTCTCAGGCTACGTACCACCTGCAGTAGACAAAAAGAAGCTTATCAAGGAGAGCTCGGTGCATCTATGGGATGACCCATATCTCTATAGAGTATGCCAAGACGGCATACTAAGAAGGTGTGTGCCCATGAACGAAGCAGTTAAGATCATGGAGAAGTGTCATGGAGCAGAGTATGGAGGCCATTATGGAACATTCCGAACCCATGCCAAGATTTGGCAAAGTGGATTCTATTGGCCTACTGTTGACATTTCTTAGCATCGCTACTAAGAATAGAGTTTGAATCTATCCCCAACAACGAGGCTAGAAATGTTTGTTGGTACTTCTTATGTCTATTGGATAATTCCGCAAGCGCACTGAACATACCGTTGTAGCATTTCACCTAGGAGTATTCCAGGGTATCGTATTTATCCACAGGGAAACAATGGTTAAAGAATGTGATAACTAACTATCATGTATCCACTAACTAATATACCAACTAAACCAGAGTGGGGGTAAGTGATATATATGATAAGAGCAGTGACACACAGGAGAGGTCCCAAAGATAAGAGAGTAGTCTAGCGAGCGAGGAGAACAACGAGTGAGCCCAAGGTTTCCAGAGATCTATCTCTATTTGCAATGTTCTAACTTAGCAAGACATGTTATATCAAGCAAGATCAATGTTCATAAACAATTGCACTTCAGGTCACTAAGCCACTTAGCAACAGAAAGGGATGAGAAGGGTGCTAAGCTGCCTAGCATAAGAAGACCTACGTTTTAATAACTTGCTCGCACGTGGTGGAATCAAAGCCTAGATAGGTCTGTCACCCCTACTAGGTACCGCAAACAAACCATGGAGTAAGCCACAGACACAAGCAAGCGTATAGTCTAGACACCACGTCTACACTACATCTCACTACTCTAATCCGACATCCGGTGGAACTGATTAGAGTACCGGGTTAAGGGCGGTGAACCAGCGCAAAGGTATACTACCATTATCTCGCTATCACATAACTATGACTATGCTAACAACCACTACAACATAACTAGTCATGTTGCAATAAAGTAAAGTACTAAGGCAAAGTAGAGAAGATAACTATATTAAATAATTCAAGTCTTACAAAGAAAGAAAGGAATACTAGAACCATACCAGACCTCCCGGAAGACTAGAGCTGAAGACCAGAGACTCACTCTAACACCAAGCACTACTACTAGTACTACATCTTGAGAGAGAGTGGAGAGCTCCTCCTTGTGGTGTGTTTTGAATGAGAGGGAGTGAGGGGGTATTTATAGTAGAGAGGTGGAGTAGAGGCTACTCCACCGCCACGTCACCGATCCGCGTGATGATGGATGAGAGCCCTTGGATCATAACCTCCTTCAGATCAATGGTGGAGAAGAATTAAGCATGTGCTTCTTTGCATGGCGGCATGCAAATGGTGGTGGAGGGGGGAGGACACCCCTAGGCCACCATGTAGGGGTCGGCCAACCCAACTATGGCAGGTGGGGACTCCCTCCTTCTAGAAGCATGGCCCACCTATCATAGAGTGTGGTGGAGCTTGGTTTGGCCTTGGCTTGGTCGGTTTGCTTCCTTTGTGGGCCCATGGATCCATGTGAGCTGAATATGAGCCATTGAGAGAAAACACACACTCCATCCAAGGGTGGAGAACAACTTTGGAGTATTTCCCATGGATCATGGCTAGTTTGGGAGGCTGGTGAGCCACATAGGGGGTCGGGCGACCCCACTAGGTGGGTCCCACTAACCCATTTATCCCTATTTCCTTTATGTCTGCATCAAATACTTCATGGACATGTGGAGCTTGTTATTGGATAAAATATATTTATTATGTGCCTATGTTCCTTCCAAACCGAGGCTGTTGACGATGTTTTGAAGGTGTAAATTTGTGTCATATCTACCGTCAACAAGATCCCCCAAGCTTAAATCTTTGCTCGTCCTCGAGTAAAGGTTAGAGATAAAAGTAGACATGATCATAACAATCTTCAAGATATATAGCAAACATAAAGTCTCATCCAAGACATACCTTATACAAGTGGGTTATGTAGCATTGTCTAGCATATATCCTTCAGATGTTGAAAAATGGAACAACTCTCAAAGCAAAGTCATCTTACCATTCTCACATCTTAGTACTTGGAGTGTTTTATAAACTATTCAAAGGAAAGCACATAGGTCAAACTTACTCCTCGAATAGTACTCTGATATCACTCTAAGGCATATGATTCCTTACCATGACACACATCACCTTTTTTTATCCTACTTCTAACAAGCTTATGTGGAGCTCAGGTAGGGATAAACATGATAGCTTACTTGTATTGTATATATTGTAAAGTCAAAACAAGGATCCAAGAAGAAAGATGTCATACTCCTAGATCAATATGTGCATGTGTGTAGAACATGATGAGAAACTTTATTGCACTCCTTAGCAAGTATGATCTCACTCTCTCTAACTTGTGATAGTTATGAGACATGGCTATCCTTTTTTTTCATTTTTCTTTTTTTTTCAATGCATGAGCTTTTTCCCATTCATTTTTTCCTAGACTTTCACATGTCCATTATTCATGTTTTTTTTTCTTTTTTTTTCTTGGCATAGCTCATGTCTCTTTTGCAAGGACTTTAGAGAGAGATCAAACTATAGAACTTTGGAGTATTTATTTGGTGGAAATGAAAGACATGTTTTTGCATACTTCCAGTGTAGAAGTAGCATTTATATGTGGAGTGTACGTGATCTTGATCTTGGGAACATGATAAATTTCTCAACAAGGGTCAACAAGGTTTGACCAAACTCAACACAAATACAAGTAGCATATTTAGAAGGGTTTGGACATGTAAGATCATCATATGGCTTTGGTAGGAATTTCTCACTATTGAGGAGTAATTGACACTATGGTTTCATGACATTTTAAAAATTAATCTCCAAGCACCTTGAATAGAAAAGGTATGAATCATGAGCCAAGAGCTATATCACACCTTTCAACAACCTAGTCAATATGATTTTCCTATCAAGATATATTTCCCACAAGCATAAGCATATGCAAGAAGTAAACTTTATAACGCTTCTACCTTTCAAAATGTCATAAATCATGTCACTTTTCAAATTTTATTTTATTTTGATGTGGCTCTTCTTGTTATCATTTTGCAAGATGAATCTTGAAGATGATAAAAAATGTAACAAGAGAGGGAAGGAATGTGGCAAACCAGTCAACATGTGTGTAGAGTGTAGTGGAGGTTGGCTGGTGGGCCTAGAGGTCCATAGTGGGGTCGGCCGACCCCACTTTGGAGCCTCTAGCGACATTGGTGCCTGTTGTGTGTGTTCCCACCTCCGAAGATGCCTTCTGCACTAGTGCTTTTTTGGTGGTTTGCTCATGGGGTTGTCGCGCGATACTCAAATGTGGTCGTTAAGGACCAGATTTGATGTGCAACCTTGCTTTGGAATGAGCATCACCTTGGTAGGTTTAGAATCTCTAGAAGATTAAGTTGAGGGTCGATTGACCCCCAAACTTATCTTTTGTGGTGTTCTGAAAACTGAGACAGAGAAAGCATCAAGTGCATGGGCTCTGTTGGTGGCAACACACCAGCAGAACCAAAAACATTATTAAGTTTAGGCACAATTATTACATCAGAGCTACATGAAAGTTTGTTAAGCTTGGTTGGTTGCTTCATTAGGAAGGATGAGCATAACAACTATTCATCATTTTCAAGATAGGAAGAATGGGATGTTCACGAAGCAATATCAACAGGAGTTCTATTTATTATTTTATTCAAAATTTTGTAGATGTAATAAAACAAAACTAAAGGGATAAGAATACTTACCTTGGTAGGGGAGGGGCTCCTCCCCCAAGCTTGTTCTCGTCAATGCTCTTGCGTTGCCATAGTTGGTGGGGGAGAGTCTCGTCCCCCAAGCTTGCTCTTTTCAATGTGACATGGTGTTGATGTTATGACTTGGATTGCACCATGGCCTTACTTCTGTCACCATACCTGCACTTGAAACACTTCTACACCTTTCTACACTCTCCAAGCCAATGGTTAGTCCCCATGATTTATATAACCAATGCCTCTCACATGGGAGTGGTTGTTTGGTTATACAATCATGGTGAAGCATAAACAAAGACTAGTTTGGTCCATTTTAAGCATGTGTGAATAAAGTGTCTTTAAATTGTCAACCTTCTAAGTGTAGGTACATAGAGCATAAAGGCATAACTTGCAAGAATAGAGAACAAGAAGCTCTAGAGACAAGGAAAGACTGCTCCAAAAAGCCTATTTCATGGGAGACATCTTGTCATAGATTTATCATGCAAGCTAAAGGCAAGACACATATTCTTTTTAGCAAAGGATAAAACATTATTAGTTCATCATTTTTAAGGTGCTCACACAACTTTAGGCATAGATCATGAGCACCCAACAAAGTGTGAGATATATGGTAGGATTATAAATATCAATGGAGTGGTGATATTCATAATTAAGTTGTCTAGTTTTAGCATGATAGAAAGGTTCTTAATCCATTTTCAAAGTCATAATCCATACCGGGCTTGTGTAAAGGGTTCATGTCACACATGCAGGTGAGTCAATGTGGCAGAACCTTCATTTGCAACATTCTTGGTTAAGCCTAAGCATCATACCTTGATGTAGTGAGTTGATGCTCCATGTGTGAGCCTTTTGAGACACTCTTCATACATCTTGATGGACTTTTTCTTGCCACTTGTTGCACCTTCTTGAGTATATCATGATTCTTGCAACAAGGGAGAAAGAAAACACAACTTGGAAGCAGATGGTTAACGTTAGCGGTTAGCATCCGAGTTGGTTCTTCATGTGGGTCGTGGTTGATGCCCCACATCAATGTTGTGGGTTTTGAAACCTCCATAGACATTCTTGGTGAATCATGAGAGGTCAAATCAAGCTCGGCAAATGGAAACCCGAAGATGCCAAATACTTTTTCTCTT
This sequence comes from Coix lacryma-jobi var. lacryma-jobi, assembly GCA_009763385.1. NCBI lineage: Eukaryota > Viridiplantae > Streptophyta > Magnoliopsida > Poales > Poaceae > Coix > Coix lacryma-jobi. Next base: position 82,017,555 of record CM019824.1, on the reverse strand, counting down.
TAACTTTCACAAACTCAAGAGAAACTAGCACCTATCGACAAGGGCTCTTAGTTTTCAGAGCCAATGAGTAGGAATTTCTCCATTGATTCCAATCTCAAGCATTGCTTCATCTCCAAGAATGATCTCATGACTTACCCACCAAAATTTTGATGTTTTCCTGCAGGGGTTAGTCCAAATGTACATCTAAATTCTATACAAGTAATTTTTAGTTCAATAATCAAACTAGGCACCATGCTTAATTTGATTAAGGAAGGCTAGTTAACCTAAGCACCATGCTTAATTTAAAAGCCCTTGGGGGTATACTTGTGAAGTAATCCCAAACCAAAGCATACACATAATAGAAAAAGGAAACAAGAAGGACTACACAAGATTTATTCAAAAAGGACATGTGAGCATAAAAGGTGAAACATACGATCATTTTTTCTTTTTTTTATTTTTATGCAAAAATGAAAATGAGATGGATGAATGCAATTAAACAAACATGTTGTTATGGTTTTGGAAAGGAAATATAATCAATTTAAATGAATGATATGCATGAATTTGTAGGTAGAGCCGAACAAAGCAATAGAAATATATGATGATTCAAGCAAACATGCAGTGGTATGAAATAAATAAAAAGATAACTTAAGTTTGCCTGCCGGCGGAGTCTCACATACCTTGAAAGACTCCCACAATCTGAGACATGATTGTGATTTCTGTTGTTCCGTCACATGATGATTTCATTTTGTCTTTGATGGTGACCTTCTCTTCATTTCTACACAGGGTTAGAATGTATGCATATAGTCACCTGTGACATGGCAAGACCAAGGTGTTGATGGTTCATGAAAGATCATGCATCCTAGGCTCCTTGATTTTTTTTATCTTTTTTTTATCTTGTGGAAAAACACCGGAAGGTCAAGACGGTTGATGTCCTGTTTATTCCACACTCAACAGAACAATGGTAATCCCACAATAGCTAGTGGTAACATAGATTAGTAGACATCAATGTTAGTATCAAAATCTTTTGCCAATTGCTTCCCCGGCAACGGCGCCAGAAATGCTTGTTGACATTTCTTAGCGTCGCTACTAAGAATAGAGTTTGAATCTATCCCCAACAACGAGGCTAGAAATGTTTGTTGGTATTTTTTATGTCTATTGGATAATTCCGCAAGCGCACAGAACATACCGTTGTAGCATTTCACCCAGGAATATTCCAGGGTATCGTATTTATCCACAGGAAAACAATGGTTAAAGAATGTGATAACTAACTATCATGTATCCACTAACTAATATACCAACTAAACTAGAGTGGGGGTAAGTGATATATATGATAAGAGCAGTGACACACAGGAGAGGTCCCAAAGATAAGAGAGTAGTCTAGCGAGCGAGGAGAACAACGAGCGAGCCTAAGGTTTCCCAAGATCTATCTCTATTTGCAAGGTTCTAACTTAGCAAGACATGTTATATCAAGCAAGATCAATGTTCATAAACAATTGCATTTCGGGTCACTAAGCCACTTAGCAACAGAAAGGGATGAGAAGGGTGCTAAGCCGCCTAGCACAAGAAGACCTACGTTTTAATAACTTGCTCGCACATGGTGGAATCAAAGCCTAGATAGGTCTGTCACCCCTACTAGGTACCGCAAACAAACCGTGGAGTAAGCCACAGACACAGGCAAGCGTATAGTCTAGACACCACGTCTACACTACATCTCACTACTCTAATCCGACATCCGGTGCAACTGATTAGAGTACCGGGTTAAGGGCGGTGAACCAGCGCAAAGGTATACTAACATTATCTCGCTATCACATAACTATGACTATGCTAACAACCACTACAACATAACTAGTCATGTTGAAATAAAGTAAAGTACTAAGGCAAAGTAGAGAAGATAACTATATTAAATAACTCAAGTCTTACAAGGAAAGAAAGGAATACTAGAACCATACCAGACCTCCCGGAAGACTAGAGCTGAAGACCAGAGACTCACTCTAACTCCAAGCACTACTACTAGTACTACATCTTGAGAGAGAGTGGAGAGCTCCTCCTTGTGGTGTGTTTTGAATGAGAGGGAGTGAGGGGGTATTTATAGTAGAGAGGTGGAGTAGAGGCTACTCCACCGCCATGTCACCGATCCGCGTGATGATGGATGAGAGCCCTTGGATCATAACCTCCTTCAGATCAATGGTGGAGAAGAATTAAGCATGTGCTTCTTTGCATCGCGGCATGCAAATGGTGGTGGAGGGGGGAGGACGCCCCTAGGCCACCATGTAGGGGTCGGCCGACCCAACTATGGCAGGTGGGGACTCCCTCCTTCTTCTAGAAGCATAGCCCACCTATCATAGAGTGTGGTGGAGCTTGGTTTGGCCTTGGCTTGGTCGGTTTGCTTCCTTTGTGGGCCCATGGATCCATGTGAGCTGAATATGAGCCATTGAGAGAAAACACACACTCCATCCAAGGGTGGAGAACAACTTTGGAGTATTTCCCATGGATCATGGCTAGTTTGGGAGGCTGGTGAGCCACATAGGGGGTCAGGCGACCCCACTAGGTGGGTCCCACTAACCCATTTATCCCTATTTCCTGTATGTCTGCATCAAATACTTCATGGACATGTGGAGCTTGTTATTGGATAAAATATATTTATTATGTGCCTATGTTCCTTCCAAACCGAGGCTGTTGACGGTGTTTTGAAGGTGTAAATTTGTGTCATATCTACCGTCAACACCTACCACGTATGAAGACACCACGGACTTCGTGAAGAAGTGTGCAAGGTGTCAGAAACATGGGAACATCAATGCCCGTGATACAATGCCACTCACAAACAACCTACAAGTAGAGCTGTTCGACGCCTGGGGAATTGACTACATGGGTCCTTTCCCCCCGTCTCAAGGTTATGAGTATATTCTGGTGGCGGTAGACTACGTATCCAAATGGGTTGAAGCCATGTCGTGCAAGTCAGCGGATTCATTGCACGCAACGAAGATGTTCAAGGAAATAATATTCCCACGGTTTGGCACCCCAAGGTTAGTAATCAGCGATGGAGGAAGCCACTTCATTGATAGAAAATTCCGACGCTACTTAACAGAAAGAGGGATAAGGCACAATATTGGAACACCTTATCACCCACAAACAAGCGGACAAGCAGAAACATCGAACAAGCAAATCAAGAATATTCTGCAAAAGCCTGTCAATGAAATGGGGACAGCATGGAGAAGCATGCTATCAGATGCACTGTGGGCATACAGGACCGCATACAAGACTCCAATTGGTATGACCCCATACCAACTAGTATACGGCAAGACATGCCATCTGCCGGTGGAATTGGAGCATAGAGCACACTGGGCAATAAAGAGATGGAATATGGATTTGCCCGCAGCTGGAAGAAATAGGAGAATGCAGATCTCTGAACTGGAGGAATGGAGAGAGAAAGCCTATCACAACACTAGGATCTATAAAGAGAGAACCAAGAAATGGCATGACAAGAGGATCAAGCAAAAGGAATTCCATCCGGGAGACAAGGTTCTTATGTTCAACTCAAGGGTCAAGCTCTTTGGCCATGGAAAACTAAAAAGCAAATGGGAAGGACCATTCCTCGTGATCGATGCCGCAACGCATGGAGCTGTCACGCTTCAGGACACCGACGACAATATCTTTAAGGTAAATGGCCACCGTCTTAAAGTTTTTCATGAACATGATCCCGTAGAAAATGAAGTAGACATGGTAGAGTTCAAACTATACACAACCTAAAACCTACAAGTCTCTTCTCTTCATTGCTTGAACCAAATCCTAAAAGCTCCATGTTAGATTTATTTTGAATTTCCAAGTTTCATCTTAGATTTATTTCTTTTGAATTTCTCTTTTTAATTTCCAATGTATTTCCCTTCTTAGAGAATAAATAAAATTTATATCGTCTCTACTAGTGTGTTTGCCACCAGTAGAGCGCTTTGCATTTTACCTTTGCGTCATGTTCAGAGTTCATTTATGGAAAGATTCAAGTGTGGGGGGTCTGACGACCCCCAGATTTCATCATTGGACCACACTGAACTGCTGAGCACAGTCTGACACACTGCAGTGCACAAAACAGAGGTAAGCAAGGGGGTCGGGCGACCCCCGTTTTCTTGAATTTTTGAAAAGTGTCTTTGCAGATGTAAAACTGAATGGAGGAAAAGGCAAATGGCAACGAAAACCACCATTTGGTGGGGTCGGCCGACCCCACCATGGTGACCTGGGCCCACCAGCTCACCTCTGCACAGTAAGCTTAACACTACTGTCTGGTTCGTTTCCCCTTTTCTCCTCTCAATTCAAGCAGTTTCACAATCATTCCATATTCTGAATAAAATAAAATAAAAAGCTACAAAGTGACTTGAGTTATGATATGCTAAGAATGTTAATGACATAAAACCATGTTATTACATATGTTTATACTCATGGGTAAACTGAATTAGGAAACCGTATTGACTAAGTTGTTGTTAAAAATGAGATAAATCTTGGCTTAAGACTCAAACCTGTTTTTGTTTAAGGTTCTTAGAGATTTGTTTTTGAAAATGTCTCAAAACCATAGTATCATTTACTCTTCTATAGTGAGAAATACCTACCAAAACCATACATATGCATATATGATCAAAACCTTTTACACACATGCTACTTGTTTTTGCCATGAGTTTGGTCAAACCTTGTTGACCCTAGTCGAGAATTTTGTCATAATCCCAAGATCAAGGTCACATACACACCATCTACATATGCAACTTCTACACTGGAAGTATGCCTGCACATGCCATTCATTTCCACTCTATAGATGCTCCGTACATTAAAGTTCTACAATATCTCTCTCTCTAACTCTGGTTAGTAAAAAAAAGAGACATTAAGGCTAAGCAAAAAAAAAAAAATTGGACACATGAAGGTCCACTAAAAAAATATATATATGGACACATGAAGGTCCATTGTTGAAAAATGGTAGCCATGTCTCAAGGTAAAATAAAGTAGAGAGAGAGATTATGTTAAAGGAGCATTCTAGTCCACATACTCTCCACACACATACACATCTTGATCTAGGATTATGACATTCTTCTCCTTGGATCCTTGTTTTGACTTTACAATATATGCAAAACAAGTATGCTACTTTGTTTATCCCTACCAAGCTCCACATAAGCCTGATAGATTAGGATAAAACAAAAATAAGGCAATCACATGCTATGCCTTGGTGAGGAACCAAACACCTATAAGAGTGTCTTGAGAGTACTATATGAGGAGTAAGCATGAACTATGTGTTTTCCTTTCAAACTGTCCTAAAAACTCTAAGTACCAAGAACAAGAATTCAGGGAGATGACTTTGCTTTGAGATTTGTTCCTTTTCTCAACATCTAAAGGATATATGATAGACAGCACCACATAACCCATTTGTATAAACTATGTTAGGAATGATGCTTTATGATCATTATCATTTTAAGTATGTAATAATCTCTTGTTCACTTTCTCTAACCTTTACTCGAGGACGAGCAAAGATTCAAGTGTGGGGGATCTTGTTGACGGAAGTTATAGCATGTTTTACCTTACCAAAAAACCGTCAACATGCCTCGATTTCAAGGAAGTATAGCATATCATAAGCATATTTATCACTAATATGTTCCACTTGTACTCTTAGCTTGTGAACTTGTAGGAGATGCCAAAATGAACAAAATGAGGCTAGGTGGGCCCACCAAGGGGGTCGGCCGACCCCACCTTGGTGGCCACCTCGACCAAGGTGACATGGCACGATCCAAGAGAAGCATGCTCAGGCCAATATCATCCCTTGGATCAAACATGTGCTTTTACTCAATGGTGCAAGATGAGAAGCACATGGATTCGTGGGTCCACACCGAAACCAAATGCAACCAACATCCCAAGACTTGCTCCAGGACATGTGGGGTCACCAAGGGAGAAAAGATGGTGGGCCAGCCCTGTCATAGGGGGGTCGGCTGATCCCCCCTTGGTGGGCCCTCGCTACACTGTTCAGCCTGGTGACATCAGCATCTTCTAGAAGCAAAGTGGTGGGCCCACCTGTCATTGGCTGGGGTCGGCCGACCCCGGGGTGAATCCCATCCAAAGTCGGTTGCTTGCACATGTTTCACACGTGAATAATATCCTGGCCATCCATCCATGACGGTTACTATGGCGGTTTGATCCAATGGCCAAGGAAGGAGAGCACGCGGATCGCTGACGTGGCACCGGAGTAGCCGCTACTCCACCTCCAAGCTATAAATACCCCCTAGAGCTCTTCATTTGTAGGCATCCAAGGAGAGAAAGCCTACTTAGTAGCTTTAGTGTTAGAAGAGAGGGAAGGGAGTGAGGAGTTCCACGGAGGAGTCCCGGCCTGTCAGGAATCTTCTCCAAGGTGCGCCTCAGCGGATGCGATTCTTCTTGTAAGTGTTACATCTGAGTCCTTCTAGTATTTAATATTCTGGTCTGGTAATTTAAGTTTACAGTTCGTTTACTTGGCACATTGCTTTACTTTGTTGAAGTGCTCTAGGCCTTTTAAGCTTAGCTTTAGAGTAGTAAGATTAGTGTAGACGTGGTGTCTAGGCTATATCTTGCCAGTGTGGACTTCTTGTCGCACTTGTGTAGATGCCTGGTGGTAGGGTGACAGACACAGCCAGTGCTTGGAGTTCCTCTCAAGTGTTGTAGGCAAGTTGAAAATAATAGTTGGGTAGCAGCATTGCCGCCTCAGTAGTTGTTAGGTGGAAAACCTTTTAATCAACTACTGTTTCGTCCTTCACCCCCAGTAAGGAATGAGGTGGTAAACCTCAGTAATCTTAGAAAACCAGTACCAGATATTGATATTAGGAAGACCTCTCTATCCCAGTTATCATATACCCTTTGATCATCCTTTGACGACCCTACCTCTAGTTAATCCACTTCACGTTCCCTGTGGAAATACGATACCTGGAATACTCCTGGTGAAAAGCTACAATTGACTACCGTGCGCTTGCGGTATATCCGTTTGCCACTTCTGGTGTCAACAAGCATCTCTGGTGCCGCTGCTGGGGATTAGACTCCATAGTCTAGTTCTAGTGGTTGCATTAAGAAGTGTCAACAGGCCTCAAAACCTGGGCGCTGAGGGTTTGCTGAGTTTGGCCTCAAAACTCAGATGCTTGGTGGGCTGGTTTCCCGGTTTGGGCCTCAAAACCAGGGGTTGGCTGGAAAAGGCTGGTTTCCCGGTTTGGGCCACAAAACCGGGGGTGCAGAGCGAGGGCGGCACGTGGCGGTAATCAGGAGGTTTCGTCGAGGCAACGCTACGAGTTGTGCGGGCGTGGTCGTCGGATCCACCTACCACCGAGTTGGTCCAGAATAACCTTAGGGTTTAGCTGGTTCGCTCTGTAAGTAGTTAGGGGTAGAGTGGGAATTAGGAATAGGTTAGAATTAGGATAAATAGGGGGAGACACCCACCTCCCCATTTATCTCAGTTAGTCATCCTGTCATTTGCTCTTTGCTTCTAGGGTTTCCTGCTCTCCCACATCCCTGCTGTAGCTAGCTGAGATCCATAGAGAAGAGAACAATACCTCTGTGTTCGTGAGATTTTGAGGAAGTGAGGCCGTAACCTCACTGTTGTAGCGTGTGGTAGCCACATGGTTGCAATTTCGTGGATGTGATTCGCGTTTCGTTCGTGTTCTTCGTGGAATCCTTTTTCTCCACGTTTTTCCCGTCGCTTGATCTCTTTGCTCGGTTCATCTTTTGCAAATCCGTTTGAACAAAGTTGTTCTAGATTGTGAGGCACTTCTTTCCACCGAAGGAATTAATCTCTAACCTCACAGTTGTGACGGAACGACCCTAATCCCATGGCCCACGTGTCCCTGTCAACCTCTGACAGCCGAACCCATGTTCCATGTGATTAAGACCTGTTCGCCACCGGGCTACATCAGTGCCCAATGTCCGCAGGATCATCTCACAATTCGGTTACAGCATTGCATACTTTTACAAATAACATCGGAATAATGAGCGGAAGACTTAAATAACATTAGTTTTACAAAACAGGGTTCCAAATAGAAATTAAGGTGCAGTTATTACAAACCAAGTTCTGATAATAGAAATAAACATAGGCAACATAGTGGAGAACAGCAAAGATACTTATAATCACCCAGCACGAGGGTGTACAACTATTCTTCGGCCTCATCGGCCTCTTCCTGGACGATGGTCACGCAGCAGGGTGCAAGACACATCGGGGACTCTGTCATACCTGCAGCATGGGTAACAAACCCTGAGTACTGGGGTACTCAACAAGACTTACCCGACTAAAGAAAAAGGGAGAAGACTCAGGAATGAGAGGCTTAGGGTAGTCAAGGTAAGGCTTAAGCAAGATCAAGTATTTTGCAGAAAAGCATTTTTTGTAAACCTTATTTTATTTTTGAAAGATTCAGTATTCCTCAATTCTTCATCGTTCATGATTCATTTTACATTTCAAAACATTCCTAGTTGAGAACCACTCTCCGTTGACAGTCAGTGACCAAGTCTCCATAACCGAGGAGCAACGTTAATCCGGATAAATAATACTCAGCTGAGGATCCCTATCCACACTGCATATGTAGCACCCAAGCTTGCATATGCCAACTCGCCTACCACGATTCCTCCAAGATTGGACCCGGTCCTACGCCACCCGGAAGTACAGTACACCACTCCTTTCCAGGTACGACGACCACGTGGGTACATGCTACTTCCGCCATCTCTCCACTCCCAGTGCGCGGTTGTCGGTCCCAATCAAGGATTTCTCGGAGCCAGAGCTTTCCGAAGTATGTGAATAGTTACAAGTCTTGACCAGCAGGCCCCCATACGGATGGTCCATAATTTTCCAGCCAGAACTATACCTTGGTCATATCTCACCCAAGCGTAATAGTCCTGTCAGTTTTTCAACCCTGTCCCGGTCGGTGTCAACTGTTGAGTCCCGGACTACAACATGACGGCACCGTACGCTCGGACAACCTCTCCTCGCTATTGACTAGGTACGGATCAGATATCTAGCCAACAGTCGGGGAGTAAGACCAAAATCCCATAAACATTCCTTAAGTGATCACACTTTTGAAATTGGCATTTTATTACAAAGTCTAATTCAATAAGCATTGCTAAGCATTTTTCAAATACTTTTGAAAAGCAGGTATCAGGTGTATCAGTGGTCAAGGTGGATAGTGCATCAATTAGGATAGCACACAACTCCTATAAACCTAATGCAATAATTTAACTCAAAAGCATTTAAGGAAATCATTTTATAAATTCAAGGAAAGGGTTAAATGCACCGGGGCTTGCCTTGAAGAGCAAAGAGGGCAGGCTCGAAGGCGGCGGAGCAGTTGTCGGAGCTCGGGGTAGCCTCGGGGACAGGTTCGTCGGCGGCTGCCTCGATCTTGACTCCTTCTTCGGTGACTATACGAATGCAATGATGCATGCACATGAGTATGCTAGCATGAACAATGCAAAACAGGGCATACAACATGAACCCTAATCACTTTTTCTATTTTCCTTAATTATTTAAAAAAAGTCATTTTATGAAGTTGCTCCAAAAATTACCAAATTAATCACATAAGTTCATTTTGGTGTAGATAGATGGAAAAACAAATTCCATAATTTTTGGAGGTCATTAAGGTGCTCAAATAATTCCAGTCATTAATTAATAAAAGGCACTATTTAACAATTAAGGATAAATGCTCAAAAAATCAACTTGTTCCAAAAGACTTCAAAATTTCACCAGAGACTAAACATGGCATAGGAAGCTCACAAAAATTTATCTCATGATTTTTGGAGTTATAAATAATTTTCTAAAAATCCAAAACTATCCATTTATTAATTAAAAGAGGGATTTTACATTTTTAAATTCTTGCAGAAAAGTCAAGTTTCATATTTTTATAAAATACTACACAGTGCAAGGAGCATACCATAATTTTATCAGGATTTAAGGAACAACAGATTAATTCACACAAAAAAGAGAAAACAGAACACTATTCACACTCTTTCAAAAAGGAAAAAAAAGAAAAGAGCGCTGTGCTCCTTCCTCGCGAGGCTCGGGCGAAACGGGAGGCTCGGGCGAATCGGAAGACATGTGTTCGCCGAGACCTGGCTCGAGCGAAGCGGGTTCGGGTGAAACAGGCTCGGGCGAGGCGGAAGCGACTGCTTCGTCCGAGGCCTGGCTCGGCCGCTCGGGCGAGACGGAAACAAGGGTTTCGTCCGAGGCCTGGCCGGGAGGCTCGGGCGAATCGGAAAACGATCGTTTCGTCCGAGGCCTGGCTCGGCGAAGCGGAGGGTGCGCAAGTCCGCTCGAGGCCTGGCTCGAGCGAAGTGGTGAGGGTGTGTCCGCTCGAGGCTGGGCTCGGGCGAGACGGAAACGTGTGCTCGAGGTCTGGCTCGAGCCAACAATGAACGCGTGCGCCCGAGGCCTGGCTCGAGCTTTGCGCCGTAAAAAGGCAGAGACCGAGGGGGCTTCGAGTGCTTACCACGGTCGGAGACAGGGCTCGGCGGGGCGGTGGTTCGGCGGAGCTTTCTCGGCGGCGAGCGGCGAGCGGTGCTCCGACGACCCTGCGCAACACACGAGACCGCAAGGGCCTGGTTAAAGTCGCACGGAACCAAGGAAGCTGACACAGGGGTCAGGGGAAGATATTCGTGGCCGGAGAGGGAGTATTTCACGAACCCGAGCTTGCCGGGTTTTCGTCGGAGTTTGGGAAGATGGGGTTACGCCGGGCGATTGAAGGCGGGGGAGGTGAAATTGAGGGGTGGGAAAGCTTCACGAGCTCAAGGCGGAGCTTTCGGGCTAGGTGGTTGAGCGGCGGGAGCTTCGGAGTGGTCTGGCCACGGCGGCGGGGTCGAGGGCGGAGCTCCGGCTCCGGCGGGCCTTTTATAGCCGCGGCCAAGGGGCGGTAGAGAGCACGGGATGGTGTGGATGAGCTCGGACGAGGCGTGCGCACTCGATTGCGAGCCGGCGGGAAGGACGACGTGCACCCAGGGCCTGGGCGAAGGCTCGCCGGTGACGGCCACGCGGCGGCGACACCCTGGGCACTGTAGGGGACGGGGCGGAGGTCAACTGGCGCGCGTGCGGGTGCGGCATGATGGCGCGGACAGCGGCGGCAGGTTGGAGGCGCGCGTGCAGCTGCCAGGCGTGCGGCGTGCGCAGCGCCGGCGCGCGGCCATGGCCGGGCCCCCCCCTCTACGGTGAGGAAGATGAACAGGGCTATGCCCTAGGGTTTGACTTTTGGCTGATCTCTGTATTTTGCAAATTATCCTCAAAACTTGAACTGAGCAGCAAAAACTCAAAACACCAAAGTTGTGCAGAAAAACGAGATCTACAACTTTGTCAAAAAGAAAATTTTCAAAATCCAAATAGTTTTTGGACCACATTTGAAAACAGAAAAGGGAACACTTTTGGGATTTGAATAAATTCAAAATTACTTTTGATTTTACATTGAAAGTTGGAAATCTGCAAATATGAAAGTTGTTCCTTTTATCAAAACCTATAACTTTGCTAATATACACTTTTTCTGAAACTCAATAGTTTTTGAATAAATTTTATAACTGAAAAGGGGACAAAAACTGGAGTTCGAATGAATTTGAATTTACTTCAAACTTTGTACAGAAACTTGAAAATTTGTAAATACCAAAGTTGTTTCTCTTGGCCAGATCTACAACTTTGCTTTTTGGACCAACCTCAAATTTTGAATAATTTTTGAATTACAAAAAAGAGAGATAAAATCCAGGGTTTGGAAATCAGGGTTTTGCAAAGGGATTTGAAATCTGATTTTGGTTTTTGAACTTTGGCCAACACAACAAAACTTCAAGACATCCAACTGAGCAAGAATTACACAAAGCTAGGCACAGAGGTGAAATTACCTTTTTTGCCCTTATAGAAAGATTTGGGCTTTTAGGGTTTTTGAAAAGAGATTGCTACACAAGTACTAAGCAAACATAAATGCAAGGCAAGGATGATTAATGACTAATGATGATGACATGTCAGGTTAATTACAGTTAAACACCAGAGGTGTTACAACAGTCTAGGAGATCGATCGTTTTTCGTTTCGGGTCAAGTTTTATCCTTTCCCCTGAAATTCTTCGATTCATCGATTTGGAGATAGGTTCGAGCCATGATATCTTAGAGATAGCTCACTATACTCCTTGTGACTCATCTCTCCAAGTTTGAACCCTAGAGGTTTCGTTTTGGGAGAGTTTGATTCAGATCGGTGAATGAACGGTGCTGTCACGGGGTGACCGCACGCAGGGGTCGGGGCGACCGGACGCTGGCTGGGTGAGTCCGGTCGTTGAATGTTTACTGCGATTTCCTGCTGGTTGACCAGACGCTCGGCGAGCTCACTAACCAGACTCACAGTTCTTACTGTTCACCAGTTTTGTCCTTGTGACCGGACGCTGCTTTGTTGACCGGACGCTCTGTTCACCAGAGTCCGGTCCAACTCAGTAAGCTCCCGTTTTGGGTTTTGCTCGATCGGACACGTCCGATCCCTGACGACCGGACACACAGCAGTCGACCGGACGCCCTGCCTCTCAGAGTCCGGTCCAACTCAGAGAGCTTCTGTTTTGGTTTTCACTCGATCGGACGCATCCGGTGAACTGTGACCGGACGCAGGCCAGAGTCCGGTCAGTTCTGTCTCGAGCCGTTTCGTTCGCAGTTTGCTCGCCCGTTGTCGAATTTGTTCTCCGTCTTTTGCGTTGGCTTTCTAGAGTTGTGTAGTGTCCTGCTGTGCTTCTTGATAGCATCCACCCTACATCTAGGGTCGTGGACATTAGCAAGCTCTAGGGTTTGTCTTTTGGGGTGATTCTCGGGACAGTGGCTCCTAGTTTCTGAAAGGAAAATTTGAAGCTCCCATTCACCCCCTCACCTCTGGTCGCTTTCTGGTTGCTTCTCGGTCCTTCAATTGGTATCGGAGCGGGTTAAGGATCTTCCACCTTAGCCGGTTCCAGATCCACAGAAGGCGACATGGATCGCGGGACGAACTATGCATATTGGAAGATACGCATGTCGGCCTATCTTCAGAGCATGGGCTCTTCTGTTTGGGAGATTTGCAACAGGGATGATTACGTTGTCTTGGCTGCTCATGTTACTCAGCTTCAGATATGCGGATACATGGGTGTATGCCGGGTCTCTGAGTGATGAGTGATTGTCAACTGGGATGATGCGCATGTTCTTTGGCTTGTGTTGTGCAGGTGTCGAGCACGGATGCAGTGATCAAAGGCGAGGTGAAGGTCAAGTAGAGACGTGCCGTGCCGATGGACCAAGAGTGACGAAGGGCGGACGTGAGGCCTGGACTGAGGGACCAGAGGCCCGAGGATCAGCTGTGGTGGCTGGCAGCCTGGGACAGCAACGAGCGAAGACTTGCGGTCATGTGTTGCCTAAGTCGTAGACTTGGGGACACGTGTCGGTGGACGGGGTGCACGGGCGGTGCATCCCCTCTACGACGTCGGTTTGGTGGTAGAGCCAGGGAAAAACCATCGGGAGGACGGTTTCTAGGTTTGGGCCTCAAAACCTGGGTGCGGATGGTTTCCGAGTTTGGCCACAAAACTCGGGCTGAGGACGGTTTCCAGTTTTGGGCCTCAAAACCTGGGCGCTGAGGGTTTGCTGAGTTTGGCCTCAAAACTCAGAAGCTGGTGGGCTGGTTTCCCGGTTTGGGCCTCAAAACCGAGCGATGGCTGGAAAAGGCTAGTTTCCCGGTTTGGGCCTCAAAACCGAGGGATGGCTGGAAAAGGCTAGTTTCCCGGTTTGGGCCACAAAACCGGGGGTGCAGAGCGAGGGCGGCACGTGGCGGCGATCTGGAGGTTGCGTCAAGGCAATGCTTCCGTTTGTGCGGGCATGGCCGTCGGGTACACCTACCACCGAGTTGGTCCAGAATAACCCTAGGGTTTAGCTGGTTCGCTCTGTAATTAGAATAGAGAGGGGTAGAGTAGGAATTAGACTTAGGTTCGAATTAGGATAAGTAGTAGGGAGACTCCCTCCTCCCAGCGATCTCAGTCATTTGCTCTTTCGCACTTAGGGTTTCCTGCTCTCCCATCCACCCAAGAACCAAGTGTGGCATCCCAAACCCAACCACCTAAAGAACAAGCTGGATACAATGCCACCTATCCAGGAGGAGTTGCCACAGAAGGGCAAAGTGATCCACACCCACAGCCATGAGTACCAACAACCCCCTTTGCGTGCGTTGAGGTATCATTGTGACTTCTGTGGGAGAGATGGACACTTGAGAGAGTTCTGCTTTAGGCGCAAGAGAGAGGCGCGCCGTGCTAGGGAGATGAACAACCCGGACATGTACCCTCCTTTCCATGATGTACATGCGCCGAATGTTCAGAGGAGAGCACCGAGACGTGCTGCTAGGCCCAGAGGTCCAGAACCTCAAGTTCCCAGGCCTAGGCAGTAGAGAGCTCCGAGGAGAGACGCTAGGCCTAGAGGCACAGTGCCTCAAGTTGCTAGGCCTAGGCCTCGTAGAGAGCGTGCCCGGCGGGAGCCTGCAGTTGTAGGCTATGGACCCCGTGGCGGAGGCTTTGTAGTTGAGCGTTTTCCTCCACCGCGGTTTTGAGTATCGCGATGGACGCTCCTCCCTTAGCGGACCACGTTTTCCTCTACGTGGTGATCGCTCCTCTCGTAGACGTGCTAGGAATGGTTTTTCTGCTAACCGTTCTTTTGAGCAGCCGGCCCAACACTGGTATTCTTCCTACTTCACTAACCCCAGTGTTGGACCGTATGCTCACCCTATGTCTTTTTATTGATGTAGGTAAAACGGTTGGAGGACATTTGGTTGGTGGATTCCGGTTGCTCGAGGCACATGACCGGAAACGCCAAGTGGTTCTCCAGCCTTAGCCCTGTTGCCGGAAAGGAGTACATAACCTTCGGCGACAATAGCAAAGGTAAGGTATTGTCTCGCGGGTCGGTGCGAGTTAATGAGCACTTTGTGTTGCGTGATGTTGCTCTTGTGTCAAACTTGCATTTTAACCTTCCTTCTGTTTCGCAACTTTTTGATGACGACTATGAGATTCGTTTTAAACCGAATCTCAGTCGTATTTTGGATCCTCAGGGCAATCTTGTGTGTTTGATTTTGCCCTTTGGAAAAGTCTTTCGTGCGAATTTCTCGGAGTCTTTTGGCACTTCTCGTTGTCTTGTGGCTGGACCTTCCTCCTCTGATCTTTGGAAGTGGCATAGGAGACTTGGACATTTGAGCTTCGACTTGCTTGCAAGGCTTAGTTCACTTGGCCTAATCCGAGGATTGCCCAAGTTTCATATGGAGAAGGATCTTGTTTGCCACTCTTGTAGACACGGGAAGATGGTTGCCGCTCCCCACCATCCAGTGACTTAGGTTATGACTAAGCGCCCTGGAGAGCTTTTGCACATGGACCTTGTTGGTCCGGCTCGAGTGAGCTCAGTTGGGGGGAAGTCGTATGTGCTTGTTGTTGTTGATGACTTTTCGAGATATTCGTGGGTTTTCTTTTTAGCTGAGAAACCCGAGACTTTCTCCTTTACTCGCAATCTGATTTTGCGTCTTCAGAATGAGTTCCCTTTGAACTCTATGCGAGCAATTCGGAGTGATAATGGTTCTGAATTCAAGAATTCGGATTTTGAGAAGTTTTGTAACTCCTTGGGTTTAGAGCATCAGTTTTCTTCCCCCTACACACCCCCTCAGAATGGTGTTGTAGAGAGGAAAAATCGGACCCTTGTAGAGATGGCTAGGACGATGCTCGATGAGCATAGGACTCCTAGGCGATATTGGGCCAAAGCTATGAACACTGCATGCTATATTTCCAATCGCATTTTTCTTCGAGCTTTCTTGAAAAAGACCTCTTATGAGTTGTGTTTTGGAAAACTCCCCAAGGTGAGTTATTTTCGAGTGTTTGGTTGCCATTGTTTTATACTCAAAAAGGGCAACTTGGACAAGTTTGAGTCTCGTTCTTCTGACGGTGTGTTTTTGGGTTATGGCACTCACACTCGAGCCTATCGTGTACTTAACCTTGACACTAACCGAGTCATGGAGACATCAGATGTCACCTTCAACGAGACCATGGTTTGTCCTTCTTCTCGTTTTGAGTGTGCAGGTGATCATGAGGTTGGTGAGCCTCTTTTCGATGATAAGGACGAGGATGCTGAAGGCATAGATGACCCAGCACCACCTCCACCTGCAGTGCCGCAAAGAGCGGCTTCTACGACGACTCACGGCCCCGACACCTCTTCTTCCTGGGGGCCGTGGGATCCGCCACCCCGAGCGGTACCTTTTGTACCCGGGGAGGCACCAGCTGCTATTGAGGGGGAGGCCACTTCGGCAAGGGAGGCGCCACGACACATTCGGCGCCAGCACCCCCCTCAGCAGATGATTGGCGACATTGACGAACGAGTCACTCGGTCCAGGTCACAGCACATTTCTCACTTTGCTCATTCTGCATTTGTTGCTGATTTTGAACCCCGAGATGTTGGACACGCTCTGACGGATCCCGATTGGGTCAATGCCGTGCATGAGGAGTTAGAAAATTTTGAGCGAAATCGGGTTTGGGTTCTAGTTCCACCTCCTCCTGAGTGTAAGCCTATTGGGACAAAATGGGTTTTCAAAAACAAGCAAGGAGAGGATGGCCACGTTATTAGAAACAAGGCCAGGCTTGTAGCGAAGGGTTATAGTCAGAAGGAGGGGATAGACTATGAGGAGACGTTTGCTCCTGTAGCTCGTTTGGAGGCTATTAAGATACTCTTGGCTTTTGCTGCATCCAAAGGTTTCAAACTTTTTCAAATGGATGTCAAGAGTGCCTTCTTAAACGGCTATATAGAAGAAGAGGTTTATGTTGAGCAACCCCCCGGTTTTGAAAATCCCAAGTTTCCAAACCATGTTTTTAAACTTCAAAATGCTTTATATGGTTTGAAACAAGCCCCTAGAGCCTGGTATGATAGGTTGAAAACCTTTTTGCTTGCTAAGGGTTTTAAAATGGGATGTGTAGATAAAACACTCTTTCTCCTCAAGCAAGGCAAAGACACTCTCTTGGTCCAGATTTACGTGGATGATATCATTTTCGGTGGTTCTTCTCATGCTTGGGTTGCCAAGTTTGCAGATATTATGAGCAGGGAGTTTGAGATGAGCATGATGGGCGAGCTGACTTTCTTTCTCGGGTTGCAAATCAAGCAATCCCGAGAGGGGACGTTTGTGCACCAGGGCAAGTACACCAAGGACTTGCTGAAGCGGTTCGATATGGGTGAGGCCAAGCCTCTTCCAACACCCATGTCGACGACGACTGCCCTGGATGCGAATGTGGATGGAGAAGCAGTGGACCAGAAGGAGTACCGAAGCATGATCGGGTCGCTGCTCACGGCGACACGCCCGGACATCCAGTTCGCGGTGTGTCTGTGCGCGCGCTTTCAGGCGTCGCCGTGCACTTCTCACCGTCAGGCAGTGAAGCGCATATTCAGGTACCTTCGTTTCACACCTGAGTTCGGGATTTAGTATTCTGCTTTCTCCACCCTCTCCCTTTGTGGTTATTCGGATGCCAATTTTGCTGGTTGCCGTATTGAGCGCAAGTCCACTTCTGGGACTTGCCAGTTTATTGGTTCTTCTCTTGTTTCGTGGTCTTCTCGCAAGCAGTCTAGTGTCGCTCAGTCCACCACAGAGGCTGAATATGTTGCTGCGGCTAGCTGCTGTTCCCAGTTGCTCTAGATGATGGCCACTTTGCGTGATTTTGGTCGGAGCTTTACTCGCGTGCCTTTGCTTTGTGACAGCATGAGTGCCATTAGCGTTGCTAAGAACCCCGTGCTTCACTCGAAGACCAAACACATTGATGTGCGCTTTCATTTCTTGCGAGACCACCAGGAGAAGGGTGATATCGACCTTCGTCATGTCGATACTCATCATCAACTGGCCGATTTTTTCACCAAGCCTTTAGCTGAATCAACCTTTAATCGGTTGAGGGGTGAGCTTGGTGTGTGTTTCCCCTTTTAGTTGAGGGAAAGATTTTGCATCTTGTATATTTGACTGACTCTTTTGTCTTTCTTTTCTTTTGCATTTTAGCATATGCATTTACATTCTGAGCTTCATGTCTATAATCACTAGAATGTAACTATGCTCCATGTAGTATGCTCCGATGCTTATGTTGATGCTTGTAGCTTATGCTCTTTCTGATCACTAGTACATGTTGTGAGCTGAGCTAGTTTTGAAATGGTGAATGTGCTTAATAATTTCAACTCTGAAAATGTTCACCATTGAGATATGCAACTAGCATGTGTAGGATGTGTTGAGTTTACTCGTGCTTTTCATATATGCTAGGTTGCTATGTCTCTAGTTCTGAGTCATTCACTTGCTTGGTCTGTTCATATCATGTTTAAAATTTGTACCAAGTTTTAGTGAATTGAAAAGATCGAGATGGGATTGCTTGTCAACACATCACGGTATCGAGACGGTTTCTCATTGCACTTTGAGTTAAACTTGAGCCGTGTAGTGTATGACCGAAACCATAGCTTTAAGCTTCTGATTGCTTCGGCATAGGCTTCGCTCGGTTGCAAAGTTAGGCAATGACAAGCTTTCAACCTCTCGCAATCACATGCTAATAATTGAACTTGTGTAATTTCACCGCTGCAACTCCGATCTGAATTTGAATTCACAAGTGTATGTTACATTCTTAAGCATGATGATTGAGCTAGGGGTAGTTCACCTTGTATACATGTTTAGCACTTGTTCAGACTCCTGTTTATACATTGCTAGTGCTATTTTGATGGTGAATACCTTTTGACTCAAAACTGCTCCTTTCTGCTCATATGTTCATACTTCATATCTGGTGATCAGTTTGAGCCTTTGCTGAGCTTGTATGTTGTTGATGAGTCATTAGAGTTATACTGTTTAGAGCATCTTTGCATTCTCCTGAATATATTCCTGAAGCTGCTAACTTGCATTTTGACTCATATGCATGTTGGAAGGGGGAGAACCTCCCATGTTCGCACTTTTTGTTGGTGCCTTTTCTGATGGGGAGAGTCTTTTACTTGATTAGTGCATTTTCAACTAAGGGGGAGAATTTGCAAATCATTTGTGCTTCCCGAGTGTATATGCTTCCCGAGTGTTCATTTGAGGGGGAGTTTCCAGGGGGAGAGTTTGCATGTCTCCTGGAAAGGCATCGGTATCAAGCTTTCTTTGCTAGTTGTGTTGAGCCTCTATGCCTCTATCTTGAGGGACTAGCATTTTGCTTCGATATTTTCGATTGGGATTTGCTAGCGGTGTTGAGCCTGTTCTACCTCTTCTTGAGGGCTAGCTTTGCTTTGCTTGGTTGCGTCGAGCCGTTGCCCATGTCTTTGGGGACTAAGTTGTCTTGCTCTTTCCACTTGACCTTCTTCGGCTTTGCTATGCTTTTGGGACATTTGGTCGATTTCTCTCTTCTCCTTCTTTCTTCTTCTCTTTCTACTATGATTTGTGTTGGTGGTTGATAATGCACTCATCAAGGGGGAGATTGCGGATACATGGGTGTATGCCGGGCTCTGAGTGATGAGTGATTGTCAACTGGGATGATGCGCATGTTCTTTGGCTTGTGTTGTGCAGGTGTCGAGCACGGATGCAGTGATCAAAGGCGAGGTGAAGGTCAAGTAGAGACGTGCCGTGCCGATGGACCAAGAGTGGCGAAGGGCGGACGTGAGGCTTGGACTGAGGGACCAGAGGCCCGAGGATCAGCTGTGGTGGCTGGCAGCCTGGGACAGCAACGAGCGAAGACTTGCGGTCATGTGTTGCCTAAGTCGTAGACTTAGGGACACGTATCGGTGGACGGGGTGCACGGGCGGTGCATCCCCTCTACGACGTCGGTTTGGTGGTAGAGCCAGGGAAAAACCATCGGGAGGACGGTTTCCAGGTTTGGGCCTCAAAACCTGGGTGCGGATGGTTTTCGAGTTTGGCCACAAAACTCGGGCTGAGGACGGTTTCCAGGTTTGGGCCTCAAAACCTGGGCGCTGAGGGTTTGCTGAGTTTGGCCTCAAAACTCAGAAGCTGGTGGGCTGGTTTCCCGGTTTGGGCCTCAAAACTGGGGGATGGCTGGAAAAGGCTGGTTTCCCGGTTTGGGCCACAAAACCGGGGGTGCAGAGCGAGGGCGGCACGTGGCGGCGATCTGGAGGTTGCGTCAAGGCAACGCTTCGGTTTGTGCGGGTGTGGCCGTCGGATACACCTACCACCGAGTTGGTCCAGAATAACCCTAGGGTTTAGCTGGTTCGCTCTGTAATTAGAATAGAGAGGGGTAGAGTAGGAATTAGACTTAGGTTAGAATTAGGATAAGAAGTAGGGAGACTCCCTCCTCCCAGCGATCTCAGTCATTTGCTCTTTCACACTTAGGGTTTCCTGCTCTCTCATCCCCTGCTGTAGCTAGCTGAGATCCACAGAGAGACTTGCCTCTGTGTACTGTTGATTCTGAGGAAGTGAGGTCGTATCCTCACTGTTGTAGCGTGTGGTAGCCACACGGTTGCAGTTCGTGGTTGTGATTCGCGTTTCATTCGTATTCTTCGCGGAATCCTTTCTCTCCACGATTTTCCCGTCGCTTGATCTCTTTGCTCGGTTCATATTTTGCAAAACCGTTTGAACCAAGTTGTTCTAGATCGTGAGGCACTTCTTTCCACCGAAGGAATTCTCCTCTAACCTCACCGTCTAGGAGATCGATCGATTTTCGTTTCGGGTCAAGTTTTCTCCCTTCCCCCGAAATTCTTTGATTCATCGATTTGGAGATAGGTTCGAGCCGTGATCTCTTAGGGATAGCTCACTATACTCCTTTTGACTCTTCTCACCAAGTTTGATCCCTAGAGGATTCGTTTTGGGTGAGATCGAGTCGAATCGGTGGACGAACAGGCTACTGTCGGGGTGACCGGACACTGTCCTCGCGTTGACCGGACGCGTCCGATGGTTGAATGTCGCGTGGCGATTTTCTCTAGCTGACTGGACGCTGGGTTTCTTGTTTGACCGGACTCACTCATCGCACTGTTCACTCGGCTTGACTTTTGTGACCGGACGCACAGTTTGTGACCGGACGCTCTGTTCACCAGAGTCCGGTGGGGAATAGTAAGGTCCCAGAACGGATTTCGCACGACCGGACGCGTTCGGTGCTCACTGACCGGACGCTTCCCAGAGTCCGGTCGTGACTGGTTTGCGCGCTTTCGTTCGCCGGTGGTTCGTTCGTTGTCGGATTTGGTTTCCGTCTTTTGCGTTGGCTTTTTAGAGTTGTGTAGTGTCCCGCTGTGCTTCTTGGAAGCATCCACCCTACATCTAGGGTCGTGGACATTAGCAAGCTCTAGGGTTTGTCTTTTGGGGTGATTCTCGGGACAGTGGCTACTAGTTTCCGAAAGGAAATTTTAAAGCTCCCATTCACCCCCCTCTGGTCGCTTTCTGGTTGCTTCTCGGTCCTTCAATTGGTATCGGAGCAGGTTAAGGATCTTCCACCTTAGCCGGTTCCAGATCCACAGAAGGCGACATGGATCGCGGCGTGGGCAAACCGCCGTTCTTTGATGGGACGAACTATGCGTATTGGAAGATACGCATGTCGGCCTATCTCCAGAGCATGGGCTCTTCTATTTGGGAGATTTGTCAACAAGGCCGATTACGTTGTCTTAGCTGCTCGTATCACTCAGCTCCAGATCAATGAGCACGAGGCCAATAGCCGGGCACGTAACGCCTTGTTCTCCTGTTTGAGCATGTCTGAGTTTGATCGTGTTTCTCACCTCCCCACGGCTCGCGAGATTTGGGCGACCCTCATGCGCTTCCATAAGGGAACCACTCAGGTCAAATCCCGCCTCTATGAGTCGCACAAGCGGGAGTATGAGAACTTTCGACATATGCCTGGCGAGAGCATAGAGAGTTTATTCGCTCGCTTTCAGGTCATCGTCAACAAGATGAGAGCGAACAAGGAGCTGTTGCCTTTTGACGATCATGAGAGGGCCTTGAAGCTTTTGCACACTCTTGATCAGTCGGTGTGGGACTCAAAGGTCCAGGCGATCATCGAATCGTCTAACTATGAGACCCTCACTTGCGACGAGCTCTTTAGTAAGCTCAAGTCTAGTGAGATTGACGCCATGTCGAGGGCTTCTTATGAGAATCCTTCTGGCCCGACTATGGCTTTGGTTTCTAGCTCTTCTAACCCCTCTGGAGGTTTTGCTCTTTCGTCTCTCTTTTCTGTCATAGAGGACCAGCTTGAGTCGTTGGGGGATGACGAGTTGACAATGCTCGCCAACCGGTTCACGCGGTTCCACAACAACCGCATGAACCGTCACCGCGGTGGAGGACGCTCAGGATGCTTTGAGTGCGGTGACCTCGACCACTTCATCGCCAACTGTCCCAAGAAGAAGCATTCGTCTGGGAAGGGCGATCATGGCACAAGTACGACTCCGGCAAGCGCAAGGAGAAGTACGTCCCCGCGAGGCACAAGCGGAGGGGCGGCTTCGACAAGGAGTACATCAAGAAGTACTAGGAGAAGGCCCAGGCTGAGCAGCGTGCGTTCTTCGCCACGCTCAGCGGCGTCGATGGCTCGGATGACGACTCCGCTTGCTCAAGCGACAGCGAGTCCAAAAAGAAGAAGAGGATCGAGGACAAGCTGAACGGTCTCTGCTTCTTCGCCGACGACGACGGCCTCTGCACCATGGCCCTCGGCAAGGAGGTCGACGGCGAGCTGGTGAACTCCCCTCGGAACGACGACGACGATGACGACACCTCCCAGGTATCCATGACCCACGATGAGCTCTTTGCAGAGAATGAGAAGCTTACTGCCGCCTTGCTTAGTCAGGATAAGCTGCTTAGGCGTGCCGCTAGAGAGCGCAAGGAGTTTAGGCAGAAGTGGGAGGACACGGTGAGAGAGCTTGAGTTTGCCAAGTCCACCGTGGTCGTGTCGGAGGAGGTTGAGTGTGAGATGTGCACCACGCACATGACTGACCTTCTCACTTTGAGAGGTAAGTATGCTGCGTTGGTAGGAGAGGTGGATGAGTTGAAGGCTAGACCTTCTCTGTTGGGTGCATGCAACACTTGTCCTGTCTTGCAATCTGAGTTGGCAGAGAAGAATGCCAAGATTGTGTCTCTTGAAGAGGCCAACTCAGGTAGCACTTGTTTGGCTAGGTGTGCTCTCTGTGAGGGTTTGGAGATGGAGATAGCCAATGTGAAACATGACAAGATGCAAACCGAGGAGGAAAACACATACCTTCGGACCATCTTGTCATGGGTATCTTGTGGTGAGCCGCAGCTCGGGATGATGATCTCCCAATTCAAGCGAGCTGCTGGAGGTCCCGGTGTAGGTTTTGCTCAGGGTGTTGATCTTTCTGCTGTTGGGAAGATTGGAGAGTCGAGTGGTTTGAACTCGAGTGAGAAGCCCAACTCCACCACTACTCCCAAACTTACCAAGCTTCCACCCAAAGAGCCTCTCAAACCTAACACCAAGGATGGGGTATTTGAGGAACCTCCGAGAGCTTCACCCAAGAACCAAGTGTGGCATCCCAAACCCAACCACCTAAAGAACAAGCTGGATACAATGCCACCTATCCAGGAGGAGTTGCCATAGAAGGGCAAAGTGATCCACACCCACAGCCATGAGTACCAACAACCCCCTTTGCGTGCGGTGAGGTATCATTGTGACTTTTGTGGGAGAGATGGACACTTGAGCGAGTTCTGCTTTAGGCGCAAGAGAGAGGCGCGCCGTGCTAGGGAGATGAACAACCCGGACATGTACCATCCTTTCCATGATGTACATGCGCCGAATGTTCAGAGGAGAGCACCGAGATGTGCTGCTGGGCCCAGAGGTCCAGAACCTCAAGTTCCCAGGCCTAGGCAGTAGAGAGCTCCGAGGAGAGACGCTAGGCCTAGAGGCACAGTGCCTCAAGTTGCTAGGCCTAGGCCTCGTAGAGAGCGTGCCCGGCGGGAGCCTGCAGTTGTAGGCTATGGACCCTGTGGTGGAGGCTTTGTAGTTGAGCGTTTTCCTCCACCGCGGTTTGAGTATCGCGATGGACGCTCCTCCCTTAGCGGACCACGTTTTCCTTTATGTGGTGATCGCTCCTCTCGTAGACGTGCTAGGAATGGTTTTTCTGCTAACCGTTCTTTTGAGCAGCCGGCCCAACACTGGTATTCTTCCTACTTCACTAACCACAGTGTTGGACCGTATGCTCACCCTATGTCTTTTTATTGATGTAGGTAAAACGGTTGGAGGACATTTGGTTGGTGGATTCCGGTTGCTCGATTCACATGACCGGAAACGCCAAGTGGTTCTCCAGCCTTAGCCCTGTTGCCGGAAAGGAGTACATAACCTTCGGCGACAATAGCAAAGGTAAGGTATTGTCTCGTGGGTCGGTGCGAGTTAATGAGCACTTTGTGTTGCGCGATGTTGCTCTTGTGTCAAACTTGCATTTTAACCTTCTTTCTGTTTCGCAACTTTTTGACGACGACTATGAGATTCGTTTTAAACCGAATCTCAGTCGTATTTTGGATCCTCAGGGCAATCTTGTGTGTTTGATTTTGCCCTTTGGAAAAGTCTTTCGTGCGAATTTCTCGGAGTCTTTTGGCACTTCTCGTTGTCTTGTGGCTGGACCTTCCTCCTCTGATCTTTGGAAGTGGCATAGGAGACATGGACATTTGAGCTTCGACTTGCTTGCAAGGCTTAGTTCACTTGGCCTAATCCGAGGATTGCCCAAGTTGCATATGGAGAAGGATCTTGTTTGCCACTCTTGTAGACACGGGAAGATGGTTGCCGCTCCCCACCATCCAGTGACTCAGGTTATGACTAAGCGCCCTGGAGAGCTTTTGCACATGGACCTTGTTGGTCCGGCTCGAGTGAGCTCGGTTGGGGGGAAGTCGTATGTGCTTGTTGTTGTTGATGACTTTTCGAGATATTTGTGGGTTTTCTTTTTAGCTGAGAAAACCGAGACTTTCTCCTTTACTCGCAATCTGATTTTGCGTCTTCAGAATGAGTTCCCTTTGAACTCTATGCGAGCAATTCGGAGTGATAATGGTTCCGAATTCAAGAATTCGGATTTTGAGAAGTTTTGTAACTCCTTGGGTTTAGAGCATCAGTTTTCTTCCCCCTACACACCCCCTCAGAATGGTGTTGTAGAGAGGAAAAATCGGACCCTTGTATAGATGGCTAGGACGATGCTCGATGAGCATAGGACTCCTAGGCGATATTGGGCCGAAGCTATGAAAACTGCATGCTATATTTCCAATCGCATTTTTCTTCGAGCTTTCTTGAAAAAGACCTCTTATGAGTTGCGTTTTGGAAAACTCCCCAAGGTGAGTTATTTTTGAGTGTTTGGTTGCCATTGTTTTATACTCAAAAAGGGCAACTTGGACAAGTTTGAGTCTCGTTCTTCTGACGGTGTGTTTTTGGGTTATGGCACTCACACTCGAGCCTATCGTGTACTTAACCTTGACACTAACCGAGTCATGGAGACATCAGATGTCACCTTCGACGAGACCATGGTTTGTCCTTCTTCTCGTTTTGAGTGTGCAGGTGATCATGAGGTTGGTGAGCCTCTTTTCGATGATGAGGACGAGGATGCTGAAGGCATAGATGACCCAGCACCACCTCCACCTGCAGTGCCGCAAAGAGCGGCTTCTACGACGACTCACGGCCGCGACACCTCTTCTTCCTGGGGGCCGTGGGATCCGCCACCCCGAGCGGTACCTTTTGTACCCGGGGAGGCACCAGCTGCTGTTGAGGGGGAGGCCACTTCGGCAAGGGAGGCGCCACGACACATTCGGCGCCAGCACCCCCCTCAGCAGATGATTGGCGACATTGACGAACGAGTCACTCGGTCCAGGTCACAGCACATTTCTCAATTTGCTCATTCTGCATTTGTTGCTGATTTTGAACCCCGAGATGTTGGACACGCACTGACGGATCCCGATTGGGTCCATGCCGTGCATGAGGAGTTAGAAAATTTTGAGCGAAATCGGGTTTGGGTTCTAGTTCCACCTTCTCCTGAGTGTAAGCCTATTGGGACAAAATGGGTTTTCAAAAACACGCAAGGAGAGGATGGCCACGTTATTAGAAACAATGCCAGACTTGTAGCGAAGGGTTATAGTCAGAAGGAGGGGATAGACTATGAGGAGACGTTTGCTCCTGTAGCTCGTTTGGAGGCTATTAGGATACTCTTGGCTTTTGCTGCATCCAAAGATTTCAAACTTTTTCAAATGGATGTCAAGAGTGCCTTCTTAAACGGCTATATAGAAGAAGAGGTTTATGTTGAGCAACCCCTTGGTTTGAAAATCCCAAGTTTCCAAACCATGTTTTTAAACTTCACAAAGCTTTATATGGTTTGAAACAAGCCCCTAGAGCCTGGTATGATAGGTTGAAAACCTTTTTGCTTGCTAAGGGTTTTAAAATGGGATGACAGAACCGACCAATTTATACCAGATTAAGCACCGAATCGCTGCTTGCGCAGAGACTACAAGTACTTAAGCTCGTATAAACCCGGTAGTCCGGAAATCTCGAAGGATTTCAAGTCATTCAACTTTAACCAAGATCGTAATAGATTAGCGTACATGTCCACGACATACATTCAGTTCGCATATAGTTCAAATACATCGGAGTCAACTAGTTATTACAAACCATAGTTTAAATTCAAAAGCGGAAGCAACATAGTTTTGAAACACAAGTCCGTAGTTCACAATACGGTGCCATATGCCTGATCAGTCCACAAAAGCATCAGGGAAGATAAGGATTGACCATGCCCATGGTCTAGTCACTGCCCTCGACGGGATACAGACAGTTCTCGCAATAGCCGAAGAAGCATTGCCCATCTGCAACAACAAGGGATAAAACCCTGAGTACGAGAAGGTACTCAGCTAGACTTACCCGTCATAAACCAGAAATAAACAACACCAAGGATTATGCAAGGCTGTATCTGGGGTTGGCCACACTTACCTTTTTGCATAAAAGCATTTTATTATTAAATAATCATCATTAGAGTATTAGCAGTCACTTTTATGTAATCAGCCTGATTATCTAGATTTGCACATGATCTAGAGCAAACACTTGACTACTTAATCAAGCAAGAGTGACTATTTCATTAATAGCCTTTCAGATTCACCAACCATAACTATCATTAATTCCATATATTACTACGGTAACACATGCTCAGTCAAGTTACTCACTAACCAGGAGCGATGGCGATTATAATCGATTCCTACCAGCTGGGGACAAAATGTCACACACTCGCCCGACACACCCTGCCAGGTGGCCGTTGGCGACCACTTCAGGAGGTTCGAGAACCCAAATCGCGGGATGGCCATGACCCTTCTACACCGAGGGTTATCTCAATGCTAGGTCGCTCAAGCTATTAACTGCCCACGGTCATGCCAGGTCGATCAGGCCCTGCCTGCCCTCGGACCATGCCAGGTCGATCAGAATAGTTGCCCACGGTACATGTAAGGCCCTGGGTGTTAGGCGTCAACGTCTCCATCACCGGCTCGAAAAACCTTACTCGGCTTCACGGGAGGTACTCCGACCTACTCCGTTAAGTGATTGACGCGTTCAAAATGACTGAGGTGTGCCTTCGTCGGGTCCTAATCGACACAGACGGGAGACTACTAGCACACAGAACCCGTGTCCTGCTGCTCCTACATCCCGCCCGGTCTCAGATTAATTATCACATGGTTATTTCCATGATAGCACGAGGCTAGTCATGATCAGTATCCACCTATATGCGGGAGACAGGAAATCACCCGACTTTTACCGGTCTAAGCAGGCTAAGCATATACGAGCCTAGACCTAAACAGGATATCAAGATATATTGCAGGTGGACAAGGATAAGTAATAATGCATCAACGGTAGCAATCAATTCCTATAACCTAATGCAACATCCATCATCAGGTTAATTAGAAAACATTTGCAAACCGTAGGAGTTAGAATGCTCCGGGGCTTGCCTCGCTCGAAGTCGGCGGGGCGGTGATCACGGCACTCCGGCAGATCCTCCGCGTCTCCTTCCGGAATCCTCTCCTCGGGTGTCTCCTCCTGACGCTGCTCCTCCGGCGTCTCCTGGGCTTCCACTACCGATCCTGCATGATGCGGTACATGAATGCACATGAGATGCATGGTGATGCAACATGGAGTAACAATTCAGGAGATAAGCATATGTCATCTACTGTTACTCACTTACTTAATTTAACATACTACTTACTAAGTCTTGTTGTCACCACATCAAAGTTGCTTAACGGGTTTATTACCCTCTAATTATTTGTAGAATTAAATCTAGTTAAATAGGCCTATAACAGTAACCTATCCTAGACAGCTTCACAAAAATCTATAAAAATTACTGGAGATTAACAACACTTAATCTAATCCTCTCTCCAAATTTCACCCCATTTGGACCTAGACTCTACCCCCTATGAAAAAGACAAATTCTATCATGAAAAGGTGCTTTGAACTACACCCCCTAGCACAAAGTATCAAACAACAAATTTCATAATTTTCTTCTGAACTTCTTAGCACAAGAGCAGTCAGTAAAAATTACCAAGCTCATACTCTTCAATTTTAATTACTACAAAATAAACAAGAAAACATCATTTAATCATTTTAATTACTACTGCCAAATTATTTCACAGAGCATCCTCATTTTACATTTTTTCCAGAAACTATTCCTCAACACAAACCTAACAAAACAAAAATCACATTTTTCTGAGATAAATACAATTTACTATGCATTTAACAAGATTTCAGCCTAAACATGAATTAAATATAACTACACAGAAAATCACCACAAACTGGACATATTATATTTTTCATGCATAGACCTCAACATAACAAACCTAACAAAACTTGTTTCACCTTTTTAGCATTTATATTTCACAAGATATGAATTAAACAAGCATTATAACAATTTCTGAAAACTATTTAACAAAACCTGAAAAACATTCAAACAGAAAACTGCTACGGGTACCCGAACTAGTGCACACAGACAACACCAGACTCGCTGACACGCGGGTCCCCGAGTCAAACTGACCCCACCTGTCATCCCCACCGAGACAGGGGAGGAGTTGACCACGGCGGAGCTCACCGACGGCGAACTCCCCGGCGAAACCAACCCCACCGGCGAACTCCCCTCAACCTTCCGCACCCGTCGGTACCCCTATCTAGCCTGGCGCATGCTCGGATAGAGCTCGCCGTCGACGATGGCGGACACGGCGGCGCGGGCGAGCTACGCCGGCCGGCTCCGGCCACGACGAGCTAAACGGACTCCCGAATCCTACTCCGGCGACCTTCGTAAACCTAACCCGAGGCTCAGAAGCCCGGGCGCAAGCTCCGAGCACCCATGTCCACGGCGGTGCCACTCCGGCGACCTTGGCAAGCGGCGGACGACGGCGTACTCGCGCTTCCGGACCCTAATCGGCCTAACCGTCACCACCACTAGCTCCAGCATACCGAGGCGATTCAAGAACGCTAGCTAGGGCAGATGGTTGAGCTCAGGAAGAGGGTTGGCCACGGTGGACCGAGCGCGCCGGCCATGGCGGTCATGGCGGACGGCGGCGTTCCGCGGGCTCCTAACCCTAATCGGCTAAACCATCACCCTCTACCTCCTCCTCGGACCTCACTAACCCCTAAACGAGCGCTAGGGTGACACGGAACCACGGGATGGAGGCCGGCCACGGCGGACCGAGCTCGGCGGTCATGGCGGCCATGGCGGCGGCTCATCCCGAGGCTCACCTAGGCTTCCTACAGGGTGCTAAGGGTAGCACGGGGTGTGGGGGCTCACGGCGAAGCTTGGTGGTTGGATGGATGGTCGGCGCGGCGGCAGGACGGCGGTGGCTTTCCCCTTTTACACTCGGGCTCCGGCGAGAGGACGAGAGCGAGAGCGGGAGAGGGAAGAGGAGCGCGGCGACAGAATGGAGGGAGGAGTTCGGACAGGCGAGGCGGGGCTGGCTTTGCCGCTTGCCACGCCGCGCGCGGACGCTGGCCTGGCCGGCCGTCGAGCGCCACGCGGCGGCCGAGTCCTGGCGCGGTCGGCCACGACGCCGCACGCGCGCGCCGGCACGGCACGGACCGGCCCGAGTTCAGCGCCATCAGGCCGACTGACGGCCAGTTTTTGCACGCGATTAACTCCTAATCCGCTCGGTGAAACGCTAAACCACTTGCTCCTTTACTTAGAGCTACATGTCAGCTACAACTTTGGTTACAAGATTGGTCTTAGGTTCGGCCTAGATTGCTCCCAAGAAAGCTCCAAAGTTGGCTCCACGAAACTGTTTGGTCAGTTAGAGACTTAGAAAATTTTCTAAGTCCAAACTCCCTCAAATCTGCCTTGTGGGTCCCAAAACACCTTGCTAAACCCATTTTCATGGGTTGGGCCTTAAACAACTTTTGTTCTATACTAAATTCTACACATTTTTGGTTAAGGGCCCACAGCCATGCAAAGCTTCTATCAAGAAGGTCTTAGTTAGTCAAACAAAAGGACTCCTAGGGCTCTATCAAGGCAACTAGGGTTAGAGACTTGGTTAGCCAAAATGACCAACATAAACCTAGCTTCATTTTGACTCCCCAACAAGGTTCCAACTACTTAGAAGACTTAAGCACTCCACTAACAAGACAAACAAGC
The DNA here is from genome assembly GCA_009763385.1 of Coix lacryma-jobi var. lacryma-jobi. Lineage (NCBI taxonomy): Eukaryota > Viridiplantae > Streptophyta > Magnoliopsida > Poales > Poaceae > Coix > Coix lacryma-jobi. Next base: position 81,987,089 of record CM019824.1, on the reverse strand, counting down.
ATTCCAACAAGCAGAGCATCATATGAGCACACATGAAATGACACTTAAAAAGAAAGAATGCAATATGAGATGATGATGCTTTATGCTCATGAGATGTCAAGTTATGCATTTAGGGTTGCTTAACACCTAGGGTGTTACAGCCCTCCCCTCCTTAAAGGAATCTCAGTCCCGAGATTAAGTTACTAACCATTTCTTATAGAAGTGGGGATATACTTCTCTTAGATAATCTTCTGTTTCCCAAGTGGCATCTCGATCATCTTGCTCACTCCAAGATACCTTATACTGCTTCACTATTCTTCCGCGAGTTATCCTTTCTTTTTCATCAAGCACTCGGTGCGGTTCTACTGAGTAAGTGAGGTCGGATTGTAACTTGATGTTGGCCGGTTGTACTTCCTCTTCTGGAACTCGAAGACATTTCTTTAATTGTGACACATGGAATACAGGGAATATAGCCTTTAAATGTTCAGGTAACTGTAGTTGATAAGCCACTTCTCCCTTCCTTTCCATTATCCTGTAGGGTCCCACAAACCTTGGCGCTAACTTTCTTTTCACGCCAAAACGTCTAACTCCTTTCATGGGTGATACTTTTAAATACACATAGTCACCCACTTTGAATTCAAGCGGCCTTCTTCGCTTATCGGCATAGCTCTTCTGTCGGGACTGTGCCGCTACGATATGTTGTTGAATTATTCTAACTTGTTCTTCTGCTTCCCTAACGAAGTCAATTCCATAATAGCGATGTTCTCCTGGTTCAGCCCAACTTACTGGTGTTCTGCATCTCCTGCCATACAGAGCTTCGAAAGGTGCCATATGAATGCTTTCTTGATAACTGTTGTTGTAAGCAAATTCTGCTAATGGCAACCACTTCTCCCAAGATCCCTTCGCGGATATCACACATGCTCTCAACATATCTTCTAAAACCTGATTTACCCTTTCAGTTTGCCCTGAAGTCTGGGGATGGTAAGCTGAACTATGGATTAACTTAGTGCCTAACTCTTTTTGCAGTTTCTCCCAGAATGGTGCAGTAAACTGCGTTCCGCGATCCGAAACTATGACTTTGGGTATACCATGCAATCGGACAATCTGATTGATATAAATCTCTGCATAGTCTGGTGCTCGATAACAAGTTTTAACTGGTATGAAATGAGCGGTCTTGGTGAGACGGTCTACTATTACCCATATTGAATTGTTTCCCTTCTGAGTGGTAGGCAAACCGGTGATAAAATCCATACTCACTTCTTCCCACTTCCATTCAGGTATTGATAAAGGTTGAAGTGTTCCGGCTGGCTTCAGGTGAATGGCCTTCACTCGACAACACGTGTCGCATCTGGCTACATATGCGGCAATTTCCTTCTTCATTTTGGTCCACCAAAATCTTGGACGCAAATCTTGATACATCTTAGTGCTCCCGGGATGGATAGACAATTTAGAAAGATGAGCCTCATCCATAATCTGATTTTTGAGTTCCCTATTCTTGGGTACCACTAAGCGATTATCAAACCATAACACTCCCTTATCATCAACTCGGAAATGTTTTACGGGTTCAGTGGCAGCTCTTAGCTTTTCCTTGATATAATAGATTCCCTTGTCTGTTTTCTGCCCTTCTAGAATCTGATCAACTAAGGTGCTCTGCAGCTCGATGTGACGCAAGATCACAGGGTGTACGAGACTAAACTCGTCCTCTGGTTGTAACCTCAAGTTATTACAATGCGACTTCCGACTTAGAGCATCAGCAACTACATTTGCCTTTCCTGGGTGATAATGTATCTGCAAATTATAATCCTTAATCAACTCAAGCCATCTTCTCTGCCTCATATTCAGTTCAGGTTGAGTAAAGATATACTTGAGACTTTTGTGGTCCGTGTACATGTTACAGACGTTACCAAGTAGATAATGTCTCCATATTTTTAGAGCGTGTACCACAGCAGCTAATTCCAAGTCATGCGTAGGATAATTAACTTCATGTTTTCTCAACTGACGTGAAGCATAAGCAATCACTCTGCCTTCTTGCATAAGAACACAACCTAAACCAACTTTCGATGCGTCGCAGAAGACATCAAACGGCTTCTCGATATCTGGTTGAGCTAAGACAGGAGCAGTGGTTAATAGTTTCCGCAAGGTACGGAAAGCTGTTTCACACTTCTCTGTCCACTCAAACTTCTGATCCTTCTGAAGCAAACTTGTCATGGGCTTGGCAATCTTGGAGAAATCGGGAATGAAACGACGATAATACCCTGCTAAACCGAGAAAACTCCGAATCTCCCCAACTGAAGTTGGAGCTTCCCAATCCATTACTTCTTGGACCTTTGCTAGGGTCCTACAGAGATTCCCTTCTTCTGACAGGATGTGACCAAGAAATTGTACTTGCTTCAACCAAAATTCACATTTGCTAAACTTAGCATAGAGTTTATGCTCTCGTAGCCTTGTCAAAACAATCCTCAAATGTTCTGCATGATCATCTGGGTTCTCAGAATAAACCAAAATATCATCAATGAACACCACTACAAACTTATCTAGTTCTGGCATGAATACCGAGTTCATCAAACTCATAAAGTAAGCTGGAGCATTTGTCAATCCAAAAGACATGACTAAATACTCGTATAGGCCATATCTGGTTGAAAAAGCAGTCTTTGGGATATCTTGTGGTCGGATTCTAATTTGATGATAGCCTGATCTCAGATCGATCTTGGAGAATACTTTGGCTCTGGATAACTGGTCAAACAAAATATCTATCCGTGGCAACGGATATTTGTTCTTAACGGTCACGGCATTAAGCGGTCGATAATCCACACACATCCGCAGAGACTTGTCCTTCTTCTTGACAAACAAAGCTGGACATCCCCACTCTGACACAATAGGTTGAATGAAACCCTTGTCCAAAAGTTCCTTAATCTGAGTCTTGAGTTCGGCTAATTCATTGGGCGGCATACGATAAGGTCTTCTCGAGATCGGTGCAGTCCCTGGTAACAGCTCAATGGTAAACTCTACAGCCCGCTTGGGCGGTAAACCCGGACAACTCATCTGGAAAGACGTCTGGGAAATCCCGAACAACTGGAATTTTTGACAGGTCCTCTATAGATAAGGTACAAGATAGATCAACAAAATCAGCCCCTCGAGGAAGAGAGATACGTAACTTGTTGTCCCTCCTTGGATCAGACAAGGTAAGAGTTCTTCCTGCAGTGTCTAACACCGCTTTCCACATACTCATCCAACTCATTCCTAGGACTACATCCATACTGAGCCCTGGCAAAACTACTAAATTAGCCCCAAACTTATGCCCTCCGATGTCGATGGTTGCATCACGGACCATCTGCCTAGACAACACACTACTCCCCACAGAGCTTACGCGAAACCCATAATCCATTTCAGACACCTCTTGATCATGCTTTTGTGCAAATGCTTTACTCATGAACGAATGCGATGATCCAGTATCAAACAAAACAACTGCAGGATGATGGTTAACAAGACACATACCAGCAGTCACGGGTTCTCCAGCACGAGCTTCTTCAGCGGTCATGTTGTGCAGGCGTGCGGGGTAGTTGGCCTGTTGCTTCTTTGGGTAGGGGCAGTATCTTGCGAAGTGCCCCTCTTGGTTGCAGTTGTAGCATGGTCCCCGAACCAATGGTTTGTTCCCTGAAGAACTGCCTTGACCTCCACGAGCCTGAGCAGCAGCTATCTTGTATGGCTTCTGATTGCGCTGAGCTTGTGGCTGATTCTTCTTCTGCGGCGGCCTAAAACGTGCCCCCGGCGCTGGTGGTCGATACAGATTTCGCTGAGCTGGTGGTCCTCTGGGTTGTGATGATCCTGATTCAAAGGTCCTCTTCCGGGCCTTGCTAGCAGCATGCTTGTTGTTATGATTCTCTTGAATCAGACAGTCACTTATGAAGTCACTGAAATTGGTACGGGACGATGTACCCACTGACTTTCCCATTTTAGTATTCAAGCCTCTCTTGAAACTAGCAATCTTCTTAGCGTCTGTGTCAACGAAGTCTGGGACATAACGAGCCAGTGAATTGAATATGTGATGGTACTCCGTAACAGATCGAGTCCCCTGAGTCAGGTTCATGAACTCGGCCACCTTCATCTGGGTCAAACCCGGCGGAATGTAATGACCTCGGACAGCAGCAGTAAACACCCTCCAAGTGATGGGAACATTGGCAGGGTAGGTGGTGCGGTGATGTCCCCACCAAATCCCGGCTGGTCCCTGCAACTGGTGTGCGGCATATTCTGCTTTCAGTTCTTCTGTGAGCCTGAGCAAACGAAACTTCTGCTCCAGAGTATGCAGCCATTCTTCTGCCTCCAATGGTTCTGTAGCTTCCTTGAAGATTGGTGGTTTGGTATCCAGGAAATCCTTGAAAGAACTATATTGGTTCGGCTCAGGGCGTTGATGTCCCTGGGCCAAGTTCTCCCTCAGCAAAGCTTCGATGTTGCGCTGGCTTCCAAGAAATTGAGCAAAAAGTTGCTCAGCCGTCGGGGGTGGAGGAGGTGGTGGATTGCGGTTTTCTCTGGGGTCCTCATTTCCACCACTACCGCCTGCTCCACTACGAGTTGTCGTCATCTGCATATAGGATAGTAAGCGACCATTAGGCGAAGTTGCAACTTGTAGAGAACAATAAATCATACCCACTGAAATTATTCGGAAAAAATTCACCAAACAATGACAGAGGTACAATGAATTTCAATCCACATCGCATCAACACATAACAAGATCACTTAACACATCATGCAAAAGATAACATAACATCCATAGCTTTGTCCATACATATGGGTCTTTCCAAGGTCTCTCACACATCACATAAGTCTGCTACCCATGCTTACATTCAGCCCAACACACCAAAAGATCGGGCGTGCCAACTTACGCAAAAGACCATCTAGACGCTAAGCATACGATCTAGACTACTCTCTAGCGATCTCACCAACGTCACCGTCCTCACTAGACATATCTGAAGAACTACTAGAAGAACTACTCGGCTCCGGATCCTCCTGGGAAAGATGGGGTTCCTCTCATTCTCCCTGCGATGGATCTCCTCATGCAAACGGTCGTTGTAGTCCTGCAGGTGATGGAGTTGCAGCTCTAGGTCTCCCACTCGCAACCTCAGCAGCCTGTTCTCTTCTGAAACACGAATGCCCTCAACGCAAACTCCTCGAAGCGCCTCCTCAGTCTCCCTCATGACTGAGGCCAAGAAAGTAGTCGACCCCTGCTGAATGGCAAGCTGATGAGCAGTCTCCTGCTCCCTCTGAAGTGCCTGGTCTCTCTCTACTGTCAACTGAGCTAGCTGTGTAGTGAGGAGGTCTATCTCTGTAGTGTGCTCCTCCTGCCGGCGATGTTGTGCAGCCATCTCCTCGCTAAGAATATGATCCAGATGATCATAGCTGCGCGACAGGCACCCATAAGTAGCCATCAGAGCAGCCATCGCACTCCCTGCTGGTCCAGCACAATGCTCCCTCTCAAGAGAGCTAGCCTCAAGTACGGTAACGCCTGGCTGACGCCACACTGCCTGGTAAGGGTCTGTCGTCGGGAAGATACTGGCGGTAGCTTGGGCAACCACCTCTGGATGGTCCTCCATGATGTCCCGGAGAACTGTGTATGCGACCCTGTTGGCTGCATCCCAGGGGGTCCTCCCCTGCAAAGCAAACACTCGACGGCACCAGACGTGATCCTGCTCATCGCGGCTGGGTACGTCCACCTCCACCGTGTACACGTGACGATCCTCTGACAACTGCACACGGTGCCAGTCGTACTGCGGCTCCTGGCCCTCCTGATATCCGACCAGGTGCAGAACTCTCCAGAGGATAGTGGGCATCCCAAATTCTCCCAAAAAGTCCTCTGATCCCTCATCGGTCCATGGCCCCAGCATGTAGTTAGGCCTTTTGCCTCCCGTGGACTTGCGAGCAGTGCGCTTGGTGCGTGCCATCTGTAAGAAGTGTACCCACACATAGATTTTTATTAGTTTGAGAACAACTTTTATTAGAAAAACGGGACGGAAACCATAAGGAAGGAAGTAAGATTAATGCAAGATTATATGATCATGATGCATGCACGTTTCATACGTCCTCACTGCCTAACAATCTAACGGCTAGGCGGTGGCATACACGCTCACTCATAACGTTAACTAAACGGACTACACGTTCGCAAGTTAGCATACCTGCAGAAACTCACTTCAGCCCTTCCCACAGTATGAACATCATGCACTGCGGAAATTTAAATCTAATACTCACTTAGGTGTACACCCGGTATACACGTAAGCAGTATATGCACCCATCAGAAATTATTACTCCCACAATCAATACTTTCACATATACTTGTGTGGAACAGGTATACGCGTCGGTATCATATAAGCACTTCCCTAGATTGGCGGTTGTCCAATCATGCTCTCACAACTCTCATTACCTTTAGCGTAGAGGCAATTGATCCATACATTACTATTCCGAGGAATAGCATCCATACAATTTCACCCTTGCCGTATGGACGACAGAATAAACAGAAAATAAGTATGATGCACGACCCCCAAAGTTAGTACTTAAATAGCCACCTAAGTTCCTATTGGGCATAAGGACTTGATCAATGGCACACCTAAATTTTTATAAGAAGGGTTTTTCAGAACCTACTATAGCTACAAGTTTTGACAATGAAGGAATTTTATTTGAAAATACAGTTTTTCAAATAGAATCATGAACAGTAACGCTAACCACGCTCCGATGCCAGCTGTGACAGAACCGACCAATTTATACCAGATTAAGCACCGAATCGCTGCTTGCGCAGAGACTACAAGTACTTAAGCTCGTATAAACCCGGTAGTCCGGAAATCTCGAAGGATTTCAAGTCATTCAACTTTAACCAAGATCGTAATAGATTAGCGTACATGTCCACGACCTACATTCAGTTCGCATATAGTTCAAATACATCGGAGTTCAACAGTTATTACAAACCATAGTTTGAATTCAAAAGCGGAAGCAACATAGTTTTGAAACACAAGTCCGTAGTTCACAATACGGTGCCATATGCCTGATCAGTCCACAAAAGCATCAGGGAAGATAAGGATTGACCATGCCCATGGTCTAGTCACTGCCCTCGACGGGATACAGACAGTTCTCGCAATAGCCGAAGAAGCATTGCCCATCTGCAACAACAAGGGATAAAACCCTGAGTACGAGAAGGTACTCAGCTAGACTTACCCGTCATAAACCAGAAATAAACAACACCAAGGATTATGCAAGGCTGTATCTGGGGTTGGCCACACTTACCTTTTTGCATAAAAGCATTTTATTATTAAATAATCATCATTAGAGTATTAGCAGTCACTTTTATGTAATCAGCCTGATTATCTAGATTTGCACCTGATCTAGAGCAAACACTTGACTACTTAATCAAGCAAGAGTGACTATTTCATTAATAGCCTTTCAGATTCACCAACCATAACTATCATTAATTCCATATATTACTACGGTAACACATGCTCAGTCAAGTTACTCACTAACCAGGAGCGATGGCGATTATAATCGATTCCTACCAGCTGGGGACAAAATGTCGCACACTCGCCCGACACACCCTGCCAGGTGGCCGTTGGCGACCACTTCAGGAGGTTCGAGAACCCAAATCGCGGGACGGCCATGGACCCTTCTACACCGAGGGTTATCTCAATGCCAGGTCGCTCAAGCTATTAACTGCCCACGGTCATGCCAGGTCGATCAGGCCCTGCCTGCCCTCGGACCATGCCAGGTCGATCAGAATAGTTGCCCACGGTACATGTAAGGCCCTGGGTGTTAGGCATCAACGTCTCCATCACCGGCTCGAAAAACCTTACTCGGCTTCACGGGAGGTACTCCTGACCTACTCCGTTAAGTGATTGACGCGTTCAAAATGACTGAGGTGTGCCTTCGTCGGGTCCTAATCGACACAGACGGGAGACTACTAGCACACAGAACCCGTGTCCTGCTGCTCCTACATCCCGCCCGGTCTCAGATTAATTATCACATGGTTATTTCCATGATAGCACGAGGCTAGTCATGATCAGTATCCACCTATATGCGGGAGACAGGAAATCACCCGACTTTTACCGGTCTAAGCAGGCTAAGCATATACGAGCCTAGACCTAAACAGGATATCAAGATATATTGCAGGTGGACAAGGATAAGTAATAATGCATCAACGGTAGCAATCAATTCCTATAACCTAATGCAACATCCATCATCAGGTTAATTAGAAAACATTTGCAAACCGTAGGAGTTAGAATGCTCCGGGGCTTGCCTCGCTCGAAGTCGGCGGGGCGGTGATCACGGCACTCCGGCAGATCCTCCGCGTCTCCTTCCGGAATCCTCTCCTCGGGTGTCTCCTCCTGACGCTGCTCCTCCGGCGTCTCCTGGGCTTCCACTACCGATCCTGCATGATGCGGTACATGAATGAATAACATGAATGCACATGAGATGCATGGTGATGCAACATGGAGTAACAATTCAGGAGATAAGCATATGTCATCTACTGTTACTCACTTACTTAATTTAACATACTACTTACTAAGTCTTGTTGTCACCACATCAAAGTTGCTTAACGGGTTTATTACCCTCTAATTATTTGTAGAATTAAATCTAGTTAAATAGGCCTATAACAGTAACCTATCCTAGACAGCTTCACAAAAATCTATAAAAATTACTGGAGATTAACAACACTTAATCTAATCCTCTGTCCAAATTTCACCCCATTTGGACCTAGACTCTACCCCCTATGAAAAAGACAAATTCTATCATGAAAAGGTGCTTTGAACTACACCCCCTAGCACAAAGTATCAAACAACAAATTTCATAATTTTCTTCTGAACTTCTTAGCACAAGAGCAGTCAGTAAAAATTACCAAGCTCATACTCTTCATATTTTAATTACTACAAAATAAACAAGAAAACAGCATTTAATCATTTTAATTACTACTGCCAAATTATTTCACAGAACATCCTCATTTTACATTTTTTCCAGAAACTATTCCTCAACACAAACCTAACAAAACAAGAATCACATTTTTCTGAGATAAATACAATTTACTATGCATTTAACAAGATTTCAGCCTAAACATGAATTAAATATAACTACACAGAAAATCACCACAAACTGGACATATTATATTTTTCATGCATAGACCTCAACATAACAAACCTAACAAAACTTGTTTCACCTTTTTAGCATTTATATTTCACAAGATATGAATTAAACAAGCATTATAACAATTTCTGAAAACTATTTAACAAAACCTGAAAAACATTCAAACAGAAAACTGCTACGGGTACCCGAACTAGTGCACACAGACAACACTAGACTCGCTGACACGCGGGTCCCCGAGTCAAACTGACCCCACCTGTCATCCCCACCGAGACAGGGGAGGAGTTGACCACGGCGGAGCTCACCGACGGCGAACTCCCCGGCGAAACCAACCCCACCGGCGACCTCCCCTCAACCTTCCGCACCCGTCGGTACCCCTATCTAGCCCGGCGCATGCTCGGATAGAACTCGCCGTCGACGATGGCGGACACGGCGGCGCGGGCGAGCTACGCCGGCCGGCTCCGGCCACGACGAGCTAAACGGACTCCCGAATCCTACTCCGGCGACCTTCGTAAACCTAACCCGAGGCTCAGAAGCCCGGGCGCAAGCTCCGAGCACCCATGTCCATGGCGGTGCCACTCCGGCGACCTTGGCAAGCGGCAGACGACGGCGTACTCGCGCTTCCGGACCCTAATCGGCCTAACCGTCACCACCACTAGCTCCAGCATATCGAGGCGATTCAAGAACGCTAGCTAGGGCAGATGGTTGAGCTCGGGAAGAGGGTTGGCCACGGCGGACCGAGCGCGCCGGCCATGGCGGTCATGGCGGACGGCGGCGTTCCGCGGGGTCATACCCTAATCGGCTAAACCATCACCCTCTACCTCCTCCTCGGACCTCACTAACCCCTAAACGAGCGCTAGGGTGACACGGAACCATGGGACGGAGGCCGGCCACGGCGGACCGAGCTCGGCGGTCATGGCGGCCATGGCGGCGGCTCATCCCGAGGCTCACCTAGGCTTCCTACAGGGTGCTAAGGGTAGCACGGGGTGTGGGGGCTCACGGCGAAGCTTGGTGGTTGGATGGATGGTCGGCGCGGCGGCAGGACGGCGGCGGCTTTCCCCTTTTACACTCGGGCTCCGGCGAGAGGACGAGAGCGAGAGCGGGAGAGGGAAGAGGAGCGCGGCGACAAAATGGAGGGAGGAGTTCGGACAGGCGAGGCGGGGCTGGCTTTGCCACTTGCCACGCCGCGCGCGGACGCTGGCTTGGCCGGCCGTTGAGCGCCACGCGGCGGCCGAGTCCTGGCGCGGTCGGCCACGACGCCGCGTGCGCGCGCCGGCACGGCACGGACCGGCCCGAGTTCAGCGCCATCATGCCGACTGACGGCCAGTTTTTGCACGCGATTAACTCCTAATCCGCTCGGTGAAACGCTAAACCACTTGCTCCTTTACTTAGAGCTACATGTCAGCTACAACTTTGGTTACAAGATTGGTCTTAGGTTCGGCCTAGATTGCTCCCAAGAAAGCTCCAAAGTTGGCTCCACGAAACTGTTTGGTCAGTTAGAGACTTAGAAAATTTTCTAAGTCCAAACTCCCTCAAATCTGCCTTGTGGGTCCCAAAACACCTTGCTAAACCCATTTTCATGGGTTGGGCCTTAAACAACTTTTGTTCTATACTAAATTCTACACACTTTTGGTTAAGGGCCCACAGCCATGCAAAGCTTCTATCAAGAAGGTCTTAGTTAGTCAAACAAAAGGACTCCTAGGGCTCTATCAAGACAACTAGGGTTAGAGACTTGGTTAGCCAAAATGACCAACATAAACCTAGCTTCATTTTGACTCCCCAACAAGGTCCAACTACTTAGAAGACTTAAGCACTCCACTAACAAGACAAACAAGCATTCAAACAAGCAGAGCATCATATGAGCACACATGAAATGACACTTAAAAAGAAAGAATGCAATATGAGATGATGATGCTTTATGCTCATGAGATGTCAAGTTATGCATTTAGGGTTGCTTAACACCTAGTGTGTTACACCGAGTGGGGACGTTTGTGCACCAGGGCAAGTACACCAAGGACTTGCTGAAGCGGTTCGATATGGGTGAGGCCAAGCCTCTTCCAACACCCATGTCGACGACGACTGCCCTGGATGCGGATGTGGATGGAGAAGCAGTGGACCAGAAGGAGTACCGAAGCATGATCGGGTCGCTGCTCTACCTGACGGCGACACGCCCGGACAACCAGTTTGCGGTGTGTCTGTGCGCGCGCTTTCAGGCGTCGCCGCGCACTTCTCACCGTCAGGCAGTGAAGCGCATATTCAGGTACCTTCGTTTCACACCTGAGTTCGGGATTTAGTATTCTGCTTCCTCCACCCTCTCCCTTTGCGGTTATTCGGATGCCGATTTTGCTGGTTGCTGTATTGAGCGCAAGTCCACTTCTGGGACTTGCCACTTTATTGGTTCTTCTCTTGTTTCGTGGTCTTCTCGCAAGCAGTCTAGTGTCGCTCAGTCCACCACAGAGGCTGAATATGTTGCTGCGGCTAGCTGCTGTTCCCAGTTGCTCTGGATGATGGCCACTTTGCGTGATTTTGGTCTGAGCTTTACTCGCGTGCCTTTGCTTTGTGACAGCACGAGTGCCATTAGCGTTGCTAAGAACCCCGTGCCTCACTCGAAGACCAAACACATTGATGTGCGCTTTCATTTCTTGCGAGACCACCAGGAGAAGGGTGATATCGACCTTCGCCATGTCGATACTCATCATCAACTGGCCGATTTTTTCACCAAGCCTTTAGATGAATCAACCTTTAATCGGTTGAGGGGTGAGCTTGGTGTGTGTTTCCCCTTTTAGTTGAGGGAAACATTTTGGATCTTGTATATTTGACTGACTCTTTTGTCTTTCTTTTCTTTTGCATTTTAGCATATGCATTTACATTCTGAGCTTCATGTCTATAATCACTAGAATGTAACTATGCTCCATGTAGTGTGCTCCGATGCTTATGTTGATGCTTGTAGCTTATGCTCTTTCTGATCACTAGTACATGTTGTGAGCTGAGCTAGTTTTGAAATGGTGAATGTGCTTAATAATTTCAACTCTGAAAATGTTCACCATTGACATATGCAACTAGCATGTGTAGGATGTGTTGAGTTTACTCGTGCTTTTCATATATGCTAGGTTGCTATGTCTCTAGTTCTGAGTCATTCACTTGCTTGGTCTGTTCATATCATGTTTAAAATTTGTACCAAGTCTTAGTGAATTGAAAAGATCGAGATGGGATTGCTTGTCAACACATCACGGTATCGATACGGTTTCTCATTGCACTTTGAGTTAAACTTGAGCCGTGTAGTGTATGACCGAAACCATAGCTTTAAGCTTCTGATTGCTTCGGCATAGGCTTCGCTCGGTTGCAAAGTTAGGCAATGACAAGCTTTCAACCTCTCGCAATCACATGCTAATAATTTAACTTGTGTAATTTCACCACTGCAACTCCGATCTGAATTTGAATTCACAAGTGTATGTTACATTCTTAAGCATGATGATTGAACTTTGCTAGGGGTAGTTCACCTTGTATACATGTTTAGCACTTGTTCAGACTCCTGTTTATACATTGCTAGTGCTATTTTGATGGTGAATACCTTTTGACTCAAAACTGCTCCTTTCTGCTCATATGTTCATACTTCATATCTGGTGATCAGTTTGAGCCTTTGCTGAGCTTGTATGCTGTTGATGAGTCATTAGAGTTATACTGTTTAGAGCATCTTTGCATTCTCCTGAATATATTCCTGAAGCTACTAACTTGCATTTTGACTCATATGCATGTTGGAAGGGGGAGAACCTCCCATGTTCGCACTTTTTGTTGGTGCCTTTTCTGATGGGGAGAGTCTTTTACTTGATTAGTGCATTTTCAACTAAGGGGGAGAATTTGCAAATCATTTGTGCTTCCTGACTGTATATGCTTCCCGAGTGTTCATTTGAGGGGGAGTTTCCAGGGGGAGAGTTTGCATGTCTCCGGGAAAGGCATCGGTATCAAGCTTTCTTTGCTAGTTGTGTTGAGCCTCTGTGCCTCTATCTTGAGGGACTAGCATTTTGCTTCGATATTTTCGATTGGGATTTGCTAGCGGTGTTGAGCCTGTTCTACCTCTTCTTGAGGGCTAGCTTTGCTTTGCTTGGTTGCGTCGAGCCGTTGCCCATGTCTTTGGGGACCAAGTTGTCTTGCTCTTTCCACTTGACCTTCTTCGGCTTTGCTATGCTTTTGGGTCATTTGGTCGAGTTCTCTCTTCTCCTTCTTTCTTCTTCTCTTTCTACTATGATTTGTGTTGGTAGTTGACAATGCACTCATCAAGGGGGAGATTGCGGATACATGGGTGTATGCTGGGTCTCTGAGTGATGAGTGATTGTCAACTGGGATGATGTGCATGTTCTTTGGCTTGTGTTGTGCAGGTGTCGAGCACGGATGCAGTGATCAAAGGCGAGGTGAAGGTCAAGTAGAGACGTGCCGTGCCGATGGACCAAGAGTGGCGAAGGGCGGACGTGAGGCTTGGACTGAGGGACCAGAGGCCCGAGGATCAGCTGTGGTGGCTGGCAGCCTGGGACAGCAACGAGCGAAGACTTGCGGTCATGTGTTGCCTAAGTTCTAGACCTAGGGACACGTGTCGGTGGACGGGGTGCACGGGCGGTGCATCCCCTCTACGACGTCGGTTTGGTGGTAGAGCCAGGGGAAAACCATAGGGAGGACGGTTTCCAGGTTTGGGCCTCAAAACCTGGGTGCGGATGGTTTCCGAGTTTGGCCACAAAACTCGGGCTGAGGACGGTTTCCAGGTTTGGGCCTCAAAACCTGGGCGCTGAGGGTTTGCTGAGTATGGCCTCAAAACTCAGAAGCTAGTGGGCTGGTTTCCCGGTTTGGGCCTCAAAACCAGGGGATGGCTGGAAAAGGCTGGTTTCCCGGTTTGGGCCACAAAACCGGGGGTGCAGAGCAAGGGCGGCACGTGGCGGCGATCTGGGGGTTGCGTCAAGGCAACGCTTCGGTTTGTGCGGGTGTGGCCGTCGGATACACCTACCACCGAGTTGGTCCAGAATAACCCTAGGGTTTAGCTGGTTCGCTCTGTAATTAGAATAGAGAGGGGTAGAGTAGGAATTAGACTTAGGTTAGAATTAGGATAAGTAGTAGGGAGACTCCCTCCTCCCAGCGATCTTAGTCATTTGCTCTTTCGCACTTAGGGTTTCCTGCTCTCCCATCCCCTGTTGTAGCTAGCTGAGATCCACAGAGAGACTTGCCTCTGTGTACTGTTGATTCTGAGGAAGTGAGGTCGTATCCTCACTGTTGTAGCGTGTGGTAGCCACACGGTTGCAGTTCATGGTTGTGATTCGCGTTTCATTCGTATTCTTCGCGGAATCCTTTCTCTCCACGATTTTCCCGTCGCTTGATCTCTTTGCTCGTTTCATTTTTTGCAAAACCGTTTGAACCAAGTTGTTCTAGATCGTGAGGCACTTCTTTCCACCGAAGGAATTCTCCTCTAACCTCACGGTCTAGGAGATCGATCGATTTTCGTTTTGGGTCAAGTTTTCTCCCTTCCCCCGAAATTCTTCGATTCATCGATTTGGAGATAGGTTCGAGTTGTGATCTCTTAGGGATAGCTCACTATACTCCTTTTGACTCTTCTCACCAAGTTTGATCCCTAGAGGATTCGTTTTGGGTGAGATCGAGTCGAATCGGTGGACGAACAGGCTGCTGTCGGGGTGACCGGACACTGTCCTCGCGTTGACCGGACGCGTCCAATGGTTGAATGTCGCGTGGCGATTTTCTCTAGCTGACCGGACGCTGGGTTTCTTGTTTGACCGGACTCACTCATCGCACTGTTCACTCGGCTTGACTTTTGTGACCGGACGCACAGTTTGTGACCAGACGCTCTGTTCACCAGAGTCCGGTGGGGAACAGTAAGGTCCCTGAACGGATTTCGCACGACCGGACGCGTCCGGTGCTCACTGACCGGACGCTGCCTAGAGTCCGGTCGTGACTGGTTTGCGCGCTTTCGTTCGCCGGTGGTTCGTTCGTTGTCGGATTTGGTTTCCGTGTTTTGCGTTGACTTTTTAGAGTTGTGTAGTGTCCCGCTGTGCTTCTTGGAAGCATCCACCCTACACCTAGGGTCGTGGACATTAGCAAGCTCTAGGGTTTGTCTTTTGGGGTGATTCTCGGGATAGCGGCTACTAGTTTCCGAAAGGAAATTTTGAAGCTCCCATTCACCCCCCCTCTAGTCGCTTTCTGGTTGCTTCTCGGTCCTTCAATTGGTATCGGAGCAGGTTAAGGATCTTCCACCTTAGCCGGTTCCAGATCCACAGAAGGCGACATGGATCGCGGCGTGGGGAAACCGCCGTTCTTTGATGGGACGAACTATGCGTATTGGAAGATACGCATGTCGGCCTATCTCCAGAGCATGGGCTCTTCTGTTTGGGAGATTTGCAACAAGGCCGATTACGTTGTCTTGGCTGCTCGTATCACTCAGCTCCAGATCGATGAGCACGAGGCCAATAGCCAGGCACGTAACGCCTTGTTCTCCTGTTTGAGCATGTATGAGTTTGATCGTGTTTGTCACCTCCCCACGGCTCGCGAGATTTGGGCGACCCTCATGCGCTTCCATAAGGGAACCACTCAGGTCAAATCCCGCCTCTATGAGTCGCACAAGCGGGAGTATGAGAACTTTTGACATATGCCTGGCGAGAGCATAGAGAGTTTATTCGCTCGCTTTCAGGTCATCGTCAACAAGATGAGAGCGAACAAGGAGCTGTTGCCTTTTGACGATCATGAGAGGGCCTTGAAGCTTTTGCACACTCTTGATCGGTCGGTGTGGGACTCAAAGGTCCAGGTGATCATCGAATCGTCTAACTATGAGACCCTCACTTGCGACGAGCTCTTTAGTAAGCTCAAGTCTAGTGAGATTGACGCCATGTCGAGGGCTTCTTATGAGTATCCTTCTGGCCTGACTATGGCTTTGGTTTCTGGCTCTTCTAACCCCTCTGGAGGTTTTGCTCTTTCGTCTCTCTTTTCTGTCACAGAGGACCAGCTTGAGTCGTCGAGGGATGACGAGTTGGCAATGCTCACCAACCGGTTCACGCGGTTCCACAACAACCGCATGAACCGTCGCCGCGGTGGAGGACGCTCAGGATGCTTTGAGTGCGGTGACCCCGACCACTTCATCGCCAACTGTCCCAAGAAGAAGCATTCGTCTGGGAAGGGCGATCATGGGCACAAGTACGACTCTGGCAAGCGCAAGGAGAAGTACGTCCCCGCGAGGCACAAGCGGAGGTGCGGCTTCGACAAGGAGTACATCAAGAAGAAGTACTTGGAGAAGGCCCAGGCTGAGCAGCGTGCGTTCTTGGCCACGCTCAGCGACGTCGACGGCTCGGATGATGACTCCGCTTGCTCAAGCGACGACGAGTCCGAAAAGAAGAAGAGGATCGAGGACAAGCTGAACGGTCTCTGCTTCTTCGCCGACGACGACGGCCTCTGCACCATGGCCCTCGGCAAGGAGGTCGACGGCGAGCTGGTGAACTCCCCTCGGAACGACGACGACGACGACACCTCCCAGGTATCCATGACCCACGATGAGCTCTTTGCAGAGAATGAGAAGCTTACTGCCGCCTTGCTTAGTCAGGATAAGCTGCTTAGGCGTGCCGCTAGAGAGCGCAAGGAGTTTAGGCAGAAGTGGGAAGACACGGTGAGAGAGCTTGAGTTTGCCAAGTCCACCGTGGTCGTGTCGGAGGAGGTTGAGTGTGAGATGTGCACCACGCACATGACTGACCTTCTCACTTTGAGAGGTAAGTATGCTGCGTTGGTAGGAGAGGTGGATGAGCTGAAGGCTAGACCTTCTCTGTTGGGTGCATGCAAGACTTGTCCTGTCTTGCAATCTGAGTTGGCAGAGAAGAATGCCAAGATTGTGTCTCTTGAAGAGGCCAACTCAGGTAGCACTTGTTTGGCTAGGTGTGCTCTCTATGAGGGTTTGGAGATGGAGATAGCCAATGTGAAGCATGACAAGATGCAAACCGAGGAGGAAAACACATACCTTCGGACCATCTTGTCATGGGTATCTTGTGGTGAGCCGCAGCTCGGGATGATGATCTCCCAATTCAAGCGAGCTGCTGGAGGTCCCGGTGTAGGTTTTGCTCAGGGTGTTGATCTTTCTGCTGTTGGGAAGATTGGAGAGTCGAGTGGTTTGAACCCGAGTGAGAAGCCCAACTCCACCACTACTCCCAAACTTACCAAGCTTCCACCCAAAGAGCCTCTCAAACCTAACACCAAGGATGGGGTATTTGAGGAACCTCCGAGAGCTTCACCCAAGAACCAAGTGTGGCATCCCAAACCCAACCACCTAAAGAACAAGCTGGATACAATGCCACCTATCCAGGAGGAGTTGCCACAGAAGGGCAAAGTGATCCACACCCACAGCCATGAGTACCAACAACCCCCTTTGCGTGCGGTGAGGTATCATTGTGACTTCTGTGGGAGAGATGGACACTTGAGCGAGTTCTGCTTTAGGCGCAAGAGAGAGGCGCGCCGTGCTAGGGAGATGAACAACCCGGACATGTACCATCCTTTCCATGATGTACATGCGCCGAATGTTCAGAGGAGAGCACCGAGACGTGCTGCTAGGCCCAGAGGTCCAGAACCTCAAGTTCCCAGGCCTAGGCAGTAGAGAGCTCCGAGGAGAGACGCTAGGCCTAGAGGCACAGTGCCTCAAGTTGCTAGGCCTAGGCCACGTAGAGAGCGTGCCCGGCGGGAGCCTGCAGTTGTAGGCTATGAACCCCGTGGCGGAGGCTTTGTAGTTGAGCGTTTTCCTCCACCGCGGTTTGAGTATCGCGATGGACGCTCCTCCCTTAGCGGACCACGTTTTCCTCTACGTGGTGATCGCTCCTCTCGTAGACGTGCTAGGAATGGTTTTTCTGCTAACCGTTCTTTTGAGCAGCCGGCCCAACACTGGTATTCTTCCTACTTCACTAACCCCAGTGTTGGACCGTATGCTCACCCTATGTCTTTTTATTGATGTAGGTAAAACGGTTCGAGGACATTTGGTTGGTGGATTCCAGTTGCTCGAGGCACATGACCGGAAACGCCAAGTGGTTCTCCAGCCTTAGCCCTGTTGTCGGAAAGGAGTACATAACCTTCGGCGACAATAGCAAAGGTAAGGTATTGTCTCGCGGGTCGGTGCGAGTTAATGAGCACTTTCTGTTCCGCGATGTTGCTCTTGTGTCAAACTTGCATTTTAACCTTCTTTCTGTTTCGCAACTTTTTGACGACGACTATGAGATTCGTTTTAAACCGAATCTTAGTCGTATTTTGGATCCTCAGGGCAATCTTGTGTGTTTGATTTTGTCCTTTGGAAAAGTCTTTCGTGCGAATTTCTCGGAGTCTTTTGGCACTTCTTGTTGTCTTGTGGCTCGACCTTCCTCCTCTGATCTTTGGAAGTGGCATAGGAGACTTGGACATTTGAGCTTCGACTTGCTTGCAAGGCTTAGTTCACTTGGCCTAATCCGAGGATTGCCCAAGTTGCATATGGAGAAGGATCTTGTTTGCCACTCTTGTAGACACGGGAAGATGGTTGCCGCTCCCCACCATCCAGTGACTCAGGATATGACTAAGTGCCCTGGAGAGCTTTTGCACATGGACCTTGTTGGTCCGGTTCGAGTGAGCTCGGTTGGGGGGAAGTCGTATGTGCTTTTTGTTGTTGATGACTTTTCGAGATATTCGTGGGTTTTCTTTTTAGCTGAGAAAACCGAGACTTTCTCCTTTACTCGCAATCTGATTTTGCGTCTTCAGAATGAGTTCCCTTTGAACTCTATGCGAGCAATTTGGAGTGATAATGGTTCCGAATTCAAGAATTCGGATTTTGAGAAGTTTTGTAACTCCTTGGGTTTAGAGCATCAGTTTTCTTCTTCCTACACACCCCCTCAGAATGGTGTTGTAGAGAGGAAAAATCGGACCCTTGTAGAGATGGCCAGGATGATGCTCGATGAGCATAGGACTCCTAGGCGATATTGGGCCGAAGCTATGAACACTGCATGCTATATTTCCAATCGCATTTTTCTTCGAGATTTCTTGAAAAAGACGTCTTATGAGTTGCGTTTTGGAAAACTCCCCAAGGTGAGTTATTTTCGAGTGTTTGGTTGCCATTGTTTTATTCTCAAAAAGGGCAACTTGGACAAGTTTGAGTCTCGTTCTTCTGACGGTGTGTTTTTGGGTTATGGCACTCACACTCGAGCCTATCGTGTACTTAACCTTGACACTAACCGAGTCATGGAGACATCAGATGTCACCTTCGACGAGACCATGGTTTGTCCTTCTTCTCGTTTTGAGTGTGCAGGTGATCATGAGGTTGGTGAGCCTCTTTTCGATGATGAGGACGAGGATGCTGAAGGCATAGATGACCCAGCACCACCTCCACCTGCAGTGCCGCAAAGAGCGGCTTCTACGACGACTCACGGCCCCGACACCTCTTCTTCCTGGGGGCCGTGGGATCCGCCACCCCGAGCGATACCTTTTGTACCCGGGGAGGCACCAGCTGCTGTTGAGGGGGAGGCCACTTCGGCAAGGGAGGCGCCACGACACATTCGGCGCCAACACCCCCCTCAGCAGATGATTGGCGACATGGACGAACGCGTCACCCGGTCAAGGCAAATCTCTCACTTTGCTCATTCTGCATTTGTTGCTGATTTTGAACCCTGGGATGTTGGACACGCTTTGACGAATCCTGATTGGGTCAATGCCATGCATGAGGAGCTTGAGAACTTTGAGAGAAATCGGGTTTGGGTTCTAGTGTCTCCACCTTCTGAGTGTCATCCAATTGGGACAAAATGGGTTTTCAAAAACAAACAGGGAGAAGATGGCCATGTTGTGAGAAACAAGGCTAGACTCGTAGCCCAGGGATATAGTCAGAAGGAGGGGATAGACTATGAGGAGACATTTGCTCCTGTAGCACGTTTGGAGGCTATTAGGATACTCTTGGCTTTTGCTGCATCCAAAGGTTTCAAACTTTTTCAAATGGATGTCAAGAGTGCCTTCTTAAACGGCTACATAGAAGAAGAGGTGTATGTTAGACAACCCCCCGGTTTCGAAAATCCCAAGTTTCCAAACCATGTCTTTAAACTTCACAAAGCTTTGTATGGTTTGAAACAAGCCCCTAGAGCATGGTATGATAGGTTGAAAACCTTTTTGCTTGCTAAGGGTTTTAAAATGGGATGTGTAGATACTCTCTTCAAGCAAGGCAGTGATACTCTCTTGGTCCAAATTTACGTGGATGATATCATTTTTGGTGGTTCTTCTCACGCTTTGGTTGCCAAGTTTGCAGACATTATGAGCAGGGAGTTCGAGATGAGCATGATGGGCGAGTTGACGTTTTTCCTCGGGTTGCAAATCAAGCAAACCCGGGAAGGAACGTTTGTGCACCAGGGCAAGTACACCAGAGATATCCTGAAGAAGTTCGACATGGGTGAAGCAGACACGACGACGGCCCTGGATGCAGACAAGGAGGGAGAAGCAGTGGACCAGAAGGAGTACCGGAGTATGATCGGGTCACTGCTGTACCTGACGGCGACACACACGGACATCCAGTTCGCGGTGTGCCTCTGCGCGCGCTTTCAGGCATCGCCGCACAGCTCTCACCGTCAGGCGTTCAAGCGCATTATGAGGTACTTATCCTTCTCTCCAGAATTCAGGCTTTGGTATTCTGCTTCCTCCACCCTTTCCCTTTGCGGTTATTCCGATGCCGATTTTGCGGGCTGCCGTATTGATCACAAGTCCACTTCTGGGACTTGTCAGTTTATTGGTTCTTCTCTTGTCTCGTGGTCTTCTCGCAAGCAGTCTAGCGTCGCCCAGTCTACCACGGAGGCTGAGTATGTTGCTGCCGCTAGCTGTTGTTCCCAGTTACTATAGATGATGGCTACTTTGCGTGATTTTGGTCTGAGCTTTTCTCGTGTTCCATTGCTTTGTGACAGCACGAGTGCGATTAGCGTTGCTAAGAACCCCGTGTTGCACTCAAAGACCAAACACATTGATGTGCACTTTCATTTTCTGCGAGACCACTATGAGAAGGGTGATATCGACCTTCGCCATGTCGATACTCATCATCAGCTTGCTGATATTTTTACCAAGCCTTTGGACCAATCAACCTTTTAGATGGGGAAACACTTTGGATTTTGTATGATACACTGACTTTTTGTTTTTAGTTGTTTTTGCTTCTTTTTGATTTCTTCGTGCATCTTTTGCATTCTAGCATATGCTTTTACATTCTGAGCTTCATATGTATAATCTGAAGAATGTAACTATGCTCTGTGTAGTTTTTACTCCAATGCTTTATGTTGATGCTGTAGTTTATGCTCTTTTTGATCACTAGTGCATACTATGAGCTGAGCTATTTTTGAATGGTGAATTTGATAATGAACTTCAAATTTGAAAATCTTCACCATTGAGATATGCAACTAGCATGTGTAGGATGTGTTGAAGTCACATATGCTTTTCATATATGCTAGGTTGCTATGTCTCTAGTGTTGAGTCATTCACTTGCTTGGTATGTCATATTCTGTTTAAAATCTAAACCAAGTTAAGTAAATTGAAAAGATCGAGATGGGTTTGCTTGTTAACACCTCACAGTTTTGAGACTGTTTCTCATTGCACTTTGAGTTAAACTTAAGCTGTGTAGTGTATGACCAAAACTGTTGCTTTAAGCTTCTGATTGCTTATGCATAGGCTTCACACCGTTGAAAAGTTAGGCAATAACAAGCATTCAACCTCTCGCAGTCACATGCTGTTTTCTGAACTTGTGAAATTTCACCGCTGCAACTCCGATTAAAATCTGAAATCACAAGTAAATGCCTAAATTGGTATCAGCATGATGATTGAACTGTACTAGGGGTAGTTCACTTGGTATACATGCTTAGCACATTTGACTTCCTGTCCATACATGTCTTGTGCTTTTTTGATGGTGAATACCATTTTCGGCTTAAAACTGCTCACATGTTCATTTTTGATCCTTAGTGATCAGCTTGAGCCTTTGCTGGCATTCTGTGCATTTTTCTGAGTCATCGGATTTAAACTCTATAAAGCATCTTTGCACTCTCTTGACTATACTTCTGAAGCTCCTAACTTGCATTTTGACTCATATGCATTTTGGGAGGGGGAGAACCTCTCTTGTTGGCACTTTTTGTTGGTGGATTTTCTGAGGGGGAGCCTTATTTCTTGATAAGTGCATTTTCAACTAAGGGGGAGAAATTGCAAATCATTTCCCTCCGTTTGAGCTAAGGGGGAGTCTTCCTAGTTGTTTGCACTATTCGAGGAGGAGTTTGTTTCCGGTTGAGTTTTTGACATTTTCAATTGGTTTGGAGCGGTTTGCTAGTTGCGTTGAAGCCTTAGCCTCTTTCTTGAGGGACTAGCATTTTGCTTCGATATTTTTGATTGGGATTTGCTAGCGGTGTTCAGCCTGTTCTACCTCTTCTTGAGGGCTAGCTTTGCTTTGCTTGGTTGCGTCGAGCCGTTGCCCATCTCTTTGGGGACCAAGTTCTTTCGCTCTTTTCACTTGACCTTCTTCGGCTTTGCTATGCTTTTGGGTCATTTGGTCAAGTTCTCTCTTCTCCTTCTTCCTTCTTCTCTTTCTATTATGATTTGTGTTGGTAGTTGACAATGCACTCATCAAGGGGGAGATTGCGGATACATGGGTGTATACCGGGTCTCTGAGTGATGAGTGATTGTCAACTGTGATGATGCGCAAGTTCTTTGGCTTGTGTTGTGCAGGTGTCGAGCACGGATGTAGTGATCGAAGGCGAGGTGAAGGTCAAGTAGAGACGTGCCGTGCCGATGGACCGGGAGTGGCGAAGGGCGGACGTGAGGCTTGGACTGAGGGACCAGAGGCCCGAGGATCAGCTATGGTGGCTGGCAGCCTGTGGCAGCTACAAGTGAAGACTTGCGGTCATGTGTTGCCTGAGTCGTGGACTTGGGGACACGTGTCGGTGGACGGGGTGCACGGGAGGTGCATTCCAGCCACGACGTCGGTTTGGTGGTAGAGCCAGGGAAAAACCATCGGGTGGACGGTTTCCAGGTTTGGGCCTCAAAACCTCGGTGTGGACGGTTTCCAGGTTTGGGACTCAAAACCTGGGTGTGGATGGTTTCTGAGTTTGGCCACAAAACTCGGGCTGCGGACGGTTTCCAGGTTTGGGCCTCAAAACCTGGGCGTTGAGGGTTTGCTGAGTTTGGCCTCAAAACTCAGATGCTTGGTGGGCAGGTTTTCCGGTTTGGGCCTCAAAACCGGGGGTTGGCTGGAAAAGGCTGGTTTCCCGGTTTGGGCCACAAAACCGGGGGTGCAGAGCGAGGGCGGCACATGGCGGCAATCGGGAGGTTGCGTCGAGGCAACGCTACGAGTTGTGCGGGCGTGACCGTCGGATCCACCTAGCACCGAGTTGGTCCAGAATAACCATAGGGTTTAGCTGGTTCGCCCCGTGCCATCTTCGAGTCCCGTGCCATCTTCGAGTTCACAACCATATCAATACAAATCGGCCCCGTGCCATCTTCGAGTCCATTGTCGTGTCGTTGAGTTCTTCGAGAGGAATCATCGATCCGTCGACCTCCGTAAGTCTCGACAACCTTGTTATCATGTCTAGTATCATGTGGTGGATTTAGATGTGATGCAAGTAGTCTTGCTTGTTTGCAATGATCGTGCGGCGGATCTATGTTAACAAGTTTTCTTATGCTTTGCTTATGAGTAAATACCGTGCGACAGGCGTTTACTTGATATGTTTAGCAAAAGCAAGATAGTTATCGGCTCTGCTAGATTTGGCAAGATCTTGTAGATTCATTAAGTTATTATATGTTGCATGATTTAATTAATTTTGTAACACTCTTTTGCCCAATCTATATTGGCTTTGTTCGGCCTTGCTTTACAAGTTTACTTGTTTTTTCCAATAATTGCATGATCATGATGGCCGGATTAATCTCTAATCTAGATTGTTACGTGTTGTGGGTTCATACATATCGATCACATTTGAGCTTAGATAAAACTAGGTATCGTGCGGCAGATACAGGTTTTAGATTGGTTTAATCGTGTTTGTTTGCATGTTCCTTCTTCATGGACCCCAACTCGGCTAGTTTGCCGAGCTTGGTTACACGTCAATTTGTAATTTATCTTTACTTGTCCAAGCATGTCTTTTTCATGTACGTACGTTCGGCAATCAGCTGTTTACATATGTTTATGTCTAGAGATAGCCGAATGACCTTTAATCTTGTTGATAGACAGCTTCTATAGTTTTTTGTCGTCATGAGTGGCTTCAAGGCCGTAAATATGGAACTGTCTGGTCTCACCCGGCATGTTCCAGTTTTATTCTCACAGTTTTATCCCTTGTTGGTTTTCAGGTCAAACCGACTGGCACGTCTCCGGATTTCAAATCTCCCGGGCACCCGTTTGAAGCCACGCTTTCCGGCTTGCTGTGTGTCAGGCGCGGAATACCATTTTTGCGTCAACACACTTTTTTGGCATGCCCGGTGGGACAATCGGGTCAAAAACTTTGATTACTACCTTCTTCGTCATCGATGGCAAGGGGGCATATAGTTTGCTCTTAAGAAGGGATTGGAGACATGCAAACTGCTGTATTTCGTCTACTATGCATCAAATCCTCATTCAATGGATTGGGGATGATGTCAAAGTTGTCCATATGCTGATGATTCGGTGAGTGTTGCTACTGCAGAACCCGTTTACTGGGAGTATGATGGTGTCGAGTGCTTCTCTGGAAGAGTTTGGAAAGAAAGTCCTGTAAATGTTTTTGACAAGGACCAACAGCCGATCCAAGCAGTCGGCTCTCAGAGCATTTTTTCAAATGGATAATCCGATTGATGGTAATGAAGGAAAGTTGGGACGAGGTTTCATGTCGGCTGATAAATTAGAAGAAGTAAATGTTGGTAGTGAAGCCGAAACAAGACCAATATATGTCCGTGCAAATTTGGATCCAGAATATAGAATGAAATTGATAAACCTTTTGAAAGAGTTCAAGGATTGTTTTGCTTGGGATTACACAGAGATGCCCGGACTAGACCGTTCTATTGTTGAACTTCGATTACCGATCAAACCTGGGTATCCCCCCTACAAGCAACCTCCTCGGAAGATATTTAAGGAGGAGGTACTGGCCGATGTGAAAAAAGAAATTGAGAGATTATTGAAAGCAAATTTCATTCGGCCGTGTAGATATGCAGAGTGGATTTCAAACATAGTTCCAGTATATAAGAAGAATGGAAAGATGAGGGTTTGCATTGATTTTGGAGATGCCGGTTGCCGAATTGCTTGTTGATGCAGCGGCTGGTTATGAAGTCATCAGCTTTGTGGATGGCAATGCTGGATACAATCAGATTTTTATGGCGGTGGAAGATATTTCAAAGACAGCTTTTAGATGCCCTGGTCATATTGGTTTGTTTGAATGGGTTGTTATGACGTTTGGATTAAAGAATGTCGGTGCAACTTATCAAAGAGCTATGAATTATATGTTCCATGAGTTGATCAGCAAAATTGTAGAAATCTATATTGATGATGTATTCGTGAAGTCTAGGGATCATGAAGAACATTTGGCTGATTTGAGAAAGACTTTGGAATGCACAAGGAAGCATGGTTTGAGGATGAATCCAAACAAATGTGCTTTTGGGGTTTCAGCAGGTGAGTTTTTGGGGTTTCTAATCCACAAAGGAGGGATTGAAGTCAGAAAGAAAAGCATGGAAGCGATAGACAAAGTTGTCCCTCCAACCAACCTCACAGAATTGCATTCGCTGCTTGGCAAGATTAATTTTGTAAGAAGGTTTATATCTAACTTATCGGAAAGAGTTTTGCCTTTTTCTCCATTGCTGAAGCTTAAGAAAGTTCAAAAATTCATGTGGGGTGACGTACAACAGAAAGATTTTGATGAAATTAAAGAATACATGAAGGCACCACCGGTGTTGGTACCCCCACAGCTTGGTGAAGCTTTCAAGTTGTACGTGGCAGCCGATGGCCTAACAATAGGATTGGCCCTTATACAATAATTTGAGGGAAAAGAAAGAGTAATAGCTTACCTTAGCCGAAAGCTGTTAGACCCAGACACGAGGTATTCGGCTATAGAGAAACTTTGTTTATGTGTGTATTACTCATGTACCAAGCTTCGGCACTACTTATTAAATGCCGAATGCGTGATAGTTTCTGAATTTGATGTGATAAAGCATATTTTGTCAATGCCTATTTTGAACGGAAGGATCGGCCAGTGGATTTTAGCACTGTCGGAATTTGATTTAAGGTAAGAATCAGCAAAGGCAGTAAAAGGCCAGGCTATTGCTGATTTTGTTACTCATCATCGTGATCCTTCTACTAATATGGTAGATATCGCACCTTGGACTTTGTTTTTCGATGGTTCATCTTGTAGTAATGGTGGTGGTGCTGGTATTTTCTTGATTTCTCCACGAGGGTTGAGTTTTAAATATGTCATCTCCATTGAGTTTTATGTTACTAACAATCAAGCGGAGTATGAAGCATTGCTTAGAGGGCTTCGGCTGCTTGTAGAGATAAAAGCTGTTGTTGTCGAAATTTTTGGGGATTCTGAGTTGGTCATCAACCAATTAACCGGTCGGTATGAGTGTAAAAGTGATATATTGAGAGGGTATTATGAAGAATGTCAAGAGCTTTTAAAATATTTCCAGATGGCACAATGAAGAAGCAATAAATTAGCTCAGACTGCTTCTGGATATCGGGAAGATCATGAAGTTCTTGCTTTAGACGAAGATCGTGTCGTTGATGATTGGAGAAGAGAAATTGCTGATTATTTGAAAAACCCATCACAGAAGGTTTCCCGAAAGCTCAGATATAAAGCTCTTAAATTTACACTTCTTGATGATCAGTTGTACTATAAATCTATAGATGGAGTGCTCCTCAAGTGTTGAAGTCAAGAACAAGCCAAAAAGCTGATGTACGAAGTGCATGAAGGGTTATGTGGTGCACATCAATCGGCTTACCGAATGAAATGGATAATAAGGAGGACTGGGTATTTTTGGCCAACAATGCTCGAAGATTGTTTTGAATATTATAAAGGATGTCAAGATTGTCAGAGATTCGACAATATTCAAAGAGTTCCGGCATCGGCTATGAATCCAATTATCAAGCCGTGGCCGTTTAGAGGTTGGGCTATAGATTTGATTGGTCAAATTCATCCTCCTTCTAGCAAAGGACACAAGTTGGTACTATTAGCTACATATTACTTTACCAAATGGGTTGAAGCTATACCTTTGAAGAAGGTTACATCAGAAAACGCATGATCAATTTTGTTAAGGAACATATAGTTCATAGATTCGGAATCCCTCAAACTATTACAACGGACCAAGGGACCCAGTTTACGTCATCGGAATTTTGTGACTTTGCTGAAGAAATGGGGATCAAGTTATACAATTCTTCTCCTTATTATGCACAAGCCAATGGTCAAGCTAAAGCATCAAATAAGATTATGATTAAGATTATCCAGAAAAAGATTGATGAAAAGCCAAAGAAGTGGCATTTGGTTCTTAATGAAGCATTGTGGGCTTACCGAATGGCATGCCATGGGTCTACTCAAGCGTCTCCCTACGAGTTGGTTTATGGGCATTGTGCTGTGTTGCCATGGGAGTTGCAATCGAGTTCAAGACGAGTAACATTGCAGAGTGATTTAAGGAAAGAAGATTATAAAAATTTAATGATGGACGAACTAGAAGATTTGCACTTGGTTCGTCTTAAGGCATTGGAGAATATAGAGAAGAACAAATTGCGTGTTGCCAAGTATTACAATAAGAAAGTTAAATAAAAACACTTTGTAGAGGGAGATTTGGTTTGGATGGTTATATTGCCGATCGGGATGAAGGACAAAGCGTTCGGTAAATGGTCTCCAAATTGGGAAGGTCCTTTTCGGATAGTAAGACATGTACCTAGCAACGCATATATTTTGAAGACATTATTGGGAGAAGAATTTTCTAGAGCTATTAATGGGAGATTTCTCAAGAGATTCCATCCCAGTGTAGAAGTTGGCGCACAAACAGTCTCAAAGATTCTTCATGTGAAAAAAACAGCCGATGTGAAACATCACCTTTAGCAGAAAAATGCTCCAAGAGTTTGGAGAATAGCCGATATTGTTTGTATCGCCTTTAGTACAAGAACTGTTCATAACCCTAGTGACCCTAGCATTTTTCAAGTTGGCAGGTTTATCGGGAGGTGAGAAAGGCCAAGCGCAATAAATAAGATACCGAGTGACATGACATGTCAAAACGAGATCTAGTCGGCTAAGATGACGTCAAGCGTTTGGGGAGCGTTTTTCTGAAGAGATGTTGCAATCGGGAAAATCACTAAGGTAATCAGGAGATGCAAATAGACATTATTCAGGAAAACAACTTCGTTTATTCATGTACAGATCCGTCCTAGTACAAACTACTCCCGGAATAATCCGTTCAGAACGGACTGCGGATTGGTGACTCCGACGAGAGCAGCGGCATGATCATCATAAACTTCAAGATGATCTTCAATGCCTTCGATTTCATCTAGGCGTCCACCTGTGAAGCCGACCGGTTGGATGGAGTAGTCCTCGTTGGTCCGAGAGCTCATCGCCGCTAGCCCAAGGGAGACGCCAAGGTGCACGCCCTGGATGACGGCCTGATTTATGCGGCCATCCGTAGCGTCAAGGCGCGCCTCGGCTGAGTCCCCATGGGCATTCACCTTGATGGCAACTCTGTTCGCCGCCGCCCTCGGACGGTCATTCTCCGCAGAAAGAGCTAAAAGACTAAAGAATGAGTTTGTGATGCAGGAAAAGGCCAAAAGAAGATGGAATGAACGATAGATGTCAAACCGGTAATGGCATTGCAGAGCTGCTTTCGCTGGTCTTCCCATTCGGCTTCCTCAATGTTGTACTTCCTGGATACGTCCTCTAACTCCTTCTGGGCCTTATCCCTCTCCTCGCGGTACCGGAGAGCGTCCAAACGGTTGTAACGATTTATGGGCCGTTGTTGGGCTGGGTCAGGTTTTTGCTGATTTGAGGAGATCGTGGCTCCAGAATCAGGAAGCCGATAGGATTCGGCTAAGAATTGTTGCCGCATGAAGAGTTCAGTTTCAGTTGATTGTTTGGAAACTCATATTACCGATTGGCGCCGGAGACAGTGAGTTTGGCAAATGGTCTTCGAATTGGGAAAGACTATATTTTATTCCAGGCAATGGAATTTTAATAGGGAAGTCTTCAAGAAAGTAGTAAATGGAAAATCCCTTAAGAAGTACTATCCTAACATCGTCATGGATTGGGAAATTGAGAGGAATCTGGAATACTACATCTGAAAATAGCCGATTACGACAATTGCCTACAAAATAGAGATGATTGACATGGTTATCAGCAATAGCCGATGTGATATACATCGCTTTTAGAGCAAAAATAAGAGTCAATGATTAATTCACGAAGCAAAACACGCATTGATTTCAAAGGATTAGTCATAGATGGATTTCAAGGATCAAACAAAAAGGACTTTTTATTTACAAAAGGGGGTACAAGATTACAGTGAAGATCAATTCGTCCACCCCATCCTACGCCTAATCGAGAGGACGTGGTTGAAGGAATCGACCAGATCTGTTCCAGCTTCCTTCATGTCATCCACAGAATGTTCTACCTTGAATTCCAGCCCCCGCTCACAGACGTCGAATCTGCGAAGTCGGCACCGGAGTGAGTCTGTACAGCGTTGAAGGCAAGCGCTGCGCCATATCCCATGCCAGCCCTGGAGATGTCGGGAAGGATTCGGTTGACCTCGTTCACCCGATCCAAGGCTGTCGTACCCACCGCATTGGCCGTAATGGCAAGCTTGGCGACGACAGTTTCAAGAGCATGAAGTTTTGCCTCCAGAGCTGAAGGGGAGAAGAGTAAGTAAAAGCAAGAGGGGAAACAAAGATAGAAATGATGAAAATATTCACCAGCAGCCCGATTCTGAGCGGTGTCACGTTCTCGGGAGACTCGAATAATCTCCAGATCCTTCTCCTCCAGATCAAGCTGAAGGCCTATGACTTGTAGAGTCAGTTTTTCAGAGAAATCATCATCGATGCGGATACATGGGTGTATGCCGAGTCTCTGAGTGATGAGTGATTGTCAACTGGGATAATGCGCATGTTCTTTGGCTTGTGTTGTGCAGGTGTCGAGCACAGAGACAGTGACCGAGGGCAAGGTGAAGGTCAAGTAGAGACGTGCCGTGCCGACGGACTAGGAGCGGTGAAGGGCGGACGTGAGGCTTGGACTGAGGGACCGGTGGCCTGAGGATCAGCCGTGGTGGCTGGCAGCCTGGGACAGCGACGAGCGAAGACTTGCGGGACATGGTGTTGCTCGGGTCGAGGACCTGGGGACACATGTCGGTGGACGGGGTGCACGGGCGGTGCATCCCCTCTACAGCATCGGTTTGGTGGTAGAGCCAGAGAAAAACCATCGGGTGCACGGTTTCCAGGTTTGGGCCTCAAAACCTGGGCGCGGATGGTTTCCGAGTTTGGCCACAAAACTCGGGCTGAGGACGGTTTCCAGGTTTGGGCCTCAAAACCTGGGCGCTGGCGGGTTTCCTGGTTTCGGCCTCAAAACCTGGGGATGGACTTGGAGGCTGGTCTCCCGGTTTAGGCCTCAAAACCAGGGGTGAACGTGAAGGCCTGGTTTCCCGGTTTCGGCCACAAAACCGGGTGCCAAGTCCGTGAAGAGGACGCAGAGCGGTGGCGGCACGTGGCGACAATCGGTGAGGTTGCGTCGAGGCAACGCTACCAGTTGTGTGGGCGTGGCCGTCGGATCCACCTACCATCGAGTTGGTCCAGAATAACCTTAGGGTTTAGCTGGTTCGCTCTGTAAGTAGTTAGGGGTAGAGTGGGAATTAGGAATAGTTAGAATTAGGATAAATAGGGGGAGACACCCACCTCCCAAAGCATCTCAGTCATTTGCTCTTTGCTTCTAGGGTTTCCTGTTCTCCCAATCCCCTGTTGTAGCTAGCTGAGATCCGCAGAGAACCATACCTCTGTGTACTGGAGATTTTGAGGAAGTGAGGCCGTAACCTCATTGTTGTAGCATGTGGTAGCCACACGGTTGCAATTTGGCAGTTGTGATTCGCGTTTTGTTTGTGTTCTTCGCGGAATCCTTTTTCTCCATGCTTATCCCGTCGTTCGATCTCTTTGCTCGGTTCATCTTTTACAAATCCATTTGAACCAAGTTATCCTAGGTCATGAGGCACTTCTTTCCACCGAAGGAATTTACCTCTAACCTCATGATCTAGGAGATCGAATCGATTTTGGTTTTGGGTCAAGCTTTTCTCCCTCCCCCGAAATTCTTCGATTCATCAATTTGGAGATAGGTTCGAGCCATGATCTCTTAGAGATAGCTCACTATCCTCCTTGTGACTACTCTCTCCAAGTTTGATCCCTAGAGGATTTGTTTTGGGTGAGATCGAGTCGAATTCGTGATCGAATAGTGCTGCTGCGGGGTGACCGGACGCTGGCTCGAGTTGACCGGACACGTCCGGTGGTTGAATGCCACGTGGATGAAACTTCAGTAGTCGACCGGACGCTCTGCTCGATTGTCGACCGGACGCATAGATTCTACTGTTCATTGCGATTGTCTTCTGCTGACCGGACGCACTGCTCTCGACCGGACGCTCCTCGCCTGTGAGTTCGGTCAGGAACAGTAAGGGTCCCGAGAGGAATTTTTGAAACTAGACGCGTCCGGTGCTTCCTGACCGGACGCAGGCCAGAGTCCGGTCAGTACTGTTTTGTGCTATTTCGTCTGCGGTTTCTTCGTTTGTTGTTGGTTTTAGTTTCCGATTTTTGTGTTGGATTTCTAGAGTCGTAGAGTGTCTCGCTGTGCTTCGTGGAAGCATCCACCCTATGTCTAGGGTCGAGGACACTTACGAGCTCTAGGGTTTGCTCTTGGGGTTGAGTTTCGGGACAGTGGTGACAATATTCCGAAAGGAATTTTGAAGCTCCCATTCACCCCCCTCTAGTCGCTTTCTGATTGCATTCTCGGTCCTTCAATTGGTATTGGAGCAGGTTAAGGATCTTCCACCTTAGCCGGTTCCAGATCCACAGAAGGCGACATGGATCGCGGCGTGGGCAAACCGCCGTTCTTTGATGGGACGAACTATGCGTATTGGAAGATACGCATGTCGGCCTATCTCCAGAGCATGGGCTCTTCTGTCTGGGATATTTGCAACAAGTCCGATTACGTTGTTCTGGCTACTCGTGTCTCTCAGTTTCAGATCGATGAGCACGAAGCAAATAGCCGGGCACGTAACGCCTTGTTCTCCTGTTTGAGCATGTCTGAGTTTGATCGCGTTTCACACCTCCCCACGGCTCGTGAGATTTGGGCGACCCTCATGCGCTTCCATGAGGGAACCACTCAAGTCAAATCCCGTCTCTACGAGTCGCACAAGCGGGAGTATGAGAACTTTCGACACTTGCCTGGCGAGAGCATAGAAAGTTTATTTGCTCGCTTTCAGGTCATTGTCAACAAGATGCGAGCTAACAAGGAGCTGTTGCCTTTTGACGATCATGAGAGGGCTTTGAAGCTTTTGCACACTCTTGATCGGTCGGTGTGGGACTCAAAGGTCCAAGCGATCATCGAATCATCTAACTATGAGACCCTCACTTGCGACGAGCTTTTTAGCAAGCTCAAGTCTAGTGAGATTGACGCCATGTCGAGGGCTTCTTATAAAAACCCTTCTGGCCCGACTATGGCTTTGGTTTCTGGCTCTTCTGCTAACCCCTCTGGAGGATTTGCACTTTCTTCACTCTTTTCTGTCACAGAGGACCAGCTGGAGTCTTTGGGGGATGACGAGTTGGCGATGCTCGCCAACCGGTTCTCGCGGTTCCACAACAACCGCATGAACCGTCGCCGCGGAGGAGGACCCTCAGGATGCTTCGAGTGCGGCGACCCCGACCACTTCATCGCCAACTGTCCCAAGAAGAAGCACTCAACTAGGAAGGGCGATCATGGGCACAAGTACGACTCCGGCAAGCGCAAGGAGAAGTACATCCCCGCGAGGCACAAGCGGAGGGGCAGCTTCGACAAGGAGTACATCAAGAAGAAGTACTTGGAGAAGGCACAGGCTGAGCAGCGTGCGTTCTTCGCCACGCTCAGCGACGTCGACGGCTTGGATGACGACTCCGCTTGCTCAAGCGATGACGAGTCCGAGAAGAAGAAGAGGATCGAGGACAAGCTGAACGGTCTCTGCTTCTTCGCCAACGACGACGGCCTCTGCACCATGGCACTTGGTGATGAGGTCGACGACAGGCTGGAGGACGCCCCTCGGAACGACAACGATGACGACACCTCCCAGGTATCTCTCACCCACGACGAGCTTTCTGCTGAGGTCAAAAAGCTTACTGCC
The DNA here is from genome assembly GCA_009763385.1 of Coix lacryma-jobi var. lacryma-jobi. NCBI lineage: Eukaryota > Viridiplantae > Streptophyta > Magnoliopsida > Poales > Poaceae > Coix > Coix lacryma-jobi. Next base: position 81,953,684 of record CM019824.1, on the reverse strand, counting down.
GCCTTGCTTAGTCAGTATAAGTTGCTTAGGTGTGCTGCTAGAGAGCGCAAGGAGTTTAGGCAGAAGTGGGAGGACACGGTGAGGGAGCTTGAGTTTGCCAAGTCCACCGTGGTCGTTTCTGAGGAGGTGGAGTGTGAGATGTGCACCAAGCACATGACTGACCTTCTCACCTTGAGATGTAAGTATGCTGCTTTGGTAGGAGAGGTGGATGAGCTGAAGGCTAGATCCTCGCTGTTGGGTGCGTGCAAGTCCTGTGCTGGCTTGCAAACCGAGCTGGCAGAGAAGAATGCCAAGATTGAGTCTCTTGAGAAGGCCAGCTCGGGAAGCACTTGTGTGACTAGGTGCGCTTTGTGTGAGGGTTTGGAGATGGAGATCGCTAATGTGAAGCATGACAAGATGCAAACCGAGGAAGAAATCGCATACATTCGGACCATCTTGTCATGGGTATCTTGTCGTGAGCCGCAGCTTGGGATGATGATCTCCCAGTTCAAGCATGTTGCTGGAGGTCCTGGTGTAGGTTTTGCTCCGGGTGTTGATCTTTCTGTTTTTGGGAAGATTGGAGAGTCGAGTGGTCTTAACCCATGTGAGAAGCCCAACTCCACCACTACTCCCAAACTTACCAAGCTTCCACCCAAAGAGCCTCTCAAGCCTAACACCCAGGATGGGGTCTTTGACGAACCTCCGAGAGCTCCACCCAAGAACCAAGTGTGGCATCCCAAACCCAACCACTTGAAGAACAAGCTTGATACGATGCCACCTATCCAGGAGGAGTGTTTGCCGCAAAAGGGCAAAGTGATCCAAACCCACAACCGTGTGTACCAACAACCCCCTTTGAGAGCGGTGAGGTACCATTGTGAGCATTGTGGGAGAGATGGACACTTGAGTGAGTTCTGCTTTCGGCGCAAAAGAGAGGCGCGCCGTGCTAGGGAAATGAACAATCCGGACATGTACCATCCTTTCCATGATGTACATGTGCCGAATGTTCAGAGGCGTGCTGCTAGGCCCAGAGGTCCAGAACCTCAAGTTCCCAGGCCTAGGCAGCGGAGAGGACGTGCCCAGCGGGAGCCTGCAGTTGTAGGCTATGGACCCCGTGGCGGTGGCTTTGTAGTTGAGCGTTTTCCCCCACCGCGTTTTGAGTATCGCGATGGACGCTCTTCCCTTAGCGGACCACATTTTCCTCAACGTGGTGATCGCTTCCCCCGTAGGCATGCTAGGAATGGTTTTTCTACTAACCGTTCTTTTGAGCAGCCGGCCCAACACTGGTATTCCTCCTACTTCACTAACCCCAGTGTTGGACCGTATGCTCACCCTATGTCTTTTTATTGATGTAGGTAAAATGTTTGGAGAACGTTTGGTTGGTGGATTCCGGTTGTTCGAGGCACATGACCAGAAACGCCAAGTGGTTCTCCAGTCTTAGTCCGGTCGTCGAGAAGGAGTTTATCACCTTCGGCGACAATAGCAAAGGTAAGGTTTTGTCTCGTGGGTCGGTGCGAGTTAATGAGCACTTTGTGTTGTGCGATGTTGCTCTTGTTTCTAACTTGCATTTTAACCTTCTTTCTGTTTCGCAACTTTTCGATGATGACTATGAGATTCATTTTAAACCGAATCTCAGTCGTATTTTGGATCCTCAGGGCAATCTTGTGTGTTTGATTTCGCCCTTTGGAATAGCCTTTTGTGCGAATTTCTTGGAGTCTTTTGGCACTTCTCGTTGTCTTGTGGCTGGACCTTCCTCCTCTGATCTTTGGAAGTGGCATAGGAGAGTTGGACATTTGAGCTTCGACTTGCTTGCAAGGCTTAGTTCACTTGGCCTAATCCGAGGATTGCCCAAGTTGCATGTAGAGAAGGATCTTGTTTGCCACTCTTGTAGACATGGGAAGATGGTTGCCGCTCCCCACCATCCAGTGACTTAGGTCATGACCAAGCGCCCTGGAGAGCTTTTGCACATGGACCTTGTTGGTCCGGCTCGGGTGAGCTCGGTTGGCGGGAAGTGTTATGTGCTTGTTGTTGTTGATGACTTTTCGAGATATTCGTGGGTCTTCCTTTTAGCTGAGAAGACCGAGACTTTCTCCTTTTCTCGCAATCTGATTTTACGTCTTCAGAATGAGTTCCTTTTGAACTCGATGGGAGCTATTAGGAGTGATAATGGCTCCGAATTCAAAAATTCGGATTTTGAGAAATTTTGTAACTCCTTGGGTTTGGAGCATCAGTTTTCTTCCCCCTACACACCACCGCAAAATGGTGTTGTAGAGAGGAAGAATCGGACCCCTGTAGAGATGGCCAGGACGATGCTCGATGAGCATAGGACTCCTAGGCGATATTGGGCCGAAGCTATGAACACTGCATGCTATATTTCCAATCACATTTTTCTCCGAGCTTTCTTGAAAAAGACTTCTTATGAGTTGCGATTTGGGAGACAGCCCAAGGTAAGTTATTTTAGAGTTTTCGGTTGCCACTGTTTTATATTGAAGAAAGGCAACTTGGACAAATTTGAGTCTCGTTCTTCTGACGGTGTGTTTTTGGGTTATAGCGCTCATACTCGTGCTTATCGTGTACTTAACTTTGACACTAACCGAGTCATGGAGACATCTGATGTCACCTTCGACGAGACCATGGTTTGTCCTTCTTCTCGTTTTGAGCGTGCAGGTGATCATGAGGTTGGTGAGCCTCTTTTTGATGACGAGGACGAGGGTGCTAAAGGTATGGATGATCCAGCACCCCCTCCACCTGCTGTGCCGCAAGGAGCGGCTTCTATGATGACTCACGGCCCCGACACGTCTTCTTCCTGGGGGCCGTGGGATGCACCACCCCGAGCGGTACCTTTTGTACCCGGGGAGGCACCAACTGTTGTTGAGGGGGAGATCACTTCTGCACGAGAGGCGCCACGACACATCCAGCGCCAACACCCCCCTCAGCAGATGATCGGCAGCATCGACGAACGTGTCACTCGGTCCAGATACTATGAGCAGGGAGTTCGAGATGAGTATGATGGGCGAGCTGACTTTCTTTCTCGGATTGCAAATTAAGCAATCCCGAGAAGGGACGTTTGTGCACCAGGGCAAGTATACCAAGGACTTGCTGAAGAGGTTCGATATGGGTGAGGCCAAGCCTCTTCCAACACCCATGTCGACCACGACGGCCCTGGATGCGGACAAGGATGGAGAAGCTGTGGACCAGAAGGAGTACCGAAGCATGATCGGGTCGCTGCTCTACCTGACGGCGACACGCCCGGACAGCAAGTTCGCGGTGTGTCTGTGTGCGCGCTTTCAGGCGTCGCCGCGCACTTCTCACCGTCATGCAGTGAAGCGCATATTCAGGTACCTTCGTTTCACACCTGAGTTCGGGATTTGGTATTCAGCTTCCTCTACCCTCTCCCTTTGCGGTTATTCCGATGCTGATTTTGCTGGTTGTCGCATTGAGCGCAAGTCCACTTCTGGGACTTGCCAATTTATTGGTTCTTCTCTTGTATCGTGGTCTTCTCGCAAGCAGTCTAGTGTCGCCCAGTCTACCACGGAGGCTGAGTATGTCGGTGCGGCTAGCTGCTGTTCCCAGTTTCTTTAGATGATGGCCACTTTGCGTGATTTTCGTCTGAGCTTTACTCGTGTTCCCTTGCTTTGTGACAGCACGAGTGCGATTAGCGTTGCTAAGAACCTCGTGCTTCACTCAAAGACCAAACACATTGATGTGCGCTTTCATTTTCTGCGAGACCACTATGAGAAGGGTGATATCGACCTTCGCCATGTCGATACTCATCATCAGTTGGCTGATATTTTCACCAAGCCTTTGGACGAATCAACCTTTAATCGGTTGAGGGGTGAGCTTGGTGTGTGTTTCCCCTTTTAGATGGGAGAACATTTTGGTTCTTGTATCATAAACTGACTATTTTTTGTTTTATTTTCTTTTGCATTTCAGCATACGCTTTTACATTCTGAGCTTCATGCATATAATCTTTAAAATGTAACTATGCTCTGTTTAGTATGCTCTGATGCTTTATGTTGATGCTAGTAGCTTATGCTCTTTCTGATCACAGATACATGTTGTGAGATGAGCTATTTTCGAATGGTGAACCTGCCTAATGGACTTAAAATTGAAAATGTTCACCATTGAGATATGCAACTAGCATGTGTAGGATGTGTTGAATTCACTCGTGCTTTTCATATATGCAAGGTTGCTATGTCTCTAGTTCTGAGTCTGTCACTTGCTTGGTCTGTTCATATTCTGTTAATAAAATCTGAACCAAGTTTTTAAGTGAAATGAAAAGATTGAGATGGGATTGCTTGTCAACACATCACAGTTTCGAGACTGTTTCTCATTGCACTTTGAGTTAAACTTGAGCTGTGTAGTGTATGACCGAAACTGTTGCTTTAAGCTTCTGATTGCTTCTGCATAGGCTTTGCACAGTTGAAAAGTTAGGCAATGACAAGCTTTCAACCTCTCGCAATCACATGCAAAATTATGAACTTGTGCTATTTCACCGCTGCAACTCCGATCTAAAATTTTGAAATCACAAGTTATGCTTCATTCCATAGCATGATGGTTGAACTTTGCTAGGGGTAGTTCACCTTGCATACATGGTTAGCACTTGTCTGTTTTCCTGTCTATACATGTGTAGTGCTATTTTGATGGTGAACACCTTTTTGGCTATAAACTGCTCACTTTGCTCGTATGTTCATATTTCATATTTGGTGATCAGTTTGAGCCTTCGCTAGCTTGTATGCTTTCCAGTGAGTCATTGGAGCTATACTGTTTAGAGCATCTTTGCATTTTCTTGACTATATTCCTGAAGCTGTTAACTTGCATTTTGACTCATATGCATGTTGGAAGGGGGAGAACTTCTCTTGTTGGCACTTTTGTTGGTGCATTTTCTGAGGGGGAGAAAATCGTTTTCAATTCTTGTCGCTTGATGGTGCATTTTCAACTAAGGGGGAGAAAATTTGGACAAATCATGTCTCCCATGTTGGCGGTTGTGTGCACCATGCAAGGGGGAGTTTGCTCGTGCTGAATTTTTGAAAATTCCAATTGGTTCGAAGCGCTTTGCTAGTTGTGTTGAGCTTTTACCTCTATCTTGAGGGACTAGCAGTCGCACCTTTGTTTTAGTTGGGTTTAGTTGGTATCGAGCTTTCCAGTTGATGTCGAGCTTTCTTGCTAGTTGTGTTGAGCCTCTGCGCCTCTATCTTGAGGAACTAGCATTTTGCTTTGATTTATGTTTTTCAATTGGTATCGAACCTTTTCTTGCTAGCGGTGTTGAGCCTGTTCTACCTCTTCTTGAGGGCTAGCTCTGCTCTGCTTGGTTGCGTCGAGCCGTTGCCCATGTCTTTGGGAACCAAGTTGTTTCGCTCTTTCCACTTGACCTTCTTCGGCTTTGCTATGCTTTTGGGTCATTTGGTCGAGTTCTCTCTTCTCCTTCCTCCTTCTATTTCAATTATGATTTGTGTTGGTAGTTGACAATGCACTCATCAAGGGGGAGATTGCAGATACATGGGTGTATGCCAAGTCTCTGAGTGATGAGTGATTGTCAACTGGGATAATGCGCATGTTCTTTAGCTTGTGTTGTGCAGGTGTCGAGCACAGAGACAGTGACCGAGGGCAAAGTGAAGGTCAAGTAGAGACGTGCCGTGCCGATGGACCGGGAGCGGTGAAGGGCGGACGTGAGGCTTGGACTGAGGGACCGCTGGCCTGAGGATCAGCTGTGGTGGCTGGCAGCCTGGGACAGCGACGAGCGAAGACTTGCGGGACATGGTGTTGCTCGGGTCGAGGACCTGGGGACACATGTCGGTGGACGGGGTGCACGGGCGGTGCATCCCCTCTACAGCTTCGGTTTGCTGGTAGAGCCAGAGAAAAACCATCGGGTGGACGGTTTCCAGGTTTGGGCCTCAAAACCTGGGCGCGGATGGTTTCCGAGTTTGGCCACAAAACTCGGGCTGAGGACGGTTTCCAGGTTTGGGCCTCAAAACCTGAGCGTTGGCGGGTTTCCTGGTTTCGGCCTCAAAACCAGGGGAAGGACTTGGAGGCTGGTTTCCCGGTTTGGGCCTCAAAACCGGGGGTGAAGTCCGTGAAGAGGACGCAGAGCAGTGGCGACACGTGGCGGCAATCGGTGAGGTTGCGTCGAGGCAACGCTACCAGTTGTGCGGGCGTGGCCGTCGGATCCACCTACCATCGAGTTGGTCCAGAATAACCTTAGGGTTTAGCTAGTTCGCTCTGTAAGTAGTTAGGGGTAGAGTGGGAATTAGGAATAGTTAGAATTAGGATAAGTAGGGGGAGACACCCACCTCCCCAAGCATCTCAGTCATTTGCTCTTTGCTTCTAGGGTTTCCTGTTCTCCCAATCCCCTGCTGTAGCTAGCTGAGATCCGCAGAGAACCATACCTCTGTGTACTGGAGATTTTGAGGAAGTGAGGCCGTAACCTCATTGTTGTAGCGTGTGGTAGCCACACGGTTGCAATTTGGCAGTTGTGATTCGCGTTTTGTTTGTGTTCTTCGCGGAATCCTTTTTCTCCATGCTTTTCCCGTCGTTCGATCTCTTTGCTCGGTTCATATTTTGCAAATCCATTTGAACCAAGTTATCCTAGGTCGTGAGGCACTTCTTTCCACCGAAGGAATTTACTCTAACCTCACGGTCTAGGAGATCGAATTGATTTTGGTTTCAGGTCAAGCTTTTCTCCCTCCCCCGAAATTCTTCGATTCATCGATTTGGAGATAGGTTCGAGCCATGATCTCTTAGAGATAGCTCACTATCCTCCTTGTGACTACTCTCTCCAAGTTTGATCCCTAGAGGATTTATTTTGGGTGAGATCGAGTCGAATTGGTGATCGAACAGAGCTGTTGCGGGGTGACTGGACGCTTGCTCGAGTTGACCGGACGCGTCCGGTGGTTGAATGCCACGTGGATGAAACTTCAGTAGTCGACCGGACGCTCTGCTCCATTGTCGACCGGACGCATAGATTCTACTTTTCATTGCGATTGGCTTCTGCTGACCGGACTCACTGCACTCGACCAGACGCTCCTCGCCTGTGAGTCCGGTCAGGAACAGTAAGGGTCCCGAGAGGAATTTTTGAAACCGAACGCGTCCGGTGCTTCCTGACCGGACGCAGGCAAGAGTCCGGTCAGTACTGTTTTGTGCTGTTTGGTCTGCGGTTTGTTCGTTTGTTGTTGGTTTTAGTTTCCGATTTTTGTGTTGGATTTCTAGAGTCGTAGAGTGTCTCGCTGTGCTTCGTGGTAGCATCCACCCTACGTCTAGGGTCGAGGACACTTACGAGCTCTAGGGTTTGCTCTTGGGGTTGAGTTTCGAGACAGTGGTGACAAGATTCCGAAAGGAATTTTGAAGCTCCCATTCACCCCCCCCCCCCTCTGATCGATTTCTGATTGCATTCTCGGTCCTTCAATCGATCTTCCTGAACAAAAGTAACGAAGTAAGAATGGCTGCTTCATTTTGAAACAAAAAAATAGAGAAGAGCAACCTCTTCTTGGAAGTGCTGGAAGCACCAAGCTCGGAGCCTTGTCTGCCTGCCACAGAAGACATCTTCTAGATTGGGTTAGATGATGATAGGAAGAAGAAGGGTTTTTCTTGGTTTTGAGATCAAAACAGGGGAGTTTGAAGGTGTAAGCTGAAACAGAATGAAGGGTGACTTAAAAAGACCCCAAAGGGTGCATTGGAAGGTGAATCGGCAGGTAAGACAATTATGGCACGCGGAATTTCCACAAGAGTAGATGCTTCCGGAAGTTCCACATCAGTAGTTCGAGAGAAAGGAATTTTGGAATAAATATTTATCCCAAAATTTGGGGGCATGTGTTAACACCAGATTTTTGCACGCATAAGAAGATGACAGGTGGGCCAGTATACGGAGATAGGCGTATAAGGCATTCGGCAGGTATCCATGCGGTCGACTAGTTTTCATGGGTTCGGCAATTGCTTATGCGGTCGGCTATTCTGAGAAAGAGGAGTTCCGTTGAAGCGGCGGTAGCAAGAGCCGATCGAGCAACAAGATGGCGATAATTAAGGCAATGAAGATTCCGAAGGAAGTCGAAGGCCAAAAATATTGTATTTTTCCTTAACGTTTCATAGTCGTATCCTCTTAGGACTCATTTTGTGTCCAGGGTATAAATATAGACAATTGGCTATTGTAAAGAGGGTTCACAACCATATCAATACAAACTGGCCCCGTGTCTTCTTCGATTCCTTTGTCATGTCATCGAGTTCTTCGAGAGGAATCATCGATCAGTTGACCTCCGTAAGTCCCGACAACATTGTTATCATGTCTAGTATCATGCGGTGGATTTAGATGTGATGCAAGTAGTCTTGCTTGATTGCAATGATCGTGCGGCGGATCTATGTTAACAATCAAGAAGTCTTTGCTTATGCTTTGCTTATGAGTAAATACCGTGCGGCAGGCGTATACTTGATATGTTTAGCAAAAGCGAGATAGTTATCGGCTCTGCTAGATTTGGCAAGATCTAGTAGATTCATTAAGTTATTATGTGTTGCATGATTTAATTAATTTTGTAACACAATTTTGCCCAATCTAGATTGGCTTTGTTCGGCCTTGCTTTATAAGTTTACTTGTTTTTCCAATAATTGCATGATCATGATGGCCGAATTAATCTCTAATCTAGATTGTTACGTGTTGTGGGTTCATACATATCAATCACGTTTAAGCTTAGATAAAACTAGATATCGTGCGGCAGATGCAGGTTTTAGATTGGTTTAATCGTGTTTGTTTGCATGTTCCTTCTTCATGGACCCCAACTCGGCTAGTTTGCCAAGCTTGGTTACACGTCAATTTGTAATTTATCTTTACTTGTCCAAGCATGTCTTTTTCATGTACGTACGTTCGGCAATCAGCTGTTTACATATGTTTATGTCTAGAGATAGCCGAATGACCTTTAAACTTGTTGATAGACAGCTTCTATAGTTGTATGTCGTCATGAGTGGCTTCAAAGCCGTAAATATGGAACTGTCTGGTCTCACCCGGCATGTTCCAGTTTTATTCTCACAGTTTTATCCCTTGTTGGTTTTCAGGTCAAACCGACTGGCACGTCTCCGGATTTCAAATCGCCCGGGCACCCGTTTGATGCCATGCTTTCCGGCTTGCTATGTGTCAGGCGCGGAACTTTGTTTTTGCGTCAACAGTGGGGTAGTTCAACTCGTGCTTCTTTAACTGCCTGGAAGCATAAGTTATTACCCATCCTTCTTGCATCAGCACAACACCCAATCCAATCCTGGATGCGTCACAATACACATCAAAAGAACAGGAGTAGTGGTGAGGCACTTCTTGAGGATTTGAAAAGACTCTTCACACTCTGGGCTCCACTTGAACTTGACCTCTTTCTGCAGCAGCATGGTCATTGGTCTAGCTATCTTGGAGAAATCTGGAATGAACCGACGATAATACCCTACTAGACCAAGAAACTGTCGAACTTGATGCACTGACACAGGAGATTGCCACTTCAACACATCTTGCACCTTGCTTGGATCCACCGAGACTCCTTCAGGGGTTAAGACATGCCCCAGGAACTGCACTTTTTCTAACCAAAACTCACATTTGCTAAACTTGGCATATAACTTATCTTCGCGTAGTCGACTCAACACTACCTAAAGATGTTGAGCATGCTCCTCTCTATCCTTGGAGTAGATCAAGATATCATCAATGAAAACCACCACAAACTTATCCAACTCCGGCATGAAGACTGCGTTCATGAGGTACGTGAAGAAGGCAGGAGCATTGGTGAGGCCAAAATACATAACTAAATGAAGGACCGAGAATACAATAGCAAGGCGACCAGAGGGGGGTGAATGGGAGCTCAAAAAATTTCTCTCGAAACTTTGGCCTTTTGTTCCCAAAATCAACCCCCGAAAGCTTCGATCGAAACCGTGATGCCCACGACCCTTGGAAGAGGGTGGATGATCCCTAGGATCACAGCGAGGCACCACAAAGCGATAGCAAACCAAACACCAAAAATACCGGCACAAGTTCGACCCTCAAAAACCAAGTCCCGAACGTAGATAGACGGCTACGTCGAGAGATCCCCAAATACCTATGCTAACAAGTAGCAAAGATACCTAGAGAGGTTCCTTGATCAACTCTAGGGCCAAACGAGAAGTTCGGAAACCAAGCGAAGAAGCCGGGAGAGCAAATGCACTAAACCGCAACAAACAGCAGGATCCCGGACTGTCCGCCGGTATGGTCTCGGACTGTCCGGGCTTACTGCGGACTGTACGCCACAGAAGCTCGGACTGTCCACCGGCCAAATGGACAAAACAGCAAGGTTGCTGAACGTCCTTGCTCGACTCCCGGACTGTCCGCGAAATTCAACTGCGGACTATCCGCCGGTCAAAAAATCTCCAAGGCAACCGAGGAACGCAGCCACTGATCTGGCTCACCCCCGATGCCCGGACTGTCCGCGATACCAGGCGCGGACTGTCCGCGACCTTGCAGAGAGGGCGATTTCGGTCGCCCTTCTCACAAATCCTCCCAAAATCGAATCAACTCACAATCCCACGTTCCCAAACTTGGAGAGGATGATCACGATGTAGTTAGGAGACTATCCCCAAGAAATCATCTGCTCAAATCGATTCAATCACCGGGAAATCGTAAGGGGAGGAGTATGAACGAAAAAGCGCCACGAAAACGAAATCAACCCGATCTACTTGTTCGTGAGGAGTTAGACGAATTCCTTCAGTGGAAATGATCTCCTCACTATAAAGAACAAGTTGATTCAAACGGATTTCGCAAAGACGCAGTAGAGATGGAGATCGAGTGATGGGAAAATCGCGGAGAAACTAAGAACGTGAAGAACATGAACAAAAACACGAATCAAGTCATCGATCTGCAACCGTGTGGCTACCACACGCTACAACAGTGAGATTACGGTCTCACTTCTTCAAAATCTCCAGTACACAGAGGTATGGTTCTCTGCGGATCTCAGCTAGCTACAGTAGGGGATTGGGAGAGCAGGAAACCCTAAGTGCAAAGAGCAAATAACTGAGATGGGATGGGAGGAGGGTGTCTCCCTCTACTTATCCTAATTCTATTTCCTATTCTACCCCTCTCTAAGTACAGAGCGAACCAGCTAAACCCTAAGGTTATTCTGGACCAACTCGATGGTAGGTGGATCCGACGGCCACGCCCGCACTACTGGTAGCGTTGCCTCGACGCAACCTCACCGATTGCCGCCACGTGCCGCCACTGCTCCGCTCGTCCTTTTCACGGACTTCGCCACCGGTTTTGAGGCCTAAACCGGGAAACTAGCCTTCACGACCAACCCCCAGTTTTGAGGCCCAAACCGGGAAACCAGCCGCCCATCGCCTGAGTTTCGTGGCCCAAACTCAGAAACCCGCAGCGCCCAGGTTTTGAGGCCCAAACCTGGAAACCGTCCACCCGATGGTTTTTCTCTGGCTCTACCACCAAACCGAAGCAGTTGAGGGAATGCACCGCCCGTGCACCCCGTCCACCGACGACACGTGTCCCCAGGTCCTCGACCTAGGCAACACCGTGCCCGCTAGTCTCCGCTCGTCGCTGTCCCAAGCTGTTAGCCACCACAGCTGATCCTCGCGCCACCAGTCCCTCAGTCCAAGTCTCACGTTCGCCCTTCGCCACTCTCGGTCCATCGGCACGGCACGTCTCTACTTGACCTTCACCTTGCCTTTGATCACTGTATCCGTGCTCGACACCTGCACAACACAAGCCAAAGAACATGCGCATTATCCCAGTTGACAATCACTCATCACTTAGAGACTCGGCATACACCCATGTATCCGCAATCTCCCCCTTGATGAGTGCATTGTCAACTACACACACAAATCAAAATGAAATAGAAGGAGGAAGAAGGGAGAGGAGAGAACTTGACCAAATGACCCAAAAGCATAGCAAAGCCGAAGAAGGTCAAGTGGAAAGAGCAAAACAACTTGGTTCCCAAAGACATGGGCAATGGCTCGACGCAACCAAGCAAAGCAAAGCTAGCCCTCAAGAAGAGGTAGAACAGGCTCAACACCGCTAGCAGGAAAGCTTGACACCAATTGGAAAAAACAATTGAACATCAAGTAAAACAGTGCTAGCCCTCAAGAAGAGGCCGAACGGGCTCAACACCGCTAGCAAATACCAATCGAAAAATTAAAGCAAAATGCTAGTCCCTCAAGACAGAGGCACAGAGGCTCAACACAACTAGCAAAGCGCTCCGAACCAATTGGAAATTTCAAAAAAACTCATCACGAGCAAACTCCCCCTTGCATGGTGCACACAACCGATTCTTCTCCCCCTTAGTTGAACATGGGAGGCATGATTTGTCCAAATTCTCCCCCATAGTTGAAAATGCACCATCAAGTGAAAAATGCATCAACAAGCAATCAAGCAAGATCTCCCCCTGGGAAAATGCACCATCAAATGTGCCAACAAGAGAAGTTCTCCCCCTTCCAAAATGCATATGAGTCAAAATGCAAGTTAGCAGCTTCAGGAATATAGTCAAGAGAATGCAAGGATGCTCTACACAGTTATAACTCCAATGACTCAACATTATCCATAAACTGCTAGCAAAGGCTCAAACTGATCACTATATACGAAATATGAACATATGAGCAAAGTGAGCAGTTTTAGCCAAAGAGGTATTCACCATCAAAATAGCACTACACATGTATAGACAGGAAAATAGCACCAAGCTGCAAAAAGACTAAACCAAAAGAAAAACAAGACAAACAAAAAAAAGTCAGTTTATGATACAAGCACCAAAATGTTTCCCCCATCTAAAAGGGGAAACACACACCAAGCTCACCTCTCAACCGATTAAAAGTTGATTGGTCCAAAGGCTTGGTAAAAATATCAGCCAACTGATGATGAGTATCGACATGGCAAAGGTCGATATCACCCTTCTCATAGTGGTCTCGCAGAAAATGAAAGCGCACATCAATGTGTTTGGTCTTCGAGTGAAGCACGGGGTTCTTAGCAACGCTAATAGCACTCGTGCTGTCACAAAGCAAAGGAAGACGCGAAAAGCTCAGACCAAAATCACACAAAGTGGCCATCATCCAAAGCAACTGAGAACAGCAGCTAGCCGCAGCAACATATTCAGCCTCTGTGGTAGACTGGGAGACACTAGACTGCTTGCGAGAAGACCACGATACAAGAGAAGAACCGATAAACTGGCAAGTCCCAGAAGTGGACTTGCGATCAATACGGCAACCAGCAAAATTGGCATCGGAATAACCGCAAAGGGAGAGGGTAGAGGAAGCAGAATACCAGATCCCAAACTCAGGAGTGAAGGATAAGTACATCATTATGCACTTGACCGCCTGACGGTGCGAGGTGCACGGCGATGACTGAAATCGCCCGCAAAGACACACCGCGAACTGGATGTCCGGGCGTGTCACCGTCAGGTACAGCAGCGACCCGATCATACTCCGGTACTCCTTCTGGTCCACTGCTTCTCCATCCACATCCGCATCCAGGGCCGCCGTGGTCGGCATGGGTGTTGGAAGAGGCTTGGCCTCACCCATGTCGAATTTCTTTAGGATGTCCTTGGTGTATTTGCCCTGGTGCACGAACGTCCCCTCTCGGGATTGCTTGATTTGCAAACTTGGCAACCAAAGCGTGAGAAGAACCACCAAAAATGATATCATCCACGTAAATCTGGACCAAGAGTGAATCAGTGCCTTGCTTGAGGAGAAAAAACATTTTATCAACACATCCCATTTTATAACCCTTAGCAAGCAAAAAGGTTTTCAATCTATCATACCAGGCTCTAGGGGCTTGTTTCAAACCATATAAAGCTTTGTGAAGTTTAAAAACATGGTTTGGAAACTTGAGATTTTCGAAACCGGGGGGTTGTCTCACATATACTTCTTCTTCTATGTAGCCGTTTAAGAAGGCACTCTTGACATCCATTTGAAAAAGTTTGAAACCTTTGGATGCAGCAAAAGCGAAGAGTATCCTAATTGCCTCCAAACGAGCTACAGGAGCAAAAGTCTCCTCATAGTCTATTCCCTCCTTCTGACTATACCCCTGGGCATCTAGTCTGGCCTTGTTTCTCACAACATGACCATCCTCTCCTTGTTTGTTTTTGAAAACCCATTTTGTCCCAATAGGATGACAATCAGGAGGAAGAGGAACCAAAACCCAATCCCGATTTCTTTCAAAATTTTCCAACTCCTCATGCATGGCATTGACCCAATCCGGATCAGATAAAGCATGTCCAACATCTCAGGGTTCAAAATCAGCAACAAATGCAGAATGAGCAAAGTGAGAGATTTGTTGTGACCTTGACCGAGTGACACGTTCGCCGATGCTGCCGATCATCTGCTGAGGGGGGTGTTGGCACTGGATGTGTCGTGGCGCCTCCCGGGCTGATGTAGCCTCCCCCTCAACAGCAGCTGGTGCCTCCTCAGGTACAAAAGGTACCGCTCGAGGTGGCGGATCCCACGGCCCCCGTGAGGAAGAGGTGTCGGGGCCGTGAGTCGTAGAAGAAGCCGCTCCATGCGGCACAGCAGGTGGAGGGGGTGCTCGATCATCCATACCTTCAGCACCCTCGTCCTCATCATCAAAAAGAGGCTCGCCAACCTCATGGTCACCTGCACGCTCAAAACGAGAAGAAGGACAAACCATGGTGTCGTCGAAGGTGACATCTGATGTCTCCATGACTCGGTTAGTATCAAGGTTAAGTACACGATAAGCGCGAGTATGAGTGTCATAACCCAAAAACACACCGTCAGAAGAACGAGACTCAAACTTGTCCAAGTTGCCCTTTTTGAGTATAAAACAATGGCAACCAAAAACTCGAAAATAACTCACCTTGGGCAGTTTTCCAAAACGCAACTCATAAGACGTCTTTTTCAAGAAAGCTCGGAGAAAAATGCGATTGGAAATGTAGCATGCAGTGCTCATAGCTTCAGCCCAATATCGCCTAGGAGTCCTATGCTCATCGAGCATCGTCCTGGCCATCTCAACAAGGATCCGATTCTTCCTCTCTACAACACCATTCTGGGGCAGTGTATAGGGGGAAGAAAACTGATGCTCTAAACCCAAAGAGTTACAAAACTTCTCAAAATCTAAATTCTTGAATTCGGAACCATTATCACTCCTAATGTCTCGCATCGAGTTCAAAGGGAACTCGTTCTAAAGACGCAAAATCAGATTGCGAGCAAAGGAGAAAGTCTCGGTCTTCTCAGCTAAAAAGAAGACCCACGAATATCTCGAAAAGTCATTAACAACAACAAGCACATACCACTTCCCCCCAACCGAGCTCACCCGAGCCGGACCAACAACGTCCATGTGCAAAAGCTCTCCAGGGCGCTTGGTCATGACCTGAGTCACTGGATGGTGGGGAGCGGCAACCATCTTCCCATGTCTACAAGAGTGGCAAACAAGATCCTTCTCCATATGCAACTTGGGCAATCCTCGGATTAGGCCAAACGAACTAAGCCTTGCAAGCAAGTCTAAGCTCAAATGTCCATGTCTCCTATGCCACTTCCAAAGATTAGAGGAGGAAGGTCCAGCCAAAAGACAACGAGAAGTGCCAAAAGACTCCGAGAAATTCGCACGAAAGACTTTTCCAAAGGGCGAAATCATACAAACAAGATTGCCCTAAGGATCCAAAATACGACTGAGATTCGGTTTAAAACGAATCTCATAGTCATCATCGAAAAGATGCAAAACAGAAAGAAGGTTAAAATGCAAGTTAGAAACAAGAGCAACATCGTGCAACACAAAGTGCTCATTAACTCGCACCGAACCACGGGACAACACCTTACCTTTTCTATTGTCGCCGAAGGTGATAAACTCCTTTTCGGTGACCGGACTAAGACTGGAGGACCACTTGGCGTTTTCGGTCATGTGCCTCGAACACCCGGAATCCACCAACCAAACGTTCTCCAATCGTTTTACCTACATCAATAAAAAGACATAGGGTGAGCATATGGTCCAACACTGGGGTTTGTGAAGTAAGGAGAATACCAGTGTTGGGTCGGCTGCTCAAAAGAACGATTAGCCGAAAAACCATTCCTAGCACGCCTACGGGGAAAGTGATCACCACGCTGAGGAAATGTGGTCCGCTGGGGAAAGAGCGCTCACCGTGATACTCAAAACGCGGTTGGGGAAAACGCTCAACTACAAAGCCACCGCCACGGGGTCCATAGCCTACAACTGCAGGCTCCCACCGGGCACGACCTCCTCGCGGCCTAGGCCTAGGAACTTGAGGTTTTGGACCTCTAGGCCTAGTAGCACGCCTCTCAACATTCAACACATGTACATCATGGAAAGGATGGTACATGTCCAGGTTGTTCATTTCCCTTGCACGGCACGCCTCTCTCTTGCGCCGAAAGCAAAACTCACTTAAGTGTCCATCTCACCCACAGTGCTCACAATGGTACCTCACCGCTCTCAAAGGGGGTTGTTGGTACTCACGATAGTGGGTGTGGATCACTTTGCCCTTCTGTGGCATAAGCTCCTCCTAGATGGGTGGCATGGTGTCCAGCTTATTTTTTAGGTGGTTGGGCTTGGGATGCCATGTCTGCTTCTTGGGTGGAGCTCTCGGAGGTTCAACAAACACACCATCCTTGGTGTTAGGCTTGAGAGGCTCTTTGGGTGGAATCTTTGTAAGCTTGGGAGTAGTGGTGGAGTTGGGCTTCTCACCTGGGTTAAGACCACTCGACTCTCCAATCTTGCCAAAAGATGAAACATCAACACCCTGAGCAGAGCCTACACCTGGACCTCCTACAGCACGCTTGAATTGGGAGATCATCATCCCAAGCTGCGGCTCACCACAAGACACCCATGACAAGATGGTCCGAAGGTATGTGTTTTCCTCCTCGGTTTGCATCTTGTCATGCTTCACATTGGCTATCTCCATTTCCAGGCCCTCACACAAAACACACCTGGACACACAAGTGCTACCCGAGCTGGCCTTCTCAAGAGACAATCTTGGCATTCTTCTCTGCCAACTCGGTTTGCAAGCCAGCACAAGACTTGCACGCACCCAACAGCGAGGATCTAGTCTTCAGCTCATCCACCTCTCCAACCAACACAACATACTTGCTTCTCAAAGTGAGAAGGTCAGTCATGTGTGTAGTGCATGAAAGGACCGTGACGCCTAAGAGGGGGGGTGAATTAGGCAACTTAAAACTTCTACTTTAATCTAAGGCCTCTAATTTCCACATAGTCAAAACCTATGCAAGAAAGTAAACTTATCTAAAGTGCAACTAAGGTTTTGCTACGTGTGTTTGCTATCTCTACCGCAAAAAGGAGTTATGCTACCTAGTTTCCAAACCTATCAACTAGCATATCAAACTAGGAAAGGTAAAGCACATGTACAAGGTAGCAGGGTAAATGCGGAAGCTTCAAGAATGTGATAGAGATGCAAACTCCTGTCGACGACTCCGGTATTTTTACCGAGGTATCAAGAAGCACGCAAGCCTCCCCCTAGTCCTCGTTGGAGCCCCTCGCAAGGAAACCCTCGCAAGGGCCAAGCTCCCGGTCGGGTAACTCCGTGGATAGCTCCAGGCCTTCCCCACGCGCAAGCGGGTCTCCGGTTAGCCACTCGTGGCAAAGCCTCTCCCGGATGCTCCCCGCCGTCTTCACTGTCAAGTTTCCGGCCGAAACGCCGCGGGACTTGTTCCCTTCGGTAAACGGAGGCGGCCACACCACAATCTCGGTTGGTGTGGTCTCGCAAGACTACAAGCCCCGCCGATGTACAACAACGGTGCGCGCAAGCACCGGTAGACAAGAGGTTTTTAACCTCACTAAACACTAGGCCTAACACCTAGAGCAAGCGCAAAGCTGTGGTCTAACTAGCTTAAGCACTTCGCAAAGCACATACACTAATCACTGAGTATATCACTTGAGCACTTTGGTGGCTAGAGCAACTAAATATGTGTCTATACACTTGGTACACTTCCTTGAGCTCCTTGCCCCTTATTTTGACCGGCCACGGGGGTATATATAGAGCCCCAAGCAAATAGAGCCGTTGGACACCAAGATGGGCTTTCCTGCGTAGCATCGGATGCTGCAGTCGTGACCATCGGAGCGTCCGATGCTCCTTTAACGGCCGGATGCCGGCCTGGCACTGTGTCGCAACGGCTAGTTAGCGTCCGATGCCTGACCATCGGATGCGTCCGATGCCCACAGAGCCTCTCTGGAACCTCTCTGTATAGGCATCGGATTCTGGGACTGTAGCATCCGATGTTAACAATGGAGCCACCGATGTTCGCAACGGTGCGTCTGATGTTCGTTGTGCAGGTTTGCACAGTGTCACAGTCACGTCCGATGTAACCACATCGGTGCTTCCGATGCTTCTGCTGGTGCCAACCCGAGCTAGGGTTTACCATCGGTGCCTCCGACGCTTTTGAGCCAGCGTCCGATGCAGCTTCCGATGTCCCTGTTTCTTCGTTTCTTTGCGATTTCTTGCGCCGTCTTGGTTCCATTCTTGTGGCTTGGACTTTGCTTGATCTTGGGGATCTTCTACTAGGCTTCTAATGTCTTGCTTGAGGTGTTGATCATCGGATCATCACATAGCCTTTGTCCAAGTCACATTTGCACCCTATTGGACTACAAAACAAACACTTGCAAATGCATTAGTCCAATTTGGTTATGTTGTTCATCAAACACCAAAATTCGAAGTTAAATGGTCTGAGGTCCATTTTCCTTACAGTGCACATCTCACACTCCTCCTCATCTGTAACAACTACGGTGGACCTGACAGATTCAAGTTCTTTCACCATATCCTCCCACTTCTGCCTAAACTCCTTGCGCTCTCTAGCAGCACGCCTAAGCAACTTATCCTGACTAAGGAGTGCGGCAGTAAGCTTCTCGACCTCAACAGAAAGCTCATCGGGGGTCAGAGATACCTGGGAGGTGTCGTCGTCGTCGTCGTTCCGAGGAGTGTCCTCCAGCTCGCCGTCGACCTCCTTGCCGAGGGCCATGGTGCAGAAACCCTCGTCGTCTGTGAAGAAGCAGAGGCCGTTGAGCTTGTCCTCGATCCTCTTCTTCTTCTCGGACACGTCGTCGCTTGAAGAAGCGGAGTCGTCATCCGTGTCGTCAACGTCGCTGAGCATGGGGAAGAAGGCACGCTGCTCAGCCCGGGCCTTCTCCAAGTACATGGTCTTGATGTACTCCTAGTTGAAGCCGCACTTCTGCTTGTGCTTAGCGGGGACGTACTTCTCCTTGCGCTTGCCAGAGTCGTACTTGTGCCCATGATGCCCTTCCCAGATGTGTGCTTCTTCTTGGGACAGTTGGCGATGAAATGGTCGGGGTCGCCGCACTCATAGCATCCTGAGCGTTCTCCTCCGCGGCGACGGTTCATGCGGTTGTTGTGGAACCGCGAGAACCGGTTGGCAAGCAAAGCCAACTCGTCATCCCCCAAAGACTCCAGCTGGTCCTCTATCATAGAAAAGAGAGAAGAAAGTGCAAATCCTCCAGAGGGGTTAGCAGAAGAGATAGAAACCAAAGCCATAGTCGGACCAGAAGGATTTTCATAAGAAGCCCTCGACATGGCGTCAATCTCACTAGAATTGAGCTTACGAAAAAGCTCGTCGCAAGTGAGGGTCTCATAGTTAGACGATTCGATGACCGCCTGTACCTTTGAGTCCCACACCGACCGATCGAGAGTATGCAAAAGCTTCAAAGCCCTCTCATGATCGTCGAAAGGCAACAACTCCTTGTTCGCTCTCATCTTGTTGACAATGACCTGAAAGTGAGCGAATAAACTCTCTATGCTCTCGCCAGGCATATGTCGAAAGTTCTCATACTCCCGCTTGTGCGACTCGTAGAAACGGGATTTGACTTGAGTGGTTCCCTCATGGAAGCGCATGAGGGTCACCCAAATCTCACGAGCCGTGGGGAGGTGAGAAACGCGATCAAACTCAGATATGCTCAAATAGGAGAAAAGAGCATTACGTGCTCGGCTATTGGCTTCGTGCTCATCGATCTGAAGCAGAGAGACACGAGCAGCCAAGACAACGTAATCGGCCATGTTGCAAATCTCCCAAACAGAAGAGCCCATGCTCTGGAGATAGGCCGACATGCGTATCTTCCAATACGCATAGTTCGTCCCATCGAAGAACGGCGGTTTGCCCACGCCGCGATCCATGTCGCCTTCTGTGGATCTGGAATCGGCTAAGGTGGAAGATCCTTAACCAGCTCTGATACCAATTGAAGGACCGAGAATGCAATAGCAAGGCGACCAGAGGGGGGGTGAATGGGAGCTCAAAAAATTTCTCTCGAAACTTTGGCATTTTGTTCCCAAAATCAACCCCCAAAAGCTTCGAACGAAACCGTGATGCCCACGACCCTTGGAAGAGGGTGGATGATCCCTAGGATCACAGCGAGGCACCACAAAGCGATAGCAAACCAAATGCCAAAAATACCGGCACAAGTTCGACCCTCAAAAACCAAGTCCCGAACGTAGATAGACGGCTACGTCGAGAGATCCCCAAATACTTATGCTAACAAGTAGCAAAGATACCTAGAGAGGTTCGTTGATCAACTCTAGGGCCAAACGAGAAGTCCAGAAACCAAGCGAAGAAGCCGGGAGAGCAAATGCACTAAACCGCAACAAACAGCAGGATCCCGGACTGTCCGCCGTTATGGTCCCGGACTGTCCGGGGTTACTGCGGACTGTCCGCCACAGAAGCTCGGACTGTCCGCCGGCCAAATGGACAAAACAGCAAGGTTGCTGAACGTCCCTGGTCGACTCCCGGACTATCCGAGAAATTCAACTGCGGACTGTCCGCCGGTCAAAAATCGCCAAGGCAGCCGAGGAACGTAGCCACTGATCTGGCTCACCCCCGATGCCCGAACTGTCCGCGGTACCAGGCGCGGACTGTCCGCGACCTTGCAGAGAGGGCGATTTCGGTCGCCCTTCTCACAAATCCTCCCAAAATCGAATCAACTCATAATCCCACGTTCCCAAACTTGGAGAGGATGATCACGAGGTAGTTAGGAGACTATCCCCAAGAAATCATCCGCTCAAATCGATTCAATCACCGGGAAATCGAAAGGGGAGGAGTATGAATGAAAAAGTGCCACAAAAACGAAATCAACCCGATCTACTTGTTCGTGAGGAGTTAGAAGAATTCCTTCGGTGGAAATGATCTCCTCGCTATAAAGAACAAGTTGATTCAAACGGATTTCGCAAAGACGCAGTAGAGAGGGAGATCGAGTGACGAGAAAATCGCGGAGAAACGAAGAACGCGAAGAACACGAACAAAAACACGAATCAAGTCATCGATCTGCAACCGTGTGGCTACCACACGCTACAACAGTGAGATTATGGTCTCACTTCTTCAAAATCTCCAGTACACAGAGGTATGGTTCTCTGCGGATCTCAGCTAGCTACAGCAGGGGATTGGGAGAGCAGGAAACCCTAAGTGCAAAGAGCAAATGACTGAGATGGGATGGGAGGAGGGTGTCTCCCTCTACTTATCCTAATTCAATTTCCTATTCTACCCCTCTCTAAATACAGAGCGAACCAGCTAAACCCTAAGGTTATTCTGGACCAACTCGATGGTAGGTGGATCCGACGGCCACGCCCGCACAACTGGTAGCGTTGCCTCGACGCAACCTCACCGATTTCCGCCACGTGCCGCCACCGCTCCGCTCGTCCTTTTCACAGACTTCGCCCCCGGTTTTGAGGCCCAAACCGGGAAACCAGCCTTCACAACCAACCCCCGGTTTTGAGGCCCAAACCGGGAAACCAGCCGCCCATCGCCTGAGTTTTGTGGCTCAAACTCAGAAACCCGCAGCGCCCAGGTTTTGAGGCCCAAACCTGGAAACCGTCCACCCGATGGTTTTTCTCTAGCTCTACCACCAAACCGAAGCTGTTGAGGGGATGCACCGCCCGTGCACCCCGTCCACCGACACGTGTCCCCAGGTCCTCAACCCAAGCAACACCGTGCCCGCAAGTCTCCGCTCGTCGCTGTCCCAGGCTGTCAGCCACCACAGCTGATCCTCGGGCCACCGGTCCCTCAGTCCAAGCCTCACGTCCTCCCTTCGCCACTCTCGGTCCATCGGCATGGCACGTCTCTACTTGACCTTCACCTTGCCTCTGATCACTGTATCCATGCTCGACACCTGCACAACACAAGCCAAAGAACATGCGCATTATCCCAGTTGACAATCACTCATCACTCAGAGAATCGGCATACACCCATGTATCCGCACTAAATACTCATATAAACCATATCTGGTGGAGATAGTTGTCTTGGGAATATCTTCAGGCCTGATCTTGATTTGATGATAACCGGATCGAAGATCGATCTTCGAGAATACCTTTGCACCGGCTAACTAGTCAAAGAGTGAGTCAATCCGGGGCAATGGGTATTTATTCTTAATGGTTACCGCGTTGAGGGGACGGTAATCCACACACATCCCGAGAGTATCATCTTTCTTCTTGATAAAGATAGCTGGACAACCCCAAGGTGAGTGACTGGGACGGATGAAACCTCTCTCTAGCAACTCTCCCAACTGTTTCTTCATCTCTGCAAGCTCTGGAGGAGCCATGCGATAGGGACGCCGAGAAATTGGCGCGGTCCCTGGTTCCAACTCAATGGTGAACTCTACATCTCTCTCAGGAGCGAGACCGGGTAAATCCTCAGGAAACACATCTGGAAACTCACATACAACTAGGATGGAGGCAAGATTGGGGGAAGCTTCTATACTAGCAACAATGGGCAAAGCAAGAGTGGAGGTCAAGAGAAGAGTCATCCTATCCTTTGATAAGTTTGGAAGTCTCGGCTCTATGGCTCGATGCTCTAAGTTCAGTCTGACCCCAAAGTTTTTCATCCAATTCATTCCCAAGATAACATCTATGCCGCGTCCAGGCAATATTAAGAACTGGGAGCGATATATATGAGCAGCTAATCTTAGGTCCACTATAACTGTCCGAGTATTAACACAGATTTGAGCTCCTACAGTGCTGATTCTATAGGCAATAGGTATAGCCATAACAGATATATCATGCCTTTGTGCAAAACTCATGCTCATGAATGAATGTGATGCACCAGAATCAAACAACACATAGGCTGGATGGGAATTTATGGTGAACATACCAGCCATCACAGGTTCTCCCTGTGGAATCTCCTCAGCTGCGGTGTAGTTCACTTGTCCGGATCCGCTAACTGGAATCCTTTTCTTGATCACCGTTCTCTTGATCAGGCGTGAGTTGGCTGAAGGCTGTGAGAACTGACCGCCCTGGTTTTGCGGGCACTCTCGAGCATAGTGACCTTCCTTACCACACTTGAAACATGCACCTGGCCTATTCCATTGAGCCTGAAACGGTGGTGCCTGCTGTCCAGGAGGTGGCTGCTGCACCTGTTGAGAAGGTGCGCAAAACTGGGTGGGTGCTGAAAAGCTTCTGTAACTCTGAATTGGGCGAGACGGTTGGCCACCCTGTTGGTGAAAGGGCACCCACCTTACCACCTGCACCTTCTGAGCTTGCTGATGCCCAGAACCTCTAGAAAAGCTTGCTTTCTCTTCTCTTCCGCTGAAGGACCGAGAATGCAATAGCAAGGCGACCAGATGGGGGGTGAATGGGAGCACAAAAATTTCTCTCGAAACTTTGGACTTTTGTCCCAAAATCAACCCCAAGAGCTTCGATCGAAACCGTGATGCCCACGACCCTTGGAAGAGGGTGGATGATCCCTAAGATCACAGCGAGGCACCACAAAGCGATAGTGAACCAAACGCCAAAGGCACCAGAACAAGTTTGACCCTCAAACACCAAGTCCCGAACGTAGATGGACGGCTACGTCGAGATATCCCAAAATACCTATGCTAACAAGTAGCAAAGATACCTAGAGAGGTTCCTTGATCAACTCTAGGGCCAAACGAGAAGTCCGGAAACTAAGCGAAGAAGCCGGGACAGCCAACGCACTAAACCGCAACAAGTAGCCAACACGCGGACTGTCTGGGCTATAGACCGCGGACTGTCTGCCCAACGGCGGACTGTCCGGGATCAGGTGGCGGACTGTCCGCCGGCCAAAAGAGCAAAACAACAGTGTTGCAGAAACACCTCTGGACAGTCCTGGACTGTCCGCAGGTTGCAACGGTGGACTGTCCGCCGGTCAACCTGGACACCAACAGTAGGAACCCGCGGCCACTAATCTGGCCAAGTCCCCGACGCGCGGACTATCCGCGGGAGGAACAGCAGACTGTCCGTGACCTCCCAGTGAGGGCGATTTCGGTCGCCCCTCACACAACTCTTCCCAAATCCGAATCAAATCACAATCCCAAGTTTCCAAACTTGGAGAGAATGATCACGAGGTAGTTAGGAGACTATCCCCAAGAAATCATCCGCTCAAATCGATTCAATCACGGGGAAATCGAAAGGGGAGGAGTATGAACGAAAAAGCGCCAGGAAAACGAAATCACCCCGATCTACTTGTTCGTGAGGAGTTAGACGAATTCCTTTGGTGGAAATGATCTCCTCACTATAAAGAACAAGTTGATTCTAGCGGATTTCGCAAAGACGCAATAGAGAGGAAGATCGAGTGACGAGAATGTCGCGGAGAAACGAGGAACGCAAAGAACACGAACAAAACGCGAATCAAGTCATCGATCTGCAACCGTGTGGCTACCTCATGTAACAGAACCGACCAATTTATAAGAGCACAAGTACGAAATTCTCCACCGAGGCAGTAAATTTGTGGCACTTGAGCCCCTATAAACCCGGTAGTCCGTGAAATCACGAAGGATTTCAAACTTTCCAACATCAACAACATAGGATCGTAATATTCAGCATCGACCGTCACACGACAGAGATTACATAAATAGTTCGGAGTAGCAACTTAGTTATTACAAACCAGGTTTGAAAACAGTAGCGGAAGCTTAACTTGAAACGTTGTTCCGAAATTCACCCACACACACTTAGTGATTACAGTGCCATTTAGTAGTCATCCTTAACATAGCAAAAGATACGAACAGAAGAGGTCATTGCCCGGGACCTAGATATCACCCGAGGCTGGAAAGAGACAATTGATGCAATAACCATGGAAGACCTGGCCATCTGCAACAACAAAGGGTAGAACCCTGAGTACGAGAAGGTACTCAGCTAGACTTACCCGTCTTAAACCAGAAATAAGTTGACCTCAAGGAGTATGCAAGGCTAGTATATAGTGGAGGCTGGTAATAGACCACATTTTTGCATAAAAGCCATTTGTTAATTAAGTAGTTCTCCTGCCCTTTAGCTGTCAATTTAAATGGTAATTATCCTATTTACTAGATTAGCAAACTGCACTATAACAAACATGGTAGTGATCCAACGATCACCAAAAATGTAACAAACAGACCGAGTGACCATTTCCAAAAGTATCATGATAGCTGTCTCGTGTTCCACATTTTTCAGTATCAAGGTCGATCAGTGTTCGAGTCAAGTGCTCACTATCCAGGAGCGATGGCGATTATAATCGATTCCTAACCAGCTGGTGATTTATTTCCCACACAAACCACACCCACCCGTCGGTGAGCTACAGATGACCACAACATTGTTCCAGGAGTCGCGGTTTCAACCGCCACCATCACACCCGGAGGCAAGCCCGACTGCCAAGGAGTTGGACTTAACCACCATCACCCGGGCCTTACTATTCGCGCCCCCGCGTCCCACTAACTCTCCACCGTGGCTTCGGCTGATGCGTAGGACCTGAGAGCCGGCCTGGAACAATGAGCGGCTTCGCGGTCGGAACGAGTTATCCTTCCAGCTAAATGTGGGACATGCGTTCAACATGACAAGAAGTCTATCTTACAAGATACTGATTCCCATAAAACACGGCTAGAAATACTGTAGTATACACTACACGAATCTGCCGATCTCCATTTTCCACAACACTCAGTTATCCCACTTAATGGAAATATCCGGTTAATCGGTCAAGTAACCACCTATTACTCGCGGGTAACATGAAGGTTGCCCGACTTCTACCGGTCTAAGCAATTCTAAGCATAACTCGGACCTGATTCTATATAGGTATCAAGGGTAATATTTCAAGATAACAAGGTATGAATAGTGATGCATCAACGGTATCAAACAACTCCTATACTTAATGCAACAAACATAACAGATTAAGTTAATTAAAACTGTAGGTAGTTAGAAATGCTCCGGGGCTTGCCTTTCTCGAAGGTGCTCGGTTGGTGATTCGGGCACTCCGGAAGTTCTTCTTCAAACTCTTCCCCGATAGCTCCTGGTTCCTGCTCCTGGGGCTGCTCCTCGTTTTCCTCTGCTATCACTGTCTCTTCTACCGAACCTGTTATGATGCATATGCGAGAATGAATGGACGATACATGGGCATAGAAAATGCATTGCAATTGAATTGACCGAATAGGCGCATATTTCCTCTCCGGTAGAGTACAACATTCTATTTAGAGAGAAGCTACACCACTCATGCAAAATACAGTCAACATGCATACACTGAAAAGACTATTTTTACCTCTGCTGGTTTCCACATAAAAGAGACACAGAAGCTTAATTTAAATAACTCAATTAACCTATTGAAACAAACCTATAACAGCAACATGTAGCTAACAGCTTCAGAAAAATCTACAAAAATTACTGCAGGTTTCTAACAGAAAATAAAGCATACTCTACAAATTTCAGGACAATTGCATATCTACATAATTCTGTACAAAAAAGACAAATATCAGGGTGAAAAGATACTTTGAACTACACCCTATCTTAAAAAGTGTCAAACAACAAATTTCATATTTTTGTTTAGAGCTTTTTAGCATAAGAGCAGTCTATAAAAATTATGAGACTCAAATTCCATATATTTTAATTACTACAAATTATACCAGAAAATAGCATTTAATTAATTTAAAGGTTAACTTCAAATTATTTCACAACCAAACAGTAGTTATAATTTTTCTGTGACTCTACATCACCTACACAGTTCATCAAAACAAATCTCATATTTTTCTGAGCAAAACATGATTTATTATACATTAAACAAGATATCAGCCTAAACATAAATTAATTACTACTGCACATAAAAATTATCATAACAGAGCATATTATATTTTTCATGTACAGATCTCATCAAAACAAACTTAACAAAATTGGTTTCACATTTATTGAATTAACAGAACACAAGTTATGATTTAAACAAGCATTATCAGCATTTCTGAAAAACATATATTCAAAAACACTAAACCCTAACTGCTACATGCACCCGACACCACTGCACCCAAGCGGCTGACAACCGGGGCCCGTGGTCAAAGAGACCCCACCTGTCACACACAGAAAAACAGAGGAGGAGTTGACCTCGCCGGAGCTCGCCGACGGCGGCTCCTCCGGCGAAACCATCAGCACCTACCGACTCTACTCAACCACCCGCGTCGAACGGTACCACTCTCGACCCTAGCGACACTACGGATCGAGCACGACACCGGCAATGGCGGCCACGGCGGCGCGAGCTCATCACGCCGGCCGATTCCGACCACGGCAAGCCAAACCAACTCCTTCTTCGCACTCCTCTGGCCCTAACAACTCCAGCGCAAGGCGAAGAGCGAAGGATTCGCTCGCGACACAGTGGGGACACGAGCATGCCATCGCCGGCGCGCATGGCGGACGGCGGACGACGACGTGCCGGGGCGACCAAACCCTAATCGGCTAAACCGACTCCACTACTCTCTTCCTGGATGCTCACTGACTCGCGAACGCTAGCTAGAACATCGTGGAACCCAAGGAAAGGGAGTCGACCACGGCGGACCGATCTCGGCGGTCATGGCGGCCATGGCGGGAGCTCGTCCCGCGGCTTACCTAGGCACTTCTAGCGAGAGCTGGCTACGGCACGCGAAGCAGGAGGCGAAGGCGAGGTTGGCGGTGGGTTTTGCGGGACGAAAACACGGCGAGACGACGGCGGACGGCGGCTTTCCCCTTTTCGCCCGCACGGTCGCCGGCGAGAGCGCAAGGCGAAGCAGAGAGGGAGAATGAGCGCGTCTGGGAGGAGGAAGGCGTGCGCGGGCGGTCAAGGCTCGCCACGCCGCGCGCGCTGGCTGGCTTCGGCCGGGAATCGAACGCCACGCGGCGTTCTTCCCCTGCGCGCGGTCGGCCACTGAAGCCGACTGATTCAAACTGAATCGGGCGATTCAGTTGGCTAATGGCCGACTGACGGCCCATTTTCAAACGCGATTAACTCACTAACCATTCCATCAAACGCTAAACCAACTGCACCATTGGTTAGAGCTATACACCGACTGCAACTTTGGTTATAAGATTGACCACTGGTTCGGCTTGGGTTGGGCTCAGATCGATGCCAAACATGGCCTGACCGAACTGGTTTTCAGATTTAGGACTTAGGAAAATTTCCAAGTCTAAAACCCTTCCAATTCTGTCTTGTGGACCCTAAAACACCATGCTAAACCCATTTTCATGAGTTGGTCCTTAAACAACTTTTGTTCTATACTAAATTCTACACACTTTTGCTTAAGGGCCCACAGCCATGCAAAGCTTCTATCGAGGAGGTCTTTGTTAGTCAAACAAAAGGACTTTAGAGGCTCTATAGGGTTGACTAGGGTTTAACTACTTGATTAGGCAAAATGACCAGCATAAACATGCCTTCATTTTGACCTCTCAACAAGGTTAGATGGTTAGAAAGACTTAACCACTCCAAAGCAAGACAAGCAACACTTCATCAAAGCAACTTATAAGCAAGCAAGCACATGAAATGACATTTTATGTGAGAAAAAGAATAACATATGAATGCTTCATGATCATGAGATGATTATGCATGATGAGAAATGATGTCATGCTAGCTTAACACCAGAGGTGTTACACCTCACGCTACAACAGTGAGATTACGGTCTCACTTCCTCAAAATCTCCAGTACACAGAGGTATGGTTCTCTGCGGATCTCAGTTGCTACAGCAGGGGATTGGGAGAGCAGGAAAACCTAGAAGGCAAAGAGCAAATGGCTGAGATAGAATGGGAGGAGGGTGTCTCCCTCTACCTATCCTAATTCTAATTCCTACTCTACCCCTCTCTAATTACAGAGCGAACCAGCTAAACCCTAGGGTTATTCTGGACCAACTCGAAGATGCTGGTGATCCGACGGCCACGCCCGCTCAACTGGTAGCGTTGCATCGACGCAACCTCACCGATTGCCGCCACGTGCCGCCACCGCTCCGTTCGTCCTTTTTCCCGGACTTCGCCCCCGGTTTTGAGGCCCAAACAGGGAAACCAGCCGTCACGATCAACCCCCGATTTTGAGGCCCAAACCGGGAAACCAGCCGTCCATCGCCTGAGTTTTGTGGCCCAAACTCAGCAAACCCATAGCACCCAGGTTTTGAGGCCCAAACATGGAAACCGTCCTCAGCCCGAGTTTTGTGGCCCAAACTCGGAAACCATCAGCGTCCAGGTTTTGAGGCCCAAACTTGGAAACCGTTCAATCGGTGGTTTTTCTAAGGCTCAACCACCAAACCGAGCCGTAGAGGGGATGCACCGCCCGTGCACCCCGTCCACCGACACATGTCCCTAGGTCCTCGACCCAAGCAACACCGTGCCCGCAAGTCTTCGCTCGTCACTGTCCCAGGCTGTCAGCCACCATAGCTGATCCTCGGGCCACCGGTCCCTCAGTCCAAGCCTCACGTCCGCCCTTCGCCACTCTCGGTCCATCGGCACGGCACGTTTCTACTTGACCTTCACCTTGCCTCTGATCACAGTATCCGTGCTCGACACCTGCACAACACAAGCCAAAGAACATGCGCATTATCCCAGTTGACAATCACTCATCACTCAGAGACTCGGCATACACCCATGTATCCGCATCCGCCTGTGTCTCCTTGTGTAGGCCCTCCATGGTGATGGCATCATCCATTTACTCCCCAAAGGTAGTATACCTGCAGTTGTAAAGCTTCTCTTGGAGTACAGCAGAGAGCCCCTGGTAAAACATGTCTCTCTTCTTTGCGTCCGTGTCAACATATGACTCGACATATTGAGCTAATAGGTTGAACCTATTGACATAGTCCAACACAGAAAGCCCGCCTTGCCGCACCTCTAGAAACTCCTTAAGCTTCCTGCTCAGAAGACCAGTAGGAATATGGAACTGATGAAAAGCTGTTGTAAACTCCCGCCAGGTGATGGCATGGCCCACAGGCTGAGCTGCATTGAACATCTCCCACCAAGCCGTCGCTGCACCCCGCAGCTGCTGTGCTGCGAAGTACATCTTCTGCCCATCAGTGATAGGAATGAGGGGGAACTTCTGCTCCATATTGCGAAGCCAATGGTCAGCATCCAAAGGCTCCTGAGTGGGAACAAAAGTAGGAGGCTGTGTCCCCAGAAAGTCCTCGAAAGTGCACTCCCTTCCAGGAGCATGGCCCCCATTCCCATTGCCACCATTTTCTCCTCGCGCCCCATGAGCAAAGCCCTCCATAAAACAAGCCATGAGTCTGAAAGCTTGAGCTGCTTCACGATGAGACGCCGCAACTTCCGCCCATATTCCCGTCGGGACCTCGTGAGGAGGTGGCGGCGGTGGAGGTGGCGGGTGAGGTAGATGTTGCCCATGCTCCAACTCGGGGACCTCATTGCTCCCCGAATGGCCCTCGTTCTCCCGGTTGCTCCCATGAGCGCTCCCCTGACGGACTCCCCCTGCGCCTGCACCAGCGCTAGCCTGACCACGTCCGGACCTCAGGTTCATCTGGAACAGATAGGGCCACTATTAGGGAACAGTCAACACCATCTTATCATAGAGCTCGAGAAGAGATATGGAATAACTCCCAGAAGAGAAAACATTATTTGTGAAGGGGTGTTTATTATGGTTCCCTGTGGATGATGCATGCTTCGACCTATTCATCCTCACAAGCCAAAATATAGCGGCTATCGCAAAAGTTCGGCACATCGTACACTCACTACGTATGCTACGCAAGTTAGTGTACCTGCAGAAAATGATTAGTTTAAAACAATGCCGCTATCCTAGATAGACCATATTAATAATAGGGCTCATACTTAATACACGACCTACGCTTCCTATAATTGTTGGTCAAGTTTTAGCAATTTTTCGGGAGTGTTCTGAAGCTCAGATACTCATTATTGGCTTTGATACCAACTGTGGCAGAACCGCCTAAGTAAATCCAGTTCCAAGTACACTTGCCTTCCATTAGGCACTAAGCGCACTTGAGAGTGTCTAAACTTAGCAATTCCGTCGAGCACACCCCAAGGGAGAACTCGAAACAATCCACATTTCTCGCCAGGATCCAACAATGAGTAGAGCTTACATAACACGATCCAAACCAATATAGTACAAGTGTTAAGAATTTAATTATTACAAGCCATTGTTCAAGTGCGGAAAGTAAATGGTGCAAAAATATCAACTAGCGAAGATCTAGGCGAAGAGGTGAGGACTCGGTCTGTGCCCACCAGAAGAGTCCTCCAAACAACTGCTCAAGCTGCACCTGCAACAAAGATTACAACAAACCTTGAGTACTCGAATGTACTTGCAAGTCTTACCCGAATGAGAAATATAGATCCCGACTCACAAGGATTATGAAAGGTTATATGGCTCTGGTTTTTCTTTGTTTGCAAAAGAGCATTTTTAATAAAAGATTGTAACATGTTATTTAGCCATATTAGTTGTTACTCATATTTTTATGTAAGCACCTATTCTATTTCCAAACAAGTGGCAAACAATACAGTATAGTTCTCCATCCTTAGTTCCAGTTGTTAAACTACGTTGTCGGGCGATTGCCATACCGATACCGTTTAAACAATGGCGATTCACGAATCAATGTAGCCCAGCTGGTTACCCCAAAACACAAGCCCCATTTGTACCAAGGCACAACCGAGACCAACTCGCCAACTCCTGCCAAGGGGTCCAGTATCCGCATCCAGGACCGGGACTCCAAGCCCCCACTCACCGGCCCAGCCGTGAGTGGTGCAATGACCTCCTCCTACCAAAAACTAATGGTCGGATCACATAGAGCCAGAAACCGAGGCAAGAGTCAGTTAGCCTTCCCGCTCCCATAAGAAAGTATGTGTTCGGGATAAGAGGATCTGTGACATAGCTAACACCCACAACAACAAACAGTCCCTAAGCGACACAGATAGGGAAACAGTGCAACCGAAGCTAAGCCCGTGGCCGCGGGACATAACTCGTCACACCCACCAGAACCAAACCACATCCCTGCCTGGTCTCAGTTTCTTTCCATCATCATCAGTTTAAAGTAGAGCACCTACATTGTGAGCAACGACAGGTCGCCCACGCTACCGTTCATCCTAAGCATAGCGCTACTCGAACTTGTACTAGTAGGACCCATGGGATATGTATATATATGCAGGTGGGTTTCATATAACTCCTGAAAACATAAATGCACAACATACATATATTCATTTAGAGATATTCAAAAATATAGGTTATGCACCGGGGCTTGCCTTGGTCAGGAGCAACAGGAACAAAGTCAGAAAGTGGTGATGGTGGTGGAAGCTCCTCCGGCACCTCGAGCACCTCCTCGTACTCCTCGATCACCTCTTCGAACTCTTGGTAACCGACAACCACAAACTCTTCTTGCCCGTCACCTATATGCATGCGATGACGATGCAATTCTTAGCATGGATTAACACTAGCGAAAGAGTGAACACACAAGCTACTAACATTACTTACTAACTACAGCAAGGTACCATCAGATTATTGCAAACAGCAAGGTTACAACAACTCTAACCAAAAGTTAAACTAACTAACTCATATCCTTCTTTATTTTCTTCTATTCATTCTAAGCAATAAAGCATTTTAGCATTTATTTAATGATTACTAGAAATTACACAAACTAGTATAAACCAAACATACTAACAGATAGAGAATGATTTTATAAACTTAACAAAATTTACTTCACTATTTTAGGACACTCCTATGATTTGATATGATTTACAGAAGGTTCTACACTAGAGGATAAAAGATAAACTAAACCTAACAAGCAAACACCGACCGGTGCCGAAATTGCCACGGCCCAGTAGGGGCGCAGGGCACCGGTGGCCTGCCAACCCGACGAGCGGGCCGCGCGAGCGCGCTCAGGCCGGCCCAAGTCGAGGCCCAGGCGGAGGGCCGCTTGCCCTCTCTCTCTCTCCGTGATGTTTTGAAGACTAGCCCCTGGAAAAGAGGATAATCACGACAAGGTCCTAACACTACTGTGCACCTCTCTGCTTGTTCTCAGAAAACCCACAGACTTTACCTAAATTACGCGCGATGGTCCCTTCTTCCTTCTCTCGTTCGCCCGATCGGGCAGACCGGCGCTAGGGAAAAAGGAGGTAGGACTCCGGCAGGTTAGCTCGCCGCCGATGAGACGAGGCTGGCGGGGATTGTGGCCCACCACACCGACGCCGCGGAGCCCAAAGAAGAACGCGGGGCCCTTGATGCGGCACCCACGAAACCGACCGGCACGGCGGCGCCCTCTCGGCGGCCAGTGATCACAGTGCCGGCAAGGGAGAAGGAGGGGGGGCGTGGCCGAGTGTGAACAAGGGCACAAGCTCGAACCCGAAGCCACTCACAGGAATGGTAGCGACGGGGACAGCAGCGAGGAACGGTGGTGAGGTTTGACGGCGATGGCGAGAGCTCAAGCGGGGATGGCTGGCTTTCAAAGGACTCGAACTTGGCCCGGTTAAGGAGACAGCGTGGACACCAGAGACACCCCACGACGGCCACGTGCAATTGCGACGCGCACAGCGTCCGCTGTTGGAGGAGAGACACGTGGTGACCACGGCCAGAAAAGCCGACCGGACATGACTTGGCCAAGGTTTGGACGCGAGCGTTCCGGTCGATACTCATAACTGCGGCACTTGGCACCAAAAGGAACATGAGACACGGGACCTAACCCTGCTGGGCGACGCAGACCGCACCCTGAACCGACCAACCCACGAGGAGAACAACCGGCTGGAACTTTTCAGCATCAAGCCAAGACAAGGTCAAAACAACAAACACCACGCGTGCGTCCCTGACAACTTCTGAACCCAGATTTTTGGCATCATCCGCTTGGATTCAGCCCAGGCGCCTGTGGACAAAGTTGGAGAGCTTCCAACCTACTTCCAAACTCCTTTAAGGCGAAAGACCATACGAGGCTCGGATCAGTGAGAAAGATAGTGCCAAGGTAGCAGTGTCACTGCGCCTGCCGAGTTCAAACAAACTGGATTCTAATGATCCAAACGAGTCCGGACAAGGATCAACTTTTCGCACACCCTGACCCGAAACATCTGCTCCAACTTTTGTTTTTGGATCTACCCCAAACACTGCACAGATTAGGAGAACGTAGGATGCCAACCTCAAGAACACTCCAAAGAGCCACAGACTTAGCATATTTTCTAAGTCCTTGGGTTTTCAGCAGCAGATTCAAACGTTGCTAAACCTTTTAGACTAGCTTCCAAGCCGAACCAACCCTTGGTCACTAAACCAAACTTGTCGACCATGATCCCATCTACAACTTTGCTTAAAGGTCCAACCTCATAGCAGTTAAGGAAACTGCAGCTTGCCTAAAGCCAAAGATGCATCCTGAAAAATGTTGCAACATTGGTTTTGGCCGCTTTTAGGCATCTTCCGCATATTTTCTCAACAGAGACCCTTACTAACTTTTGTTTGGGATATCCAAAAGATGGAGAAGAACCAAATAAGAAAGCTTGGGTGATAACATACGGTCACGACTTATATAAAAGACACTAAGGCGACGTTGGAACGACATTTCATGTGACCACCGGAAAAGGAATTAACTTGGTTTGAGAGATGATTTTGGATTCGATGTGAGACAAGGATTGAGTTTAGACTCCACCAAAGATTTTTGCTTGACAAGGATCACATTCCTCACAAAGACTTGGACCGAAACACGATAGCTAACAAGTTATTATTATAAGCAACATAAGTTTTATTTAACACAAACATATGAAAGCAAACTAACATGATGCTATGACAAGTTTTAGTAAGTTGTTTTACGCGGTAACACCGTGGGTGTTACACGTGGACCTTGGAGTGAGGCTTATCCCAAGCGCGCCTGAGCTCTATAAAGAGCGCCAAACTCGCAGCCGCATCATATTGCTCATCCTTTCTGCCAGCAGAGCTCCGCGCCGCCTAACACTAGTGTTGGGCTTGGGCCTAAACACTGTTCTTTAGATCCATGGCAACGAGGGGCTACTGTTGGGGGAAGGGACCCTCGGAAGTGGCGCCTTGCAGGCTGGCTGGGATGGCGACCTTCGCACGATCCGGGCGCCCTCACAAATCTTTTTCTCTCCGTTAGATTGGACCCTTCGAATCAATTTCCTAACCTTCGGGTACAAACCCGACCCTCGGAGTTCATTATGTTTCTTGCAGATAAAGGCGTGCCGTGGACACAGGAAGTAACCCTCGCATGTTCCGAGGCTCTTTCGCTGACTGTTGGGGGAAGGGACCCTCGGAAGTGGCGCCTTGCAGGCTGGCTCGGATGCCGACCTTCGCACGACCCGGGCGCCCTCACAAATCTTCTTCTCTCGGTCAGATTGGACCCTTCGAATCGGTTTCCTAACCTTCGGGTACAAACCTGACCCTCGGAGTTCATTATGTTTCTTGCAGATAAAGGCGCGCCGTGGACACAGGAAGTAACCCTCGCACGTTCCGAGGCTCTTTCGCTGAAGATTTCAAGCTCGGCAAATAGCTAGCGGATACTGACCTCGCGGCCGGCAGAGTCACGAGGGTCTGACCTTAACCTTTTGGTTAGGAAATTTTACTATTCCCAAAAAATCCCCCTCTTTACACTGTTCATCCCTTGGTATTTATAGGGAATACCAAGGGACACCGGCCAAATTACAAAAGGGTACAGAAAAGATTCCCCGTCACCGTATAGGGAAAGGGTATGACCGTACAAACATGTGCGGAATGGAAACCCTAGTTCGCCTTCCTCCTGCCCGCCGCCATCTTGCTCAGCCCACCTTCGTGGAAAAGGTGAAGGTCAGACCCTCGCGACTCTGCCGGCCGCGAGGTCAGTATCCGCTAGCTATTTGCCGAGCTTAAAATCTTCAGCGAAAGAGCCTTGGAACGTGCAAGGGTTACTTCCTGTGTCCACGGCGCGCCTTTATCTGCAAGAAACATAATGAATTCCGAGGGTCGGGTTTGTACCCGAAGGTTAGGAAACCGATTCGAAGGGTCCAATCTGACGGAGAGAAGAAGATTTGTGAGGGCGCCCGGGTCGTGCGAAGGTCGCCATCCGAGCCAGCCTGCAAGGCGCCACTTCTGAGGGTCCCATCCCCCAACAGTAGCCCCTCGTTGCCTTGGATCTAAATTATAGTGTTTAGGCCCAAGCAGTGGTCTTGGATGGGAACTGTAACGGGACCCTTGGCAGCGGCGCCCGTGGCTGCTTTGGGCCGGGCTGTTTTATTCTTTTCTTGCACTGTTGAGGTCCGCTTGGGCCTAAACACTGTTCTTTAGAACCAGCTATCAAGAAGAAGACTAGATACCCCTCTAGTTTAGGTTTAGAACCTAGTCTTATACTAGAACTAGAAGAGAGAGAGAAAGGAAGAGATCTAGAAGGACCTCCGGCCTGTCGGATCAACTTCTTCATCTTGTACCTGTGGATTCAAGTTCATCTTCAACTTCCTTTAGCGATTGTTTCGGTAATCAACATCTATATTTAAGTTTGAGCCATTGTTCTTATTATTCTTAAGGTTTATGACTCTCTTTTGAGTACTTTAATTCTAGATGCGCTAGAGTTAGAGTAGTTGGATAGTGTAAGCGTGGTGCTTGGACTTGATAGCTCATAAATGCCTCCTATAACGCCGGTAGTAGTGGTTGTTCGCAAGGGTGACTCTTATAGCCTTGTTGATTCTTCTACAGTCCACTTACCCGTGTGTAGGCTCGGTAGGATTATACATTTGCATAAAAGACTGATACTCTGTTTGTGACCTTTTATGGCAACTTCCCCACTAAGAATAATATAAACATATCACTCTTGAATTGGAATTAGATAGCCTTAGTGATCCCCTTTATACTTCTAGATTCTTCGTCCTTGTTAGCTACTCAGGGGTTAGACTTTTAAGACTTAACACTATCCGTTCCTTTGGGTTCGATATTAAAACTGGGTTACTCCGGTGAAGTGCTACATCGGTAGATGTTATCTGTGCGCTTGCAGATAAAGTAGAGTGTGCATTAATTTATACCAACAAGCATTTCTGGCGTTGTTGCCGGGGAACGGTAGATCATCTTAAGTCTTAGTTTAACCTTGTAATCATACATTTATCTTTTTCTTTTTTGTCCAAGTCTTTTCATCCTTTTTGTTTTCATTCTTATGAATGTTGTTTTTGAATTCCACTCTTATCCATCACTACCCCATGAGCGCAAGCTATAACCAGTAGAATCCTTACACCCTATCATAACATCTGGTTATTAGCTACGCCTACCTTTCCGCTGCACTGAGCATAGAAATATAATTGTGAAAATATTCCTTCGGGTATTTTGTCACAAACCTTCCCAGGTCTAGAGCAGAAAAGAACGAAGGAACAACAAACACAAGGTATGTCCAACCAATCATCATGTAACATTGAATCACATTCATCCAATCTTGATTTGTACAAACACCAAGTTTGGGGGATACACTTCATAAGAACATCTCTTGCCATGTTGCTATGTTGGTTGTCCCTACCTTTAAGATATGCTCATCATGCTCTTTCATCACCATCTAAGTAAATCTCTATAATGCTTTCATATTACCTTTATTTGCTATAGTATATGTTTAGGTTTGAAGTACTTTCATACATCTCTTAAATGAAGCATGGTGCCTAGTTTAGGAGTGGGTGATCTTGCTTTCAAAGGCCTTTTAATTTAAGCATGCTTAGGTTAGAATGCCCTCTTAAATCAAATTAGACGTGGTGTCTAGGTTGGTTTTTGAGCCGACAATATGCTATAATGGATGTTGGATATTTTGTTGGACTAACCCCTGTAGGAAAATTTTCAATATCAATTTGGGAAAGTCCGGAGATGAACTCACACTGGAGATGAAGAGACACATGAACTTCAACAACTTTGCACAATGAAGACTCAGCTCATTTATCATGGATGAAAGAACTGTGAGTATCAAAGTTTATTTATTCTATCTTCTACTACAAGTTATGCCTTGAATCATGCAGCAAACACATACTAGTCTATGAAAAAGTAATCCTAAAAATATCTTTTTATTAGCATAGATGCAAAATACATAAGTTATGGATAACAACCCATGTTTCAAATTCTTGCAATCCTTCGGGTATATGTCCACTAACATTATGCAGGAGAGAAATTTTGTTCATCCATGGTTTGGTGTGAACATTGAAGATCCAAAACCCTAACCATAGACACACAAACCTACTCTCAGATCACAAATGGTGCTAGCCAAGCTTTGAGTCTTGCTTGGGCGCTGATGACAAACAAGATGCAACTTACCTCGTATGAGACAACCTATGCATGCAATCATCATTGTCCAAGACATCAAGACAAGAAGCGGGAAGTTATCCTCTTTTCTAATCAAGATCTAGCTTGGGAGACAAGATGGTACCACTACAACAATAGCAAGATCTACAAGTCAAATACATGAACATGTTGTTGGTAGTCCATCTACATCACAAGCCAGCCTGGGAGAGACAATTCTGTTGTCTAGATGTGTTTCACAATCAAAGGGAGGAAGGAGAAACCCAACTTCAAACATATTAACCTTCTACTCACCACTTTGATCTGTACAAACCATTAGATGTTGTCCCAGTCGAGAAGAAGAATATGATCCACCACTCATTCTTGGAAGATCATTCTTGAACACCATCAATGTTATCATCTTTGTCGAACCTGGAGAAGTCAACTTTTGGATCTTTCGCTGCATCTTCAACAACTACATCACTTATGAGCAGCCAAAGAGAACCAAGAGAAGACCTCAAAGGGAGAACCAACTACCAGGAATTGAGTAGGGCATCATGAAGGATGAAGCCACTGCACCACAAGAGTTAGAAGATGAAGAGATAGCACCAGAGCTAGCAAATCAGGAAGAACAGCCAATAAGATCTCCATCATCTAGACACTGTTGAGAGGACAAGTCAGTTGTGACGTTACAAGACAAAAGACTCTCATGGAGGCATTCGAGTAGCAGCTCTAAATTCAAGTCTCTTGCCAACCCAATGATTAAAGGAAAACAAGAAAGATTGACAAGAGAAGAATGCGGAACTGTCCCTACATCCTCATAGTACAGAATTAATACAAGAAAGAGAGAGGATCCTAGTCAGCATACTCGAGGAACAATGCACCTTCACTGATAAGTCGACACAAGAGAAGGAAGGTCGATACCTCTAAAGAAGATTCCACTCATTCTCATAGTACATAATTAATGCAAGAAAAAGAGAGGATCCTAGTCAGCATACTCGAGGAACAATGCACCTTCACTGATAAGTCAACACAAGAGAAGGAAGGTCGATACCTCTAAAGATGATTCCACTGTGATCTTCCTCCTCTCAATCACACTGTGAGACAAGCAAGAGAAGACAAGCCAGCTAGACAAAAGAAGCTTCCACAAGGTGGTTTGACGCATCACTCTTCAATGACAAAGTAACATTTCAAGGTAAGTAACCATCACTTTAAAAGCTTCTTCTTGATTCTAGTATGAACATAAATATAGAACAAAACATGTTTAAGTTGCACCTCACTTGATTCAACCTAATCAACTTAACATGTTTAGTCCTTTGATCTTTATTCTTAGCTTTACTCTCTTGAATCTCACTGTCTTAACTAAATGAGCTAAAATATTGTGCATCTAACCTTTGGAAGATGATATATCTCAATTATGAAAAGATCGACACTTTATGCATAGATTATCCTTCCTTGGGTTAAGTAATTTGATCAGTTAAATATTTTATGATGCTACTTTCATGCTCATCCTTTGATCCTATCACTCGTATTAAGATTGAATAGAACACATAAACAAAAAGTTTATCTTGTGCAATGTGCCTAAGGTTAGAGAGGAATAAACAAAACTTTTGGTTCTGTTGGTGTTTTTCCACCAACAGAGCCTATGCACTTGATCTCTAGCTTGTCTTTATGAGCAGGACACACTCTTGAGCAAAACATAGAGAAGTTTGTCACTCCCAAATTCTACAGAGTGAAGGTCCTAGATCTACAAGAACATGCACTGAGCAAGATACTGCCAGCGTCCACAATTAACGCTTCACTTCAAACTACTGGGCGAACAAATGACATGAGTGACACCATATCAAGAGGCATAAACAAGAAGGAATAATGGAAGACGTTGTAGTCAGAATTAGAGGTCATGAAGTCCCCACAGACTTCTTGATCCTCGACATGGGAGAAGACGATGATGTCCACCTAATCCTAGGAAGACCATTCCTCTACGCTACAAGTGCAATCATCTACAAGAGGAAATCCATTTTCACTTTCGTTGAGAAAAGGCCCGATGCAACTTCATCAACTACATGCCCAATGAAGCACCCAAGAAGAATAGAAGTGAAAGACGCCGCTCTCAACGCCAAAGAAGTCAAGCTATCAAGAATAGAGAGGCCAATCACGAAGGAGAAGGAATCGACACTGTCCCAGAAAAGAAAGAAGAGAAACCTCAAGACAGTGAACCACACGAAGTGAAGACTCAGACCGAGAAAGTATGAAAGAAAAAGTCTGCACCTCAGAGTTACAATCAATAACAACTTTCCAAACGTCTGACATACCTTGGGAGGTCTGAAACAAGGGAAGGTCCGGTTCGTCGGACCTAAATATCCGAACCTTCGCCAAAAGGGTAAAAATCGGTAGTTATCTTTTTATTTACTTTGCTACATATTTCTCATATTTAATCCATAACCATTTCTTGCATCATCATATTTAATTCACAACACATTTTAATTTCTGCATTGCATTAGAAAAGAAAATAAAAATATTGCAATTGTTACACTATATCATAAACCATAAAGCCTCATGTTAATAATTCTATGATGTGAAAACCCGCAAAGATATTCACTGTGGTGGCATAAATAATAAAAATAGATATGCATGCATTCATCCTGTTGCATTTTCTCTTGCATCATAAAAATATAAAAACATAAAAATATTGAGAAAGAGATATTACTGAAATTCTGGACAACTAAGGCTTGAGTGGCCAAGCGCTAATGCTTAATTTGTTCCACAAGTTTTGTTGTCTATTTCAGTTTCACAGGATTTGAAAGGCCAAAAAAGCTGACGAACAAGTTAATGCTCCATCCACTGTTGGAGCACTGTCTCAACAAACATCAACATCAATCAAAGCTCTAATAGAGGAAGGACATAACCACTGCAAGTCTGCTACATTGCAAGATCGAACAACTACGTCAACATTCAGCTTGGGGGAAGGCATCCCCCTGTATCCACGTAAGTATCATTATCCTCTTCTTATGTTTTTCATTCTATAAACAAATCCAAAAAAAAATATGAGCACATGAAGGCTCACCCTTAAAAAGAAAAGAACAAAAAATGTGGGCACATGAAGGCTCACCATTAATTAAAAAAAAGAGACAAAAATATACGGGCACATGAAGGCTCAACGCTATTAAGGGAACCAGCTTGGGGGAGGCGCGCCCCCGTTATCTTCGCGATTCAGGTATGTCTTTATTACTACTACTATTATTAGCTTTTATCTTAAAGTGTGTTAGATTAAATAAATAAAATAGTGTGTCTAGTTTGTTTAAGGAGTTAATGACTAAAGAAGAACCCTCTCTCTCTAATCTTTTGCATGGAAATGATGAATGGTTGCTCTATCTAATTTCTTTCAAGTTCTAGTCTTCAAAGCATGAGTTCTCCTCATTAATAATGATGCCTTAAAACAAAATTAAATACATGGATGGCAAATACTTAATCTAAGGTCTAGGTAATTGGGATATGACATGTGATGATCTGAGCTGCTATTATCTTGTTCTAAACAACACTAAAGTTCCAGAGATTTCTAAATATAAACATGACTAATAATTGCATTGAGTTAAATTAAGCTTTGTGACCCTGTGGGAAGTTATCATGCCATTGAATTGAGATCACATACACATTTCATCCATCTTTCGCATAAATGCTCATAATTATCTGTTGCTACCCTCTCAGAAGTTTGTTGGAAGCATGTGGCTATTAAAAAAAGAAAGATCTGAGGAAATAAAAAGGGACAAGTGTCCGAAACCTTAAAAAGATAGATCCCAAGGAAATAAAAAGGGACAAGTATCCGGAACCTTGAAAGAAAAAAAAATGTCAGAAAAAAATGGGCACGTGCCCGATAGTAGAATTAGCCCAATAGCCTTATGTTTCTGATAAACAGAAGAGAGTCAATATATTCAAAAGAGCATCCGACTCCATTTTCTATACACATGCACTTCTTGATTCAATGGTTGGTTGACTATCTCTTTGGATCCATTTTTTAAATTTGACAACATATGTATTAATGCTTTTGAAAATTAATTAAAACTCCAGGCTAAAGGTGAAGTGAAGGAACTAGAGACATAGTGCTTGATTTGATCGTTCAATCTTTCAATTACTCAAGATCTAAGGTAAAAGGAATAGGCCCCATGAAGAATAACATGATATATTTTGGAGAATTTTTGTTTAACAGCAGGTATACTTGTTGGAAATAAAGATATTGTAGCAACTCCTGATCCATTATTAATTTTTGGTTTTGCTAAGGGACTAGCAAAGGGTAAGCTTGGGGGAGTTGTTGACACTAGTTATCTATCAAAATTAAAGGATAAATAAATATGAAAAGGGCATGAATTCAATCACCAACAAAGGTTTTAGGTTTTAATTGACAATATTCCACGAGTTTTGGTGAATTGTAATACTGCAGGGACTAAACCAGGAAACCAGCACTGATTACTTCCCCTAGAAGGAAACCGACGGGAGATAACGTAACCGCCAAGTCAGGAATACTCCAGAAGGATCTAGAGGACACCAGAGGACACCACCAGGTGGGACTCCCCGAGAGGCTAGCAGGTGGGACCGGTTGGTCCCACCCTTAGACCGACCGGTCTCCCCCCGGGCCCGCTGGACTCCGTCTTCTGGAAGCTTCCTCCACCGCCTTTGAGGATCCATCTCAGCCCTACGTGAAGTCGGTTTGATCTAACGACCATGGTTGATACCTCAGGGCTATATAAACAGGCCCCCAGACCCCAGGGAAGATCAGGTCTCTCTTCAGAAAAGTCTACGCCTCATTCAGAAACCCTAGAAGAAGAATTCAAGAGCCAGCTATGAAGTAGAAGACTAGATACCCCTCTAGTTTAGGTTTAGGACCTAGTCTTATACTAGAACTAGGAGATAGAGAGAGAGAGGAAGAGATCAAGAAGGAGCTCCGGCCTGTCGAATCAACTTCTTCATCTTGTACCTGTGGATTCAAGTTCGTCTTCAACTTGCTTCAGCGATTGTTCCAGTAATCAACATCTATATTTAAGTTTGAGTCATTGTTCTTATTATTCTTAAGGTTTATGACTCTCTTTTGACTACTTTAATTCTAGAGACGCTAGAGTTAGAGTAGTTGGATAGTGTAAGCGTGGTGCTTGGACTTGATAGCTCATAAATGCCTCCTATAACGCCGGTAGTAGTGGTTGTTCGCAAGGGTGACTCTTATAGCCTTGTTGATTCTTCTATAGTCCACTTACCCATGTGTAGGCTCGGTAGGATTATACATTTGCATAAAAGACTCATACTCTGTTTGTGACCTTTTATGGCAACTTCCCCACTAAGAATAATATAAACATATCACTCTTGAATTGGAATTAGATAGCCTTTGTGATCCCCTTTATACTTCTAGATTCTCCGTCCTTGTTAGCTACACAGGGGTTAGACTTTTAAGACTT
Source organism: Coix lacryma-jobi var. lacryma-jobi (assembly GCA_009763385.1). Taxonomy (NCBI): domain Eukaryota; kingdom Viridiplantae; phylum Streptophyta; class Magnoliopsida; order Poales; family Poaceae; genus Coix; species Coix lacryma-jobi. The sequence continues at coordinate 81,909,969 of CM019824.1, read as the reverse complement.
AACACTATTCGTTCCTTTGGGTTCGATATTAAAACTGGGTTACTCCGGTGAAGTGCTACATCGGTAGATGTTATCTGTGCGCTTGCGGATAAAGTAGAGTGTGCGTTAATTTATACCAACACAAACCAGTTGCAATTATCAGCAAGATTGTCTAGGGTACACGATGTGTTCCATGTTTCCCGGTTGAAGAGGTGTTTACGGGTTCCAGAGGAACAGATACTACTAGATGAACTGACTGTAAAGGAAGATCTGACCTATGAGGAGTACCTAGTGAAAATTTTGGAGACAACTGAAAGGGTCATCAGGAGCAGCGCTATTAAGATATGTAAAGTACAGTGGAATTGGTATACCGCAAAGGAGGCTACTTGGGAAAGTGAAGATGATCTCAGAAAGGCATACCCACAGTTGTTCGAGTAAGCATCAGTAGAATCTTGAGGACGAGATTCATGTTAAGGGGTAGGTTTGTAACACCCTAAATTTTTCTTTAGTTCAAAATAGATTAATATGATTTATTTAATTTTGTTGTGGGCATTAAAAACATAGGAAAATTAATTTATGTTGGGCAAATAAAATTTATTCTAGCCTAGCAACAAGTTGATGCATACATGCTGTTGCATTCTTTTAATTGTGTGGAGTTTCAAAACCTAAATCTGAATTTCAAACTCACTTTTGAAAAGGCTTTTGAAATCAGTTTGCAATTAAAAGAAAAAGGGAAAACATTTCTTCCCTCTCTCCTTCAATTCTGGCCCGGAGGCTCGCTATTTCCTCTCTTGGGCCGCTCCTTCACCATTTCTCCGCAGGCCCACGTGCGCCAGCATTTTCCCGCGCGGCACAATCAGCTGGCCGGATCACAGCCACCGGCGAGCGCGCCCTCTTCGCGCTGTCTCACTGACAGCGGGTCCCTGAGCTTTTGCTCACTGTCAGGTGGGGCCCACCTGTCAGCGAGGTCTTCCCCAACCTCCCGACGAAATCGGGAGCAATAGCTGCCGCCGCACCCGCCGCTCTGCGTATGTGGACCTCGGAGTGAGGCTTATCCCAAGTGCGCCTGAGCTCTATAAAGAGCGCCACACTCGCAGCCGCCTCCTTTTGCTCATCCTTTCTGCCAGCAGAGCTCCGCGCTGCCTAACCCTAGCCGCCGCAAGTCGCCGAGATCTTCTCCGCATTTTGGCGCCTGGCCGTCGAATTTGACCATCTCCTGAGCTCCACCGTGCAGTAAGGTTTCCTAGAAGCCTCTTGATTGTTATTTTCATCCTCTGTGGACTCATCAATTCGTCACCGGACTTGCAGAACATCGCCGACTGCCAAACCTCGTCGTGCGCCGTCTCTGTTCGCCCTTTGTCTTCAGTGAGGGACTTGGTGAGCTCGCCATTCCTTCCTCTCTCTCCTGGACATCTTTCCATGGAAAATGGTGGCCAGGATGGCCAAACCGACAGCTCCGGCAAGCTTCTACCGCCGCGAGCATGGCGCTCCGCCAAGCCGTCCTCGGAAGAGATGGCAGCGCCGCCTGAGTTCTCCCCAAATCTAATCTGGACCGTCCAGATTAGATCGGATGGCTCAGAGCCATCCATACCCCTTCGCTGGCATAATTGCTAAAGAGCCCCTCAGCTTTATCCAAATTAACCCGCGGTCCCTGCTAGCGTGGAATAAACCATATTTCCGATTTGTTTTAATTTGAAAATTGCTCTTTCTAATTATAGAATTGCCACTACACCATTTTGCCCATAACTTGCTCAATTTAACTCCGTTTTGATCCATTCAAATTTTATTGGTTTCATAATTTTGTACTCTACACAGTAGTACCACTGTTAGTTAGGTTTGTAAAAGTTTAATTTCATGTTGAAGTCAGTCTTGTTTAGGCCTTTAGAATCTTGTTTAGGCCGTAACTTCGGTGTTTTAAATCCGATTTCGGTGATCCAAACGCTATGTGATCATAGTGACGTATAGATCTATTTTACAACCTTTTATTGTTAATTTAATTTTGTTGGTGTACTGTTCTATTGTTAGACTTGTTTGTAATGCATGTGTGAATGTGAATGCTTGTATGTTACGTTGTATTCGAGTTCAGACGATGAGCAGTATGTGGGCGAGCAGGATCAGTTCTAGGACGATCAGTAGGAGAACCAGGAAAGGATCAAGGCAAGTATGTATGGGATCATCCTTGTTACCTACGCACCTTTAATCTACCAATCATGTGCATGTGTCAAATTGAGAACCATAGGTTATTTCTAGATGTTCAACCTTTTACCTTGTTACCGTGGGATATGTGCATATGGGTAGATCTGCTAGTGCTGTAAACCTACAACTATGAACTAATAAAATGACTAAAGATATGTGCAACGTCTGTTCTTATCTTGTTCTTGGTAATGTGAACCTCGGGCGTGGGAGCCTTCGTGGTCTTGGCCCTCCCTAAATAATTTTCTGTGGGAAAAAGCTGGGGCATACAGTACAACCATGAGGGCTACATGGCTCTGATTTTAGTTCAGTACGAGGACCTCTCCTTGCTTGATGGTGGTTGCACGAAAGAGCAAAAAAGGGGCTTGCCGAGATGGATATAGGACAGCCTCTGGTCTCATGTGTATAGCCAGGAAGGAATGTGCCATCGAAAAGGAGGTTCCTATATCTACTTGTCGATTAGAAACCTAGTGACCACTGTCCTGTTAGGGGAGCCTTCGAAAGACTTCATAGTGTACCCTGCCGCACTTCCTTGGTAGAGGTGATATGGGCTTTGCAACCCCTGGCATATGGGGATCACGGCTCACAGGTAAAGATGTACAACCTCTACAGAGTGTTAAAAACTGTTATAACACTCGTCCTCACGGTCACGAGCGGCTCGGAAAACTTGCAGACTAATAACTTAAACTATTATTATTAATGTGGTATAATTGGGTTTGCTAGCACAACTTGATGACTACTTAAAGCTAAAATCATGACCAACTAAAAATGCTAACTGCAGTGAAACCGTGTCAAGCCCTTTTGAGCTGCATAACACCATGTTGCTCGCTGAGTACGAGATGTACTTACGCTTGTTATATTTTTCTTATTTTGGATAAAAATTCCGGATGGGTAACAGATGGCTATGAGTACGAGGAAGATAAGTTTTCAGAGGACTACTAGACTTGTAGTTCACGAGTTGACGTCCCTGTAAAGTGGAGCTACCGTTGAGAGATGTTTACCTTCCGCCTGTTATGATTACTTTTCTTTTATGAGTTGTAATAATAACGCTATGTAATAAGCACAGTGATGATGTCTTTCGTTGTAATTTGTCCCTTATGTGTGCGACTGTTTCCTGGGCGCGTATAAGTTTATACATTTAGTTTTATTCTTAAAATTGGGTGTGACAGTCATTTAAGTCCCAACCGAAGTTTATTTGATCCGCTAGCTGACGTGATAGGCTAATTCGACACTTATATATGAACCTGACAAGTTTGATCCACACATCAGTAGTACACTTAATTATTGTTAAAAAAATTATATCTTTTACCTATGATCTCAGATAAAGATGAGTTATATATGAAAATTGCAACCCTCGATGAGATCTAGAACCTTGTAGTTTTAATATTTTGCATTTAAGATTTTTATGATGGTCAAAAGAATAATATAAAGTTTCAATAACATATTATTCGTGTGCTAGACCATGACAAAATAATGAATTTATAGGTCTCATCGATAACTATAATTTGCATATACAAACTATCTTTATTCGTCAACGTATTTGAGAATATGATTCCTTTAGGATGACATGCTCTAGTAAGCGATTAATATGTTATTGAAATTTTGTTTTTTTTTACAATTTTAACGAACTCAAATAACAAAATTCAAAATTATGAATTTGTATATCTCATTCAGATCTACAATATTCATATAAAGTATTTTTATCCATCGTCATACACGAGAGAGAGAACTTTTTTATATGGCAAACTCCAGTATGTGAATAATATGTTGGTAAAACTTTATATTACTCTTTTGACCATCTTAACAATCTCAAATGAAAAATATTAAAATTAAAAAGTTGTATATCTCATCGATGGCTACAATTTTCGTACATAATTTATCTTCATCTGATAGCATATGCAAAAGATATGATTTTTAAAAATAATTAAGTGTACCGCTCATATGTGGGTCCCACCTATCAGGTCCATATGTTGGGTAAATGTCTGTCAGGACCTAGATGAGACCCAAACTAACATCAGGGACCCATAAATACGTTTAGGATTATACGACCTGTATGACATCTGTCGATAACTTTAAGCATATAGAAATACGTTTTTAGGAGTTTGAGACCTATATGACACCTGCCGGTAATTTTAGGGACTGCTGGTATATTTTTACTCTTCTAGATTTTGAGTAACCACTACTGGAAGTCGAGCCAGCCTATATTACACTCGACAAAGACCGCACAGTAAACCATCATTCGACAAAACCCTGTTTACCGAGTGCCTTTTACAGCCTTCGCTAAATATCACGATTGCACTCGGCAACGAAGAACACTCGGTAACGAAAAAATATCAATTTTTTAATTAAGGGAAGGCCTCACCTGCCAGCCACACCACCCATCTATTCACAAAGTCTTGCATTTTGTAAACAGTTTTTTTGGTGATTCTTTTGCATTTTGTAAACAATGGCAAACTGTCCTTCATCAAAGTCTTTTCCAAATGTCAAGATTGCACCTGACAGACAAAAACACTCGATAAGAAAGCAATTTTTTTAATTAGCAGAGGGTCCCATCGGCCAACCAAACCAATCATGTATTCCCAAAACATTTTTTTATGATTTTTTTCATATTTTGCATCAACAATGTTTTGAACCAGCAACCACTCGCCCATCTATTCCCACAATATTATTTCGTGATTTTTCACATTTTGCATCAATCAAATTTGGAACCAGCAACCTCTCGCGCACACGTGCATGACCTCCACTACCAATCCACCTCTTTGTCATTTATGTCTATATTTTATTTCAGTTCCCGTCATATTATACTATTCCGAGTGTAAATTACTTGTTTGAGACTTTAAATAAATTTAAATCAAAATGTTGTCAACTACAAAGTTTAATAACTTTTTGATACCTACACTTTTGTTTAGGAAGTCTCTCCATCCAAGCACATTTACAAAATTTGAATTTCAAATTTGATCAAATTCGGACATAGTTTTCGTTTATAAGATGGTTTCAGACCAAAAAGTTATAAACTACGAAGTTTCATAACTTTTTGAGATCGACAATTTTTATTTTGACTGTTTCCCTATCCGAGGTGTTTTGAAAAATTCAAATTTTAAAATTTTTAAATTCAGATGCAGTTTTGCATGAAAAGATAATTTTAAATTAAAAAAGTTGTCAACTACAAAGTTTCATAACTTTTAGAGATCTACGAGGTTGTGTTGGTTGTTTTTTGATCTGAGCTCTTTTGAAAAATTTAAATTTGAAATTCTTTAAATTCAGATGCAGTTTTACATGACAAGATGACTTCAAATCAAAAAGTTGTCAACTACAAAGTTTCATAATTTCACAAAATCTACAATGTTTATTTTGGTTGATTGGCCATTTATGCATTGGGCATAGTGCTTGTAACATTATTCACAAATCTTATATATCACTCTCGTAGTTTGATAAAGTACGGAGAGAGATATGTAAGATTTGTGAATAAATTTATTGTTAGTTTGTCAAATGAAGAAATCACCGAAACAAAAATTATATATATCCAGCTTGATGAGTTAAACAACTTTGTACTTAAAAACTTTTTTCAAAATGTGATTTAAAAAATGACTTTACAGAGTGTAAAAAAATACTTGGCACAGAGCTCTTTGTTATGTGTAAAAAAAACACTCGGCAAAGAAGCATTTTCGCCGAGTGCCAAAAAAACTCTTAGCAAAAGAGCACTTTGTCGAGCATTTTTTTTTTTGACAATTGGCAAAGAAATTCTTGGCTGAGTTTTTTTTTGTCGAGTATTTTTTACTTAGCACTCCCAAGGCTCCCGGCAAAGAAGAGAGCACGTGATAAAGCTAGGCTTTGCGGTAGTGAACAGATCATGAAAATATATGAAATATGTACATATTCAGCTTCTTTCTTCCTCTTGTCATCCCCAGGCAAATTAACCAAGTCAGGTCTGAACTGAACCGTGTCAGGTTGGTTGGCCGTGGTTGGTCGGGAAGGTGCGGAACCCAATCCGGGCCCGGGAGCCCGGTTGGCGTCGCTTTCCGAAAGAACAATCTGCAGTTTCCACGAAGTTGAGCCGAGTATGTGCAATAGTTTTCAAAAATGACTTCTATCCTTGTTTTATTAGAAAAAGATAAAAAAACGTTCTTCAACAGATTGCTATATGACTTGCTAAATTTCTTCAAGTTGGAATCAGAGGTCATCTACTTGCTATATTTAACAAGTCAGCTTCACTTGCTATCCTGCGTTTCTATGTTATTTTTACCAAGTTGTAATCCGCCGCCACTTCTCACGCAGCTACTTTTCTATGTTATTTTTACCAAACTATTGAAGATACATGAAAAATTTACTTGTCAAAAGTTTTAGCAAGTTGCTAAATGACAACTTTTCCCAAGTCAATTTTTCCAAACAATTGGAGATGCTCTAAGGGCACCCGCAATGGTTAGAGCTAGCTGCTAGCTCCAAGCTAACTTCTGCAACAGTACTACCTCTTAGTACATAACTTTAGCTTTTCTCTCTCCCCTATTAAAATATAAGAAAAATACTTAGAGCTAGCTTAAAAGTCAATTCCCCTATTAAAATATAAGAAAAATATTTAGAGCTAGCTTAAAAGTCAATTGTTGGAGGTGCCCTTAGAAAGTACAAGCTAGAAGCTGGCAGAGCATGCATGCGCTCACACAGCCCTAGATATTGCAGGAATCTAATCACAGTAGTGCAGTAATCCATCCCGATCTAAGCGGTGAAGAGATTTGCACTTCTCAATGATCCATCAGTGTAAAAATGTGACAACGTTTTGTGTCTAATTTCTTGTAAAAATGTAGGCGCTAATGATATTGTTCAACAGATAACGCTCGGCTGTTTTCAAACTACACTATACTGCTACTTAATTACAATTATATTGAACGACGATTTGATTGATGGATACCTACAGCTTCCTACCATTCTAGCTAGCACCTAGTCTGCGTGCATGGTGTGCTACGGAACACACTGATGGACAGCAGCTAATAGCTAGCTGAACAAGCAATTAACTCTTGGCTTGTTGGTGATACTTACCTGTGCACACAATATCATTTATTATCTTAGTATTTAGACAATGAAATGAGACTTCATGTTAAATCTTATGGACCTCGATCGACAATTATGCAGAAACTTCGACACGATCAGTTCATAACTCTCCCTCACCGCAAGTTTCCGTCCGTCCGATGTTTATGAAAGTAGGCGTCACTATGCCAGAAAAGCTTATCAGTGACGTCTCAATTTGTGACCTAAAAACAACACGCGTCACAGATAGCCTATTAGTGACGCGGGTTCTTGTGACGTGACACTGATTAGCTGCTGGCCATGCCCCGGGACCAAGACGTGTCACTAATAACGGGGTATCAGTGACTCTTGAACAGAAAACGCGTCACTGATAAAAATTATGACGCGTGTTGCTGAGACGTGTCACTGATAGATCAACTTATCAGTGACGCGGGTTAAAAATATGAGTCACAGATAAATCTTGTGACACGTGTTCTAAGGAAGGGTCATTGGTGGTTATATATATCAGTGACTCTTGATCCTAACATGCGTCACAGATAAAAAAATGTGACGCGTGTTTATAGATACGTCACTGATATGTGCATATATCTGTGACTCGTTTTCTTAAGCCGCGTCACAGATAACTAGCACCAATTTTAATGTACTGTTTCCTTTTCTCTTACCTCTCTTTTGTCACAGGGAAGGAGCGAGTCGCTGTCGGATGATTACAGCCCTTCCGTCTTTATTTTTTAGTACAATTCGTATATGTTAAACAAATATTATCTTCAGTGAGGATTACAGCTCGGGGTTTAAAAAAAAGAGGATGAGAAAATACAGTAAAGAGATCAAGACGCACGAGAAAGTAAACAATGTTGATGCGGGAAGATTCTCGGAACCAAAAAAAGACCATGTGATTGGACTATGTTCATTTGTCCAGCTGAACTAAAATTGAATCCAAGCCGCAGCGGAAAACCTGCCTGCTTCCGGGCTCTACATCCGGAGTCTGTGGTGAGAGAAGAACCCTATTCTCATCTGCCCCCATTCTATTCTCCTCCTCCTGCCGCCGCCGCCTCCCCGAATACATCGCCGCCTGCGCCGCCACCTAGACTCCCGCGCTGCTCTCGCCGCCCGCGCCGCCACCTAGACTCCCGCGCTGCTCTCGCCGCCGCTCCTGGGAGATCGGACATGGACGCATCGCCTCGGCCCCTGGAAGACCCCTCCACGGCCGTGCTGCCGGCAGAAGTCGCCTCGAGGCGGATCTCTATCGCCCGCACCGCCACTGTCTCGAGGCGGATCTCTAACAGCTTGAGTCATCTGTTCTTTGTATTTTTGTTTTATTTAGCTGAGTGAGCTAGTGCTCTCAAGTCTAAAATAAAACTACACATATAATTTGAGTTATCTGTCCTACCTTTTCTTTGCTTGCAGTTTTAAACAGTAGCAGATTAAGCTTCAGTTCTTGGGCAAAAGCAGGTGGACAACAACACATCAGTAGCTTGGCTGTTATCTCAGGTGAGCAACGACAGTAGCAGATCTAGCTGATTTCATGTTGTCGTTCTTTCTGAATATTGTTAGTTTCAAACCTTATTGCTTGTTACAGTATTCTTTGTTGGTGACACTTCTAAATTCGGACTTTCGTTTATAATGGTTTTGCAGGATCTCATGCACAACCCTACCCAATGTAGTTGCAGCTTTTGTACTGTTAGAAATCATGTAGTTATAGCTTAGTAATGTTCATTTATTGTTAAATTAGAAATCTTCTAGGCTGTAATTTTTCTAACACATGTTTTGTAGATAAGTTGTATGTGGAGTTTGTAAAAAATTTTGTAAAGAATTTGACTGCTGAAATGGATGTAATATGTGTGTAATGTAGGACCAGGGAGAGATTTTTTTTTGTTTTTGTAAATTATTATTAGTGACGCGTATTGGTAAAATGTGTCGCTGTTAAGGTCCACATTAGTGACGCGACTTGGCTGGACATGTCGCTGATAGAGGTTATCAGTGACGCGTCTTTGCTGGACGCGTCGCTAATAGCCGTTATCAGTGACGCGTATTGGCTCGATGAGTCACTGATAGAGGTTATCAGTGACGCGTCTTGGCTAGACGTGTCGCTGATAGGAGTTATCAGTAACGTGTCTTGGTTGTACGCGTCACTAATAGGGGTCATCAGTGACGCGTCTTTACGCGTCATTAATTTTGTACTATAACAGACGCAAGATTAGTGACGCGTGTTTTCTGCGTCACTAATAACTGTCTAGACGCGTCACTAATAAACATTTTTGGCATAGTGCATCTTAACTCGAAACTAGAGGTTCTTGTAAAAAAAACTCAAAACTAGAGGTGATTAATCACCGCCGGCTTTCCGTACGATATGGAGGTGATTTTGTCGCCATCACCACAGTACCGGACTACCGGTCCGGCGTGCGATCTTATGGTGATAAAATGGACATCACTGCTAGCCTAGCGTACGATCTAACAGTGATTTCTTGATCATTAAAACAGGTTTTATCCAACATGTTTGTCTTGTGCCGACGATAATAATAATGGTACGAATATAGCATAATGATTAATAGCATCTTGTGTCAAAAAAATGATTAATAGCATCATGTAATAATGTGGTTACATCGGGCCCACTATCTACACAATGTATCAAAATATACGGTCCATGATGAAATCCGACCAAACCTCAAGAACATGAGATGTAAGTTTCAGAACACAGGCTAGTCCAAAGCAAACACACAAATATACATGACCAATCCACAAGTTGAATCTGGTTGCAGCTTGATTAGATTAGATAACGCAATGGTCTCCATCCTGATTAACAAATTGGTCCATAATGAAACCAACAAGCTATTCTTGAAGCGCGCGCGCGCCCCCCCCCCCCCCCCCCACACACACACACACACATATATATATATATATATATATATATATATATATATATATATATATATATATATATATATATATGTATGTATATATATCAATGGGATAGTACTTGACTCTATTTCTTGCAACACAAGAAAATGGTATATGAAACATAGTTATAAGACATACTCAAATAAACTATCTAGGTTACGTCGTCAATTGACCACATTTGCAAACCTGATTTTCTGTGCTAGCCCTCCGATGAGGGTGCGCATGTATATGCATTACAAGATGAAGCGCACCATGACCTAACCTTATAGTTTGTTATGCCCCAAACCTGCCACCCGCCGGCAGGCAAGCATGCCGTCCAGAGATGCAAGTGGGTACTACTCAATGGTGTTTTTTAGTCAGCTAATTACGGTTAAATATATCATTCTAGTTTATTTTTTCATCTTCCTCAAACTACAAAAACGTCATTCTAGTTTATTTGATTATTTTTTTGGATCGATCCAAGAACACAAAATATTTTAAACTTACATCCCCAATGCCGAACCGTGTCCAACACAGGGCCAGCCGCCGCCCCAGGACCCCTCCCTTTCTAATGTCCCTGGGTATTGGCTGACGGGCAGCGTGAAGACATCGCAACGACGGCGGTGGCATGGAGAGCTCCATAGACACGCCGTGCTAGCTTGTGGGCGTGCCTGAACATACCGACATTCTTGGTATTACATTTGTGAGAAAACATATATGATATTTTCTAGAACTATATATCGAAGGTGTCAGGACCCTTTCTATATCAAAGTATTCAAAATTTGCACGGGATTGTACTTGATGCACGTACATCCTAGTGGTTATTCTATTATTCGCTGAGAAAACTTTTGTACCATCTCGGCCATCGTTGTAATAGTTAGATATGTGTGTTGATATCTCAAAAAAAACAAGGAAGTCATATAGACGAAATAGGGGCATCCTTCCATGATGACAATATATACATGCATGCAGAGAAACGGAAGCAGCACATGTAGACGAATGGAGCTTTTTGTTTATTCCTGCCATGCATTGTGCGGATCATGCTTCATGAATGATTCGAAGAAATGATGAATAGTTTCAGAAAGTGGTTAACCAAACTTAAACCTTTGTAATCCACTTATAATATATAAAATCTATCAATGTGCTAGATATAAGGGCGTCCACAATAGTGTTTAAATCGCTAGCTATTTGGTCTCTAGGAAGAATGTTATTGACTCTAAATGACAACTTACAAATAGCTAGCTAGATGAGACAAATAAATAAATACTATTTTGAAGAGTATTGTAAGAGACGTATTTTTAGGAGATCGTGCTAGACTAGCCATTTATGAGTCGCTAGCTATTTGATATCTCTCCTCGATAGCCAATAAGAGTGCTATTTTTTTATTATTATTATACATCATCTCGCTAGCTATTTGTAAAGTTCTATTGAGAGCCAATAGAATTGACTAGTAGAATGATGATTTTTCCAAGCGCGTCAATTTTTTTTACTGACGGTTTCCAAGCGCGTCAATTTTTTTTATTGACGGTTTGAGTGACCACGCGCCTGTAGAAATGAACCCTGTAGAAATGGATTTTTACATGCGGTTTGTTAAGACAACCGTCTGTAGAAATGTCTTATTTCTACAGGCGGTTGTCTTAACAAACCGCGGTTTGTTAACACAACCGCTAGTAGCAATAAATGTGTTTTCTAAAATTTGATTTTTTTTCAAACTATCTTGGATGAGAAAACACCTAAAATAAAAGTTGTTCGTCGAAAAAAGTTATGAAACTTTGTAAATTACAACTTTTTAATTTGAAGTCATCTTGTCATCGAAAAATATGTTTGAATGGTCTCAAATTTGAAATTTAAATTTTGCAAACGACCTCGGATAGAGAAATGACCAATACAAAAGTTGTTCGTCTCAAAAAGTTATGAAACTTTGTAGTTGACAATTTTTTGATTTGAAATCGTTTAGAACCTCAAACAAGCAAATTACACTCGGGTTTGTATAATATGTGGGGAACCGAAGGGGTATTTGAACACATGTGAGTGTGTGGTGCAGTGGTAGAGGAGCCTTCTCGCGAGGGCGAGGTCGTGGGTTCGAATCCCACAGGCCGCGTTAGCCGCGTATTTTGCGCGAAAAATACCGCGACTTGCCTAATTAAAATATTTTTTTTTCCTATTATTTACCGGTTTTTTCAGAAATTTTTCACAGACGGTTCGGTAAGTCAACCGCTTTCCACAAGCGCTTCACAAGCAATCGCCTGTGCTGTGGTCGTGCGGTTAATAAAAACACCGTGTACATTGCGGGCCTAAGGAAACATTTTTGTGGTGGACCCCAAATGCTAACTGCTGCATTGCAAGTTAGTCATAATAATGTTGCTTATCTAGCTGTAGCTAGCGACAAGATCGGTAGTGCACATATTTGTATAGTTCGTTTACTTTGACTCTCATCTCTCTTCACTCAGCATACTGAACTTTAATATAAGCTACCCTAGCTCTACTGTAGAAAATTCTTGAAAGGTTGCACTAAATTCTATAATAAGTTCCATTGTTTACATTGATGCTCATCTCTCTCTCTCTCTTCACTTAACACACATATAAAACGAATGCAATGGGTAAAAATCTCTTTATTCTTAAATGCTTAGAGAGATACTCTAACATAATGTCTAGATATCCATATAAAATAAATGTAATAACACATACTCCCTCCAGTTTGGTAAAAGAAGTCGTTTTGGACAAGGTTTGAGTCAAATATTGGGAATATAAATCATGAATAATTTTTAAATTATTGAGTTTAGAGATGTAAAAATCATATAAATAAATTTGTCCTGAAAAGTACTTTCATAAAAATATACATATACAACTTTTCAATAAATACTTTTAAAGAAACAAGTGGTCAAAGTTACATTTTGAAGACCGTGTCGCTGTCTGAAATGACTTCTTTTACCAAACTGGAGGGACTACAAGATTATGAAATTTAATTTCATGATATTTATGAAATTGAAATGTTCACTCTGAAATCGCAATCTATAAAAATGGCCACTCCCTCCATTCTGAAATATAAGGTATTGTAGAAATTCTATGATATGTTATTGGTATTCGAATGATGCATGTAATCCTCACATAACCATGGATAGTGGGTGTGAACTTAAGAGCCTAGCATAGAATAGTTGCTTCTTTACAAAATCTCAATTTAATAGGGCAAAGGGACATATTCAAGTGGGGTTTGAACACATCTGGAAACTTCACTATCAAATCCATGTATATTGCGTTAATTAACAATGGGGCTAGGGTATCGCAAGATATTTGGCAGATCAAAGTGCCTATGAAAATTTTAAAAAAAATTATGGTATTTGAAAAAATGAGTGATTTTAACTAAGGATAACTTAGTAAAAAAAACTGGAATGGTGACAAATCTTGTAGTTTCTGTTATTTTCTAGAATCCATTAATCATCTCTTTTTTGATTGCCTTCATGCCAAGTTCTTATGGCGAGCGGTACACCTTCTTTTTGGGATTTCTACCCGTCTGATATTAATGATTTTTTTAATAGGTGGTCAAAGATTGCGAGCAAAGAATCTAACTCATTGTTATTAACAGCAACAACTTCTCTTTGTTGGACGGTTTGGTTAACAAGAAATGAAGTGGTTTTTTGATAAATGCAGACCAAAAACTTTCTTGCTGGTACTCTTCCGGGGAACACACTGGCTAAGACAGTGGGCAAGACTTCAAAAGCATGACGATTGGCGGGAGCAGTTGATCTATGTTTCACAATTCCTAGAGACGTCAGCTCTGCAGTTCTTCTGTTCGAATGGATGGATGTCAGCAAGTCACATTGGTCATGTTTAGTTTGAACCTTATTTCATTTTAGTTACCGCTTCGCGTACTGCAAGATTTAGTTTTGCAGTTAGCAGCCGTACTATAAGGAAAATGGACCTCGGACTATTTAACTTTGGATTTTGGTGTTTGATGAACAACATAACCAAATTGGACTAATGCATTTGCAAGTGTTTGTTTTATAATCCAATAGGGTGCAAATCTGACCTGGACAAAGGCTATGTGATGATCCGATGATCAACACCTCAAGCAAGATATTAGAAGCTTAGTAGAAGACCCTCAAGATCAAGCAAAGTACAAGGCACAATAATGGAACCAAGACGGCGCAAGAAACCACGAAGAACTGAAGAAAAAGGAGTGACCAGACGCTGCTTCGCAGTGACCGGACGCTGACCCGGATGCGTCCGGTCAGTGCCTCAAGCCGACAGCGCCACGTTCGCGTGACCGGACGCTACGAACGAGTTGCGATCGGACGCACCGAAGTAACTGTTCCTCAGTGCAACCGTGTGACCGGACGCTATGTATACAATCGGACGCGGAGCCCTAGCTGAGTCTGATCGACTACAGAGAGGTTCCAGAGGCACGAAAACACGATCGGACGCGTCTGATCGTCTGCGACCGGACTCATGCCAGAGTCCGATCAGTGCCTGTGCAGGCTGGCAACTAGCCGTTGTGAGAGACCGGACGCGTCCGGTCAGGACGTGACGAGCGTCCGGTCGATGGCAGAAAGGCCCATCTCTTTGCCCAACGGCTCTATTTGGTTGGGGCTCTATAAATACCCCCATGGCCGGCCCAAACAACAAGGTTGGAGCTCAAGGAAGTATACCAAGTGTATAGACACATATTTAGTTGCTCTAGCCACCAAAGTGCTTAGGTGATATATTAGGTGATTAGTGTATGTGCTTTGCGAAGTGCTTAAGCTAGTTAGACCACCGCTTTGCGCTTGCTCTAGGTGTTAGGCCTAGTGTTTAGTGAGGTTGAAAACCTCTCATCTACCGGTGCTTGCGCGCACCGTGGTTGTACATCGGCGGGGCATGTAGTCTTGCGAGATCACACCAACCGAGTTTGTGGTGTGGCCGCCTCCGTGTACCGAAGGGATCGAACAAGGCCCGCGGCGCTTCGGCCGGAAACTTGATAGTGAAGACAGCGAGGAGCATCCGGGAGAGGCTTTGCCACGAGTGGCTTAACCGAAGACCCACTTGCGCGTGGGGATGGACCGGAGTTATCCACGGAGTTACCCGATCGGGAGCTTGGCCCTTGCGAGGGATTCCTTGTGAGGGGCTCCAACGAGGACTTGTGGGAAGCTTGCGCGTTTCTCGATACCTCGATAAAAATACCAGAGTCGTCGACGGGAGTTTGCATCTTTATCACACTCTTTAGCTTCCGCATTCATATTTCTACCTAGTTCATGTGTTTTACCTTTCCTAGTTTGATATGCTAGTTGATAGGTTTGGGAACTAGGTTGCATAACTCCTTTTTGCGGTAGAGATAGCAAACACACGTAGCAAAACCTTAGTTGCACATTAGATAGTTTACTTTCATGCATAGGTTTTGACTAGGTGGAAATTAGAGGCCATAGTTTAGAGTAGAAGTTTTAAGTTGCCTAATTCACCCCCCCTCTTTGGTGTCACGGTCCTTTCAATTTGTATCAGATCCGGTTGGCTCTCTTGTGGACTCTTGGCTTAATCGCCTTCGAGCCGACGCCCCTAAGAGAGGTTGGGATGGATATCTCTAGGCATCCACACTTTGACGGCACTAACTTCCCTTATTATAGTGCTAGGATGACTTGCTTTTTAGAAGCCGTTGATCTAGGTGTTTGGAGAGTCACCCGCGATGGGATGAAACCCATTAAGTATCCCGAGAAGCCTACCGCGGGTGATGAAAAAGAAATTCATCTTAATGCTAGAGCTAAAAATTGCTTGTTTGAATCTATTAGCATGGATGTCTTTAACCAAGTTTTTACTTTGCAAACATCTCATGAAATTTGGTTAAAACTACATGAGCTCCATGATGGTACAAGTAATGTATGTGAGCAAAAACATCACCTAACTAAAACAAGCTATGATTCCTTTAAAATGAATGATAATGAGCTTGTTCGTGATATGTATTCTCATTTGAATCTAATTATCAATGAGCTCCATTCTATAGGAATTACAAAGCTAGGTGATGCGGATATTATGAGGAAGGTCATCTCCGTGCTTCCAAAGAACAAATATGCAACCATCATCACCATCCTCCACAACATGGAGGACTTGAGCACCATGACCCCGGCCATTGTAATTGGCAAATTGGTGGCATTTGAGATGTCACGCAAGATGGGTCAAGAAGAAGCCACTTCATCAAGCAAAGACATTGCTCTCTCATGTGAGCACAAAAATATGAAGGGCAAAAAGCAAGTTGAAACAAGCTCAAGCTCCTCAAGTGAAGAAGAAGAGGATGATGAAGATGAAGAATCAAGTGATGATCAAGCTTCCACCTCATCCAACTCCTCCTTAGATGAAGAAGAAACAATCAAGCTTATGAAAGGAGTGAAGAGGATGATCCGCAAGCTCAATGTCAAGGGTGTGCCCATCACAATTGAAGATTGCCTCTTCACCAATCAAAGAAGAGAGCAAAGAAAAAAGGGATGCTATAGATGTGGCAAGAGAGGGAACTTTGTGGAAGATTGTCCAAAACAAAAGCCCACACCCAACGACAAGAAAAAGAAGGGATGCAAGGCCAAAGCTCTCACCACCATCAAGACATGGGATGATTCATCAAGTGATGATGAAGCCCAACACAAGAGGCATGGCCGCAAGCACTCATCATCAACCTCCTCACGTATGTGCCTTATGGCACGAGGTAACACAAGCCCTATCTCTAGTGATAGTGATAGAGATAGTGATAGTGATGATGAGCTACCTTCTTATAATGAACTTGTGCAAGATAATCTTAAATATGCTAAAGCTTGTACTAGCCAACAAAAGAAAATTAATACTTCAAAAGAAAAATTAGATAGTTCTCAACAAGCCTATAATGCTATGCTTGATCAATATGAAACTTTTTCAAACTTAAATGTTGAGCTATCTAATAAAATTGAGAAACTTGAGGCTAGTATAAGCACATATGATAGCACAAGTAATGATGAGCAACTTGCTAAGAAAAATGAAAAACTAAAAGCAAAGTTAGCTAGCACACAAGATGCTTACAAAAGTTTGCTTGCCAAAATGGAAATTATGTGCAAACATTGTGATGAGCTAACTAATAAAGTTGCTAATTTTGAAACCATCGAAGCAAACCCCACTGAGGCACCTAAAATTGAAAACTCAATCTTTAATATGCCCAAAAAGGATGCCTCTACTTCTTGCTTTGATTTACTTGATTTAGACTCACCAATGTGCAAACAAGCTTATGTTGAGAATGTGATTGTAGAAACATGCACACAAGAGGTTGCAATGGAAAATGAGCTACTAAGGCAAGAAGTGGCTCGCCTCACCAAGGACTTGACCCAAGGAAAAGGCAAGGCGAAGCAAACCCGAACTCATCAAGATAACACCAACAAGGGAGTGAAAAAGCTTGATGAGGAGCAAACTGTGGTTTGTTATGTTTGCCACAAGGAAGGCCACAAGTCCTATGAGTGCAAGGTGAAGCATGGGGGAGAGAAAAAGAAGAAAGAGAAGAAAAAGCAAACAAGCAAGCTCTCCAACACCTACACCAACAAGGTGAACAAGAAGGCCTCCACATCTTACCTTTTGAAGAAGAAGAAGAATGACAAGGTGGTGGCCATCAAGGTAAACAAGCAAGCCAATAATGGAGCCAAACACATTTGGGTGCCTAAGGACATCATCTCAACCATGAAGAGCACCAAAAAGGTTTGGGTCCTGAAAGGGAAGTGAGTAGCCAAATTGGCTACGGGGAACTTGGAGACTTGGCAAAATTTTGGGTGCATATCATGGGGTGCATCACATTGGATCATGTCATTGCCAAGTATATTAGTGGGTTCTACGGACCCAAGTTCCCCCTCCCATGTTAGGTAACGAGATTTAAATTCTTGCAATTTCCTTTAGCATCTAGTTCCTTCATTGCCTAGGTTTCCATTGATATTTTCATATCTTTTGTCATGCACACATTAGGCTTATCATATGGTAGTTTTGCTCAATATCACTCACATCCTTAGAGCAATACTACATGGTTTTAATTGGTTAAAAGCACGACACATAGCTTCTTTTACTTTTTATTAATCTTATATGTGTCAAAGACCAAATTATAGATAAACTACCCCAATTACCATCTTCAATTTGATGTCACATTTCTTGTAATATCAATATGGAAAATGGTAGTTTGACCTTACAAGTCAATGTGCATGTCTCCTACAAGTATTTCAAACTTGTATGCACACTTTTAGGGGGAGTTTACTCTACAATTTGGAAGCTTTGAGACTAACACTACTTTCAAGATTATCATGTGTGTAGTAGTCTCATTGCAAGGAAAATGGAGTTCCCAGAGACAAGCATCATGTGTGGTGATAATCCAATTGGCATCTACATGTGGTATTCCTAACCGATATCATTATGTTGATTTCAATTTGATACTCTTACGTGCTTTGAAAATTTGGTATCTTTTAAACATCATATGATCTTGCCTTTGCATTGCATCCTAGCAAGTAGATTGCATTTTAAATTATGTATCTATTATTTGCTTGTTTTGGTCGTGTTGTCATCAATCACCAAAAAGGGGGAGATTGTAAGGAAAATGGACCTCGGACCATTTAACTTCGGTTTTGGTGTTTGATGAACAACATAACCAAATTGGACTAATGCATTTGCAAGTGTTTGTTTTATAGTCCAATAGGGTGCAAATGTGACCTGGAGAAAGGCTATGTGATGATCTGATGATCAACACCTCAAGCAAGATATTAGAAGCTTAGTAGAAGACCCTCAAGATCAAGCAAAGTCCAAGGCACAAGAATGGAACCAAGACGGCGCAAGAAACCACGAAGAACTGAAGAAAAAGGAGTGACCGGACGCTGCTTCGCAGTGACCGGACGCTGACCCGGATGTGTCCGGTCAGTACCTCAAGCCGACAGCGCTACGTTCGCGTGACTGTTGACTCTTGCTAACGTCGTCACTAGGAGTAGACTATGGAATCTATCCCTGGCAACAGCGCCAGAAAGGTTTGTTGATACTTCTTAATGTAAGAAGTATAACTAACTATTCGTATGACTATTGGTAGGTTCCGCAAGCGCACAGAATAAGTCTATTATAGCACTGCACCCAGAAGTAACCGAGTATCGTATTTATTTCCACAGGGAAGCTACTATGGCAGAATTAACACTAGGACCGCTATGAACAACTAGTGATTCTTTGATCAAAATGTGTGAATGGGGGTTGGTTTCTACTACTACTAAAAAGAAAGAAAGACTAACTACTACTAAACTAAATCAGCGGGGTCTGGCCAATGAACAGATTAATGTTTTCCTACACACTTACTATCACAACTAACTTAGCAGTAAAGAGTTTATCTAGTTCTTCGAACCGTACACACCCTCTGGACTATTTACCTCAGACGTGCACAACGAGGTTTATGATTTAAGAACTAACCCAACTACGTGGTGGAATTCAAGGCTCCCAGGGCTGTCACCACCTGTTTGCTACCACAGCTATCCGGGGGGCTAGCCACAAACTAAGGTATAACTAGTCTAAGCACCGCGCTTACACTAATATATACTACTCTAATCTTGCGTCCAAAACTAGAGCACTGATTACTCAGTGAAGAACCCAAACTAGATGCAAACTAGATACTAAGTTATCTATGATCGAAAGCACTCAACAAGAACAATAAGTAAAGAACTTAAAGTAAATGCTGAAAGTAGAAGAACACTAAGATAAATGAAGAAAGACTTGGAATTATACCAGCGACTTGGAAGATCCTCGATTACAACTCCAGCTCTTCTCTTCTTCACTCTCGCTCTCACTCTAAGTCTCTCAACTAGAGTGTTCCTTCACCAGAGCTTTGCTTACAAGAGAGTGGGACTAATGAGGTGAGGTCTGAGTACAAATGAGCTCGGGGGGTCCTATTTATAGCCTAAGGGACCTAGGGTTAGGTCAGGGGGGTGAGTGTGGTGGCGGGCGCCAGCCCTAGGTGGCGGCCGCCAGCCCTCTGGCCCTTGGATCCACCGCCTCTTCACCAACGGCATCCAGGAGGTCCTTCAAGTCGGTTTGGGGTCGGTAAGGGTTGTCCAATAACCGTCACATGGGCAATTAGGACATGATCCATGTGACGCTGCTTCTTAGCCCTTGGATGAACCAACTTAGGTGAGCAACGGCTGCAAATGAGTGTGGGGTGCCTCCCCTAGATCAGTGACGTGGCAGGGGGGAGTTTGGGCTTCTCCCCCCTGGCGGCCGCCAGTGATGGGTGGCAGGCGCCACCCCACCTTGGCCCAAAGTGAGCCCAGGTGAGTATGCTCGCCTCCTGGTGGGTCCTCTTGGTCATTTTGCTCAAAAACCCTGCAATTTCCTACATTCAAATAAGACTCAAGGACAAGTGGAAATCGTTAGTTTATAAAAGGTTTTTGGTTGATTTTAGGTCCTTGTGTTGCGTTATATGACCTTGTTGATGCTAAGAATATGACACTTAGTGAGCGTCAACAAGCTCCCCCAAGCTTACCTCTTGCTCATCCTCGAGCAAGCATGAACTTAAATAATCTTGGAAACTCTGTGTTTTTGTTGTGTATGCCCATATTATTTTCATCACCAAGGAATTGGTAGCCTTCCCTGCACTCAAGATTAGAACAAAAGACCAGCAAGAAAGAAGGTTTGTCTTTCCCTTGCCTATTTTGCTAATCAAGATATGTGGAGTTTTTGCAAGTTTTGTTCAAAAGAAAGCATGCTTAGTATCTTCTGTGGCTCACTCGATCACTCGTATTTGTATGTGGAAATGGAAGAATTATCCTCTCACTAAGACTTTATGTGGGGTTTAATGGGTAGGATAAAAGTGAGCATGCAATGCTAGCATAATTTTGCTAAGTTAGACAAATGGAGCAAAGGAGCAACAAGTCATAGGTTCAGACCAGGAATGTGCAAGTGTGTGGTATTGATTGTGGCTACTACTTTCATGGCACTTCACCTTTCTATCTCATTTATGGGATCATGGCTATGAATGACAGCATTTGCTCTTTTGGATATTCTCTTCTTTCTAGAGCACTTGCTCTTTTGAATTTTCTTTCTAGAGCTCTTGCTCTTTCGAATATTATTTTCTTTCTAGAGCACTTGCTCTTTTTTTTAACTACTATAGCCATGTCCCTGAGATTTCATTATGGAGCATGATATTTTGCCATGGAGTATTCCTAACAATGAATGGAAATAAAGGCATGTTGTGTGCGTATTCTCAGTGTAAGAATAGCAATATATAGGTGGGTGCAAGTGAATTCCTTGGTCTAAAGATATGACAAGTTTCTCTACCATGACTATCAACAAAAGTCTAACTAGCTCCACACTAACATGCAGCAAGTGGAAGCTCCTACTTTAAGAGTAAAATTTATTTGGCTTTGGTAGGACTTTCTTTGCCACAGAAGTACTTAGAGCAAGTTTTTAAATTTTTTCAAAATAACAACTCCACAAACTTGACTCGCTCAAGTCAAAGTAGAAATTTACTTCCCCTTTACTTAGTCTAATGCTCATGTCTCAAGTTTAGTTCTAGCATACGTTCTCCCAAGATAACTCTTTTGCATGGCATACATTTTTATTTAGAAAGACTTACAATAAGAGCGTTTCATTTATTACTATTTATTTATCATTATTTTTTTTAACTGCAAATTAACTAAGATAAAACTCAAATTTAAATTACTGAAATAAAAATAAAACTGACAGCAATAAAGACGGTAGCGATACTTACCTCTTTGACGGGGGTCCTCCCCCAAGCTGACTTTTGGCGTGGTTGGGTCACATCCATCCCTGACGACGGTACATGTTGTCCCAGTTCTGCTGGTTCAGCTACGGGAGAGAAGAAATATTACCCAGTTCTCCACCAGTTTCCTGGTGGAATTCCTGGAAATTTTGGTTAAAGTTGTTCAAGTCCTGACGGATTTCAGCAGTATCCATGGTAAGTGCATTCATTTGGTGCTGAAGATATCCCATATCGCGCATCCACTCGTCCTGGTGAAAGGACGAATGGCGAGCGGCCTGTGGCGAGATTCCCCTATGGAAGAACTCATCGCCACGGCCAGTGTACCGGGTGGATCCTCCCAAGGAATGGGATGAACTCCCCAACTGGGATGAGTGAAAGGACGCCTCATGGCCGTATTCCCATCGCGAATGTTGCGGTTGTTGCCAATTTGATCCTCCTGCTTGGTGCGAGGCAAGGGGTGTCAAATGACCATAGTGTGCTGCTCCATCATACTGCCCTGCATGGAAAGGATCAAACTCCTGTGCCGCTGTTGTGGCTCTTGCGGCCTCTTCTGCTTCACGGGTCTGCGCTCGCGTCCTCCTCCTGGGAACCTCCATGATGTTCTCTCGGGCCAACCTGCGGTTTTGCTCTGCCTCGGTTTCCAGTGCCAAAAGTAATGTTGGTGCATTCACCAACCAAAGTGACATGTCAGGAAGAGCGATTTTATTTGCATAATCTTGATAGATCATGTGAATCTCACCGGTCTCCTAGTTCTCACGCAAGAGGTGTCCTTGCGAGAAGTGCTCCATGGTCAAAAGGTCTCGGTCACTAGGAATGTAGGAGTATATAGCGGTGTTCAGTAGACCCATGTTAAAAGCCAGTCTAGTTATCCATGATGTCATTTCAATATTTCCAGTGCGTTGATTAAATTTAGACCAGTATTCTGCCATGGCCTTGGCGGGTGATACTTTTATGTGGTTAACTAGAGCATAAAGCAGCAGCATTTTGGGCTTTTTAATTGGTCTCAAGTCAGGTCTTGGAAAGAGTGTGATACTAATAGATTTATGGAAAAACCTGAGCGTGGGGTTGTGGATAGTATTTATAGGCTGAGGATGGAAGGGGGGAGGCTGTGAGCTCCTCCCACCTAGCGGGCGCCACCAATAAGTGGTGGGCGCCACCCCACATTGCCCATTTCTGCCTGCAACCGACACATGAGGTTTCCCTCTTAATGTCCACTGAAATTCCAAATGGGGAATAAAGTAGTCGGGTCGGTGCAAAGTGAAAGAGTGTAACCTCCTAAATGGGGCAAGTGAGCTGGAAATTTCAGAGATCAATTCTTCATCCTGGTCATACTTTATACCAAGGATGGTGGGAAACTTACTCGGGAGCAATTTTGTACCGAAATGTGGAAATAGAGGTGGCGGGCGCCAGGAAAATGTGGCGGGCGCCACCCTCCTTGGCTGAATTTCACTCCAACTCACCCCTCCTTTCACCTAGTGTTCTCCTTGTCACTCTCCATCACATGTGCACCAGAATTTTTGGGTGGAGATGTGTCCAAAAGGTGGAGTGAAGAGGGGGAGACATGGGGAGACATGGGAGTGAGTGATTGCATTGAAATAAGTAAAACCATGGGTCTCCCTTGGTGTTATTTGGGTCTAGGGGGTAGGTGTAATAGTCTACAGATTGGCTAGTGCTCCCTAGTGCACCCTAGGGTGGCGGGCGCCAGCATGGGGTGGCGGGCGCCACACCTATGGCTGCCCTAAACCTCCTAGGAGCCACCTAATCACTCTAGTAAACATCTAGTTTGCAGAAAATTAATTTGCTTAAGTAAAAACAAAAATTTAAATGGGGGATAGAGACTTACCTTAGCCTAACTTACCTTGGTTAGCCGCTTTGGATTCCCGATTAGTGTCGCCTTCACGGTGGTTGTGGTGGAATGTCGGCACCGACGAACTTTCATGACGGGTGTTTTTCCGGTCGCGGTGTGAACTCGAATTTCTCCTCCTTTCCACTGATGTGGAGCTGAATTTCTCCAGCTCCTACATCAATGGTGGCTTTTGCAGTGCTCAAAAATGGCCGTCCCAAGATCAATGGCGTCCGGTGGTCGGGATTAATATCCAGAACCACGAAATCCACCGGGACAATGAGATTCCGTGTTTTCACCGGAATATTCTCTGGTATTCCCCGCGGGATATCGAAGCGATTGATCGGCTAGCTGCAATCACATAGAAGTAGGGGACAAGGTATGATGATTTAATTTATCATATATTACCTTGGGCATGACGCTGACGCTTGCTCCCAGATCACAGAGTGCATGCTCGAAGTGCTGCTCTCCAATTGAACATGCGATCGTTGGGTTTCCTGGGTCCTTCTTCTTTTCTGGGAGTTGGTTTAAAATAACCGCACTGCAATCTTCGGTCAATTTAACCACATCCCTACTTGGAATTGGTTTCTTCTTATTGAACATGTCTCTCAAATATTTTGCATAAGTTGGAACCTGCATAGCGTCAATAAATGCCACATGTATATACAATTTTTGAATTACCTCGATGAATTTCTTGAATTGGTCGTCTTCCGTCCGATTTCTGTTTCAATCTGGAAAAGGTAATACATGTGTATCATAGAATTCATGAGGAGCAGTTCGTACCTTGGATGAAGGTTCAGCTGGGGTCTCCTCTTCTTCGTCTTCTTCAACATTAACAATATTTTTCTTTATAGCAGCATTACTACTAGGAACTAAATTAGGATGAGCTGGATCACGAGTGGATTTACCACCTCTCATGGTTACAGCTTTTACCTCCTCATAGTATTTAATTTGAGATTTAATGTTATCTACTGTTTGCTCTAATCTCTTATTAAAATTAATTTGTTCCTTAAATGCTTCAGAAAAATCTTTCAGTTTAGCATAAATTCCTTCTAACATTTTATCATGTTCCATTAATTTATTATTTATGCTATCATTAATTCTACCTTGATTAGAAACTAATTTTCTAATAGGAGAATTAAATACGGAGGTTTGAGGCATACCTTTATTATTCTATTGTTGGATCATTGGAATAGGAGGTTCTCCGTAGCCACCATTATTAAGAAAGGATTTGGCATCCTCTTTCTTAATTTCTGCTTGACCTTCACTTGACGAAGCGGCTCTTTGCTTGGCGTAGTACTCCTTTGCAGCACGATCTCTCTTCTCATTTATCCTTTGCTCTAGCAATTTTACCAAAGTTTGCAGGGTAACAGAATCAACTTGCTTAATTTCAGACATACCTCTAGCATGTTTTTCTGTCCATCCTTGATTTGCCACCATTGTCTCAATCAATTTGGTTGCCTTCTCTACAGTGAGAGAGAGATATGCACCTCCGGCGGTAGCATCAATGTGTTGTCGAGATTCTTGCTGGAGTCCATGGTAGAAGCTCTGGATCAAGTACCAGTCTTGCATACCATGGTGAGGACAGTATTCAACATACTCTTGTAGTCTCTCCCAAGCTTCAGTGATTGTTTCTTCGTCTCCCTGTCCAAAGTTGGAAATCTTGCTACGGAAAAGAATAGTCCGACTTATCGGGCAGAACTTGTTGAGGAATTGATCCGCGCATCTCACCCACGTCAGCAGGTGTCCAGAGTTGAAGAGGAACCACTGCTTCGCTTTTTCCACTAATGAAAATGGAAAGATACAAAGTCTGATGGCATCCTGCGAAACTCCCTGCACAAAAATTGTACTACATATCTCCAGAAAATTACGGAGGTGAGCGTTGGCATCCTCGGAAGGTTTGCCATTAAATGCAATAGCTTGAGCCATTCGTATTAAGTGAGGTTTAAGCACAAAATCTACATTACTAGTAGAAGGTAACACTGGAATGTGAGCAAGAGTAGGCATGGAATACTCACAGAGTGTTTTAGTCGACGTCGATGTTGATTGATCGTTTGAGCAGCTTGGTTCGTCAGTCACTTTTGACTGGGATTCTTGTCTCGACGAACTCCTTTCACGAAGCTCCAGGTTCTTCCTCGGAGGAGTGAGATTAGCTCTCGCTCTCCTAAGAATGGCCTCAGGATCTTCTTGATAGTCGCTCGGAAGATTGAATCCGGCCATGACTACTTGAACGATCACAAACAACGAACAATATATATACCCGCTAGAACTACGGGGGTTAATTCAATAGAAATCACAAAGAATTAATTCTAGCCAATTGCTTCCTCGGCAACGGCGCCAGAAATGCTTGTTGACTCTTGCTAACGTCGTCACTAGAAGTAGACTATGGAATCTATCCCTGGCAACGGCGCCAGAAAGGTTTGTTGACAATTCTTAAAGTAAGAAGTATAAATAACTATTCGTATGACTATTGGTAGGTTCCGCAAGCGCACAGAATAAGTCTATTGTAGCACTTCACCCGGGAGTAACCGAGTATCGTATTTATTTCCACACGGAAGCTACTATGGCAGAACTAACACTAGGACCGCTATGAACAACTAGTGATTCTAGCAGGGTTGATCGAAATTTGTGTATGGGGGTTGGTTTCTACTACTACTAAAAAGAAAGAAAGACTAACTACTACTAAACTAAATCGGCGGGGTCTGGCCGATGAACAGATTAATGTTTTCCTATACACTTACGATCACAACTAACTTAGCAGTAAAGAGTTTATCTAGTTCTTCGAACCGTACACACCCTCTGGACTATTTACCTCAGACGTGCACAACGAGGTTTATGATTTAAGAACTAACCTAACTACGTGGTGGAATTCAAGGCTCCCAGGGCTATCACCACCTGTTTGCTACCATAGCTATCCGGGGGGCTAGCCACAAACTAAGGTATAACTAGTCTAAGCACCGCGCTTACACTAATATATACTACTCTAATCTTGCTTCCAAAACTAGAGCACTGATTACTCAGCGAAGAATCCAAACTAGATGCAAACTAGATACTAAGTTATCTATGATCAAAAGCACTCAACAAGAACAATAAGTAAAGAACTTAAAGTAAATGCTGAAAGTAGAAGAACACTAAGATAAATGAAGAAAGACTTGGAATTATACCAGAGACTTGGAAGATCCTCTATTACAACTCCAGCTCTTCTCTTCTTCACTCTTGCTCTCACTCTAAGTCTCTCAACTAGAGTGTTCCTTCACCAGAGCTTTGCTTACAAGAGAGTGGGACTAATGAGGTGAGGTCTGAGTACAAATGAGCTCGGGGGGTCCTATTTATAGCCTAAGGGACATAGGGTTAGGTCAGGGGGGTGAGTGTGGTGGCGGGCGCCAGCCCTAGGTGG
Source organism: Coix lacryma-jobi var. lacryma-jobi (assembly GCA_009763385.1). NCBI lineage: Eukaryota > Viridiplantae > Streptophyta > Magnoliopsida > Poales > Poaceae > Coix > Coix lacryma-jobi. Next base: position 81,882,960 of record CM019824.1, on the reverse strand, counting down.
CGGCCGCCACCCCCCTGGCCCTTGGATCCACCGCCTCTTCACCAACGGCATCCAGGAGGTCCTCCAAGTCGATTTGGGGTCGGTTAGGGTTGTCCAATAACCGTCACATGGGCAATTAGGACATGATCCATGTGACGCTGCTTCTTAGCCCTTGGATGAACCGACTTAGGTGAGCAACTGCTGCAAATGAGTGTGGGGTGCCTCCCCTGGATCAGGGACGTGGCAGGGGGGAGTTTGGGCTTCTCCCCCCTGGTGGCCGCCAGTGATGGGTGGCGGGCGCCACCCAACCTTGCCCAATGTGAGCCCAAGTGAGTATGCTCGCCTCCTGGTGGCTCCTCTTGGTCATTTTGCTCAAAAACCCTGCAATTTGCTACATTCAAATAAGACTCAAGGACAAGTGGAAATCGTTAGTTTATAAAAGGTTTTTGGTTGATTTTAGGTCCTTGTGTTGCGTTATATGACCTTGTTGATGCTAAGAATATGACACTTAGTGAGCGTCAACAGTGACCGGACGCTACGAACGAGTTGCGATCAGACGCGCCGAAGCAACTATTCCTCAGCAAAACCGTGTGACCGGACGCTATGTATACGATCGGACGCTGAGCCCCAGCTGATTCCGATGGACTACAGAGAGGTTCCAGAGGCACGAAAACACGATCGGACGCGTCCGATCGTCTGCGACCGGAATCATGCCAGAGTCCGATCAGTGTCTGTGCAGGCTGGCAACTAGCCGTTGTGAGAGACCGGACGCGTCCGGTTAGGACGTGACGAGCGTCCGGTCGATGGCAGAAAAGCCCATCTCTTTGCCTAACGGCTCTATTTGGTTGGGGCTCTATAAATACCCCCATGGCCGGCCAAAACAACAAGGTTGGAGGTCAAGGAAGTATACCAAGTGTATAGACACATATTTAGTTGCTCTAGCCACCAGAGTGCTCAAGTGATATATTAGGTGATTAGTGTATGTGCTTTGCGAAGTGCTTAAGCTAGTTAGACCACCGCTTTGCGCTTGCTCTAGGTGTTAGGACTAGTGTTTAGTGAGGTTGAAAACCTCTCATCTACCGGTGCCTGCGCGCACCGTGGTTGTACATCGGCGGGGCTTGTAGTCTTGCGAGATCACACCAACCGAGTTTGTGGTGTGGCCGCCTCCGTGTACCGAAGGGAACAAGGCCCGCGGCGTTTCGGCCGGAAACTTGATAGTGAAGACTGCGGGGAGCATTCGGGAGAGGCTTTGCCACGAGTGGCTTAACCAGAGACCCACTTGCGCGTGGGGAAGGCCCGGAGCTATCCACGGAGTTACCCGACCGGGAGCTTGGCCCTTGCGAGGGATTCCTTGTGAGGGGCTCCAACGAGGACTAGGGGAAAGCTTGCACACTTCTCGATACCTCGGTAAAATACCGGAGTTGTCGACAGGAGTTTGCATCTCTATCACACTCTTGAGCTTCCGCATTCATATTGCTACCTAGTTCATGTGCTTTAGCTTTCCTAGTTTGATATGCTAGTTGATAGGTTTGGGAACTAGGTTGCATAACTCCTTTTTGCGGTAGAGATAGCAAACACACGTAGCAAGACCTTAGTTGCACATTAGATAGTTTACTTTCTTGCATAGGTTTTGACTAGATGGAAATTAGAGGCCATAGTTTAGAGTAGAAGTTTTAAGTTGCCTCATTCACCCCCCTCTTAGGCGTCACGGTCCTTTCACCTACATTTTTAAACCTTTGTAATAATTGGCCTGATTATATCTTTTGATAGATGAAGCCGAATTTTTATCCATTATCTAAAAAAAACCATGGATGATAGATCTAGTGGTCGACACTTAGGGTAGGTGCACAAGTGATTTTTGTTTTTTGGTGGAGTTAATTCACTTTAAAACCCTTATAAATTTTGGACAAATTTTGAATGTTTGAATACCTTATATTTTACGATGGAAGGAATAATGCGTAGCTAGCAGTTTTTTATTACGTGCCCAAAAAACTAAAGTGGAAAAAATTCAGTGGACAATCCTGAGATTTTTATTTGATAAAGGCGCCGTATAAAATCAGACAATGCAGCTAGCAATTACAACTATAATCAGGCCAATTATATTAAGACAATGCAGCTAGCAATTACAACTATATCAAGTGAAACAAAAAAAAATCAGACAGCCATAAAATTGTTTAATAGCTTCACGATTGTTTATACGGCAGTAAAACCAGGAGTACATTAACTAAAGCAGATCTGATCTTCTAAAAAAAATTAAAGTAGATCTGACTTTTTACTTCTCCTCAAGCATAAACCGTGTCAGTTAAAAGACAAAGCAACCTGATACTATATTTGGGTTCATTAAGCCTGCACAAAATATTATAGATACTAGTTTCAGTATTCAGTATTCACACCTGCATCGATAGGTGATGGTAACAAAGTCACTGTATGTGGCATTCAGATCCAAATATGCTTTTCAAAGAAACCTAGGACGCAGCTCATAGAGAACTCGCCGGCCCATGGTGCCTCAAAGCCATGCATCTGCAAAAACAATTGTAAAGAGAGCTCCTTAATTTAAAGATGGAGTAGAAAATGTGTGTGCCATAGTGGCATACAGCATGACGGCAATTGAATCTGCACATCAAAAAAAAAGAGCCTCCGGGGGGATAGTGCAACTGTGGCGCCATTGGACTAGAGCTCACCCGGGGTATTCGGTTGATGGGCCAGGATTGCAGCCCCGCCGGTCGTTCTTTGTGGAGGATTCCTATCGCCATAGCCACCGGACCCGGTTCCCAGCGATGAAGTGACGAGTCCTTGCGGATACATAGGTGTATGCGGAGTCTCGAGTGATGAGTGATTGTCAACTGGCATAATGCGCATGTTCTTTGGCTTGTGTTGTGCAGGTGTCGAGCATCGATACAGTGATGAAAGGCAAGGTGAAGGTCAAGTAGAGACGTGCCGTGCCGATGGACTGAGAGCGGTGAAGGGCGGACGTGATGCTTGGACTGAGGGACCGGTGGCCTGAGTATCAGCTGTGGTGGCTGACAGCCTGGAACAGCGACGAGCAGAGACTTGAGGGGCACGGTGTTGCTCGGGTCGAGGACCAGGGGACACGTGTCGGTGGACGGGGTGCACGGGCGGTGCATCCCCTCTACGGCTCGGTTTGGTGCTTGAGCCACAGAAAAACCACCGGTGGACGGTTTCCAGGTTTGGGCCACAAAACCTGGGTGCGGCCGGTTTCCGAGTTTGGGCCACAAAACTCGGGCTGAGGACGGTTTCCAGGTTTGGGCCTCATAACCTGGGCGCCGGCGGGTTTCTGAGTTTGGGCCACAAAACTCAGGGGATGGATGGCTGGTTTCCCGGTTTGGGCCTCAAAACTAGGGGTTGGTCGTGAAGGCTGGTTTCCCGGTTTGGGCCTTAAAACCGGGGGCGGAGTCCGTGAAAAGGACAAGCAGAGCGGTGGCGGCACGGGGCGACAATCGGTGAGGTTGCGTCGAGGCAACGCTACCAGTTGTGCGGGCGTGGCCGTCGGATCACCACCTACCTTGAGTTGGTCCAGAATAACTCTAGGGTTTAGCTGGTTCGCTCTGTAATTAGTTAGGGGTAGAGTGGGAATTAGAATTAGGATAAGTAGGGGGAGACACCCACCTCCCAAACTGTCTCAGTCATTTGCTATTCTCCACTTAGGGTTTCCTGCTCTCCCAATCCCCTGCTGTAGCAACTGAGATCCGCAGAGAACCATACCTCTGTGTTCATGAGATTTTGAGGAAGTGAGACCATAATCCCACTGTTGTAGCGTGTGGTAGCCACACGGTTGCAGATCGATGTCTTGATTCGCGTTTTGATTGTTGTTCTTCGCGTTCTTTGTTTCTCCGCGATTTTCCCGTCACTCGATCTCCCTCTCTACTGTGTCTTTTTGAAATCCACTTGAATCAACTTGGTCTTTATAGTGAGGAGATCATTTCCACTGAAGGAATTCATCTAACTCCTCACGAACAAGTAGATCGGGTCGATTCAATTTTCTTGGCTCTTTTTCGTTCATACAACTTCCCCTTCGATTTCCCGTTGATTGAGTTGATTTGAGTGGATGATTTCTTGGGGATAGTCTTCTAACTACCTCGTGATCATCTTCTCCAAGTTTGGGATCAAGGGATTTTGATTTGGATTGATTTGGAGGAGATTTGAGTTGAGGGCGACCAAAATCGTCCTTTCTATTCATCCGCGGACAGTCCGCCGTTGGGGGCGTGGACAGTCCGCGCGTCTGGCTCTGACCGAGTCAGTGGTCGCGCGGCTCGGCTGAGTTGTCTTCGTTTGACCGGCGGACAGTCCGCAGTAGGAATCCGCGGACAGTCCGGGAGTTGTGCAGGGGTTGTTCAGCAACTGTGTTGTTTGGCGATTTTTGCCGGTGGACAGTCCGCTAGGGGACCACAGATAGTCCGCCCCTGGCGCGGACAGTCCGGGACTGGGGGTCTGGACAGTCCGGGTTTTGGCTGAGTGTTGCAGTTTAGTGCGTTTGCTCTCCCGGCTTCTCGGCTTGATTTCCGGACTTATCGTTTGTCCCTAGAGTTGACCAAGTAACCTCTCTAGGTATCTTTGCTACTTGTTAGCATAGATATTTTGAGTTTTCTAGACGTAGCTCTCTTTCTAAGTTTGGGAGTCGGTTCTTAGGGTTGACTTGAGCCGAAGTTTTTGGTGTTTGGTTCGCTCTTGCTTTGTGGTGCCTCGCTGTGATCTTAGGGATCATCCACCCTCTTCCAAGGGTCGTGGGCATCACGCTCTGGTGAAAGCTTTCCGGGGTTTATTTTTGGGACAAAGGCCAAAGTTTCGAGAGAAATTTTTTAGGCTCTCATTCACCCCCCCTCTGGTCGCCTTGCTTTTGCATTCTCGGTCCTTCAATTGGTATCGGAGCGGGTTAAGGATCTTCCACCTTAGCCGGTTCCAGATCCATAGAAGGCGACATGGATCGTGGCGTGGGCAAACCGCCGTTCTTCGATGGGACGAACTATGCGTATTGGAAGATACGCATGTCGGCCTATCTTCAGAGTTTGGGTGCTTCCATTTGGGATATTTGCAACTCTGCAGATTACATGGTCTTGGCTGCTCGTGCTACTCAGCACCAGATCGATGAGCACGATGCCAATAGCCAAGCCCGTAATGCTCTTTTCTCATGTTTGAGCATGACGGAGTTTGATCGCGTTTCTCACCTCGCTACGGCTCGGGAGATTTGGGCTACCCTCATGCGTTTCCATGAGGGAACTACTCAAGTCAAAACCCGTCTCTACGAATCGCACAAGCGAGAGTATGAGAACTTTCGACACATGCATAGCTAGAGCATAGAGAGTTTATTTGCTCGCTTTCAGGTGATTGTCAACAGGATGAGGGCTAACAAGGAGCTGTTGCCTTTCGACGATCATGAGACGGCTTTGAAGCTTTTACACACTCTCGATCGGTCGGTGTGGGATTCCACGGTTCAGGCGATCATCAAATCGCCTAACTATGAGACCCTCACGTGCGACGAGCTCTTCAGTAAGCTCAAGTCCAGTGAGATTGATGCAATGGCGAGGGCTTCTTATGAAAATCCTTCTAGCCCATCGATGGCTTTGCTTTCGGGCTCTTCTGCTAACCCCTCTGGAGGATTTGCACTTTCTTCTCTTCTTTCTGTCACAGAGGAGCAGCTGGAGTTCATGGGGGATGACGAGTTGGCCTTGCTTGCCAACCGGTTCTCACGGTTCCACAACAACCGCATGAACCGTCGCCGCGGAGGAGGACACTCTGGATGCTTTGAGTGCGGTGACCCCGACCACTTCATCGCCAACTGTCCCAAGAAGAACAAGCAAGCATTTGGGAAAGGCGATCATGGGCACAATTACGACCCCGACAAGCGCAAGGAGAAGTACGTCCCCGCGAAGCACAAGCGGAAGGGCGGCTTAAACAAGGAGTACATCAAGAAGAAGTACTTGGAGAAGGCCGAGGCTGAGCAACGTGCTTTCTTCGCCACGCTCAGCGACGTCGATGACTCGGATGACGACTTCACTTCCTCAAGCAACGATGAGTCCGAGAAGAAGAAGATCGAGGACAAGCTGAACGGCCTCTGCTTCTTCGCCGACAACGAGGGTTTTTGCTCCATGGCCCTTGGCAAGGAGGTCGACAGCCAGCTGGAGGAGACCCCTCGAAACGACGACAACGACGATGACACCTCCCAGGTATCTCAGACCCCCGACGAGCTTTCTGCTGAGGTCGAGAAACATACTGCCGCCCTTCTGAGTCAAGATAAACTGCTTAGGCGTGCTGCTAGAGAGCGGAAGGAGTTCTGGCAGAAGTGGGAGGATACGGTGAAGGAACTTGAATCTGTCAAGTCCACTGTTGTTGTGTCTGAGGAGGACGAGTGTGAGATGTGCTCCAAGCACATGACTGACCTTCTCACTTTGAGGGGGAAGTATTGTAACATCCCGGCCCAGGGCTTAATAGGAATAATAGGATACTCATACCAACAAGTTGCAACTTCTTTTTCGAAAGCCCGTCTCCAAAGAACTCTAAAGTTAAGCGTGCTTGGCCTGGAGAAATTTAGGGATGGGTGACCGACCGGGAAGTTCTTCCCGGGTGCGCACGAGTGAGGACAAAGTGCGCAGAAAAGACTGGTGTTGGTCTGTGAGGGAAGTCTATGTCCTAGAAAAGCTATCAGATGTAAGTGGGCCCGGCCACGTGGAGGCGGGACGTTACAGAATGGTATCAGAGCCGACTCTCGCGGTTTCACGGGCGCGTGTGTCGCAGTTGCTCAGGCATGGTGGTCATGGCTGGTGTGGACCCGGAGTGGTCACACAACATGACACATGTGCTGGCACTGGACACACGGACGTGGCCAAGAGAGGACGTTCCTGGCTTGGGATTGATCGACGAGGACGTCGATCTCTTAAGGGGGTGAGGATGTAACATCCCGGCCCAGGGCTTAATAGGAATAATAGGATACTCATACCAACAAGTTGCAACTTCTTTTTCGAAAGCCCGTCTCCAAAGAACTCTAAAGTTAAGCGTGCTTGGCCTGGAGAAATTCAGGGATGGGTGACCGACCGGGAAGTTCTTCCCGGGTGCGCACGAGTGAGGACAAAGTGCGCAGAAAAGACTGGTGTTGGTCTGTGAGGGAAGTCTATGTCCTAGAAAAGCTATCAGATGTAAGTGGGCCCGGCCACGTGGAGGCGGGACGTTACAAGTATGTTGCTTTGGTTGGAGAGATGGATGAGCAGAAGGCTAGACCGGGGTTGCGGGGTGCGTGCAAGTCTTGTGCAGGGTTGCAATCTGAGTTGGCAGAGAAGAATGCCAAAATTGTGTCTCTTGAGAATGCCAACTCAGGTAGCACTTGTGTGTCTAGGTGTGTTTTGTGTGAGGGCTTGGAGATGGAGATTGCGAATGTGCAGCATGACAAGATGCAAACCGAGGAAGAAAACACATACCTTCGGACCATCTTGTCATGGGTGTCTTGTGGTGAGCCGCAGCTTGGGATGATGATCGCCCAATTCAAGCGTGCTGCAGGAGGTCCAGGTGTAGGTTTTGCTCAGGGTGTTGAGTGTGCTTCATCGTTTGGTAAGATTGGAGAGTCGAGTGGTTTGAACCCAAGTGAGAAGCCCAACTCCACCACTACTCCCAAACTAACCAAGATTCCACCCAAAGAGCCTCTCAAACCTAACACCAAGGATGGGGTGTTTGTTGAACCTCCTAGAGCTCCACCCAAGAAACACACCTGGGCTCCAAAACCAAACCACCTCAAGAATAAGCTAGACACCATGCCACCTATCCAAGAGGAGCTTATGCCACAGAAGGGCAAAGTAATCCACACCCACTACCCTGAGTACGAACAACCCCCTATGAAAGCGGTGAGGTACCATTGTGAGCACTGTGGGAGAGATGGACACTTGAGGGAGTTTTGCTTTCGGCGCAAGAGAGAGGAACGCCGTGCAAAGGAGATGAACAACATGGACATGTACCATCCTTTCCATGATGTACATGTGTTGAATGTTCAAAGGCGTGCTGCTAGGCCTAGAGGTCCAGTGCCTCAAGTTCCTAGGCCTAGGCTGCGAGGAGGTCGTGCCCGACGGGAGCTTGCAGTTGTGGGCTATGGACCCCGTGGGGGTGGCTTTGTAGTTGAGTGTTTTCCACCACCGCGTTTTGAGTATCGCGATGGACGCTCTTCCCTTAGTGCACCACGTTTTCCTCAGCGTGGTGATCGCTTTCCTCGTAGGCGTGCTAGGAATGGTTTTTCCACTAACCGTTCTTTTGAGCAGCCGGCCCAACACTGTTATTCTTCCTATTTCACTAACCCTAGTGTTGGACCGTATGTTCACCCTATGTCTTTTTATTGATTTAGGTAAAGCGATTGGAGAGCGTTTGGTTGGTGGATTCCGGGTGCTCGAGGCATATGACCAGAAATGCCAAGTGGTTCTCCAGTCTTAGTTCAGTTGCCGGAAAGGAGTTTATCACCTTCGGCGACAATAGTAAAGGTAAAGTGTTGTCTCGTGGGTCGGTGCAAGTTAATGAGCATTTTGTGTTGCGCGATGTTGCTCTTGTTTCTAACTTGCATTTTAACCTTCTTTCTGTTTAGCAACTCTTTGATGATGACTATGAGACTCGTTTTAAGCCGAATCTCAGTCGTATTTTGGATCCTTAGGGCAATCTTGTATGTTTGATTTCGCCCTTTGGGAAAGTCTTTCGTGCGAATTTCTCGGAGTCATTTGGAATTTCTCGTTGTCTTGTGGCTGGTCCTTCCTCCTCTGATCTTTGGAAGTGGCATAGGAGACTCAGACTTAGTTCACTTGACCTAATCCGAGGATTGCCCAAGTTGTCCATGGAGAACGATCTTGTTTGTCATTCTTTTAGACATGGGAAGATGGTTGCCGCTCCCCACCATCCTCTGAACCAAGTCATGACTAAGTGCCCGGGAGAGCTTTTACACATGGACCTTGTTGGTCCGGCTTGGGTGAGCTCGGTTGGGGGGAAGTGGTATGTGCTTGTTGTTGTGGATGACTTTTCGAGATATTTGTGGGTTTTCTTTTTAGTTGAGAAAACTGAGACTTTCTCTTTTGCTCGCAATCTGATTTTGCGTCTTCAGAATGAGTTCCCTTTGAACTCATTGCGAGCTATTCGTAGTGATAATGGTTCCGAACTCAAGAATTCGAACTTTGAGAAGTTTTGTAACTCTTTGGGTTTGGGGCATCAATTTTCTTCCCCCTACACACCGCCACAAAATGGTGTTGTAGAGAGGAAGAATCAGACCCTTGTAGAGATGGTCAGGACGATGCTCGATGATCATAGGACTCTTAGGCGATATTGGGCCGAAGCTATGAACACTGCATGCTATATTTCCAATCGCATTTTTCTCTGAGCATTCTTGAAAAAGACTTCTTATGAGTTGCATTTTGGAAAACTGCCCAAAGTGAGTTATTTTAGAGTTTTTGGTTGCCACTGTTTTATACTTAAGAAAGGCAACCTGGACAAATTTGAGTCTTGCTCTTCTGACGGTGTATTTTTCGGTTATGGCACTCATACTCGTGCATATCGTGTACTTAACCTTGATACTAACCGAGTCATGGAGACATCCGATGTCACCTTTGACGAGACCATGGTATGTCCTTCTCGTTTTGAGCGTGCAGGTGATCATGAGGTTGGTGAGCCTCTTTTGATGATGAGGACGAGGGTGCTGAAGGGATGGATAATCCAGCACCACCTCCACCTAGTGTGCCGCAAGCATCGGCTTCTACTACCACGACTCACGACCCCAACCCCTCTTCGTCGACTACTTGGGGGCCGTGGGATCCGCCACCTTGGGCTGTACCTTTTGTACCCGAGGAGGCACCAGCTGCTGTTGAGGGGGAGGCTTCTTTAGCTCGGGAGGCGCCACGACACATTCAGCGCCAACACCCGCCTCAACAGATGATTGGAGGCATCGACGAACGTGTCACTCGGTCAAGGTTACAACAAATCTCTCACTTTGCTCATTCTGCATTTGTTGCTGATTTTGAACCCCGAGATGTTGGACATGCTTTATCTGATCCTGATTGGGTTAATGCCATGCATTAGGAGTTAGAAAATTTTGAAAGAAATCGGGTTTGGGTTTTGGTTCCACCTCCTCCTGAGTGTCACCCTATTGGTACAAAATGGGTTTTCAAAAACAAACAAGGAGAGGATGACCACATTGTGAGGAACAAGGCCAGACTTGTAGCCCAGGGGTATAGTCAGAAGGAGGGGATAGACTATGAGGAGAGTTTTGCTCCTGTAGCTCGTTTGGAGGCAATTAGGATACTCTTGGCTTTTGCTGCATCCAAAGGGTTTAAACTTTTTCAAATGGATGTCAAGAGTGCCTTCTTAAACGGCTACATAGAAGAAGAGGTGTATGTGAAACAACCCCCCGGTTTCGAAAATCCCAAGTTTCCAAACCATGTTTTTAAACTTCATAAAGCTTTATATGATTTGAAACAGGCCCCTAGAGCCTGGTATGATAGGTCGAAAACCTTTTTGCTTGCTAAGGGTTTTAAAATAGGATGTGTAGATAAAACGCTCTTTCTCCTCAAGCAAGCCAATGACACTCTCTTGGTTCAGATTTACGTGGATGATATCATTTTAGGTGGTTCTTCTCACGCTTTGGTTGCCAAGTTTGTAGATCTTATGAGCATGATTGGCGAGTTGACATTCTTTCTCGTGTTGCAAATCAAGCAATCCCGAGAGGGGACGTTTGTGCACCAGGCCAAGTATACCAAGGACATCCTGAAGAAGTTCGATATGGGTGAGGCCAAGCCTCTTCCAACACCCATGTCGACCACGATGGCCCTGGATACGGACAAGGATGGAGAAGCTGTGGACCAGAAGGAGTACCGGAGTATGATCGGGTCGCTGCTGTACCTGACGGTGTGACGCCCAGACATCCAGTTCGCGGTGTGTCTTTGCACGCGATTTCAGTCGTCGCCACGCACCACGCACCGTCAGGCAGTCAAGCGGATTATGAGGTACTTATGCTTCACACCTGAGTTTGAGATTTGGTATTCTGCTTCCTCCACCCTTTCCCTTTGTCGTTACTCGGATGCTGATTTTGCTGGTTGCCGACTTGATCGCAAGTCCACTTCTGGGACTTGTCAGTTTATCGGTTCTTCTCTTATGTCTTGGTCTTCTCGCAAGCAGTCTAGCGTCGCCCAGTCTACCACAGAGGCTGAGTATGTTGCTGCGGCTAGCTGCTGTTCCCAGTTGCTTTGGATGATGGTCACTTTGCGTGATTTTGGTCTGAGCTTTTCTCGTGTTCCTTTGCTTTGTGACAGCACGAGTGCTATTAGAGTTGCTAAGAACCCCGTGCTGCATTCTAAGACCAAACACATTGATGTGCGCTTTCATTTCTTGCGAGACCACTATGAGAAGGGTGATATCGAACTTCGCCATGTCGATACTCATCATCAGTTGGCAGATATTTTTACCAAGCCTTTGGACCAATCAAGTTTTGCTAGGTTGAGAGGTGAGCTTGGTGTGTGTTTCCCCTTTTAGATGGGGGAAACATTTTGGGTATTGTATCATAAACTGACTCTCTTTCTTCCGTTTTGTTTTTTGTTTCTGATAAGTTAGTCTTTGCATTTCATTATGCATCTTTACTTTCTGAGCTTCATGTATATAATCTTTAGAATATGATTATGCTCTATCTAGTATGCTCCGATGCTTTATGATGATGCTTGTAGCTTATACTCTTTCTGATCACTGATACATGTTATGAGTTGAGCTATTTTATGAATGGTGAACCTACTTAATAAACATAAAACTTGAAATTGTTCACCATTGAGATATTCAACTAACATGTGTAGAATGTGTTGAATTCACTTGTGCTTTTCATATATGCTAGGTTGCTATGTCTCTAGCTTTGAGTCTTTCACTTGCTTGGTATGTCCATATTCTATCATAAAATTGAACTAAGTTAAGTGAATTGGAAAGATCGAGATGGGATTGCTTGTCAACACAACAGGGTATCGAGACTGTTTCTCACTGCACTTTGAGTTAAACTTGAGCCGTGTAGTGTATGATCGAAACTGACGCTTTAAGCTTCTGATTGCTTCTGCATAGGCTTAGCTCGGTTGAAAAGTTAGGCAATGACAAGTTTTTCAACCTCTCGCAATCATATGCTTAATTCTGAACTTGTGTAATTTCACCGCTGCAACTCCGATAAAATCTAGAAACACAAGTCTATGTTTCACTCTGTAGCATGATGATTGAACTTTGCTAGGGGTAGTTCACCTTGTATACATGTTTAGCACTTGTTTGACTTCCTGTCTATACATGTTTAGTGCTATTTTTGTGGTGAACATCCTTTTCTGAATGGCTAAAACTGCTCACTTTACTCATATGTCCATATTTCGTATTTGGTGATCAGCTTGAGTCTTTGCTGGCATGTATGCTTATTGTTGAGTCATTGGAGTTATACTTTGTAGAGCATCTTTTCAGTCTATCGACTATATTTCTGAAGCTGCTAACTTGCATATTGACTCATATGCATTTTGAAAGGGAAGAAATCTGCTCGATAGTGCATTATCAACTAAGGGGGAGAAATCTGACAAATCATGTCCTAGTTGTGTGCACTATTGGAGGTGGAGCTTGCTGAATTTGCTCGTTTGATGAAAGTTTTTCAATTGGCTTGGAGCGATTTTATGCTAGTTGTGTTGAGCCTCTGTGCCTCTATCTTGAGGGACTAGCAGTTTTGCCTTGTGAGTGTGACTCTCAATTGGTATCGAGCTTTTCTGCTTTTCAGTTGGTATTGAGCTTTTTCGCTAGCGGTGTTGAGCCTGTTCCTTGAGGGCTAGCTTTGCTTTGCTTGGTTGTGTTGAGCCGTTGCCCATGTCTTTGGGGACCAAGTTGTTTTGCTCTTCCACTTGACCTTCTTTCGGCTTTGCTATGCTTTTGGGTCATTTGGATGAGTTCTCTACTTCTCTCTCTTCCACCTTCTACTTCCATTATGATTTGTGTTGGTAGTTGACAATGCACTCATCAAGGGGGAGATTGCAGATACATGGGTGTATGCCGAGTCTCGAGTGATGAGTGATTGTCAACTGGGATAATGCGCATGTTCTTTGGCTTGTGTTGTGCAGGTGTCGAGCACGGATACAGTGATCAAAGGCAAGGTGAAGGTCAAGTAGAGACGTGTCGTGCCGATGGACTGAGAGCGGTGAAGGGCGGACGTGAGGCTTGGACTGAGGGACCGGTGGCCTGAGGATCAGCTGTGGTGGCTGACAGCCTAGGACAGCGACGAGCAGAGACTTGCGGGGCACGGTGTTGCTCGGGTCGAGGTCCTGGGGACACGTGTCGGTGGACGGGGTGCACGGGCGGTGCATCCCCTCTACGGCTCGGTTTGGTTGTTGAGCCACAGAAAAACCACCGGTGGACGGTTTCCAGGTTTGGGCCACAAAACCTGGGTGCGGCCGGTTTCTGAGTTTGGCCACAAAACTCGGGCTGAGGACGGTTTCCAGGTTTGGGCCTCAAAACCTGGGTGTAAGGAAAATGGCCCTCGGACCAATAAACTTTGGATTTTGGTGTTTGATGAACAACATAACCAAATTGGACTAATGCATTTGCAAGTGTTTGTTTTGTAGTCCAATAGGGTGCAAATGTGACTTGGACTAAGGCGATGTGGTGATCCGATGATCAACACCTCAAGCAAGACCCTAGAAGCTCAGTTGAAGAACCTAAAGATCAAGCAAAGTCCAAGGCACAAGAATGGAACCAAGACGACGCAAGAAACCGCGAAGGACTGAAGAAAAAGGAGTGACCGGACGCTGCTTCGCAGTGACCGGACGTTGAACGGGATGCGTCCGGTCAGTACCTCAAGCTGACAGCGCCACGTTGGCATGACTGGACGCTACGAACGAGTTGCGATTGGACGCGCCGAAGCAACTGTTCCTCAGCGAAACCGTGTGACCGGACACTATGTATACGATCGGACGTTGAGCCCCAGCTGAGTCCGATCGAATACACAGAGGTTCCAGAGGCAAAAAAACGCGATCAGACGCGTCCGATCGTCTGCGACCGGACTCATGCCAGAGTCCGATCAGTGCCTGTGCAGGCTGGGAACTAGCCATTGTGAGAGACCGGACGCGTCCGGTCAGGAGGTGATGAGCGTCCAGTCGATGGCAGAAAAGCCCATCTCTTTGCCCAACGACTCTATTTGCTTGGGGCTCTATAAATGCCCCCATGGCCGGCCAAAACAACAAGGTTGGAGCTCAAGGAAGTGTACCAAGTGTATAGACACATATTTAGTTGCTCTAGCCACCAAAGTGCTCAAGTGATATACTAGGTGATTAGTAGAGGTGCTTTGCGAAGTGCTTAAGCTAGTTAGACCACCGCTTTGCGCTTGCTCTAGGTGTTAGGCCTAGTGGTTAGTGAGGATGAAAACCTCTCATCTACTGGTGCTTGCGCGCACCGTGGTTGTACATCGGCGGGGCTTGTAGTCTTGCGAGATCACACCAACCGAGTTTGTGGTGTGGCCGCCTCCGTGTACCGAAGGGAACAAGGCCCGCGACGTTTCGGCTAGAAGCTTGATAGTGAAGACGGCGAAGAGCATCCGGGAGAGGCTTTGCCACGAGTGGCTTAACCGGTGACCCACTTGCGTGTGGGGAAGGCCCGGAGCTATCCACAGAGTTATCCGACCGAGAGCTTGGCCCTTGCGAGGGATTCCTTGCGAGGGGCTCCAACGAGGACTAGGGGGAAGCTTGCGCGCTTCTCGATACCTCGGTAAAAATAACAGAGTCATCGACGGGAGTTTGCATCTCTATCACAATCTTTAGCTTCCGCATTTACATTGCTACCTTGTTTATGTGCTTTACCTTTCCTAGCTTACTCTTGCTAGTTGATAGGTTTGGAAACTAGGTTGCATAACTCCTTTTGCGATAGAGATAGCAAACACACTTAGCAAAACCTTAGATGCACATTAGATAGTTTACTTTCTTGCATAGGTTTTGCTTAGGTGGAAATTAGAGGCCATAGTTTAGAGTAGAAGTTTTGAGTTGCCTAATTCACCCCCCTGCCTCTTAGGCGTCACGGTCCTTTCAATTGGTATTGGAGCCGGTTGGCTCTCTTGTGGACTCTTGGCTTAACTGCCTTCGAGCCGACGCCCCTAAGAGAGGTTGGAATGGATATTTCTAGGCCTCCACACTTTGATGACACTAACTTCCCCTACTATAGTACTAGGATGGCTTGCTTTTTAGAAGCCGTTGATCTAGGTGTTTGGAGAGTCACCCGCGACGGGATAAAACCCATTAAGAATCCCGAGAAGCCTACCGCGGGTGATGAAAAAGAAATTCATCTCAATGCTAGAGCTAAGAATTGCTTGTTTGAATCTATAAGCATGGATGTCTTTAACCAAGTTTTTACTTTGCAAACATCTCATGAAATTTGGTTAAAGCTACATGAGCTCCATGATGGTACAAGTAATGTATGTGAGCAAAAACATCACCTAACAAAAACAAGCTATGATTCCTTTAAAATGAATGATAATGGGCTTGTTCGTGATATGTATTCTCGTTTGAATCTAATTATCAATGAGCTCCATTCTATAGGAATTACAAAGCTAGGTGATGCGGATATTGTGAGGAAGATCATCTCTGTGCTTCCAAAGAACAAATATGCAACCATCATCACCATCCTCCACAACATGGAGGACTTGAGCACCATGACGCCGGCCATTGTCATTGGCAAATTGTTGGCATTTGAGATGTCACGCAAGATGGGTCAAGAAGAAGCCACTTCATCAAGCAAAGACATTGCTCTCACATGTGAGCACAAAAAGATGAAGGGCAAAAAGCAAGTGGAGACAAGCTCAAGTTCCACAAGTGAAGAAGAGGATGATGAAGATGAAGAATCAAGTGATGATCAAGCCTCCACCTCATCTGACTCCTCCTTAGATGAAGAAGAAACAATCAAGCTTATGAGAGGAGTGAAGAGGATGATCCACAAGCTCAATGTCAAGGGTGTGCCCATCACCATAGAAGATTGTCTCTTCACCAATCAAATAATAGAGCAAAGAAAAAAGGGATGCTATAGATGTGGCAAGAAAGGGCACTTTATGGAAGATTGTGTGGACACATGGGTATATGCCGAGTCTCGAGTGATGAGTGATTGTCAACTAGGATAATGCGCATATTCTTTGGCTTGTGTTGTGCAGGTGTCGAGCACGGATACAGTGATCGAAGGCAAGGTGAAGGTCAAGTAGAGACGTGCCGTGCTGATGGACCGAGAGTGGCGAAGGGAAGACGTGAGGCTTGGACTCAGGGACCGGTGGCCTAAGTATCAGCTGTGGTGGCTGACAGCCTGGGACAGCAACGAGCGAAGACTTGCGGGCACGGTGTTGCTTGGGTCGAGGACCTAGGGACACGTGTCGGTGGACGGGGTGCACGGGCGGAGCATCCCCTCTACGGCTCGGTTTGGTGGTTGAGCCACAGAAAAACCACCGAGTGGATGGTTTCCAGGTTTGGGCCTCAAAACCTAGGCGCTGATGGTTTCCGAGTTTGGGCCACAAAACTCGGGCTGAGGACGGTTTCCAGGTTTGGGCCTCAAAACCTGGGTGCTACAGGTTTCTGAGTTTGGGCCACAAAACTCAGGCGATGGAAGGCTGGTTTCCCGGTTTGGGCCTCAAAACCGGGGGTTGATCATGAAGGCTGTGTTTTCGGTTTGGGCCTCAAAACCGGGGGCGAAGTCCGGGAAAAGGACGAGCAGAGCGGTGGCGGCACGTGGCGGCAATCGGTGAGGTTGCGTCGAGGCAACGCTACCAGTTGTGCGGGCGTGGCCGTCGGATCACCACCTACCATGAGTTGGTCCAGAATAACCCTAGGGTTTAGCTGGCTCGCTCTGTAATTAGTTAGGGGTAGAGTGGGAATTAGAAATAGAATAAGTAGAGGGAGACACCCACCTACCATCCTATCTCAGTCATTTGCTCTTTGCCTTCTAGGTTTTCCTGCTCTCCCAATCCCCTGCTGTAGCAACTGAGATCCGCAGAGAATCATACCTCTGTGTACTAGAGATTTTGAGGAAGTGAGACCGTAATCTCATTGTTGTAGCGTGTGGTAGCCACACGGTTGCAAATTCGTGGTTGTGATTCGCGTTTTGTTCTAGTTCTTCGTGGATTGCTTTTCTCCATGTTTTTCCCGTCGATTGATCTCTTTGTTCGTTGCAACTTTTGCGATTCCGTTTGAACAGAGATGTTCTAGATCGTGAGGCACTTCTTTCCACCGAAGGAATTCACCTCTAACCTCACAACCTAGTAGATCGATCGATTTTCGTTTCGGGTCAAGTTTTTCTCCCATCCCTTGAATTTATTCGATTCATCGATTTGGAGATAGGTTCGAGCCACGATCCCCTAGGAGTAGCTCACTATCTTCCTTGTGACTCCTCTCACCAAGTTTGATCCCTAGAGGATTCGTTTTGGGTGAGATCGAGTCGAATTGATGGACGAACATGACTTTTTTGGGGTGACCGGACGCTTGCCACGGTTTGACCGGATGCACTGCGTAGAGTCCGGTCGACGAATGTTCTCATTGATCTTCTCTGCGACTTGACCGGACGCTCAACCTCTCAGTGACCAGACGCGTCACTTGCACTGTTCATCGGGTGTTCTTCTGCTGACCGGACGCTTGTTGCACTGACCGGACGCATCACTTCAATGAGTCCAGTCACGAACAGAGAGGTCCAAAATTGGTTTTCGTCTGACCAGACGCGTCCAGTGTCTACTGACCGGACGCAGGCCAGAGTCCGGTCATACTCAGTCAACACGTTTTCATCCGTGTTTTGTTCGCCCATTGTCGGTTTTGATTTCCGGCTTTTGCGTTGGGTTTCTAGAGTTTTGTATTGTCCCGCTGTGTTTCTTGGAAGCATCCACCCTGCATCCAGGGTCGTGGACACTTGCAAGCTCTAGGTTTGCTCTTGGGGTTGATTCTTTGGGACAGTGGCGAACAAGTTTCTGAAAAGAAATTTGAAGCTCCCATTCACCCCCCCTCCGGTAGCTTTCTGGTAGCACTTTCGGTCCTTCAATTGGTATCGGAGCGGGTTAAGGATCTTCCACCTTAGCCGGTTCTAGATCCACAGAATGCGACATGGATCGCGGCGTGGGCAAACTGTCGTTATTTGATGGGACGAACTATGCGTATTGGAAGATACGCATGTCGGCCCATCTGCAGAGTTTGGGTGCTTCCATCTGGGATATTTGCAACTCTGCCGATTACGTGGTCTTGGTTGCTCGTGCTACTCAGCATCAGATTGATGAGCACGATGCCAATAGTCGAGCCCGTAATGCTCTTTTTTCCTGTTTGAGCATGTCTGAGTTTGATCGTGTTTCTCATCTCCCCTTGGCTCGTGAGATTTGGGCGACCCTCATGCATTTCCATGAGGGAACCTCTCAAGTCAAATCTCGTCTCTATGAGTCGCACAAGCGGGAGTATGAGAATTTTCGACATATGCCTAGCGAGAGCATAGAGAGTTTATTCGCTCGCTTTCAGGTGATTGTCAACAGGATGAGAGCTAACAAGGAGCTGTTGCCTTTCGACGATCATGAGAGGGCTTTGAAGCTTTTGCATACCCTTGATCGGTCCGTTTGGGATTCCAAGGTTCAGGCGATCATCGAATCACCTAACTATGAGACCCTCACGTGCGATGAGCTCTTTTGTAAGCTCAAGTCCAGTGAGATCAATGCCACGGCGAGGGCTTCTTATGAAAATCCTTCTTGCCCGTCGATGGCTTTACTTTCTGGCTCTTCTGCTAACCCCTCTGGAGGATTTGCACTCTCTTCACTTCTTTCTGTCATAGAGGAGCAGTTGGAGTTCATGGGGGATGACGAGCTAGCCTTGCTTGCCAACCGGTTCTCGCGGTTTCACAACAACCGCATGAACCGTCGCCACGGAGGAGGACGCTCGGGCTGTTTCGAGTGCGGCGACCCCAACCACTTCATCGCCAATTGCCTGAAGAAGAACAAGCAAGTCTTCGTCAAGGCGGAACATGGGCACAAGTATGACTCCGGCAAGCGCAAGGAGAAGTACGTCCCCGCGAAGCACAAGCGGAAGGGTGGCTTCAACAAGGAGTACGTCAAGACGAAGTACTTGGAGAAGGCCCAGGCTGAGCAGCGTGCATTCTTCGCCACGCTCAGCGACGTCGACGACTAGGATGACGACTCCGCTTCCTCAAGCGATGATGAGTCCGAGAAGAAGAAGAGGATCGAGGACAAGCTGAACGACCTCTACTTCTTCGCCAACAACGTGGGTTTCTGCACCATGGCCCTCGGCAAGGAGGTCGACGGCGAGTTGGAGGAGATCCCTCAGAACGACGACGACGACGACGACACCTCCTAGGCATCTCTGACCGCCGATGAGCTTTCTGCTGAGGTTGAGAAACTTACTGCCGCCCTTCTTAGTCAAGATAAGTGTTGACGCTCACTAATGCTCATAACTAACCATCAACTATTGCATGAAATAACACTAAATGAACCATAAAGCATAGTTGTAGGGTTTATTCTAACGAGTTCCACGAGTTTTGGTGATCTCCGTTGCTTTGCAGGATATTGAATTTTTCACCGAATAATACTATCTCAGATGGTAAATTGGAGTACACAATTGCGTAGAGCTCATCGCGCTGATCGAAATGGATATATCATTTGCTATTTTTGGAGCAAGGAATAAAAAGATGTAAAATTTCCAAATTAAAAAGGAGTGCTGACGTCATCGCTGACATCAGCACCCCTAAAGTCAACCGACAAAGGGATCAGGCGGGCTGACAAAGGCATGTCGCAGGTGCTGCCTCCGCATACTAGGCAAGCAATTGATTTTTCCTCCAATCACGTGTGGACGCGTGGCCAAGGGAGCATGAGGGCTTGCACCACACGCTCAGGCGGCGAGCGCTGTCTTGGGCTCAGCCAACCAGGTGTAGACAGGTGGCGGCGGGGCATTGCACGCGCACTCGCCTGCTCGCGCGGGAGCGCTGGATTGGGCGCGGCTCGTACGGCAAGGCCAGGTGGCGGGCCTGGAGTGGCTGGTTTACCGGTTCTATCGCGCGGGGAGCAGAAGGAGATGGCTGGGCCGCGGTTTTAGGCCCAAGCCGGCCGGCCCAGCTGCCCAGAATTCCCATTTTTCCCAGAAAACGTTGACAGCACGCGGTCTCACCGGTTTAGCTCCGGTTCGGGCCCCTAGAGTACGGTTCTTACCCGGTTTTCGACGCGGATCTGATCTACAACTCCTTGGCGTCCAAGATATGCTCTCCACCGACCTAGATAGGTCGGTTTCATTCAATGGTGGGCCAAATTTGGCGTATGCATCCGACGTTGAGCGATAAATGTGACGCGGATCGATGACGTGGCAATTTCTTGCCCCCTACTCCATCCAGGACTATATAAGAGACCCCAGGGGCGCCCCCAAGAGCCATCTCCATCTTTATTATTCATCCCCACATCAGAAACTAGGGTTTCAATTAGAAGTAGAGGTCCCTCTAGATGAATCTCTTCTAGTTCATCTAGATCTAGTTCTAGTTCTTCTAGTTCTAGTTCTAGTTGTCTAGTTCATCTAGTTGTAATTAGAGATCGGATTAGAGAGAGAAGGAGAGAGCTGAGGAGGAGCCGGATCTGTCAGATCTTCCTCGACATTGTATTGGTGCAGCATCTGGTTTATCTTCAAGTAATCTCTAGGTTCTTCATTTATCACTTCTAAGTAATTTATTTAATTTCAGTTCTTGCTTTATTTTATTTACTGGATCTCCACTCGTATTGAGTGCTCTAGTTATTCATGGTAATTAGAGTAGTAAGCATTAGTGTAGACATGGTGTCTAGACTAGGGTTTACCTGAGTTTGCGCCCAATCCTCCGGATAGTTGTGGTAGCAATAGGGGCGACAGCTTTGTAGATTGTTATAATCCACCATGTTAGGGTTGGTGTTTTCGTAGAGCTTTTCGGCAGCCTTCTCCCGATTACCCTTTTGCCAGTCTTTTCGAGAATCAGAAAGGTACTGTTGCTCCGAAGTAAGTAAAGTATAGTGAGCCTTTAATTAAATAGACCCGCTTAGAAAACCCTATATCTCTCTTTAACCACATTACCATTCTTTTCTTGGATGTTCTTAATTCTTCTAGTACACTTCACGTTCCCCGTGGAAATCGATACCCTGGAATACTCTCGGGTGAATGCTACATTGGTATCCGTGCGCTTGCGGATTTTTCTGTGTGCGTTTAAAATACCTAACAAGCTTTCTGGCGCCGTTGCCAGGGAACGGTAGCTGTTCTAGAATCGAACCAGGACCGTATGTGTTTCTTTTCTTTTACCACCTTTTTCTTATCACCACCTTTACCTCACCACCACCATCCCACATGGACTTAACTCTGATATATAAATTCTTTGCTCCAAAGTGTGACTTGTTGGAGCCTCCACCATCATCACAACCCATTCATATAGATGGCTATGAGCTTCGCCCTGCTCTTATAGCCATGGTTCGGGAAAAATCCTTCTCTGGATCAGAAGACGAAGATCCATACACCCACCATAGGGAATTTGAGCAATTGTGTTCTTGTCGGACTATTGCTGGCATGACACAAGAGACCATAAAATGGAAACTATGCTCGTTCTCCCTTCTGGGAAGAGCGAGAAAATGGTATAATCATTCCGTAAGGGGCGTAAATGGAAATTGGGATGAACTTTGGGACAACTTTTGTCTTGCTTTTTTCCCTCTTTATCGAATCGCTGACCTTAGAATAGAAATTCTTACATTCAAACAAAAAGAGAAGGAGACGCTAGGAGCAGTTTGGGCTAGGTTTAAACACCTTACCAATTCTAGCCCAAACCTTTCCTTGCCAGACCATGTGCTACACTTTCACTTTTATTGTGGGCTTAACAAGGAAGCTGCTCTACATCTCGATTTAGCTTTTGGAGGATCATTCTCACATAAACTTGTTAGTGAAGGAGGAGACATCCTAAATAAAATCCTTGAAAACACTCCTTACACCGGCATTTTTGACGAATTCCTAGAAGAAGTCGAGCCTAACCCCGACCAACACGAGGAGGAACACACAACCAAATTTGAAATTCCTTCAAATCCTTCTAATAATTTGGTTGTCGTAGAACCACCCATAGAGAAAACACCCCACACATTAGAAAATGATGAACCCTATCCTTCGTTGTTCTTCTCTGAAAACTAGGAAGATGATATCAAAGAGCATGGAAGCTACTTCATAAACACCTCTTTAAATCCATGCTCATATGAGACATCTCCTAATTCAAGTGGTCTGTCTAACATTGCCACACTCGAGATTTTCAACCCCCTCACGCTTTCTGTTTACAAAAACATCAAAAGGGTGGTTGCAGATGTGTATGTTTATCACAAATTTTGTAGATCTCGTTGTGCTCTTAAGATGGTGTTGGAGGGGAAACCACTTCACCAAATCTCATTCTGAAGGTTTCCCAAAAGACAAGCTTAGTGTCCTAAAACAAGCACTTATCAGATCAGTGTTCACCTTCCTGCTACACTGCCCTTGTGTAATGAGCATAGGGATATAATTGTTAAAATATTCCTTCGGGTATTCGTGTCACTAACCTTTCTAGGTCTGGAGCAAAAACTTCGAAGGAACGACAAACACAAGGTATGTCCAACCAATCATCATGCAACATTGAATTACAATCATCCAATCTTGATTTTTGCAAAATCCAAGCTTGGGATTACACTTAGTAAGAACAACTCTTGCCTTGTTGCTATGTTGGTTGCACCTACCTTTAAGACATGCTTATGTGCTATACACTATCATTCTCTCTCATCACCATCTGAGTAAATCTTTTTAATGCCTTAATGCTACCATCATTTGCTATAGTATATGTTTAGGTTTGAAGTACTTTCATACATGTCTTAAATGAAGCATGGTGCCTAGTTTAGGAGTGGTGTTCTTGCTTTCAAAGGCCTTTTAATTTAAGCATGCTTAGGTTAAAATGCTTTCCTAAATCAAATTAGACATGGTGTCTAGGTTGATTTTTGAGCCGATAGTATGCTATAGTGGATGCTGGATATTTCGTTGGACTAACCCCTGCAGGAAAACTTTTAATATCAATTTGGGAAAGTCCTGAGATGAACTCACTCTGGAACTGAAGAGACACATGAACTTCAACAACTTGCGCAAGGGAGACACAACTCACTGATCATGGAGAAAAGAGATCTATATAACAAGACAGAAGATGAGTGCCACAAAACAATACCTACAATCAAAGCACTCACTGCATGGAAATAGGTGAACAAGTCCGAGCTGGGCCACTAGAAGACAAAGTCTCCATCGTCTGGACCTATTGAGAACAAGACTCAGCTGG
Source organism: Coix lacryma-jobi var. lacryma-jobi (assembly GCA_009763385.1). Lineage (NCBI taxonomy): Eukaryota > Viridiplantae > Streptophyta > Magnoliopsida > Poales > Poaceae > Coix > Coix lacryma-jobi. Next base: position 81,859,686 of record CM019824.1, on the reverse strand, counting down.
CCCACTGTGAGATAGGCAAGAGAAGACAAGCTATTCATGAACAACAACCAGCTGGACAAGAGAAGCTTCCACAAGGTGGTTCGACACAATCACTCTTCAATGATAAAGCAACATTTCAAGGTAAGTGACCATCACTTTAAAAGTTTCTCTTTGATTCTGGTATGCACATACATAAAGAACCAAACATGTTTAAGTTGCACCTCACTTAATCCAACCTAATCAACTTAACATGTTCAGTTCTTTACTTTTTGTTCCTAGCTTTACTCTCTTGAATCTCACTATCTTAACCAAATGAGCTAAAATATTATGCATCCAACCTTTGGAAGATGATATATCTCAATCATGAAAAGATTAACACATTATGCATAGATTATCCTTTCTTGGGTTAAACAATCTGATCTGTTAAATATGTTAAGATGCTACTTCCATACTCATATTTTGATCCTATCACTCATGTTAAGATTGAATAGAACACATAAACAACAAGTTTATCTTGCTTGATGTGCCTAAGGTTAGAGAGGAATGAAATAAAACTTTTGGTTCTGTTGGTGTTTTTCCACCAACAGAGCCCATGCACTTGATCTCTACCTTGTCTTTATGAGCAGGACACACTCTTAAGCAAAACATAGAGGAGTTTGTCAACTTCCAAATTCCACAAAGTGAAGGTCCTGAATCTACAAGAATATGTGCACTAAGCAAGATGCTGCCAGCTTTCACAACTAATGCTTCACTTTAAATTGTTGGGCGAACGAAGAACATGGGTGACACCATATCAAGAGGTGAAGTTATCAAGGTCTACATATTGAGATCAAATGATGCACCTCAGGAATGAACATGATGAGAAGTCCTGTTCAGAGGACTTGAAACATTGAACCCTCGCCGAAAGGTAAAATCGGTAGTTATCCATATTTATCTTTTCTGCATTAGTTTTTATTTTTGCATATTTAATTTCAATCATCTTTTCTCCATACCATATTTATCTTTTCTGCATTAGCATTGCATAAAAAAGAAGAAAATAAAAATATTGCACTGCATCATAAAACCTAAAAGCCCCATGTGAATAATTCAATGATGTGTAAAAACCCCGCAAGAATATTCACCGTGGTGGCATAAAAATAAAAATGCATTCATTTTGTTAGACTATCATGGCATCATAAAAATAAAAATACAAAAATATTAAGAAAAAGTTCTTGCTGAGACTCAGCTTAGAAAGCATCAAGAATAATCTCAAAAGCTTTGGACAACTAAGGCATGAGTGGCCAACCATTAACTCTTAATTTATTCCACAAGTTTTGTTGTCTATTTGAGTTTCACAGGATTAAAAAGACCAAGAAAAGGTGACGAGCAAGTGGATGTTCTATCCACTGTTGGAGCACTATTTCCACAACAATCAACATCAACCAAAGCTCCGATAGAGGAAACACATTTTCACTGCCAGTCCGCTACATTGCAAGATCGAACGACTACGTCAGCATTCAGCTTGGGGGAAAGCACCCCCGTGTATCCAGGTAAGTATCCTTATCCTATTAAGTTTTCCTTCTATACATAAATAAAAATAAAATATAATATAAAAAATAAAAAAAATGTGGGCACATGAAGGCTCACCATTAATTAAAAAGAAAAAAATATGGGCACATGAAGGCTCAACGCTATTAAGTGAACCAACTTGGGGGAGTCGCACCCCCGTTATCATGATCCAGGTATGTCTTATTCACTATCTTAGTTATTTATAATAAGTGTGTGTTAGGTTAAATAAATAGTGTGTTAAGTTTGTTTTAAGAAGTTAATAATAAAAGAAGAACGCTCTCTCTAATCTTTTACATGGAAATGATGAATAGTTGCTCTATCTAATTTCTTTCAAGTATGTAGCCTTCAAAGCATGAGTTCTCCTGATTAATAATGATGCTTAAAAATGAAATTAAATATATGGGTAGCAAATGCTTGACCTAAAGTCTTGGTAGTTGACAAATATGATATATGATGATTTGAGCTACTGTTATCTTGTTTTAAAACAACACTAGAGTTCCGGAGAGTTTCCAATATTAATATGACAAATAATTGCATTGAGTTAAATTAAGCTCTGTTGACCTTGTGAGAAGTTATCATACTATTGAATTGAGATCACTTACACATTTCATCCATCCTTCGCATAAATGCTCATGATTATCAATTGTTATCCTCTCAAAAGTTTGTTGGAAGCATGTGGCTATTAAAAAAAATGAGAGAAACAAAAGAAAAAAAAATCGAGGAAATAAAAAGGGACAAGTGTCCAAAACCTCAAAAAGATAGATCCCGACGAAATAAAAAGGGACAAGTGTCCAGAACCTCGAAAAAAAAGAAAAAAAATGAATATCAGAAAAAATGGGCACGTGCCCGATAGTAGAATTAGCCCGATAGCCATGTGTCTCTAATAGACAGAAGAGAGTGATATATTTCAAAAGAGCATCCGACTCCATTTTTCATACACATGCACTTCTCGATTCAATAGTGTGGTTGACTTTCTCTTTGGATCCATTGTTTAATTTGACAACATATGTTTTTAATCTTTTTGAAAATTCATAAAAACTCCGGGATAATGGTGAAGTGAAAGAACTAGATGAAGGGTTACGAGGATGCTACGCTAGCCAAAAAACAAAATTTTTCAACCCCATAAACCAGGAACTACCGCTAGTTATAGATCACGGGATTACCACCAGACGCGCAGATGCAGCGGAAGACGTCTCGGTGTAGACGTGCGCGTCGCAGCGATGCCGTGTAGATGTTCACGTCCGACCTTCACGTCTCCACGTGCAGTTCGTCCTTGTGCTCCAGATGCAGCACCTCCGAGGTATCCCACATGTACAGGGAGGAAGCGTCACGCCTCCAGACTGCTAGGTCTGCGAGGAGCAAAAGGCGCGGGCGTGGGGTGGGCGACGGCTGTCTAATGACGTTCAGGTAAAACCCTGGTCGCCGCACCCCTCTATTTATAGGCGTCCCTAATGAGCCCATCGACCTGGAAGCCCATTAGCAAACCCTAATCCCGGTCTGACTCGAGTCCAACTCGAATCAGGCTTCCAGCCCCTTAAGCGTGCGACGCTATGGATTCACGTACACATAGACACGGCCCGAGTACTCCTACTCGCCCGATAGTTGGCAGCGGCCTCTAGCAAGACGTGTCAACTCCTATGTATACGCAAAGATCATATCTGACGAACCACCATGATCACATATACGTAATTCCCTTGCCACACAATATTTGGTCCAACTCATAGGTTAACACTTAACCTAAGCACAGCCATGCATTTTATGATCCAATGATTTGAGTGGTCCAGTGATATCTCTCTCTCACGCAGAGGGGCAAATCCCATCTTGATCGTCTATGTCTCACAGCATACTTCCTGACAAACCCGAAGACTATCTTTATAACTACCCTGTTACGAAGTAGCGTTTGATAGTCCCTAAGTAAGTCGATTCGTATCTTGAGTACATACCACAATCTCAGGTCTAAGGACATAACATACATGATGTGTAAAAGAGATAATAAGAACATCTCACGTTGGGTTAGTCCAGCCCCATGTCATACATGTGCCCACATTATTAGTTCGACATCTCCATGTCTATGCCTTGTGAAACATAGTCATCAACTAATACATGTGCTAATCTAATATTCATGTGTGTCCTCACATGAACTCTGATCAGGGACAACTATTGAATAACCATACAAGTAAAAGAGTTTCACAGACAATTCACATAATTGTCAATCAATACAAGTTGTCTTTAATGGATATTCAATGAACATGTAATAAATCATGGATACAATAGAAATATCATCATCTCTATGATTACCTCTAGGGCATATTTCCAACAGTCTCCCACTTGCACTAGAGTTAATCTTTTAGATATCTAATACCCATAGACCTCACATGCGCCTGATGCTTAGGCTGTGGAAGAGCCTTTGTCAAAGGATCTGCTATATTCAAATCCGTATGTATTTTGCACATCTTAATTTCATCTCTTCCAATGAACTCTCGAATCAGGTGAAATTTCCGCAGTACATGTTTGTTCTTCTGGTGATTCCTTGGCTCCTTAGCCTGCGCGATCGCCCCATTGCTATCACAGTGTAAAGACAGTGGGCTGGACGCATTTGGAAACACACCAAGATCAATGAGGAACCTCCTCATCCAAACACCTTCCTTTGCAGCTCCACTAGCTGCAATGTACTCGGCTTCTGCTGTAGAATCAGACACGGTCTCCTACTTGGAACTTTTCCAACTGACTGCACCACCATTTATTGTGAACACAAAACCTGATTGAGATTGTGAATCATCTGTGTCAATTTGGAAGCTAGCATCAGTGTAACCATTTAAACGAGCTCCTCCTCACCTCCATAGATTAGGAACACATCTTTAGTCCTTCTCAAGTACTTAAGGATGTTTTTAACAAGTGTCCAGTGACTCTCACCTGGATTAGCTTGATATCTGCTCGCAACACTTAGAGCATATGAGACATCCGGGAGTGTACATATCATGGCATACATGATGGAACCAATAGCCGAAGCATATGGAACCTTACTCATGCGCTCTCGCTCATCAGATGTCGAAGGACACTGTTTCTCTCTAAAGCGCATGCCATGTGTCATAGGCAAGAACCCTTTCTTGGACTGTTCCATGTTGAACCGCTTCAACACCTTGTCAATGTACATTTCTTGGCTTAATCTTATTAGCCTCTTTGACCTATCTCTATAGATCTTAATGCCCAAAATATATGTTGCTTCTCCTAAATCCTTCATAAAAAACTGTTATTCAGTGAAGTCTTTACGGTTTGCAACATCGGAATGTCATTCCCAATCAACAGTATGTCATCTACATACAAGATTAGAAACACAACAACGCTCCCACATTCTTTCTTGTAAACACAAGGTTCTTCTTCACTTTGACGAAAGCCAAACCCTTTGACCACCTCATCAAAATGAATATTCCAACTCCGAGATGCTTGCTTTAATCCATAAATAGATTTCTTAAGCTTGCATATTTTTCCAGCATTGCTAGGATCAACAAAACCTTCGGGCTTTATCATATACACGTCCTCTTCCAAATTTCCATTTAGAAAGGCTGTTTAAACATCCATCTGCCATATCTCATAGTCATAATAGGCAGCAATTGCTAGAATGATCCGGATAGATTTAAGCATCGCTACCGGCGAGAAAGTCTCGTCGAGTCAACTCCTTGAACTTGCCGAAAACCTTTTGCGACAAGTCGAGCTTTATAAACTTGGACATTTCCATCCATATCCTTTTTCCTTTTATAGATCCATTTGCACTCTATGGGTCTTACCCCATCAGGCGGGTCAACCAAGTTCCAAACTTTATTGGCTCCCATGGAATCTATCTCGGATCTCATGGCACTATGCCATTTCTCAGAATCAGGGTCCATCATTGCCTCGGTATAAGTTGCAGGTTCGTCATCATCTAACAATAACACATCCCCACGCAACTCACAGATTCTTGCCGACCTTCGTGGTTGGGGCGGGGTGTCTGTTGCCACAGGTAGCTCAACTTGATCTGCTACATTAGCATCACTCGTGGAGTCAATCCTTGTTGGCTCATCCTGAACTTCTTCAAGATACACCTTCTGCCCTCTCTTGTCTCTTTTGAGAAACTCTTTCTCTAAGAAAACACCGTTTCGAGCAATAAACACTTTGCCCTCTGAGCGGTTGTAGAAGTAATACCCTAAAGTTTCCTTTGGGTATCCCACGAAAAAGCATTTGTCCGACTTGGGTGTTAGTTTATCTGATATAAGTTGTTTGACATAAACTTCACAACCCCAAATCTTTAGAAAAGACAAACTAGGACTCTTACCAGTCCACATCTCATATGGTGTCTTAACTACGGACTTAGATGGTACCCTATTTAATGTGAAAGCGGCTGTTTCCAGAGCGTATCCCCAAAATGATAAAGGAATGTCCGACTGGCTCATCATAGACCGAACCATGTCTAACAAAGTTCGATTACGTCGCTCGGACACGCCATTTCGCTGAGACGTTCCAGGTGGCGTAAGCTGTGGAACAATTCCACAACTCTTAAGATGATTGCTAAACTCGTGGCTCAAATATTCTCCTCCACGATCAGATCGCAAGGCCTTAATTTTCTTACCACGTTGATTCTCTACCTCATTTTGAAATTCTTTGAACTTTTCAAATGTTTCAGATTTATGCTTCATTAGATAGACATAGCCATATTTGCTAAAATCATCAGTGAAGGTTATGAAGTATTGAAATCCGCCTCTAGCTATCGTACTCATTGGTCCACATACATCAGTATGTACAAGTTCCAATAAGTCAATCGCCCTCTCAGAAAAACCTGTGAAAGGCGACTTGGTCATTTTGCCCAGCAAACAAGCCTCACATGTCTCGTATGATTCAAAATCAAACGAAGTTAGAAACCCATGTGCATGGAGCCTCTTCATGCGATTCTCACTTATATGACCCAAACGACAATGCCACATATAGGTAGGACTTAACTCATTAAGCCGAGGCCTTTTATCATTTATATTACAGATAGACATAGGTGCATCATCAAGATTTAAAATAAACAACCCATTCACAATGGATTCATAAGCCACAAACATATCATTTTTCGAGATTACAAAACCATTGTCTTTACTCGCAAATGAATAACCATCCTTCATCAAACATGAAGGTGACACAATGTTTCGACTTAAACTTGGAACAAAATAACAATTATTTAACTCCAAAATAAATCCTGATGGGAGGTGGAGTTGCATCGTCCCGACGTTCAACGCAGCAACTCTTGCATTATTGCCCACGCGGAAATCAACCTCCCCTTTTCCAACGCTTCTACCTCTTATCATTCCCTTCATCGTATTGCAAATATGAGCAACCGAGCCAGTATCAAATACCCAAGAATTAATATAAGAGTTAGCGAGGAAAATATCTGTAATATAAACGACAAGTGTATGAGCAGTGGGAGTACCTTTACCACCGCCATCCTTCATCAAGGATGCTAAGTACACCTTGTAGTTTCTTTTCTAGTGACCTTTCCCCTTACAGTGGAAGCACTCAGAATCAGCAGTTGGTCCAGTAGCGTCAGGCGTAGGAGGGTTTGGCTTAGAGATCACATCTTTGTCCTTGCCCTTGCCCTTCCTATTCTTCCAAAAGTTGCCTTTCCTCTTAAAGTTAGGCTTGTTTTGGATCGCCATCACATGGCTGCTGCCAGCACCTTTCTTGATGTCTGCCTCTGCTGTCTTAAGCATGCCACATAGCACATTCAAGCCCCTCTAAGCACCATGCATATGGTAGTTCGAGATGAAGTTCCCATAGCTAGGTCGGAGAGAAGAGAGAATGAAATCAGTAGCCAGTTCTGGACCAATTGGGAAGCCTAGCTTCTCCAACCACTAAGTGTAACCAACCATCTTGATTACATGTGGTCCAACTGCTGCACCCTCTGCTAACTTAGTCTCAGCAAGAGACTTAGAAACATTGAACCTTTCGGTTCTAGCCTGAGTCTGGAACATCTCATCTAGCGCTACGATCATATCGTAGGCTGTATGGTTATTATCAAACTGCATCTGCAGATCTGGTTCCATGCTAGCAAGCATCAGGCATCCCACTTCAAGATCAGCATCACATGCTTTCTTGTAAGCGGTTTTCTCAGTAGCAGGTGCATTATCAGCAGGTTCCTCTGGTAGTGGGGTGTCTAGAATATCTTCCTTTTTCTCAGCCCTGAGAACAATTCTCAGGTTGCGGACCCAATCCGCATAGTTTGTTCCATTCAATTTATCTTTCTCAAGGATTGAATGTAAAGTAAATGGTGGATTGCTAGGTGCCATTGATCTACAACAAAAGTAAATGCAAAATACTAAGACAATGTATCCAAGACAGAGTAAATGATATTAAATCATTAATAAAATCTACTCCCACTGAGATCAATATCCCTCTATTGAATCTCAATGATTCAAGACCCAAACTAACAAGTCTACTAGTGAGCTTTAGCATGACCGCTAGTGGACATGGTACATCGGTAAGCAACTCTTTGCTAATCATATCACATATGACTCTTGTTGTTGGCCAACATCTCTATGTGTGCTCAACTCCTTATGCTTCAAGGTCCCTAACCGTTAGGATGACCTTGTTCAAGCAACCAACCCTTCTGCAGTAAGTATCCGATACGAACCTGCCTAGTCAAGGAAAATCAGTGATACCCTAATTTCATAGGCGCACCACCGATTGTACAAGACATATGACAGTGCAAGGTTTGGGGAAGCATATGACTTGAACATTACTGAGGGATCGTTCTACACTTTCACTACCGCATGTAGACAATAAACATGAATCATACGTGAAAGTAGAACATAATAAGAGAATAGCATCAACACAGATATGACTTGGTATAGCCTAGTGTCTCTTTGGAGATCTCCATCTCCGCCAATCTGTTCACCATGATGATCTCCATCAACATGGTACATGCACGCCATCCTCCAGTGATGAATCCACCAAGACTAGCTACAACTAGCGTAATTAAAACAATTACATAGTCGCGAGTAGGATCATCACAATTTGGCACGCAGACCATTACATCAAATTGATGATAATATCTATGTGCCTCCTGCCATATTGTCATATTACATGACGTGCAAGCCATGAATAAATACATACATGCGTCACATACACATAAGGGCTATACCAGTCATCAATCCCTGCAAAACAGAGTTAAACGTTCCTGACGTCTAACCTTGAATCACAGAAAACATAATTTTCCCAGCCTTTTTTCGCAAATCTAAATTCGACAAAACCGGCAAGGGCCGGTGAAAAACGGATGTAAAATTTTCTGTAGATCGATTTTCGTTTAAAGATCTTCTCAATCCGAGGTCGTGTGCAAAAGTTACGGCCGTTTTACCGAACAACGCTCTTTTGCATATGCCGCGGTACATCTCATGCACCCGGCCCTTGACCTAGATTCGATTCGATCAATCTGATTGATCTCCATACTTCCATGATTGGATTTACACGTATCACTTAACTCCGATGGTGGAATTCCGACCGGTAGGAGTAGATCGTTACATGACCAATATGGCAAGATCACGAATCAAGATTAGAAATTGATCTACAACCGCGCATATCTCTATATGCATACAATCGAATCTATAACGAGGAAATAAAAAGGGACAAGTGTTCAGAACCTCGAAAAAAAAGAAAAAAAATGAATATCAGAAAAAATGGGCACGTGCCCGATAGTAGAATTAGCCCGATAGCCATGTGTCTCTAATAGACAGAAGAGAGTGATATATTTCAAAAGAGCATCCGACTCCATTTTTCATACACATGTACTTCTCGATTCAATAGTGTGGTTGACTTTCTCTTTGGATCCATTGTTTAATTTGACAACATATGTTTTTAATCTTTTTGAAAATTCATAAAAACTTCGGGATATTGGTGAAGTGAAAGAACTAGATGAAGGGTTACGAGGATGCTACGCTAGCCGAAAAACAAAATTTTTCAACCCCATAAACCAGGAACAACTGCTAGTTATAGATCATGGGATTACCACTAGACGCGTAGATGCAGCGGAAGACGTCTCGGTGTAGACGTGCGCGTCGCAGCGATGCCGTGTAGATGTTCACGTCCGACCTTCACGTCTCCACGTGCGGTTCGTCCTTGTGCTCCAGATGCAGCACCTCCGAGGTATCCCACACGTACAGGGAGGAACCGTCATGCCTCCAGACTGCTAGGTCTGCGAGGAGCAATAGGCGCGGGCGTGGGGTGGGCAACGGCTGTCTAATGACGTTCAGGTAAAACCCTGGTCGCCCCACCCCTCTATTTATAGGAGTACCTAATGAGCCCACCGACCTAGAGGCCCATTAGCAAACCCTAATCCCGGTCTGACTCGAGTCCAACTCGAATCAGGCTTCCAGCCCCTTAAGCGTGCGACCCTATGGGTTCACGTACACATAGACACGGCTCGAGTACTCCTACTCGCCCGATAGTTGACAGCGGCCTCTAGCAAGATGTGTCAACTCCTATGTATACGCAAAGATCATATCTGATGAACCACCACGATCACATATACGTAATTCTCTTGCCATACAATATTTGGTCCAACTCATAGGTTAACACTTAATCTAAGCACGGCCATGCATTTTATGATCCAATCATTTGAGTTGTCCAGTGATATATCTCTCTCACGCAGAGGGGCAAATCCCATCTTGATCGTCTATGTCTCACAGCATACTTCCTGACAAACCCGAAGACTATCTTTATAACTACCCTGTTACAAAGTAGCGTTTGATAGTCCCTAAGTAAGTCGATTCATATCTTGAGTACATACCACAATCTCAGGTATAAGGACATAACGTACATGATGTGTAAAAGAGATAATAAGAACATCTCACGTTGGGTTAGTCCAGCCCCATGTCATACATGTGCCCACATTATTAGTTCGACATCTCCATGTCTATGACTTGTGAAACATAGTCATAAACTAATACATGTGTTGATCTAATATTCATGTGTGTCCTCACATGAACTCTGATCAGGGACAACTATTGAATAACCATACAAATAAAAGAGTTTCACAGACAATTCATATAATTGTCAATCAATACAAGTTGTCTTTAATGGATATTCAATGAACATATAATAAATCATGGATACAATAGAAATATCATCATCTCTATGATTACCTCTAGAGCATATTTCCAAGACTAGAGACATAGTGCTTGATTTGATCATTCTATCTTTCAATTACTCAAGTTTTAAGGTAAAGTACTAAGCCCCGTAATGAATAATATGATATCTTTTTGAGAACTTTTATTTGAATGCTTGTGTACTTGTTGGAAGTTCAGATATTATAGTAACTCCTGATCCACTATTAAGTTTAACTTTGCTAAGGGACTTGCAAAAGGTAAGCTTGGGGGAACTTGTTGACGCTCACTAATGCTCATAATTAATCATCAACTATTGCATGAAATAACACTAAATGAACCATAAAGCATAGTTGTAGGGTTTATTCTAACAAGTTCCACGAGTTTTGGTGATCTCTATTGCTTTGCAGGATATTGAATTTTTCACCGAATAAAACTATCTCAGATGGTAAATTGGAGTACACCATTGCGTAGAGCTCGTCATGCTGATCGAAATGGATATATCATTTGCTATTTTTGGAGCAAGAAATAAAAAGATGTAAAATTTCCAAATTAAAAAGGAGTGCTGACGTCATCGCTGACATCAACATCCCTAAAGTCAACAGACAAAGGGATCAGGCGGGCTGACAAAGGCATGTCGCAGGTGCTGCCTCCGCATACTAGGCAAGCAATTGATTTTTCCTCCAATCACGTGTGGACGCGTGGCCAGGGGAGCATGTGCGCTTGCACCACACGCTCAGAGCAAGTATTATAAGGGTGAGTCAGCCGGCTAAATATAGGACACGTCAGAAAAACATGTGATCTGGCAATAGAGAATAGGGGAGAGGGAACGCGTCGCCGCTAAACTCTTCGCCCGGCTGAAACGCTCCACACCGCCCATTCCCAGCCGGCTGCGGGCGTTTTCGTCGACCCTTCGGTCCCCACCTCCCTCCCTTCTCGATCTTGTGCGGCACCCGGCCCTTCCTGCTCACCCGCACCGTCCTGAGCTCTCCTGCGCGCCAAATCCTGCCCCAACACCAGATTCACGCCAAAATTGATTTCGCTCCTCCAAAAATGATTGCTTCCGCGCCAAATCGAGGTACAAAACCTCCAAATCCTCCCAAAATCCTCACTTCCGAAACCCTGGCTACTGAGCCCGCCACCGGTGCCATTACCAGATGGGCAGCAAAAGGAAGAGGACCTCTGCACCGACGCATATGGAGATTCCACCGCAGCAGCGTCCTCCCATCCCGCCCTATGGACCTGGCAGAGCGTCCTTTCCAACTCCGCCTACGCAGTCGACATCCTGTGCACCACGGTGGTTCGCCAGGCATCAATAGCTAGGCTTGGCGGGTTCCTCAACTCAAGGCTCTTCGTGGGTGCCGACTGCCTCGACATCTTCTTGTCCTGTGGCTGGGAATGATGAGGACTCTGAAGTCCATGTTTGGTATGTATCCTCCGATGCTTCTGAATCTTTGTCAGTTTTATTTACCTCTTTGGATCCCTATGTATAAGCACCATCATTTGTTTATAAATGTTTTATTTACTAGTCTGAACGATTATGCTGTGTACCAGAGTCGTCTTGTATTTATTGGATATTTTCGTATGACAATTTGTTTGCAGAACTAGTAATGGTCAAGTATACGAATTAAGTTTCATGAAAATTGATAAGTCAATGGTGATGCGTTTGTTTAAAACAAACGTGAGGATGTTGATTTAATTTATTTTTTATAGGGGACCAAATCTTTACCCTCCTGGTGGTTTCATGAATTTTATGAATAGTACAGCAGGCCTTATAGGCAATGGGAGTAAATCGCAAGCAATCAATATTGCTGATGATGACAATGGTGGCAAGTCTAGTAGGACTGAAAAACGCATGCTATGGACAAAAGAGGAGGATCTAAAATTGGTATGTTACTTGTTCTGTTAATTCCATCCATGAGTTGCACTAAGAACATCCTAGTGATCATCTTTGGATAATGTTGTAGGTTAGTGCTTGGTTAAAAAGTTCAAAAGATCCTATCCAGTCCAACTATAGGAAAAATGATCAATACTGGAAAGATGTTGCTGATATCTACAACAGCACCAACTCAAAAGACCGAGTAAGGTAAGTCAAGCAAATTAAGGATCACTTTCTAAGGATTAAGAAAAGAGTTCAGTGGTTTTGTGATAGCTGGAAGGAGGCCAACGCTCTATGGGCTAGTGGTGAATCAGATGCAGATGTTGAGGCTAAGGCAGTGAAATCTTATGAAGAAGAGCACAAAAAAGATGGCCCATTTATTTTTAAGCATTGCTGGGAGGTTCTTCGAAAGGAACAAAAATGGGAAGCCTATTTGGAACGCTTGCAAGACCATCAGCCGGACAAAAGAAAGTTCCTTGAAGAGGATGGTGAGGGGAAATGTTTCTCATTAGATGATGATGATGATGTGCAGCCAATGGGAGGCAAACAAGCTAAGGAGCAGCGTAAGAAGAAGAAAAAAGGCCAGCCTTGTATAATAGATCTTGAAGATGAGCTTAACAGCTTTTTGGATGCTCAGAAAACAGCAAATGAAGGGCGCAAAGAGATGTTAGAGACACAAAGGCGTGTGTCTAGTGAGAATCTTGAAGCTCGGAAGCTTGCGCACCTTGCAGCAAAAGAGCACAAGGAGGTAGTCATGCTAGAAACATACCAGACACTATTGATGAAAGAGACAACAAGTATGCGTGAAGATGTGAGATCTGAGCACATGTTGGCACTGAAATGTTTGCGGGAGAAGCTATTTAACAAGAATGATTAAGGTACTAAAGCTTAGATTTTTTTGCTTATTATGCTTGATCATAACTATGGCATGAATGATAACTCGTGCTTTTTGTGTCACCATGCAGGAAAGCATAGCTGCAAAATTTTGCCGTGCCTCAAATTGTCTAGGTACAATTTACTCTATTTACAATTTACCATGCAGTCCAGAGAACCATGCATGTAGTCTAGTCTTGCTGAAAATTAGGACCCAATTACAATGCTGTCCAGCTAACCATGCATGAAACCGTGGACACTATTGATTTTGGTACATTCAGTTCAGTCTTGCTGAAAATTAGGATATAATTACAATGCAGTCAACAGTCCACAACTACAATTAAATTGCACCTAATTACAATGCAGTTAGCAGTCCACAACTACAATTAAATTGCACCTAATTACAATGCAGTCAGTAGTCCACAACAACAATTAAATTGCAACTAATTACAATCTAGTGCCTCACTATATAATCCTCCCAAACCCACCATACTTCTACAACCCATCAGAACACCCTAGTCTTCCTAATTCACCTCTCATCTTCTTGCTTAGCAAAACCACGACATCTTCCCGCTCAGCCATGTCGGATTTATCTTCATACTCAGATGATTCTGATGAACTAGCCCCTACCAAAATCATTGAAAACCATATTGCTGAGCAGAGCGTCCTTGACTCCTTTGCTAGGAAGGTCGCAATGAAGTTCAAGGCTGCCTTCTCGACTGGAGTACCTCAACGACAATATGGTCCTAGAAAGAGCATCCGGAGAGATCATGTAGGTGCCCATGAGCGTCTTGTAGAGGACTACTTTGCTGAAGATCCACTCTACCCCGAGAGTATGTTCCGTACTAGATTTCGTATGAGCAAGCGTCTCTTTCGACGCATTGTCGATGCCCTTGGTCAGTGGAATCTCTATTTTACTTATTGGGTAGATTGTGCTGGTCGAGTAGGGCTCTCGCCACTGCAGAAGTGTACAACAGCCATGCGCATGCTGGCTTATGGTAGTCCTGCAGATGCTCTTGACGAGTACTTGAAGATTGGGAAGTCCACTGCATTACATTGCTTGGACATGTTTGCACAAGGGGTGATTGAGGTGTTTGGTGGGGAGTACTTGCGACGCCCCACACGTGAGGATGTTGAGAGAATACTCCAGGTTAATGAGTCTCATGGTTTCCCTGGAATGCTAGGTAGCATAGATTGCATGCATTGGCGTTGGGAGAATTGTCCTTTAGCTTGGAGGGGGCAATTCACCCGAGGTGATTATGGAGTTCTAACTATAGTCCTGGAAGCTGTTGCAACCCAGGACCTTCATATTTGGCATGCATTCTTTGGAGTCGCTCGATCAAACAATGACCTTAATGTGCTAAACCAGTCCCCACTTTTTTTAGAAACCTTAAAAGGAGAAGCCCCTCGAGTTCAGTTTTCAGTCAATGGTAATGAGTATAGCACTGGTTATTACCTTGGTGATGGTATATACCCAGAATGGGCAGCCTTCACGAAGTCTATAACACTTCCCCAAATAGAGAAGGACAAGTTGTTTGCTGAGCATCAAGAAGAGGCAAGGAAAGATGTGGAGCATGCTTTTGGAGTATTGCAGTCTCGTTTTGCCATTGTTCGTCGGCCTCCACGTCTATGGAAGAGAAAGAGTATTGGAAGGGTCATGCTAGCTTGTGTGATTCTCCACAATATGATAGTAGAAGATGAAAAGGTGGATGTTAATATTCATATTGACTTGAATGAGAATCCAGGGGCATCCTTTGCTCTACCTCCTGATGTGAGCACTAGTCTTAATCCACGCTTTACTGATGTCATGTGTAGAAAAGCTGCGATCCGAAATCGTTCACAGCATACCCAGCTTAAAAATGATCTCATTGAGCACATTTGGTCTAAGTTCGGAAATAGGCAACGTAACTAGTCATGGTACAATTCTAAAGATCTCTATATTTCTGTGATTGTTATTTTTACAGTGATGATTAACGTGATGTCTTACATGTATCTTTTCAGGACTGGGCATGGTGTGCTAGAAGCTGCAGATGCTACTTGCAGGTATTCATTCAAATTTTGGACAAGTTCTCTTGAACTTATCTAATTTCCAGGACCCATATATTATATTCTAACTGTATGCAGTATTATATACTTGCAGTGTCATGACTTTTGATGCAAATGGGCTGGCTGCTCCACTCTACTGAAGTCGAGCTATCAACTATGGCTTCATGTTTCTATCACCATCGTCTAGATGAACAAATAATGGCCTATGTGCCAGTGAACTGTAGTGTTGGTTAAGATTATTGCTTTTCTATAAGACTGTAATCTTTAAGTGTCATGTCTGGGTGCTATGCCACCGTATTGTTGTTTGAGATTTGAAGTTTATCTGGTATTGTTTCTTTTATTTTCCTACCTTCTATGGTTCATCTCATAAATGTTGTTTGGCAATGGAATGGATGCACGCATCTGTTTTTCTAGATGAATAAGCACATACATACGGCCACAAAGATGTAGCCCACAAGAAACTGTATGGACCTTGGAACATTAAATACCCATCGTATCTACTATAGCCAGTTAAATAGCCAATCCATAATACTAGCAGGCTGGATAGTTGACTGTAAATGATATGACATACGTTTACAACCGGCTGCTGGCTAAATCACAATACTTGCTCTCAGGCGGCGAGCGCTCTCTTGGGCGCAGCCAACCAGGCGTAGACAGGTGGCGGTGGGGCATTGCACGCGCACTCGCATGCTCGCGCGGGAGCGCTGGATTGGGCGTGGCTCGTACGGCAAGGCCAGGTGGCGGGCCTGGAGTGGCTGGTTTACCGGTTCTATCGCGCGGGGAGCAGAAGGAGATGGCTGGGCCGTGGTTTTAGGCCCAAGCCGACCGGCCCAGCTGCCCAGAATTCCTATTTTTTGCAGAAAACGTTGACAGCACGCGGTCTCACCGGTTTAGCTCCGGTTCGGGCCCCTAGAGTCTGGTTCTTACCCGGTTTTTGACGCGGATCTGACCTAGAACTCCTTGGCGTCCAACATATGCTCTCCACCCACCTAGATAGGTTGGTTTCATCCAATGGTGGGCTAAATTTGGCGTATGCATCCGACGATGGGCGATAAATGTGACGCGGATCGATGACGTGGCAATTGCTTGCCCCCTACTCCATCCAGGACTATATAAGAGACCCCAGGGGCGCCCCCAAGAGCCATCTCCATCTTCATCATTCATCTCCACATCAGAAACTAGGGTTTCAATTAGAAGTAGAGGTCCCTCTAGATGAATCTCTTCTAGTTCATCTAGATCTAGTTCTAGTTCTTCTAGTTCTTCTAGTTCTAGTTCTAGTTGTCTAGTTCATCTAGTTGTAATTAGAGATCGGATTAGAGAGAGAAGGAGATAGCTGAGGAGGAGCCGGATCTGTCGGATCTTCCTTGACATTGTATTGGTGCAGCATCTGGTTTATATTCAAGTAATCTCCAGGTTCTTCATTTATCACTTCTAAGTAATTTATTTAATTTCAGTTCTTGCTTTATTTTATTTACTGGATCTCCGCTCGTATTGAGTGCTCTAGTTATTCATGGTAATTAGAGTAGTAAGCGTTAGTGTAGACATGGTGTCTAGACTAGGGTTTACCTGAGTTTGCGCCCAATCCTCCGGATAGTTGTGGTAGCTACAGGGGTGACAGCTTTGTAGATTGTTATAATCCACCACGTTAGGGTTGGTGTCTTCGTAGAGCTTTTTGGCAGCCTTCTCCCGATTACCCTTTTCCCAGTCTTTTCGAGAATCGGAAAGGTACTGTTACTCCGAAGTAAGTAAAGTATAGTGAGCCTTTAATTAAATAAACCCGCTTAGAAAACCCTATATCTCTCTCTAACCACATTACCATTATTTTCTTGGACGTTCTTAATTCTTCTAGTACACTTTACGTTCCCCGTGGAAATCGATACCTTGGAATACTCTCGGGTGAAAGCTACATCGATATCTGTGCGTTTGCGGATTTTTCTGTGTGCGTTTAAAATACCCAACAATAAGCTGCTTAGGCGTGCTGCTAGAGAGCGGAAGGAGTTTAGGCAGAAGTGGGAGGATACAGTGAAGGAGCTTGAGTTTGCCAAGTCCACCGTAGTTGTGTCTGAGGAGGGTGAGTGCGAGATGTGCACCACGCACATGACTGACCTTCTCACCTTGAGAGGTATGTATGCTGCGTTGGTTGGAGAGGTGGATGAGCTTAAGGCTAGATCCTCGCTGTTGGGTGCGTGCATGTCCTGTGCGGTCTTGCAATCTGAGTTGGCAGAGAAGAATACCAAGATTGTGTCTCTTGAGAAGGCCAGCTCGGGTAGCACTTGTGTGTCTATGTGTGTTCTGTGTGAGGGCTTGGAGATGGAGATAGCCAACGTAAAGCATGACAAGATGCAAACCGAGGAAAACACATACCTTCGGACCATCTTGTCATGGGTGTCTTGTGGAGAGCCGTAGCTTGGGATGATGATCTCCCAGTTCAAGCGTGCTGCTGGAGGTCCAGGTGTAGGCTTTGCTCAGGGTGTTGATGTTTCATCTTTTGGCAAGATTGGAGAGTCGAGTGGTCTTAACCCATGTGAGAAGCCCAACTCCCCCGCTACTCCCAAGCTTACTAAGATTCCACCCAAAGAGCCTCTCAAGCCCAACACCAAGGATGGTGTGTTCGTTGAACCTCCGAGATCTCCACCCAAGAAACAAACATGGCATCCCATGCTCAACCACCTGAAAAACAAGTTGGACACCATGCCACCTATCCAAGAGGAGATCATGCCACAGAAGGGCAAAGTGATCCACACCCACTACCGTGAGTACCAACAACCCCCTATGAGTGCGGTGAGGCACCATTGTGAGCACTGTGGGAGAGATGGACACTTGAGTGAGTTTTGCTTTCGGCGCAAGAGAGAAGTGCGTCGTGCAAAGGAGATGAACAACACAGACATGTACCATCCTTTCCATGATGTACATGTGCCGAATGTTCAGAGGCGTTCTGCTAGGCCTAGAGGTCCAAAACCTCAAGTTCCTAGGCCTAGGCTGCGAGGAGGTCGTGCCCGGCGGGAGCCTGCAGTTGTGGGCTATGGCCCCCGTGACGGTGGCTTTGTAATTGAGCGTTTTCCCCCCACCGCGTTTTGAGTATCGCGATGGACGCTCCTCCCTTAGCGGACCACGTTTTCCTCTACGTGGTGATCGCTCTTCCCGTAGGCGTGCTAGGAATGGTTTTTTTGCTAACCGTTCTTTTGAGCAGCCGGCCCAACACCGGTATCCCTCCTACTTCACTAACCCCAGTGTGGGACCGTATGCTCACCCTATGTCTTTCTATTGATGTATGTAAAACGATTGGAGAAAGTTTGGTTGGTGGATTCCGGTTGTTCGAGACACATGGCCGGAAACACCAAGTGGTTCTCCAGTCTTAGTCCTGTTGCCGGAAAGGAGTTTATCACCTTCGGCGACAATAGCAAAGGTAAAGTGTTGTCTCGTGGGTCTGTGCGAGTTAATGAGCACTTTGTATTGCGCGATGTTGCTCTTGTTTCTAACTTGCATTTTAACCTTCTCTCTGTTTCGCAACTCTTTGATGATGACTATGAGATTCATTTTAAGCCGAATCTCAGTCGTATTTTGGATCCTCAGGGCAATCTTGTGTGTTTGATTTCGCTCTTTGGGAAAGTCTTTCGTGCGAATTTCTCGGAGTCTTTTGGCATTTCTCGTTGACTTTTGGCTGGACCTTCCTCCTCTGATCTTTGGAAGTGGCATACGAGACTAGGACATTTGAACTTCGACTTGCTTGCAAGGCTTAGTGTTGATGCTCACTAAGTGTCATATTCTTAGCATCAACAAGGTCATATAACACAACACAAGGGCCTAAAATCAACCAAAAACCTTTTATAAACTAACGATTTCCACTTGTCCTTGAGTTTCATTTGAATGTAGGAAATTGCATGGTTTTTGAGCAAAATGACCAAGAGGACCCACCAGGAGGCGAGCACAATCACCTGGGTTCACTTTGGGCCAAGGTGGGGTGGCACCCGCCACCCCTCACTGGCGCCCGCCAGGGGAGTGAGGCCCAAACTCCTCCCCTGCCACGTCACTGATCCAGGGGATGCGTGCCACACTCATTTGCAGCCATTGATCACTTAGGTAATTGCATCCAAGGGCCAAGAAGAGATGTCACATGGATCATGACCCAATTGCCCATGTGATGGTTATTTGGACATGCAACCGACCTTGGAACCGCCTCCCTGGAGCTCCTGGATGCCGTTGAAGCAATGACGGTGGATCCAACGACCAGGGGGGTGGCGGCCGCCACATAGGGCTGGCGCCCACCACCTCACTCACCCCCCTGACCTAACCATAGCTCTATAAGTACCCCCTAGGTCCCTTAGGCTATAAATAGGACCCCCCCCCCCCGAGCTCATTTGTACTCAGACCTCACCTCATTAGTCCCACTCTCTTGTAAGAGAAGCTCTGGTGAAGTAACACTCTAGTTGAGATACTTAGAGTGAGAGCGAGAGTGAAGAAGAGAAGAGCTGGAGTTGTAATAGAGGATCTTCCAAGTCTCTGGTATAATTCCAAGTCTTTCTTCATTTATCTTAGTGTTCTTCTACTTTCAACATTTACTTTGAGTTCTTTACTTGTTGTTCTTGGTGAGTGCTTCCGATCATAGATAACTTAGTATTTAGTTTGTATCTAGTGTGGGTTCTTCGATGAGTAATCAATGCTCTAGTTTTGGACGCAAGATTAGAGTAGTATATATTAGTGTAAGCGCGGTGCTTAGACTAGTTATACCTTAGTTTGTGGCTAGCCCCCTGGATAGCTGTGGTAGCAAACAGGTGGTGACAGCCCTGGGAGCCTTGAATTCCACCACGTAGTTGGGTTAGTTCTAAAATCGTAAACATCGTTGTGCACGTATGAGGTAAATAGTCTAGATGGTGTGTACGGTTTGAAGAACTAGATAAAACCTTTGTTGCTAAGTTAGTTGTGATCGTAAGTGTGTAGGAAAACATTAATCTGTTCATCGGCCAGACCTCGCCGATTTAGTTTGGTAGTAGTTAGTCTTTCTTTCTTTTTAGTAGTATTAGAATCCAACCCCCATTCATACATTTCGATTAACCTTGCTTGAATCACTAGTTGTTCATAGCAGTCCTAGTGTTAGTTCTGCCATAGTAGCTTCCCTGTGAAAATAATCACGATACTCGGTTACTCCCGGGTGAAGTGCTACAATTGACTTATTCTGTGCGCTTGCGGAATTTACCAGTAGTCATAAGAATAGTTAGTTATACTTCTTACATTAAGAAGTACCAACAAGCCTTTCTGGCGCTGTTGCCGGGGATAGATTCCATAGTCTACTTCTGGTAACGACGTTAGCAAATGTCAACAAGCATTTCTGGCATCGTTGCCGGCGATGGATTCCATAATCTACTCCTAGTAACGACGTTAGCAAGTGTCAACAAGCATTTCTGGCGCCGTTGTCGGGGAAGCAATTGGCTAGAATTAATTCTTTGTGAGTTCTATTGAATTAACCCCCGTAGTTCTAGCGGGTATATATATTGTTCGTTGTTTGTGATCGTTGAAGTAGTCATGGTAGGATTCAATCTTCCGAGCGACTATCAAGAAGATCCTGAGGCCATTCTTAGGAGAGCGAGAGCTAATCTCACTCCTCTGAGGAAGAACTTGGAGTTTCACGGGAGGAGTTCGTCAAGACAAGAATCACTGACGAACCAAGCTGCTCCAACGATCAATCAACATCGACATCGACCAAAACACTCCGTGATTATTCCATGCCTACTCTTGCTCACATTGCAGTGTTACCTTCTACTAGTAATGTAGATTTTGAGCTTAAACCTCACCTAATACGTATGGCTCAAGCTATTGCATTTAATGGCAAACCTTCCGAGGATTCCAATGCTCACCTCCAGAATTTTCTGGAGATATGTAGTACAATTTTTGTGCACGGAGTTTCGTAGGATGCCATTAGACTTCGTATTTTTCCATTTTCATTAGTGGATAAAGCGAAGAAGTGGTTCCTCTTCAACTCTGGACACCTACTAACATGGGTGAGATGCGCGGATCAATTCCTCAACAAGTTCTGCCCGATAAGCCGAACTATTCTTTTCCGTAGCAAGATTTCTAACTTTGGATAGGGAGACGAAGAAACAATCACTGAAACTTGGGAGAGACTACAAGAGTATGTTGAAGACTGTCCCCACCATGGTATGCAAGACTGGTACATGATCCAGAGCTTCTACCATGGACTCCAGCAAGAATCTCGACAATACATTGATGCTGCCGCCGGAGGTGCATACCTCTCTCTCACTGTAGAGAAGGCAACCATACTGATCGAGATAATGGTGGCGAATCAAGGATGGACAGAAAAAACGTGCTAGAGATATGTCTGAAATTAAGTAAGTTGATTCTGTTACCCTGCAAACTTTGGTAAAATTGCTAGAGCAAAGAATAAATGAGAAGAGAGATCGTGCTGCAAAGGAGTACTACGCCAAGCAAAGAGCCGCTTTGTCAAGTGAAGGTCAAGGAGAAATTAAGAAAGAGGATGCAAAATCCCTTCTTAATAATGGTGGCTACGGAGAACCTCCAATTCCAATGATCCAACAATGGAATAATAAAGGTATGTCTCAAACCTCCGTATTTAATTCTCCTATTGGAAAATTAGTTTCTAATCAAGGTAGAATTAATGATAGCATAAATAATAAATTAATTGAACATGATGAAATGTTAGAAGGAATTTATGCTAAACTGAAAGATTTTTCTGAAGCATTTAAGGAACAACTTAATTTCAATAAGAGATTAGAGCAAACAGTAGATAACATTAAATCTCAAATTAAATACTATGATGAATTAAAAGCTGTAACAACGAGAGGTGGTAAATCCACTTGTGATCCACCTCATCCTAATTTAGTTCCTAGTAGCAATTCTGTTGCAAAGAAAAATACTGTTAATGTTGAAAAAGACGAAGAAGAGGAGACGCCAGCTGAACCTTCATCCAAGGTACGAACTGCTCCTCATGGATTCTATGATACACATGTATTACCTTTTCCAGATCGAAACAGAAATCCAACGGAAGACGACCAATTCAAGAAATTCGTCGAGGTAATTGAAAAATTATATATACATGTGTCATTTATTGACACTATGCAGGTTCCAACTTAAGCAAAATATTTGAGAGACATGCTCAATAAGAAGAAACCAATTCCATGTAGGGATTTGGTTAAATTGACCGAAGATTGCAGTGCGGTCATTTTAAACCAACTCTTAGAAAAGAAGAAGGACCCAGGAAACCCAACGATCGCGTGTTCAATTGGGGAGCAGCACTTCGAGCATGCACTCTGTGATCTGGGAGCAAGCGTCAGCGTCATGCCCAAGGTAATATATGATAAATTAAATCATCATACCTTGTCCCCTACTTCTATGTGTCTGCAGCTAGCCGATCAATCGCTCCGATATCCCGCGGGAATAGTAGAGAATATTCCGGTGAAAATCTGGAATCTCTTTGTCCGGGTGGATTTTGTGGTTCTCGATATTAATCCCGACCATCGGATGCCATTGATCTTGGAACGGCCATTTCGGAGCACTGTAAAAGCCACCATTGATGTAGGAGCTGGAGAAATTCAGCTCCACATCAGTGGAAAGGAGGAGAAATTCCAGTTCACACCGCGACCGGAAAAACACCCATCATCAAGAATCGTCGGTGCCTACATTCATCCACAACCACCGTGAAGGCGACACTAATCGGGAATCCAAAGCGGCTAACCAAGGTAAGTTAGGCTAAAGTAAGTCTTTATCCCCCATTTAAATTTTCATTTTTACTTAAGCAAATTAATTTTCTGCAAAATAGATGCTTAGTAGGGAGATTAGATGAAGCCTAGGGGGCTTAGGGAAGCCTTAGGGGTGGCGCCCGCCACCCCATGCTGGCGCCCGCCACCCCTTTTGGCCCTTTTTCACTTAGCCAATCAACTAGACCATTATCCCTAGCTCATAGACTCAAATAACACCAGGAGAGACCCATGCCTTTGCTCTTTTCAATGCACTCATTCACTCCCATGTCTCCTCCTCTCTCTTCAACTTCAGTCCAACTTTTGAACACTTCTCGCAAGGACACCTCTTGCATGAGAACCAGGAGACCGGTGGGATTCACATGATCTACCAAGATTATGTGAATAAAATCGCCCTTCCTGACATGTCACTCTGGTTGGTGAATGCACCAACGTTACTTTTGGCCCTGGAAACTGAGGCCGAACAAAACCGCAGGTTGGCTTGAGAGAACATCATGCAGGTTCCCAGGAGGGGGACGCGAGCGCAGACCCGTGCAGCAGAAGAGGCAGCAAGAGCTGCAGCAGCGGCACCGGAGTTTGACCCTTTTCATGCAGAGCAGTATGGAGGAGCAGCACGCTATGGTCATTTGACATCCCCTAGCTCGCACCAAGCAGGGGGGTCGAACTGAAAGCAACCGCAACATCCGCAGTGGGGATACGGCCATGAGGCGTCCCTTCACTCATCCCAGTTGGGGAGTTCATCCCATTGTATAGGAGGATCCATCCGGTACACTGGCCGTGGTGATGAGTTCTTCCCTGGAGGAGTCTCACCATAGACCGCTCGTCATTCGTCCTTTCATCAGGACGAGTGGATGCGCGATATGGGATATCTTCAGCACCAAATGAATGGACTCACCAAGGATACTGCCGAAATCCGTCAGGACATGAACGACTTGAACTAAAATTTCCAGGTATTCCGCCAGGAAACTGGCGGAGAACTGGGTAATATTTCTTCTCTCCTACAGCAGAACCAGCAGAACTGGGATGACATGTACCGTCGTCAAGGATGGATGTAACTCAACCACGCGAACAGCCAGCTTGGGGGAGGACCCCGTCAAAGAGGTAAGTATCACTACCATCTTTATTACTGTCATTTTTTATTTTTATTTCAGTAATTTAAATTTGAGTTTTATCTTAGTTAATTTGCAGCTTAATAATAATAATAATAATAATAATAATAATAATAATAAATAAATAAATAAATAAATAAATAAATAGCAATAAATGAAACGCTCTCATCATAAGTCTTTTTAATGAATAAAAATAATGTATGCCATGCATTAGAGTTATCATGGAAAAACGTATGCTAGAACTAAACTTGAGACATGAGCATTAGACTAAGTAAAGGGGAACTAAGTTTCTACTTTGACTTGAGCAAGTCAAGTTTGTGGAGTAGTTATTTTGAAAAATTTAAAAACTTGCTCTAAGTACTTCTGTGGCAAAGAAAGTCCTACCAAAGCCAAATAATTTTTACTCTTAGAGTAGGACCTTCCACTTGCTGCATGTTAGTGTTGAGCTAGTTAGACTTTTGTTGATAGACGTGGTAGAGAAACTTGTCATATTTTTAGACCAAGGAATTCACTTGCACCCACCTATATAGTGCTATTCTTACACTGAGAATACGCACACAACATGCCTTTATTTCCATTCATTGTTAGGAATACTCGATGGCAAAATATCATGCTCCATAATGAAATCTCAGGGACATGGCTATAGTAGTTAAAAAAAAGAGAGCAAGTTCTCTAGAAAGAAAAAAAAATATTCAAAAGAGCAAGTGCTCTAGAAAGAAAATTAAAAAGAGCAAGTGCTCTAGAAAGAAGAGAATATCCAAAAGAGCAAGTGCTCTCATTCATAGCCATGATCCCTGTTGACGCTCACTAATGCTCATAATTAACCATCAACTATTGCATGAAATGACACTAAATGAATCACAAAGCATAGTTGTAGGGTTTGAATCTAACAAATTCCATGAGTTTTGGTGCTTTCACTTGTTTTGTAGGACATCCATGTTTTTATCATATAAAAGCATCTCAAGTGATGAATTGGAGCGCACCATTGCGAAGAGCTCATCGAGACGACCGAAACAGACATATCATTTGCTATATTCGGAGTCCCGGATGAAAAGATATTAATTTCGCAACGAAATCTACGAAAGAAGGATCTAGAAGACACCAGAAGACACCACGAGGCGGCCCACCACGTGGGCCCACTGGGCCAGACCGACCGGACCCACACGGAGACCGACCGGTCGGCCACGGAGGCTGTTTTGCCTCCGCTTTCTGGAACCTTCTTCCACCGCCTCCTAGGATGCATCTCCACCGTCCCAGAAGTCGGTTTGATCCAAGGGCTCACGTTCCATGCCCAAGGCTATATAAGCAGCCCCAGACCCCCCTCTCCAGGCATCTCCATCTTCATTATTCATCTCCACATCAGAAACTAGGGTTTCAATTAGAAGTAGAGGTCCCTCTAGATGAATCTCTTATAGTTTATCTAGAATTAGATCTAGTTCTAGTTCTTCTAGTTCTAGTTCTAGTTGTCTAGTTCATGTAGTTGTAATTAGAGATCAGATTAGGGAGAGGAGGAGAGAGCTGAGGAGGAGCCGTATCTGTCGGATCTTCCTCGACATTGTATTGGTGCAACATCTGGTTCGTCTTCAAGTAATCTCCAGGTTCTTCATTTACTATTTCTAAGTATTATATTTAATTTCAGTTCTTGCTTTATTTCATTTACTGGATCTCCGCTCGTATCGAGTGCTCTAATTATCATATGTAATTAGAGTAGTAGACGTTAGTGTAGACATGGTGTCTAGACTAGGGTTTACCTGAGTTTGCACCCAGCCCCACGGAAGTTGTGGTAGCCCCAGGTGGTGACAGCCCTGACGGCCGACGTAGTCCACCACGTTCGGGTTGGTGTTTGCAGGACCGTAGTTGGAGCTTCCTAGCCCCTTTCTCATCTCTTTTTGTCGCTAGTGTTCTGATGTCCGGAAGTAAGTAAAGTATAGTGAGCCTTTAAATAGATAGACCTGCTTAGAAAACCCTAAATCTCTTTCTATCCACATTATCGTTCTTTTCTTGGACAACTTGCCCCTTGATTAGTACACTTCACGTTCCCCGTGGAAATCGATACCCTGGAATACTCTCGGGTGAAAGCTACATCGGTATCCGTGCGCTTGCGGATTAATCTGTGTGCGTTTAAAATACCCAACAAGCTTTCTGGCGCCGTTGCCGGGGTACGGTAGTTGTGCTAGTTTCGAACCAAGTCGTCCGTGTTTCTTCTCTTTTACCACCTTTTTCTCTTACCACCACCTTTACCTCACCACCACACTTCTTACCACATGAATTGCACTCCTATCTATAAATACTCCGCTCCAAAGGGCGAATTGTTGGAGCCACCACCATCATCACATCCTATTCTTACTGATGGCTACCAATTTTGTCCCGGCTTTATAGCCATGGTTCGGGAGCAACCCTTCTCTTGGCTAGAAGGCGAGAATCCTTACACCCACCTTCGTGAATTTGAGGAATTGTGTTCTTGCTTGTTTATTGCTAGCATGACACAAGAGACCATTAAATGGAAATTGTTTCCGTTCTCCCTTTTTGGAAGAGCAAAATAGTGGTATGCTCATAACGTAAGAGGAGTAGATGGAAACTGGGATGAACTTCGAGACAAATTTTGTCTTGCTTTCTTCCCTCTGTCTCGAATCATTGTCCTTCGAATAGAAATTCTTACCTTTCAACAAAAAGGGAAGGAGACACTAGGAGCAGCCTGGGCTAGATTTATGAGCCTTGTCAACACTGGCCCAGATCTTTCTTTGACCGAGGACGTTATTTTACAACACTTTCATTATGGTCTTAGCAAAGAAGCTGTCCTTTTTCTTGATATATCTTCGGGAGGATCATTCACTCATAAAACTGTTAATTAAGGGAAAGCCATCCTAGAGAAAATCCTTGAAAACACCCCATACACTGGCGTTTTTGATGAATTCTCCGAAGAAGAAGTTGAGCCCAACCCCGACCAACACGAGGAGGAACACAGAACCAAATTTGAAATTCCTTCAAATCCTTCTAATAATTTGGTTGTCACAGAACCTTCTCTAGAGAAAACACCCTACACTTTAGAAAATAATGAACCCCATCCTTCGGTGTTCTCCTCTGAAATCAAGGAAGATGATATCAAAGAGCATGAAAGCTACTTCATAAATACCTCTTTAATTCCATGCTCTTATGAAACATCTCCTGACTCAATTGGTCTGTCTAACATTGCCACACTCGAGATTTTCAACGCCCTCACACTTTCTATTTACAAAAACTTCAAAAGGGTGGTTGTAGATGCATATGTTTATCACAAATTTTGTAGATCTCATTGTGCTCTTAAGTTGGTATTGGAGGGGAAACCACTCACCAAATCACATCTTGAAGGTTTCCCAAAAGACAAGCTTAGTGTCCTAAAACAAGCACTTTTCAGATTAGTGTTCACCTTCCTGCTACACTGCCCTTGGGTAATGAGCATAGGGATATAATTGTTAAAATATTCCTTCGGGTATTCTTGTTACTAACCTTTGCAGGTCTGGAGCAAAAAGTTCGAAGGAACGATAAACACAAGGTATGTCCAACCAATCATCATTGACTTTGTAAGAACATCTCTTACCATGTTGCTATGTTGGTTACCAATACCTTTAAGACATGCTCATGTGCTATATACTAATCATGCTCTCTCATCATCATTTGAGTAAATATCTTTAATGCTTTAATGCTATCCTCATTTGCTATAGTGTATGCTTTGGTTTTGAAGTATTTTCATACACCTTTTAAATTAGGCATGGTGCTTAGTTTAAACTGTTTTCATGAATTAAAGTAAGACACGGTGTCTGGTTTGATTCTTGAGCTAAAAGGTGTCCTGATTTTACCTCTAAAGGCATTTAAATTAAGTATGGTGCTTAGGTTAAAATGCCTTCCTAGATCAAATTAGACGTGGTGTCTAGGTTGATTTTTGAGCCAATAGTATACTATCGTGTATACTATAGTCCTGAGATAAACTCACACTGGAGATGAAAAGACAAATGAACTTCAACAACTTGCGCAAGGGAGACACAGCTCACTGATCATGGAGAAATGTGATCCATGGAACAAGACAAAAGATGAGTGCCACAAAACAATATCTACAATCAAAGCACTCACTCCATGAAAGTAGGTGAACAAGTCTGAGCTGGGTCACAAGAAGATAAAGACCATCGTGGGAGGAACAACACATATTCACTGATAGGTTGACACACAGAGAAGGAAGGTTGATCCCTCTAAAGATGATTCTACTATACCTTCCTCCTCTCAAGCTCCCATCACTTAGGATCACTATGAGATAAGCAAGAGAAGACAAGCTATTCATGAAGAACAACCAGCCAGACAAGAGAAGCTTCCACAAGGTGGTTCGCCACATCACTCTTCAATGATAAAGGTAACATCTCAAGGTATGTGACCATCACTTTAAAAGCTTCTCCTTAATTATGGTATGTGCATAAATAAGAACCAAACATGTTTTAGTTGCACATTAATTGATCCAACCTAATCAACTCAACATGTTCAGTTCTTTACTCTGTTCCTAGCTTTACTCTCTTAACCAGTGAGCTAAAATGTTATGCATCTAACCTTTGGAAGATGATATATCACAATCATGAAAATATCGACACATTATGCATAGATTATCCTTCCTTCGGTTAAACAATCTGATCTGTTAAATATTTTAAGATGCTACTTTCATGCTCATCCTCTGATCCTATCACTCATGTTAAGATTGAAGAGGACACATAAACAACAAGTTTGTCTTATGCAATGTGCCTAAGGTTAGAGGGGAATAAACAAAACTTTTGGTTCTGTTGGTGTTTTTCCACCAACAGAGCCCATGCACTTGACCTCTACCTTGTCTTTATGAGCAGGACACACTCTTGAGAAAAACATGGAGAAGTTTGTCACTCCCAAATTCTACAAAGTGAAGGTCCTAGATCTACAAGAACATGCACAATGAGCATGATGCTGCCAGCGTCCACAATTAACGCTTCATTTCAAACTACTGGACGAACAAAAAACATGAGTGACACCATATCAAGAGGTATAAACAAGAAGGAATGATGGAAGACGTCGTAGTCAGAATTAGAGATCATGAAGTCCCCACAGACTTCTTGATCCTCGACATGAGAAGACGATGATGTCCACCTCATCCAAGGAAGACCATTCCTCTACGCTACATGTACAATCATCTACAAGAGGAAATCCATTTTTCACTTTCCTAGAGAAAAGGCACGATGCAACTTCATCAGCTACATGCCCAATGAAGCACCTAAGAAGAACAGAAGTGAAAGACGCCGCTCTCAATGCCAAAGAAGACAAACTATCAACAATAGAGAGGCCAATCACGAAGAAGAAGCTATCGACACTGTCCCAGAAAAGAAAGAAGAAAAACCTCAAGACAGTGAACCACAGGAAGTGAAGACTCAGACCAAGAAAGTATGGAAGAAAAAGTCTGCACCTCAGAGGTACAATCAATAACAACTTTCCAAATGTCTGACATACCTTGGGAGGTCTGAACCAAGGGAATGTCCGGATCATCGGACCTAAATATCCGAACCTTCGCCAAAAGGTAGAAATTGGTAGTTATCCTCATATTTATTTTCCTGCATATTTCTCATATTTAATTCTTAGTTATTTATTGCATCATCATATTTAATCATTGCATCATCATATTTAATTCACAAACATTTTCATTTCTGCATTGCATTAGAAAGGAAAATAAAAATATTGCATTTGTTACACTACATCATAAACTATGAAGCCCCATGTGAATAATTCTATGGTGTGTAAAAACCCACTGGAATGTTCATCATGGTGGCATAAAAATAATAAAAATAAATATGCATGCATTCATCCTGTGCATTTTCTCTTGCATCATAAAAATGTAAAATACAAAAATATTGAGAAAGAGATCTTACTGAAATTCTAATTCTAGACAACTAAGGCCTAAGTGGCCAACCACTAATGCTTAATCTGTTCCACAAGTCTTGTTGTCTATTTGAGTCTCAGGATTAAAAGACCAAGAAAAGCTGACGAGCAAGTGGATGCTCTATGCACTATTGGAGCACTGTTTCCAGAACCATCAACATCAATCAAGCTCCAAGAGAGAAAACACATATCCAGTGTCAGTCTGCTACATTACAAGATCGAACGACTACGTCAACATTCAGCTTGGGGGAAGGCACCCCATGTATCCACATAAGTATCTTTAACCTCTTAAGTTTTTTATTCTATAAATAAATTCAAAACACCAAAAATATGTGAGCACATGAAGGCTCACCCCTAAAAAGAAAAGAACAAAAATATGTGGGCACATGAAGGCTCACCATTAATTAAAAAAGAGACAAAAATATATGGACACATGAAAGCTCAACGTTATTAAGGGAACCGGCTTGGGGGAGACGCACCCTGTTATCTTCGTAATCCAAGTATATCTTATTCACTATCTTAGTTATTTATAATAAGTGTGTTAGGTTAAATAAATAGTGTGTTAGGTTAAATAAATACTATGTTAAGTTTGCTTGGTTTATTTTAAGAAGTTAATAATAAAAGAAGAACTCTCTCTCTAATCTTTTACATGGAAATGATGAATAGTTGCTCTATCAAATTTCTTTCAAGTACCTAGCCTTGAAAGCATGAGTTCTCCTAATTAATAATGATGCTTAAAAATAAATTTAAATTTATGGGTAGTAAATGCTTGATCCAGAGTGTAGGTAATTGACAGATATGATATGTGATGATGTGAGCTACTGTTATCTTGTTTTAAAACAACACTAGAGTTCCGGAGATTTTCCAATATTAATATGACTAATAAATGCATTGAGTAAAATTAAGCTTTGTTGACCCTATGAGAAGTTATCATGATATTGAATTGAGATTACTTACACATTCCATCCATTTTCCGCATAAATGCTCATGATTATTTGTTCCAATCCTCTCAAAAGTTTGTTGGAAGCATGTGGCTATTGAAAAAAAACGAGAAAAAAAAAATTCCGAGGAAGTAAAAATGGACAAGTGTCCAAAACCTCAAAAAGAAAGATCCCGAGGAAATAAAAAGGGACAAGTGTCCGGAACCTCGAAAAAGAAAAAAAAATATATTAAAAAAAATGGGCACGTGCCCGATAGTAGAATTTGCCTGATAGCCATGTGTCTCTGATAGACAGAAGAGAGTGATATATATTCAAAAGAGCATCCGACTCCATTCTTCATACACATGCACTTCTCAATTCAATGGTGTGGTTGACTTTCTTTTTGGATCCATTATTTAATTTGACAAATTATGTCATTAATCTTTTCTAAAAATTCATAAAACTCCGGAATAATAGTGAAGTGAAAGAACTAGAGACATAGTGCTTGATTGGACCATTCTATCTTTCAATTACTCAGGATTCAAGGTAAAGTACTAAGCCCCATGATGAATAATATGATACTTTTTCCTATTCCATACGACAACTTCTATTTGAATGCTTGTGTACTTGTTGGAAGTGAAGATATTGCAGCAACTCATGATCCATTGTTGAGATTGTCTTTGCTCGGGACTAGCAAAGGGTAAGCTTGGGGGAACTTGTTGACGCTCACTAATGCTCATAATTAACCATCAACTATTATATGAAATGACACTAAATGAATCACAAAGCATAGTTGTAGGGTTTGAATCTAACAAATTCCATGAGTTTTTGTGCTTTCACTTGTTTTGTAGGACATCCATATTTTTACCATATAAAAGCATCTCAAGTGATGAATTGGAGTGCACCATTGCGAAGAGCTCGTCGAGACGATCGAAACGGACATATCATTTGCTATATTCGGAGTCCCGGATGAAAAAATATTAATTTCACAACGAAATCTGCAAAAGAAGGATCTAGAAGACACCAGAAGACACCACGAGGCAGCCCACCACGTGGGCCCACTGGGCCAGACCGACCGGTCGGCCACGGAGGCTGTTTCGCCTCCGCTTTCCAGAACCTTCTTCCACCGCCTCCTAGGATGCATCTCCACCGTCCCTGAAGTCGGTTTGATCCAAGGGCTCACGTTCCACGCCCAGGGCTATATAAGCAGCCCCAGACCCCCCTTTCCAGGCATCTCCATCTTCATTATTCATCTCCACATCAGAAACTAGGGTTTTAATTAGAAGTAGAGGTCCCTCTAGATGAATCTCTTCTAGTTCATCGAGAATTATATCTAGTTCTAGTTCTTCTAGTTCTAGTTCTAGTTGTCTAGTTCATCTAGTTGTAATTAGAGATCAGATTAGAGAGAGGAGGAGAGAGCTGAGGAGGAGCCGGATCTGTCGGATCTTCCTCGACATTGTATTGGTGCAGCATCTGGTTCGTCTTCAAGTAATCTCCAGGTTCTTCATTTACTATTTCTAAGTATTATATTTAATTTCAGTTCTTGCTTTATTTCATTTACTGGATCTCCGCTCGTATCGAGTGCTCTAATTATCATATGTAATTAGAGTAGTAGACGTTAGTGTAGACGTGGTGTCTAGACTAGGGTTTACCAGAGTTTCCACCCAGCCCCACGGATAGTTCTGAGAAAACTTGTTGGGTATTTTAAACGCACACAGATTAATCCGCAAGTGCACGGATACCGATGTAGCTTTCACCCGAGAGTATTCCAGGGTATCGATTTCCACGGGGAACGTGAAGTGTACTAATCAAGGGGCAAGCCGTCCAAGAAAAGAATGATAAAAATGGACAGAGAGAGATTTAGGGTTTTCTAAGCAGGTCTATCTAATTAAAGGCTCACTATACTTTACTTACTTTGGGACATCAGAACACTAGCCATAGAAAGGGATGTAAAGGGGCTAGGAAGCTCCGACTACGCTCCTACAAACACCAACCCGAACATGGTGGACTACGTCGGCCGTCAGGGCTGTCACCACCTGGGGCTACCACAACTATCCGTGGGGCTGGGTGCAAACTCAGGTAAACCCTAGTCTAGACACCACGTCTACACTAACGTCTACTACTCTAATTACATATGATAATTAGAGCACTCGATACCAGCGGAGATCCAGTAAATGAAATAAAGCAAGAACTAAAATTAAATATAATACTTAGAAATAGTAAATGAAGAACCTGGAGATTACTTGAAGATGAACCTGATGCTGCACCAATACAATGTCGAGGAAGATCTGACAGATCCAGCTCTTCCTCAGCTCTATCCTCCTCTCTCTAATCCAATCTCTAATTACAACTAGATGAACTAGACAACTAGAACTAGAACTAGAAGAACTAGAAGAACTAGAACTAGATCTAATTCTAGATAAACTATAAGAGATTCATCTAGAGGGACCTGTACTTCTAATTGAAACCCGAGTTTCTGATGTGGAGATGAATAATGAAGATGGAGATGCCTGGAGAGGGGGGTCTGGGGCTGCTTATATAGCCCTGGGCGTGGAACGTGAGCCCTTGGATCAAACCGACTTCAGGGACGGTGGAGATGCATCCTAGGAGGCGGTGGAAGAAGGTTCTGGAAAGCGGAGGCGAAACAGCCTCCGTGGCCGACCGGTCGGTCTGGCCCAGTGGGCCCACGTGGTGGGCTGCCTCGTGGTGTCTTCTGGTGTCTTCTAGATCCTTCTTTTGCAGATTTCGTTGCGAAATTAATATCTTTTCATCCAGGACTCCGAATATAGCAAATGATATGTCTGTTTCGATCGTCTCGACGAGCTCTTCGCAATGGTGCACTCCAATTCATCACTTGAGATGCTTTTAAATGGTAAAAACATGGATGTCCTACAAAACAAGTGAAAGCACCAAAACTCATGGAATTTTTTTAGATTCAAACCCTACAACTATGCTTTGTGATTCATTTAGTGTCATTTCATGCAATAGTTGATGGTTAATTATGAGCATTAGTGAGCGTCAACAATCCCACAAATGAGATAAAAAGGAGAAGTGCCATGAAAGTATCAGCCACAATAAATACCACACACTTGCACATTCCTGGTCTAAACCTATGGCTTGTTGCTCCTTTGCTCCATTTGTCTAACTTAGCAAAATTATGCTAGCATTGCATGCTCATTTTTTATCCTACCCATTACACCCAACATAAAGTCTTAGTGAGAGGATAATTCTTCCACTTTCACATACAAATATGAGTGATCGAGTGAGCCACAAAAGTTACTAAGCATGCTTTCTTTTGAACAAAACTTGCAAAAACTCCACATATCTTGATGAGCAAAATAGGCAAGGGAAAGACAAACCTTCTTTCTTGCTGGTCTTTTGTTCTAATCTTGAGTGCAGGGAAGGCTACCAATTCCATTGTGATGAAAATAATTTGGGCGTACACAACAAAAACATAGTGTTTCCAAAAATTAAGTTCATGCTTGCTCGAGGACGAGCAAGAGGTAAGCTTGGGGGAGCTTGTTGATGCTCACTAAGTGTCATATTCTTAGCTTCAACAAGGTCATATAACATAACACAAGGGCCTAAAATCAACCAAAAACCTTGTATAAACTAACGATTTCCACTTGTCCTTGAGTTTCATTTGAATGTAGGAAATTGTAGGGTTTTTGAGCAAAATGACCAAGAGGACCCACCAAGAGGCGAGCACACTTACCTGGGATCACTTTGAGCCAAGGTGGGGTGGCGCCCGCCACCCCTCACTGGCGGCCGCCAGGGGAGTGAGGCCCAAACTCCTCCCCTGTCACGTCACTGATCCAGGGGAGGCGTGCCACACTCATTTGCAGCCATTGATCACATAGGTCATTGCATCCAAGGGCCAAGAAGAGATGTCACATGGATCATGACCCAATTGCCCATGTGACGGTTATTTGGACATGCAACCGACCTTGGAACCGCCTCCCTGGAGCTCCTGGATGCCGTTGAAGCAATGACGGTGGATCGAACGGCCAGGGGGGTGGCGGCCGCCACCTAGGGCTGGCGCCCGCCACCTCACTCACCCCCCTGACCTAACCCTAGGTCTATAAGTACCCCCCTAGGTCCCTTAGGCTATAAATAGGACCCCCGAGCTCATTTGTACTCATACCTCACCTCATTAGTCCCACTCTCTTGTAAGCGAAGCTCTGGTGAAGTAACACTCTAGTTGAGAGACTTAGAGTGAGAGCGAGAGTGATGAAGAGAAGAGCTGGAGTTGTAATAGAGGATCTTACAAGTCTCTGGTATAATTCCAAGTGTTTCTTCATTTATCTTAGTGTTCTTCTACTTTCAGCATTTACTTTAAGTTATTTACTTATTATTCTTGTTGAGTGCTTCCGATCATAGATAACTTAGTATTTAGTATGTATCTAGTTTGGTTTCTTCGCTAAGTAATCAGTGCTCTAGTTTTGGACGCAAGATTAGACTAGTACATATTAGTGTAAGCGCGGTGCTTAGACTAGTTATACCTTAGTTTGTGGCTAGCCCCCCCGTGAAGGACCGAGAAAGCACTAGCAAGGCGACCAGAGGGGGGGTGAATGGGAGCTCAAAAATTTCTCTCGAAACATTGGCCTATTGTCCCGAAAAGCTAAGACCGAGAACGTGATGCCTACGACCCTTGGAAGAGGGTGGATGATCCCTAGGATCACAGCGAGGCACCACAAAGCGATAGCAAACCAAATGCCAAAAGTGCCGAAACTAGTTCAACCCTCAAAAACCAAGTCTCGAACGTAGATAGACGGCTACGTCGAGAAACTCCTAAATACCTATGCTAACAAGTAGCAAAGATACCTAGAGAGGTTCCTTGATCAACTCTAGGGCCAAACGGGAAGTCCGGAAACCAAACGAACAAGTCGGAAGAGCAAACGCACTAAACCGGAAGCTTCAGCAGGATCCCGGAATGTCCGCCAGTACGGTCGCGGACTGTCTACCCAGTGGCGGACTGTCTGGGCTCGGGTCGCGGACTGTCCACCGGCCAAACGAGCAAAACCACACTGCTGCTAAAGTCCCCTGGACAGTTCCCGGACTGTCCGCGAAAACCAACGGCGGACTGTCCGCCGGTCAAAAACCAAAACAGTCCCTGGACGACTCCAGGACAGTCCGCGAGTTCCTTCGGCGGACTGTCCGCCGGTCAAGGAACAGTAACGCGACCGAGACCCATAGCCACGGACCTGGCTCGATCCCGACGCGCGGACTGTCCGCCGGTCAAAACCGCGGACTGTCCGCCAACGAACAGAGAGGGCGATTTCAGTCGCCTCCTCTCCAAATCTCTCCAAATTTGATCTAAATCAAAATCCCACGTTCCCAAACTTGGAGAAGATGATCACGGGGTAGTTAGGAGACTATCCCCAAGAAATCATCCGCTCAAATCGATTCAATCACCGGGAAATCGAAATGGGAAGATCAAGAACGAAAAAGCGCCACGAAAATGAAATCAACCCGATCTACTTGTTCGTGAGGAGTTAGATGAATTCCTTCGGTAGAAGTGATCTCCTTTCAAAAACGAACAAGTTGATTCAAATGGATTTCGCAAAGATGCAGTAGGGAGAGAGATCGAGTGACGGGAAAATCGCGGAGAAACGAAGAACGCGAAGAACACGAACAAAACGCGAATCAACACACCGATCTGCAACTGTGTGGCTACCACACGCTACAACAGTGAGGTTACGGCCTCACTTCCTCAAAATCTCCAGTACACAGAGGTATGGTTCTCTGCGGATCTCAGCTAGCTACAGCAGGGGATTGGGAGAGCAAGAAACCCTAGAAGCAAAGAGCAAATGATTGAGATAGATGGGGAGGTGGGTGTCTCCCCCTACTTATCCTAATTCTAACTATTCCTAATTCCCACTCTACCCCTAACTACTTACAGAGCGAACCAGCTAAACCCTAAGGTTATTCTGGACCAACTCGATGGTAGGTGGATCCGACGGCCACGCCCGCACAACTCGTAGCGTTGCTTCGACGCAATCTCCCGATTGCCGCCACGTGCCGCCACCGCTCTGCCATCCTTTTCCTGGACGTCGCACCCCCGGTTTTGTGGCCCAAACTGGGAAACCAGTCTTCACAGCCAACCCCCAGTTTTGAGGCCCAAACCGGGAAACCAGCCCACCAACGCCTGAGTTTTGTGGCCCAAACTCAGCAAACCCGCAGCACCCAGGTTTTGAGGCCCAAACCTGGAAACCGTCCTCAACCCGAGTTTTGTGGCCAAACTCGGAAACCATCCGTGCCCAGGTTTTGAGGCCCAAACCTGGAAACCGTCCACCCGATGGTTTTTCTCTGGCTCTACCACCAAACCGAAGCTGTAGAGGGGATGTGTAACACCTCTGGTGATTATTATGTAATTAACCTGACATATCATCATCTTTAGTCATTAATCTTTCTTGCCATGCATTATGTTTGCCTAATGCTTGTTTTGCATTTACCTTTTTCTGGAGCGACTTGTGTAGTGATCTCTTTTTCGAAAACCCTAAAGGCCCAAATCTTCCTTAAGGGCAAATGGTAATTTCACCTCTATGTCTAGCTCTGTGTAAATCTTGTTTAGTTTTGTGCCCTGATGTTTTGTTGTGTTGATCAAAGTTCAAAAATCAAAAAATAGAATTGGAATTTCTTTAAAAAAAAAACCCTGATTTCCAAACCCTGGTTTTTACCCCTCTTTTTTATAATGCAAAAACTACTCAAAATTTGAGGTTGGTCCTTTTAGCAAAGTTGTAGGTCTTGTCAAGAGGAACAACTTTGGTCTTTGCAGATTTTCAAGTTTCAATACAAAATCAGAAGTAATTTCAAATTCCTTCAAACTTCAATTTTGTCCCTTTTTTCGGTTTTCAAAATTATCTCAAAAACTTTTGAGTTTCAGAAAAAGTTTATATTGGCAAAGTTGTAGATCTCAAAATTTTAAGCAACTTTGGTGTTTTGAGTTTTCTTTGTGTAGTTCAAGTTTTGGGAGTCATTTCAAATTTTCAGAAAGAGGAAGTTTTGCTTTAAATATCGTCTCTGTGCACGAGCTTTAAAGCCAGGGGGCCCCAGCCACCGGCAAGGCCGCCGCGCCGCGCGCGAGCCTCGCCGCCCACGCCGAGCCCGGCTGACCCGCGCCCGTGCCGCGCGCGGCCAAGCGCTGGCGCTCGTTTTTCCTCTCGGCCCCTGCCTACCGCCGCCTCGCCCATCCCCCACCCTCCTCCTCTTTCCCCTCGGCCGCGGACAGCGGGCAGCTGCCGGCCGCCGGCAAGCCGCCCCGCCGCGCGCGCGTTCCCCGCCGCACCGAGCCGCCCTACCATGTTCCCTACCTCCTTTAATGTCGCGCGAGCGCTCTCACCCCTCGCCCGGACCCCTCCCCAGCTCCGCCCGCGGCTATAAGAAGCCGCCGAGTTCCGCCATTGCCGCCACCACGGCGCCCCGAGTCACAAGACCTCCCCAGCGCCCGTCGAGCCCGCCGTTGCCTTTGCCTTGAGCCGCTCCACCTTCCCGAGCAACCAATTTCACCCCTCCGCCCTCCTCTCGCCGGCGCAGGAGCTTCGTTCCCAACTCCGGCATACAGCCGCGTTTCGGCTACGCGAGAAATTCGCCGCCGTGAGTTTTCCTCTTTTCCCTCCGACCCCTGCCCTCTCTTCCTCACCTCCGTGCGCTCCTAACCGCACCTCGGTGATCCCTTTCAGTGGACAGAGCCGCCGGACGCCGCTCGCCGCCAGAGAGCTCCGCCGAAGCACCGCCAACGTCGAGCTCCCTCCTCCGACCCTGCACCGCCTCGCCGAGCCTCCCTCCCGACTCACGGTGAGCCCGCGAATCTTTCCCCACCCTCGGCTTTCCCAGCGCGAGCCCCGAGTG
The DNA here is from genome assembly GCA_009763385.1 of Coix lacryma-jobi var. lacryma-jobi. Lineage (NCBI taxonomy): Eukaryota > Viridiplantae > Streptophyta > Magnoliopsida > Poales > Poaceae > Coix > Coix lacryma-jobi. Next base: position 81,820,722 of record CM019824.1, on the reverse strand, counting down.
GCCGGTCCGTCGTCCGCCTCGCCTGCGTCTCGCCCGAGCCTCCAAGCCAGGCCTCGGACGAAGCAAACGTTTCCGTCTCGCCCGAGCCTCCAAGCCAGGCCTCGGACGAAGCAAACGTTTCCGTCTCGCCCGAGCCTCCAAGCCAGGCCTCGGACGAAGCAATCATCTCCGTCTCGCCCGAGCCCGTTTCGCCCGAGCCTTGCGAGGAAAGAGCACAATGCTCTTTTTCCTTTTTGGAAGGATGTGAATAGTGTTCCTTTTTCTTCTTTTTGTGTGATTTTCTGTGTTGCTCCAAAAATTCCGAAAATTTGATGGTAGACTCTTTATACCATGTAATATTTTAGAAAAATATGAAACTTGGACTTTGTGCAAAAGTTTAAAAATGAAAAATCTCCCTTTTAATTAAGAAATGAATGGTTTTAGATTTTTAGAAAATCATGTGTAGCTCCAAAAATCATGAGATAAATTTTTATGTGCTAGTTATGTCATGTTTAGTCTCTGGAGAAATTTTGAGGCCTTTTGGAGCAAGTTGATTTTTGGGTATTTATTTAAATTGTTAAATAGTGCCTTTTGTTAATTAAATGTTTGATTTTTGTTAAGCACCTTAATGATCTCCAAAATATATGAAATTTGTTTTGACACCTATTTATACCATAATGAACCTATGAGATTAATTGGGTAAATTTTGGAGCAACTGCATAAAATGATTTTTTTTTAATTAAGAAAATAGAAAAAGTGATTAGGGTTCATGTTGTATGCCCTGTGTTGCATTGTTCATGCTAGCATACTCATGTGCATACATTATTGCATTCGTATAGTCACCGAAGAAGGAGTCAAAGTCGAGGCCGCCGCCGACGAACCTGCTCCCGAAGTAACCCCGAGCTTCGACCTCTGCACCTCCAACCCTGAGCCAGCTGTCTTTGCTCTTCAAGGCAAGCCCCGGTGCATTTAACCCTTCCTTGCTTTTATAAAAGTTTTCTTAAATGCTTTTGAGTTAAATTACTGCATTAGGTGACAGGAGTTGTGTGATGACCTATTACCTGCACTTTACCTCCACCAAATATCCCCTACCCTGTTTAAAAACTATTTACAAAATGCTTAGCAATGCTATACAATAGATTTGCAATAAAAATGCCAATTTCAAAAGTGTGATCACTTAAAGAATTTTTGATGGGAATTTGGCTTTACTCCCTGCCTGTTGGCTAGGTATCTGATCCGTACCTAGTCAATAGCGAGGAGAGGTTGTCCGAGCGTACGGTGCCGTCATGTTGTAGTCCGGGACTCAACAGTTGACACCGACCGGGACAGGGTTGAAAAACCGACAGAACCTGTACTCTTGGGTTAGAGTCCCGAGGTGCTTGTCGCTGGCGAAAAAAAATTAGGGACCATCCGTATGGGGCCTGCTGGCCAAGACTTGCAACTATTCACATACTTTGGAAAGCTCTGGCTCCGAGGAATCCTTTATTGGACCGACAACCGCGCACTGGGAGTGGAGAGATGGCGGAAGTAGCATGTACCCACGTGGTCGTCGTACCTGGATAGGAGTGGTGTACTGTACTTCCGGGTGGCGTAGGACCGGGCCCAATCTTGGAGGAATCGTGGTAGACGAGTTGGCATATGCAAGCTTGGGTGCTACATATGCAGTGTGGATAGGGATCCTCAGCTGAGTATTATTTATCCGGATTAACGTTGCTCCTCGGTTATGGAGACTTGGTCACTGACTGTCAACGGAGAGTGGTTCTCAACTAGGTATGTTTTTGAAAGGTAAAATGAATCTTGAACAATGAAGAATTGAGAAATACTAGATTTTCTTTCAAAAATAAAACAAAGATTTCAAAATGCTTTTCTGCAAAATACTTGACCTTGCTTAAGCCTTACCTTGACTACCTAAGCCTCTCATTCCCGAGTCTTCTCCCCTTTTTCTTTAGTCGGGTAAGTCTTGTTGAGTACCCCAGTACTCAGGGTTTGTTAACCCCCTGTTGCAGGTTTCTCCTAAGTGACGTTGATCATGATCGTGTCAGTGGGCTTGACGTGATCTGGTCGTACTTCTTCTCCAACTTAGGTACTCCGCCTAAGTATGGTTCTGTAATACTATTCTGCTTCCTCGATGCCGGTTATATTTATGCAAAAAGTAACACCTTCGTGTTTTATAAAGGTTATCTATCTTGCTTCCGCACTCCGATGGTATTTTGTATCAAATGTTGTAATGTTGTAATTATTCCATCCTTCATGATGATGATCCTGTGGCTCGTGGATAATTCGGGGTTCCCTCGGGGACACCCGACAGATCTTTCCTGTGATGTGGTACATGTGCACAGTCATTAGAGCTCGGGGAGACGGTGACATGTGCGGGTGGGCCACATTACCGGGAGGTTCTGCCACAGGATGCACCGCCCGTGCACCCCGTCCACCGACACGTGTCCCCAAGTCCATGACTTAGGCAACACATGACCGCAAGTCTTCGCTCGTCGCTGTCCCAGGCTGTCAGCCACCACGGCTGATCCTCGGGCCACCGGTCCCTCAGTCCAAGCCTCACGTCCGCCCTTCGCCACTCTCGGTCCATCGGCACGGCACGTCTCTACTTGACCTTCACCTTGCCTCTGATCACTGTATCCGTGCTCGACACCTGCACAACACAAGCCAAAGAACATGCGCATCATCCCAGTTGACAATCACTCATCACTCAGAGACTCAGCATACACCCATGTATCCGCAATCTCCCCCTTGATGAGTGCATTGTCAACTACCAACACAAATCATAATAGAAATAGAAAGAGGGAGAAGGAGAAGAGAGAACTCGACCAAATGACCCAAAAGCATAGCAAAGCGGAAGAAGGTCAAGTGGAAAGAGCAAGACAACTTGGTCCCCAAAGACATGGGCAACGGCTCGACGTGACCAAGCAAAGCAAAGCTAGCACTCAAGAGGAGGTAGAACAGGCTCAACACCGCTAGCAAGACAAGGGTTCGATACCAATTGAAAACTAAAAATCGAAGCAAAATGCTAGTCCCTCAAGATAGAGGCACAAAAGCTCAACACAACTAGCAAGAAAGCTCGACACAAATTGAAAATCCAAATGGTGAATGCTAGTCCCTCAAGAAAGAGGCAAAGGCTCAACACAACTAGCAAAGCGCTCCGACCCAATTTGAAATTTCAAAAATTCATCATGAGCAAGCTCCCCATGGTGCACACAACCGATTCCACTTTGAACATGGGAGGCATGATTTGTCCAATTTCTCCCCTTAGTTGAAAATGCATCATCAACCAAAAGGAATTGAAAACAATTTTCTCCCCCTCAGAAAATGCACCATCAAAATTGCCAACAAGAGAAGTTCTCCCCCTTCCAAAATGCATATGAGTCATAATGCAAGTTAGCAGCTTCAGGAATATAATCAAGAAAATGCAAAGATGCTCTAAACAGTATAGCTCCAACGACTCACTGAAAAGCATACAAGCTAGCAAAGGCTCAAACTGATCACCAAATATGAAATATGAACATATGAGCAAAGTGAGCAGTTTTTAGCTAAAAGTATTCATCATCAAAAGAGCACTGAACATGTATAGACAGGAATTCGAACAAGTGCTAAACATGTAAACAAGGTGAACTACCCCTAGCAAAGGTCAATCATCATGCTGCAGAATGAAACATAGACTTGTGTTTTCAAATTTTTAATCGGAGTTGCAGCGGTGAAATTACACAAGTTCAGAATCCAGCATGTGACTGCGAGAGGTTGAAAGCTTGTCATTGCCTAACTTTTCAATTGTGCGAAGCCTATGCAAAAGCAATCAGAAGCTTAAAGCAACAGTTTCGGTCATACACTACACAGCTCAATTTTAACTCAAAGTGAAATGAGAAACAATCTCGAAACTGTGATGTGTTGACAAGCAATCCCATCTCGATCTTTCTGATTCACTTAACTTGGTTCAAATTAAAGACTGTATATGAACAGACCAAGCAAGTGATAAACTCAGAACTAGAGACATAGGAACCTAGCATATATGAAAAGCACGAGTGAATTCATCACATCCTACGCATGCTAGTTGCATATCTCAATGGTGAACATTTACAAGTTTTATGTTTGTTAAGCAAATTCAACATTCAAAACTAGCTCAGCTCACAACATGTATTTAGTGATAAGAAAGAGCATAAGCTATCAACATAAGCATCGGAGCATACTAAACAGAGCATAGTCACATTCTAAAAAGTATATACATGAAGCTCAGAATGTAATAGCGTATGCTGAAATGCAAAGGAAAAACGAAGACGAACGAAAAAGAGTCAGTCTATCGTACAAGAACCAAAATGTTTCCCCATCTAAAAGGGGAAACACACACCAAGCTCACCTCTCAACCGGTTAAAGGTTGATTGGTCCAAAGGCTTGGTGAAAATATCAGCCAACTGATGATGAGTATCGACATGGCGAAGGTCGATATCACCCTTCTCATAGTGGTCTCGCAGAAAATGAAAGCGCACATCAATGTGTTTGGTCTTCGAGTGGAGCACCGGGTTCTTAGCAACGCTAATAGCACTCGTGCTGTCACAAAGCAAAGGAACATGAGAAAAGCTTAGACCAAAATTACGCAAAGTGGCCATCATCTAGAGTAACTAGGAACAGCAGCTAGCGGCAGCAACATACTCAGCCTCCGTGGTAGACTGGGCGACACTAGACTGCTTGCGAGAAGACCATGAAACAAGAGAAGAACCAATAAACTGGCAAGTCCCAGAAGTGGACTTGCGGTCAATACGGCAACCAGCAAAATCGGCATCGGAATAAGCACAAAGGGAAAGAGTGGAGGAAGCAGAATACCAAATCCCAAACTCAGGAGTGAAGGATAAGTACCTCATAATGTGCTTGACTGCCTGACGGTGAGAGGTGCGCGGCGAAGACTGAAATCACGCGCAAAGACACACCGCGAACTGAATGTCCGGGCGTGTCGCCGTCAGGTACAGCAGCGACCCGATCATACTCCGGTACTCCTTCTGGTCCACTGCTTCTCCCTCCTTGTCCGCATCCAGGGCCGTCGTGGTCGACATGGGTGTTTGAAGATGCTTGGCCTCACCCATATCAAATTTCTTCAGAATGTCCCGGGTGTACTTGCCCTGGTGCACGAACGTCCCTTCCCGGGATTGCTTGATTTGCAACCTGAGGAAAAACGTCCTCTCTCCCATCATGCTCATCTCAAATTCCCTGCTCATTGTATCTGCAAACTTGGCAACCAAAGGGTGAGAAGAACCACCGAAAATGATATCATCCACGTAAATTTGGACCAAGAGAGTATCAATGCCTTGCTTGAGGAGAAAAAGCGTTTTATCTACACATCCCATTTTAAAACCCTTAGCAAGCAAAAAGGTTTTCAACCTATCATACCAGGCTCTAGGGGCTTGTCTCAAACCATACAAAGCTTTGTAGAGTTTAAAGACATGGTTTGCAAACTTGGGATTTTCAAAGCTGGCTCTTCTATGTAGCCGTTTAAGAAGGCACTCTTGACATCCATTTGAAAAAGTTTGAAACATTTAGATGCAGCAAAAGCCAAGAGTATCCTAATTGCCTCCAAACGAGCTACAGGAGCAAACGTCTCCTCATAGTCTATCCCCTCCTTCTGACTATATTCCTGGGCTACGAGTCTGGCCTTGTTTCTCACAACATGGCCATCTTCTCCCTATTTGTTTTTGAAAACCCATTTTGTCCCAATAGGGTGACACTCAGAGGGTGGAGACACTGGAACCCAAACCCGATTTCGATCAAAATTCTCTAACTCCTCATGCATGGCATTGACACAATCTGGATCCGTCAAAGCGTGTCCAACATCCCGGGGTTCAAAATCAGCAACAAATGCAGAATGAGCAGAGTGAGAGATTTGCCTTGACCGGGTGACGCGTTCGTCGATGCTGCCGATCATCTGCTGAGGCGGGTGCTGGCGCTGAATGTGTCATGGTGCCTCCCTTGTCGAAGTGGCCTCCCCGTCAACAGCAACTGGTGCCTCCTCGGGTACAAAGGGTACCGCTCAAGGTGGCGCATCCCACGGCCCCCAGGAAGAAGTGTCGGGGCCGTGAGTCGTCGTAGAAGCCGCTCTTGGCGGCACAGCAGGTGGAGGGGGTGTTGGATCATTCATACCTTTAGCACCCTCTTCCTCATCATGAAAAAGAGGCTCACCAACCTCATGATCACCTGCACGCTCAAAACGAGAAGAAGGACAAACCATGGTCTCGTCGAAGGTGACATCTGATGTCTCCAAGACTCGGTTAGTGTCAAGGTTAAGTACACGATAAGCTCGAGTGTGAGTGCCATAACCCAAAAACACACCGTCAGAAGAACGAGACTCAAACTTGTCCAAGTTGCCCTTTTTGAGTATAAAACAATGGCAACCAAAAACTCGAAAATAACTCACCTTGGGCAGTTTTCCAAAACACAACTCATAAGGAGTCTTTTTCAAGAAAGCTCGGAGAAAAATGCGATTGGAAATGTAGCATGCAGTGCTCATAGCTTCGGCCCAATATCTCCTAGGAGTCCTATATATGCTCATCGAGCATCGTCCTGGCCATCTCTACAAGCGTCCGATTCTTCCTCTCTACAACACCATTCTGAGGGGGTGTGTAGGGGGAAGAAAACTGATGCTCTAAACCCAAACAGTTACAAAACTTCTCAAAATCCGAATTCTTGAATTCGGAACCATTATCACTCCTAATAGCTCGCATCGAGTTCAAAGGGAACTCGTTCTGAAGACACAACATCAGATTGCGAGCAAAGGAGAAAGTCTCGGTCTTCTCAGCTAAAAAGAAGACCCACGAATATCTCAAAAAGTCATCATCAACAACAAGCACATACCACTTCCCCCCAACCGAGCTCACTCGAGCCGGACCAACAAGGTCCATGTGCAAAAGCTCTCCAGGGCGCTTGGTCATGACCTGAGTCACTGGATGGTGGGGAGCGGCAACCATCTTCCCATGTCTACGAGTGTGGCAAACAAGATCCTTCTCCATATGCAACTTGGGCAATCCTCGGATTAGGCCATGTGAACTAAGCCTTGCAAGCAAGTCGAAGCTCAAATGTCCAAGTCTCCTATGCCACTTCCAAAGATCAGAGGAGGAAGGTCCAGCCACAAGACAACGAGAAGTGCCAAAAGACTCCGAGAAATTTGCACGAAAGACTTTTCCAAAGGGCGAAATCAAACACACAAGATTGCCCTGAGGATCCAAAATACGACTGAGATTTGGTTTGAAACGAATCTCATAGTCGTCGTCAAAGAGTTGCGAAACAGAAAGAAGGTTAAAATGCAAGTTAGAAACAAGAGCAACATCGCGCAACACAAAGTGCTCATTAACTCACACTGACCCACGAGACAGAACCTTACCTTTGCTATTGTCGCCGAAGGTGATAAATTCCTTTCCGGCGACCGGACGAAGACTGGAGAACCACTTGGCGTTTCCGGTCATGTGCCTCGAGCAACCGGAATCCACCAACCAAACGTTCTCCAATCATTTTACCTACATCAATAAAAAGACATAGGGTGAGCATACTGTCCAACACTGGTGTTAGTGAAGTAGGAAGAATACCAGTGTTGGGCCGGCTGCTCAAAAGAACGGTTAGCAGAAAAACCATTCCTAGCATGCCTATGGGGGAAGCGATCACCACGTTGTGGAAAACGTGGTCCGCTAAGGGAAGAGCGTCCATCGCGATACTCAAAACGCGGTGGTGAAAAACGCTCAACTAAAAAGCCACCGCCACGGGGTCCATAGCCTACAACTGGATGCTCCCGCCGGGCACGACCTCCCTGACGCCTAGGACCTTGAGGCACTGCACCTCTAGGCCTAGCAGCTCTCCTCGGAGCTCTCCTCTGAACATTCGGCACATGTACATCATGGAAAGGATGGTACATGTCCGGATTGTTCATCTTCCTAGCATGGCGCGCCTCTCTCTTGCGCCGAAAGCAGAACTCACTCAAGTGTCCATCTCTCCCACAATGCTCACAGTGGTACCTCACCGCTCTCAAAGGGGGTTGTTGGTACTCACGGTTGTGGATATGGATCACTTTGTCATTCTGTGGCATAAGCTCCTCCTGGATGGGTGGCATGGTGTCCAACTTGTTTTTTAGGTGGTTGGGCTTGGGATGCCACACTTGGTTCTTGGGTGGAGCTCGTGGAGGTTCTTCAAACACCCCATCCTTGGTGTTAGGCTTGAGAGGCTCTTTGGGTGGAAGCTTGGTAAGTTTGGGAGCAGTGGTGGAGTTGGGCTTCTCACATGGGTTCAGACCACTCGACTCTCCAATCTTCCCAAAAGCAGAAAGATCAACACCCAGAGCAAAACCTACACCAGGACCTCCAGCATCTCGCTTGAATTGGGAGATCATTATCCCGAGCTGTGGCAGTAAGCTTCTCGACCTCAGCAGAAAGCTCATCGGGGGTCAGAGATACCTGGGAGGTGTCATTGTCGTCGTTCCAAGGAGTGTCGCCGCCGACCTCCTTGCCGAGGGCCATGGTACAGAAACCCTCATCGTCGGCGAGCAAGCAGAGGCCATTGAGCTTGTCCTCGATCCTCTTCTTCTTCTCGGACTCGTCGTCGCTTGAGGAAGCAGAGTCGTCGTCGGAGTCGTCGACGTCGCTGAGCGTGGCGAAGAAAGCACGCTGCTCAACCTGGGCCTTCTCCAAGTACTTGGTCTTGATGTACTCCTTGTTGAAGCCGCTCTTCCGCTTGTGCCTCGCGGGGACGTACTTCTCCTTGCACTTGCCGGAGTCATACTTGTGCCCATGATCGCCCTTCCTAGAATGCTTGTTCTTCTTGGGACAGTTGGCGATGAAGTGGTCGGGGTCGCCGCACTCGAAACAGCCCGAGCGTCCTCCTTCGCGGCGACGGTTCATGCAGTTGTTGTGAAACCGCGAGAACCGGTTGGCAAGCAAAGCCAACTCATCGTCTCCCAAAGACTCCAACTGCTCCTCTGTGACAGAAAGAAAAGAATGCAAAGCAAAGCCTCCAGAGGGGTTAGCAGAAGAGCCAGAAAGCAAAGCCATCGACGGACCAGAAGGATTTTCATAAGAAGCCCTCGCCATGGCATCAATCTCACTGGACTTGAGCTTACTGAAGAGCTCGTCGCACATGAGGGTCTCATAGTTAGGTGATTCGATGATCGCCTGAACTTTGGAATCCCACACCGACCAATCAAGAGTATGCAAAAGCTTCAAAGCCGTCTCATGATCGTCGAAAGGCAACAGCTCCTTGTTAGCCCTCATCCTGTTGACAATCACCTGAAAGCGAGCGAATAAACTTTCTATGCTCTCGCCAGGCATATGTCGAAAGTTCTCATACTCTCGCTTGAACGACTCGTAGAGACGTGTTTTGACTTGAGAGGTTCCCTCATGGAAGCGCATGAGGGTAGCCCAAATCTCCCGAGCCGTAGCGAGGTGAGAAACGCGATCAAACTCACTCATGCTCAAGCATGAGAAAAGAGCATTATGAGCTCGGCTATTGGCATCGTGCTCATCGATCTGACGCTGAGAGACACGAGCAGCCAAGACCACGTAATCGGCAGAGTTGCAAATATCCTAGATGGAAGCACCCAAACTCTGCAAATAGGCCGACATGCGTATCTTCCAATACGCAAAGTTCGTGTCATCGAAAAACGGCGGTTTGCCCATGCCGCGATCCATGTCGCCTTCTGTGGATCTGGAACTGGCTAAGGTGGAAGATCCTTAACCCGCTCCGATACCAATTGAAGGACCGAGAAAGCACTAGCAAGGCGACCAGAGGGGGGGTGAATGGGAGCTCAAAAATTTCTCTCGAAACTTTGGCCTATTGTCCCCAAAAACAACCCCCAAAAGCTAAGACCGAGAACGTGATGCCTACGACCCTTGGAAGAGGGTGGATGATCCCTAGGATCACAGCGAGGCACCACAAAGCGATAGCAAACCAAATGCCAAAGTGCCGGAACAAGTTTAACCCTCAAAAACTAAGTCGCGAACGTAGATAGACGGCTACGTCGAGAAACTCCTAAATACCTATGCTAACAAGTAGCAAAGATACCTAGAGAGGTTCCTTGATCAACTCTAGGGCCAAACGGGAAGTCCGGAAACCAAACGAACAAGTCGGAAGAGCAAACGCACTAAACCGGAAGCTTCAGCAGGATCCTGGACTGTCCGCCAGTGCGGTCGCGGACTGTCTGCCCAGTGGCGGACTGTCCGGGCTCAGGTCGCGGACTGTCCGCCGGCCAAACGAGGAAAACCACACTGCTGCTGAAGTCCCTGGACAGTTCCCGGACTGTCCGCGAAAACCAACGGCGGACTGTCCGCCGGTCAAAAACCAAAATAGCAAAGCTGCTAAAAAGTCTCTGGACGACTCCCGGACTGTCCGCGAGTTCCTTCGACAGACTATCCGCCGGTCAAGGAACAGTAACGCGACCAAGACCCGCAGCCACGGACCTGGCTCGATCCCGACGCGCGGACTGTCCGCCGGTCAAAACCGCGGACTGTCCGCCAACGAACAGAGAGGGTGATTTCAGTCGCCTCCTCTCCAAATCTCTCCAAATTCAATTCAAATCAAAATCCCACATTCCCAAACTTGGAGAAGACGATCATGGGGTAGTTAGGAGACTATCCCCAAGAAATCATCCGCTCAAATCGATTCAATCACCGGGAAATCGAAAGGGGAAGATCAAGAACGAAAAAGCGCCACGAAAACGAAATCAACCCAATCTACTTGTTCGTGAGGAGTTAGATGAATTCCTTCAGTGGAAGTGATCTCCTTTCAAAAACGAACAAGTTGATTCAAACGGATTTCACAAATACGCAGTAGGGAGAGAGGTCGAGTGATGGGAAAATCGCGGAGAAACGAAGAACGCGAAGAACACGAACAAAACACGAATCAACACATCGATCTGCAACCGTGTGGCTACCACACGCTACAACAGTGAGGTTACGGCCTCACTTCCTCAAAATCTCCAGTACACAGAGATATGGTTCTCTGCGGATCTCAGCTAGCTACAGCAGGGGATTGGGAGAGCAGGAAACCCTAGAAGCAAAGAGCAAATGACTGAGATAGATGGGGAGGTGGGTGTCTCCCCTACTTATCCTAATTCTAACTATTCCTAATTCCCACTCTACCCCTAACTACTTATAGAGTGAACCAGCTAAACCCTAAGGTTATTCTGGACCAACTCCATGGTAGGTGGATCCGACGGCCACGCCCGCACAACTCGTAGTGTTGCTTCGACGCAACCTCCCGATTGCCGCCACGTGCCGCCACCGCTCTGCCGTCCTTTTCCCGGACGTCGCACCCCCGGTTTTGTGGCCTAAACCGGGAAACCAGCCTTCACAGCCAACCCCCGGTTTTGAAGCCCAAACCGGGAAACCAGCCCACCAACGCTTGAGTTTTGTGGCCCACACTCAGCAAACCCGCAGCACCCAGGTTTTGAGGTCCAAACCTGGAAACCGTCCTAAGCCCGAGTTTTGTGGCCAAACTCGGAAACCATCCGCGCCCAGGTTTTGAGGCCCAAACCTGGAAACCGTCCACCTGATGGTTTTTCTCTGGCTCTACCACCAAACTGAAGCTGTAGAGGGGATGCACCGCCCGTGCACCCCGTCCACCGACACGTGTCCCCAAGTCCATGACTTAGGCAACACATGACCGCAAGTCTTCGCTCGTCGCTGTCCCAGGCTGTCAGCCACCACAACTGATCCTCGGGCCACCGGTCCCTCAGTCCAAGCCTCACGTCCGCCCTTCGCCACTCTCAGTCCATCGGCACGGCACGTCTCTACTTGACCTTCACCGTGCCTCTGATCACTGTATCCGTGCTGACACCTGCACAACACAAGCCAAAGAACATGCGCATCATCCCAGTTAACAATCACTCATCACTCAGAGACTCGGCATACACCCATGTATCCGCACCCCGGATAGCTGTGGTAGCAAACAGGCGGTGACAGCCCTGGGAGCCTTGAATTCCACCACGTAGTTGGGTTAGTTCTTAAATCATAAACAACATTGTGCACGTCTGAGGTAAATAGTCCAGAGGGTGTGTACGGTTCAAAGAACTAGATAAAACCTTTGTTGCTAAGTTAGTTGTGATCGAAAGTGTGTAGGAAAACATTAATCTGTTCATTAGCCAGACCCCGCCGATTTAGTTTGGTAGTAGTTAGTCTTTCTTTCTTTTTAGTAGTATTAGAAACCAACCCCCATTCATACATTTCGATCAACTTTGCTAGAATCACTTGTTGTTCATAGCAGTCCTATTGTTAGTTCTGCCACAGTAGCTTCCCTGTGGAAATAAATATGATACTCGGTTACTCCCGGGTGAAGTGCTACAATTGACTTATTCTGTGCGCTTGCGAAATTTACCAATAGTCATAAGACTAGTTAGTTATACTTCTTACATTAAGAAGTACCAACAAGCCTTTCTGGTGCCGTTGCCGGGGATAGATTCCATAGTCTACTCCTAGTAACGACGTTAGCAAGTGTCAACAAACATTTCTGGCGCCGTTGCCAGGGATAGATTCCACAGTCTACTCCTAGTAACGACGTTAGCAAGTGCCAACACTTAGTTCACATGGCCTAATCCGAGGATTGCCCAAGTTATCCATGGAGAAGGATCTTGTTTGCCATTCTTGTAGACATGGGAAGATGGTTGCTGCTCCCCACCAGCCAGTGACTCAGGTCATGACCAAGCGCCCTGGAGAGCTTTTACACATGGATCTTGTTGGTCCGGCTCGGGTGAGCTCTGTTGGGGGGAAGTGGTATGTGCTTGTTGTTGTTGATGACATTTCGAGATATTCGTGGGTCTTCTTTTTGACTGAGAAGACTGAGACTTTCTCTTTTGCTCGCAATCTGATTTTGAGTCTTCAGAACGAGTTCCCTTTGAACTCGATGCGAGCTATTAGAAATGATAATGGTTCCGAATTCAAGAATTCGGATTTTGAGAAGTTTTGTAACTCTTTGGGTTTAGAGCATCAGTTTTCTTCCCCTTACACACCGCCACAAAATAGTGTTGTAGAGAGGAAGAATCGGACCCTTGTAGAGATGGCCAGGACAATGCTCTATGAGCATAGGACTCCTAGGCGATATTGGGCCGAAGCTATGAGCACTGCATGCTACATTTCCAATCGCATTTTTCTCCGTGCTTTCTTGAAAAAGACTTCTTATGAGTTGTGTTTTGGAAAACTGCCCAAGGTAAGTTATTTTCAAGTTTTTGGTTGCCACTGTTTTATACTTAAGAAAGGCAACCTGGATAAATTTGAGTCTCGTTCTTCTGACGGTGTATTTTTGGGTTATGGCACTCATACTCGTGCATATCGTGTACTTAACCTTGATACTAACCGAGTCATGGAGACATCTGATGTCACCTTCGACGAGACCATGGTTTGTCCTTCTTCTCGTTTTGAGCGTGCAGGTGATCATGAGGTTGGCGAGCCTCTTTTTTATGATGAGGACGAAGGTGCTGAAGGAATGGATGACCTAGCACCACCTCCATCTGCTGTGCCGCAAATAGCGGCTTCTACTACCACTCATGGCCCCGATCCCTCTTCTTCGACTACTTGGGGGCCGTGGGATCCACCACCTCGAGCGGTACCCTTTGTACCCGAGGAGGCGCCAGTTGCTTTTGAGGGGGAGGTATCTTCAGTCCGGGAGGCGCCACGACACATTCAACGCCAACACCCGCCTCAACAGATGATCGGCAGCATCGGCGAACGTGTCACTCGGTCAAGGTTACAACAAATCTCTCATTTTGCTCATTATGCATTTGTTGCTGATTTTGAACCCCGAGATGTTGGACACGCCTTATCTGATCCAGATTGGGTCAATGCCATGCATGAGGAGCTTGAAAACTTTGAGAGATATCGGGTTTGGGTTCTTGTTCCTCCTCCTTCTTAGTGTCATCGTATTGGTACAAAATGGGTTTTCAAAAACAAACAAGGAGAGGATGGCCATGTTGTGAGAAACAAGGCCAGACTTGTAGCCCAGGGGTATAATCAGAAGGAGGGGATAGACTATCAGGAGACTTTTGCTCCAGTAGCTCGTTTGGAGGCAATTAGGATACTCTTGGCTTTTGCTGCAACCAAAGGGTTTAAACTTTTTCAAATGGATGTCAAGAGTGCCTTCCTAAATGGCTACATAGAAGTGGAAGTGTATGTGAGACAACCCCCCGGTTTCGAAAATCCCAAGTTCCCAAACCATGTTTTCAAACTTTTCAAAGCTTTATATGGTTTAAAACAAGCCCCTAGAGCCTGGTACGATAGGTTAAAAACCTTTTTGCTTGCTAAGGGTTTTAAAATGGGATGTGTGGATAAATCGCTATTTCTCCTCAAGCAAGTCAATGACACTCTCTTGGTTCAGATTTATGTGGATGATATCATTTTCGGTGGTTCTTCTCACGCTTTGGTTGCCAAGTTTGCAGACACTATGAGCAGGGTGTTTGAGATGAGCATGATGGGCGAGTTGACGTTTTTCCTCGGGTTGCAAATCAAGCAATCCAGAGAGGGGACATTCATGCACCAGGGCAAGTAGACCAAGGACGTCCTGAAGAAGTTCGACATTGGTGAGGCCAAGCCTCTTCCAACACCCATGCCGACCACGGCGGCCCTGGATGCGGATGTGGATGGAGAAGTTGTGGACCAGAAGGAGTACCGGAGTATGATCGGGTCACTTCTATACCTGACGGCGACACGCCCGGACAACCAGTTCGCGGTGTGTCTTTGCGCGCGATTTCAGTCGTCGCCGCGCACCTCGCACCGTCAGGCAGTCAAGCGTTTTATGAGGTACTTATGCTTCACTCCAGAGTTTGGTATTTTGTATTCTGCTTCCTCCACCCTCTCCCTTTGCGGTTACTCTGATGCTGATTTTGCTGGTTGCCAAATTGAGCGCAAGTCCACTTCTGGGACTTGCCAGTTTATTGGTTCTTCTCTTGTATCTTGGTCTAATCGCAATCAGTCTAGTGTCGCCCAGTCTACCACGGAGGCTGAGTATGTTGTTGCGGCTAGCTGCTGTTCCCAGTTGCTTTGGATGATGGCCACTTTGCGTGATTTTGGTCTGAGCTTTTCTCGCGTTCCCTTGCTTTGTGACAGCACGAGTGCTATTAGCGTTGATAAGAACCCCGTGCTGCACTCTAAGACCAAACACATTGATGTGCGCTTTCATTTTCTGCGAGGCGATTATGAGAAGGGTGATATCGACCTTCGCCATGTCGATACTCATCATCAATTGGCTGATATTTTCACCAAGCCTTTAGACCAATCAACATTTGCTAGGTTGAGAGGTGAGCTTGGTGTGTGTTTCCCCTTTTAGATGGGAGAAACATTTTAGTTCGTGTATTATAGACTGACTCTTTTTCATTGGTTTCATCATGCATCTTTGCATTTCATCTTGCATATTTACATTCAGAGCTTCATGTATATAATCTTTAGAGTGTGACTATGTTCTGTATAGTGTATGCTCCGATGCTTTATAATGGTGCTTATGGTCTTTCTGATCACTGATACATGTTGTGAGCTAAGCTATTTCTTGAATGGTGAATTTGCTTAATGAACATAAAAAACTAAATTTATTCACCATTGAGATATGCAACTAGCATGTGTAGAATATGTTGAAATCACTTGTGCTTTTCATATATGCTAGGTTGCTATGTCTCTAGTTCTAATTCATTCACTTACTTGGTATGTTCATAGTTTGTCTTAAAATTGAACCAAGTTAAGTGAATTGGAAAGATCGAGATGGAATTACTTGTCAGCACATCACAGTATCGAGACTGTTTCTCATTGCACTTTGAGTTAAACTTGAGCTGTGTAGTGTATGACGAAACTGTTGCTTTAAGCTTCTGATTGCTTCTGCATAGGCTTCGCACAGTTGAAGAGTTGGGCAATGACAAGTTTTCAACGTCTCGCAATCACATGCTGAAATTTGAACTTGTGTAATTTAACCGCTGCAACTCCGATAGAATTTGAATACACAAGTCTATGTTTCATTCTATAACATGATGATTGAACCTTGCTAGGGGTAGTTCACCTTGTATACATGTTTGACTTCTTGTCTATACATGTTTAGTGCTATTTTGATGGTGAATACCTTTTTGACTGAAAACTGCTCATTCTGCTCCAATGTTCAGATTTCGTATTTGGTGATCAGTTTGAGTCTTTGCTAGCATTCTGTGCATGTTGTTGACTCATCAGATCAACATTTTGTCGCGCATCTTCTCATTCTATCGAATATATTCCTGAAGCTGCTAACTTGCATTTTAACTCATATGGATTTGGAGGGGAGATAATTGATAGTGCATTTTCAACTAAGGGGGAGAAATTTGCCAAATCATAAGGGGGAAATTCTCTCATTTCATAAGATCATCTAAGGGGGGGATTTCCTGGTTCTGTGCACTATTGGAGGGGGAGTTTGAGTTGGCTCGGATTTTTTGGATTTTGGATTTTCTTGGTTCAGAGCACTCTTGCCAATTGGTTCAGAGCATTTTTGGTAGCTAGTTGTGTTGAGCCTTTGCCTCCTTCTTGAGGGACTAGCGCCTTTGCCCTTGTGCTTTTCAGTTGGTATCAAGCTTTCCCGCTAGCGGTGTTGAGCCCATTCTACTTCTTCTTGAGGGCTAGCTCTATTTTTGCTTGAATTTCAATTGATTTTTCGATTGGTATCGAGCTTTCCTGCTAGCGGTGTTGAGCCTATTCTACCTCTTCTTGAGGGCTAGCTTTGCTTTGCTTGGTTGCGTCGAGCCGTTGCCCATGTCTTTGGGAACCAATTCAGTTGTCTTGCTCCTTCCACTTGACCTAATTCGGCTTTGATATGCTTTTGGGTCATTTGGTCGAGTTCTCTCTCTTTCTTCCTTCCTTCTTCTATTCCTTTATGATTTGTGTTGGTAGTTGACAATGGACTCATCAAGGGGGAGATTGCGGATACATGGGTGTATGCCGAGTCTCGAGTGTTGAGTGATTGTCAACTAGGATAATGCGCATGTTCTTTGGCTTGTGTTCTGCAGGTGTCATGCACAGATATAGTGATCGAAGGCAAGGTGAAGGTCAAGTAGAGACGTGCCGTGCTGATGGACCTAGAGTGGCGAAGGGCGGACGTGAGGCTTGGACTGAGGGACCGGTGGCCTGAGGATCAGCTGTGGTGGCTGACAGCCTGGGACAGCAACGAGCGAAGACTTGCGGGCATGGTGTTGCTTGGGTCGAGGACCTGGGGACATGTGTTGGCGGACGGGGTGCACGGGCGGTGCATCCCCTCTACGGCTAGGTTTGGTGGTTGAGCCACAGAAAAACCACCGAGTGGACGGTTTCCAGGTTTGGGCGTCAAAACCTGGGCGCTAATGGTTTCCGAGTTTGGGCCACAAAACTCGGGCTGAGGACGGTTTCCAGGTTTGGGCCTCAAAACCTGGGTGCTACAGGTTTCTGAGTTTGGGCCACAAAACTCAGGCGATGGAAGGCTAGTTTCCCGGTTTGGGCCTCAAAACTGGGGGTTGGTCGTGAAGGTTGGTTTTCCGGTTTGGGCCTCAAAACTGGGGGCGAAGTCTGGGAAAAGGACGAGCAGAGCGGTGGCGGCACGTGGCGGCAATCGGTGAGGTTGCGTCGAGGCAACGCTACCAGTTGTGCGGGGGTGGCCGTCGGATCACCACCTACCACGAGTTGGTCCAGAATAACCCTAGGGTTTAGCTGGCTCGTTCTGTAATTAGTTAGGGGTAGAGTGGGAATTAGAAATAGGATAAGTAGAGGGAGACACCCACCTCCCATCCTATCTCAGTCATTTGCTCTTTGCCTTCTAGGTTTTCCTGCTCTCCCAATCCCCTGTTGTAGCAACTGAGATCCACTGAGAATCATACCTCTGTGTACTGGAGATTTTGAGGAAGTGAGACGGTAATCTCACTGTTGTAGCGTGTGCTAGCCACACAGTTGCAAATTCGTGGTTGTGATTCGCATTTTGTTCTAGTTCTTCGCGGATTGCTTTTCTCCATGTTTTTCCCGTCGATTGATCTCTTTGATCGTTGCGTCTTTTGCGATTCCGTTTGAACAGAGATGTTCTAGATCGTGAGGCACTTCTTTCCACCAAAGGAATTCACCTCTAACCTCACGACCTTGTAGATCGATCAATTTTTGTTTCGGGTCAAGTTTTTCTCCCATCCCCCAAATTTCTTCGATTCATCGATTTGGAGATAGGTTTGAGCCATGATCTCCTAGGAGTAGCTCACTATCCTCCTTGTGACTCCTCTCACCAAGTTTGATCCCTAGAGGATTCGTTTTGGGTGAGATCGAGTCGAATTGGTGGACGAACAAGACTTTTTTGGGGTGACCGGACGCTTGCCACGGTTTGACCGGACGCACTGCGTAGAGTCCGGTCGATGAATGTCCTCACTGATCTTCTCTGCGACTTGACCGGATGCTCAACCTCTCAGTGACCAGACGCGTCACTTGCACTGTTCATCGGGTGTTCTTCTGCTGACCAGACGCTTGCTGCACTGACCGGACGCAGCACTTCAGTGAGTCCGGTCACGAACAGAGAGGTCCAAAATTGGTTTTCGTCTGACCGGACGCGTCCGGTGTCTACTGACCGGATGCACGCCAGAGTCCGGTCATACTCAGTCAGCATGTTTTCGTCTGTGTTTTGTTCGTTCGTTGACGGTTTTGATTTCCGGCTTTTGCGTTGGCTTTCTAGAGTTGTGTAGTGTCCCGCTGTGTTTCTTGGAAGCATCCACCCTGCATCCAGGGTCGTGGACACTTGCAAGCTCTAGGTTTTCTCTTGGGGTTGATTCTTTGGGACAGTGGCGAACAAGTTTTTGAAAAGAAATTTGAAGCTCCCATTCACCCCCCCTGTGGTCGCTTTCTGGTAGCACTTTTGGTCCTTCAGATTGTCCAAAACAAAAGCCCACACCCAATGACAAGAAAAAGAAGGGATGCAAGGCCAATGCTCTCACCACCATCAAAACATGGGACGATTCATCAAGTGATGATGAAGCCCATCACAAGGGGCATGGCCGCAAGCACTCATCATCAAGCTCCTCACGTATGTGCCTTATGGCACGAGGTAACTCAAGCTCTATCTCTAGTGATAGTGATGATGAACTTCCTTCTTATAATGAACTTGTGCAAGATAACCTCGATTATGCTAAAGCTTGTACTAGTCAACAAAAGAAAATCAATGCTCTAAAAGAAAAATTAGATGAGCAATATGAAATCTTTTCAAATTTGAATGTTGAGCTATCTAACAAAATTGAGAAACTTGAGGCTAGTACAAGCACATGTGATAGCACAAGTAATGATGAGCAACTTGTTAAGAAAAATGAAAAAATAAAAGCAAAGTTAGCTAGCACACAAGATGCTTACAAAAGTTTGATTGCTAAAATGGAAATTATGTGCAAGCATTGTGATGAGCTAACTAACAAAGTTGCTAATCTTGAAACCATCAGAGCAAACCCCACCGAGGCACCTAAAATTGAGAAATCAATCTTTAATATGCCTAAAAAGGATGCCTCTACTTCTTGCATTGATTTACATGATTTAGACTCACCCATATGCAAATAAGCTTGTGTTGAGAATGTCATTGTAGAAACATGTACACAAGAAGTTGCAATGGAGAATGAGCTACTAAAGCAAGAAGTGGCTCGCCTCACCAAGGACTTGACCCAAGCAAAAGTCAAGGGAAAGCAAACCCGAACTCATCAAGATAACACCAACAAGGGAGTGAAGAAGCTTGATGAGGAGCAAACCGTGGTTTGTTACCTTTGCCACAAGGAAGGCCACAAGTCCTATAAGTGCAAGGTGAAGCATGGGGGATAAAAGAAGAAAGAGAAAAACAAAAAGCAAACAAGCAAGCTCTCCAACACCTACACCAACAAGGTGAACAAGAAGGCCACCACACCTTATCTCTTGAAGAAAAAGAAGAATGACAAGGTGGTGGCCATCAAGGTAAACAAGCAAGCCAACAACGGGGCCAAACGCATTTGGGTGCCTAAGGTTATTATCTCAACCATGAAGAGCACCAAAAAGGTTTGGGTCCCAAAAGGGAAGTGAGTAGCCAAATTGGCTACGGGGAATTTGGAGACTTGGCAAAGGTTGGGTGCATATCATGGGGTGCATCACATTGGATCATGTTATTTGCCAAGTATGTTAGTAGGTACTATGGACCCAAGTTCCCCCTCCCATGGTAGGTAACTAGATTTAAATTCTTGCAATTACTTTCATTTGGTATAATATCTTGCAATTACTTTTAGCATCTAGTTCCTTTCATTGCATATGTTTGCATTGGTATGTTCATATCTTTTGTCATGCAAATTAGGCTTATCATATGGTAGTTTTGCTCGGTATCACTCACATCCTTAGAGCAATCCTACAATGTTTTAATTGGTTAGAAGCACGACACATATCTTCTTTTACTTTGTATTTATCTTATATGTGCTAAAGTCCAAATTATAGATAAACTACCCCAATTACCATCTTTAATTGATGTCACATTTCTTGTAATATCAATATGGAAAATGGTAGTTTGACCTTACAAGTCAATGTGCATGTCTCCTACAAGTATTTCAAACTTGTATGCACACTTTTAGGGGAGTCTACTCTACAATTTGGAACCTTTGAGACTAACACTACCTTCAAGATTATCATGTGTGTAGTAGTCTCATTGCAAGGAAAATGGAGTTCTCGGAAACAAGCATCATGTGTGGTGATAATCCAATTGGCATCTATGTGTGGTATTCCTAAACCGATATCATTATGTTGATTTCAATTTGGTACTCTTATATGCTTTCTCTACGCATTATATAGATTAAATTCCTTTGTACTTTAATTTGTTGGTTATGCATATGCTTTTTGGTGTTTGATTCCAAAGGGGGAGAAATGTGTAGGGACCAAAATCAAGCCCAAACTAAAACAAACAAAATAACCAAAATGAAATTTTTAAAAATTCTATGGTTATTTTCATGGGAATGGTTCAAAAAGGGAGGAAGTGATTTATGGAGTTAGGGGAGCCTTAATCCATAAAGTCACATAGAGGGACAATATGGCAAGGGCAAGATATGTTAGATTAAATATGTTTCAATTTTGGTATCTTTAAAACATCATATGATCTTGCCTTTGCATTGCATTCTAGCAAGTAGATTGCATTTTAAACTATGTATCTATTATTTGCTTGTTTTGGTCGTGTTGTCATCAATCACCAAAAAGGGGGAGATTGTAAGGAAAATGGCCCTCGGTCCATTTAACTTCGGATTTTGGTGTTTGATGATCAACATAACCAAATTGGACTAATGCGTTTGCAAGTGTTTGTTTTGTAGTCCAATAGGGTGCAAATGTGACTTGGACTAAGGCGATGTAGTGATCCGATGATCAACACCTCAAGCAAGACTCTAGAAGCTCAGTTGAAGACCCTAAAGATCAAGCAAAGTCCAAGGCACAAGAATGGAACCAAGATGGCGCAAGAAACCGCGAAGGACTGAAGAAAAAGGAGTGACCGGACGCTGCTTTGCATTGACCGGACGCTGACCCGGATGTGTCCGGTCAGTACCTCAAGCTGACAGCGCCACGTTCGCGTGACCGGACGCTACGAATGAGTTGCGATCGGACGCGCCGAAGCAACTGTTCCTCAGCGAAACCGTGTGACCGGACGCTATGTATACGATCGGATGCTGAGCCCCAGCTGAGTCTGATCGAATACAGAGAGGTTCTAGAGGCAAGAAAATGCGATCGGACGCGTCCGATCGTCTGCGACCGGACTCATGCCAGAGTCCGATCAGTGCCTGTGCAGGCTGGCAACTAGCCGTTGTGAGAGACCGGACGCATCCAGTCAGGACGTGACGGGCGTTCGGTCGATGGCAGAAAAGCCCATCTCTTTGCCCAACGACTCTATTTGCTTGGGGCTCTATAAATACCCCCATGGTCGGCCAAAACAACAAGGTTGGAGCTCAAGGAAGTGTACCAAGTGTATAGACACATATTTAGTTGCTCTAGCCACCAAAGTGCTCAAGTGATATACTAGGTGATTAGTAGAGGTGCGTTGCAAAGTGCTTAAGCTAGTTAGACCACCGTTTGCGCTTGCTCTAGGTGTTAGGCCTAGTGTTTAGTGAGGTTGAAAACCTCTCATCTACCGGTGCTTGCGCACACCGTGGTTGTACATCGGCGGGGCTTGTAGTCTTGCGAGATCACACCAACCGAGTTTGTGGTGTGGCCGCCACCGTGTACCGAAGGGAACAAGGCCCGCGGCGTTTCGGCCGGAAGCTTGATAGTGAAGACGGCGGAGAGCATCCGGGAGAGGCTTTGCCACGAGTGGCTTAACCGGAGACCCACTTGCGTGTGGGGAAGGCCCGGAGCTATCCACAGAGTTATCCGACCGGGAGCATGGCCCTTGCGAGGGATTCCTTGCGAGGGGCTCCAACGTGGACTAGGGGGAAGCTTCCGCGCTTCTCGATACCTCGGTAAAAATACCGGAGTCGTCGATGGGAGTTTGCATCTCTATCACACTCTTTAGCTTCTGCATTTACATTGCTACCTTGTTTATGTCCTTTACCTTTCCTAGCTTACTCTTGCTAGTTGATAGGTTTGGAAACTAGGTTGCATAACTCCTTTTGCGATAGAGATAGCAAACACACATAGCAAAACCTTAGTTGCACATTAGATAGTTTACTTTCTTGCATAGGTTTTGCTTAGGTGGAAATTAGAGGCCATAGTTTAGAGTACAAGTTTTAAGTTGCCTAATTCACCCCCCCTCTTAGGCGTCACGGTCCTTTCACTGGGCATTGGCGGGTTTCTGAGTTTGGGCCACAAAACTCAGGCGATGGATGGCTGGTTTCCCGGTTTGGGCCTCAAAACCGGGGGTTGGTCGTGAAGGCTGGTTTCCCGGTTTAGGCCTTAAAACCGGGGGCAGAGTCCGTGAAAAGGACGAGCAGAGCGGTGGCAGCACGTGGCGGCAATCGGTGAGGTTGCGTCGAGGCAACACTACCAGTTGTGCGGGCGTGGCCGTCGGATCACCACCTACCTTGAGTTGGTCCAGAACAACCCTATGGTTTAGCTGGTTCGCTCTGTAATTAGTTAGAGGTAGAGTGGGAATTAGAATTAGGATAAGTAGGGGGAGACACCCACCTCCAAAACTGTCTCAGTCATTTGCTATTCTCCACTTAGGGTTTCCTGCTCTCCCAATCCCCTACTGTAGCAACTGAGATCCACAGAGAACCATACCTCTGTGTTCATGAGATTTTGGGGAAGTGAGACTGTAATCTCACTGTTGTAGCGTGTGGTAGCCACACCGTTGCAGATCGATGTCTTGATTCGCGTTTTGATTGTTGTTCTTCGCGTTCTTCGTTTCTCCGTGATTTTCCCGTCACTCGATCTCCCTCTCTACTGCGTCTTTTTGAAATCCACTTGAATCCACTTGTTCTTTATAGTGAGGAGATCATTTCCACCGAAGGCATTCATCTAACTCCTCACGAACAAGTAGATCGGGTCGATTCAATTTTCGTGGCGCTTTTTCATTCATACACCGTCCCTTCGATTTTCCGTTGATTGAGTTCATTTGAGCGGATGATTTCTTGGGGATAGTCTCCTAACTACCTCGTGATCATCTCCTCCAAGTTTGGGATCAAGAGATTTTGATTTGGATCAATTTGGAGGAGATTTTAGTTGAGGGCGACCAAAATTGTCCTTTCTGTTCATCCGCGGACAGTTCGCCGCCATTACGTGAGTGCGCGTGCGGCAGGGAGACTACAGAGGTTGGGGGGGGGCGTAGCGTGAGAGGATAAGGGTGGGCGATTTTTTTTCCCTCGCGCTCTACGCCTGTCCATTGCGCGCTCTTTTTTCACCCTTTCTTTCTCTGAGATTTGGGCGATGACAGCGATGCGAGCGCGCGCTCAGCTGCGAAATCTTGGCTTTGGTCCTTCCCAAATTACACCATCGATAAAAAAAATTATACATGTGTATTGGTCTTGGTATCCCAAACACTAAATGCATAGCTCGCTAGCGTATAAACACTTAAAGAAACATGTTTGAAAGGACTCTAGTTTACAAGAGAAGCCACAATTCTTATCCTCATTCTAATTTCTTCACATGAGATTATATCTTTAGTTAAGACATTTTTTTTCAAATAGCATATAGAGATTTTAATCTTAGTTGGTAATTTAGTACGCCAAATTTCTTAAGACACTCTAACCGGGCCCATTAATAACTAAGGCGGCGTACATTTACCTAATGGGGAAAAGATGTGACTACAAGGACCAAATAAAAGTGGACAAACCTGAGATAACTCATGTTAGACTCCTCAGGTTACTACTAGGGTCCATTTGCTTAGAATTAGAAATCTAGGTAGAATAGAATTAATAAGTATATTTCAGTTTTTTAGTACAGGTCAGTTATATCTCTATTTTTGGTTAGAGAAATGTACTCCATAGTTTTGTTTGGCTAGAACAATAGGATGGAGCGCGGGCGCTCTTTCCAGCGTGGGCGGCTCGGGGTGAAACTCTAGCTGCCACCGCCACCTTCCCACATCCCTTTCTCTCCATCTTGCCGCCGCCGGAGCGCACCACCGGGAAGCCGGGGCGACAAACGATGATGGTGGCAGCGGGGTCATGCCTTGGCGACGCCCTGTTTCTAGCGCGAGCGAAGCTGGGTCGCCGGTGATGGTGCTTACCTGTGTGGGTCGCAGATCCGTTTGTGGCTCATCCGATTTGGACCTTTGCGACCCGATCTGGTGGAGTTCGCAAAAATCGGATCAGTCACTGCGCGACTCGGTCAGCGTCTCGCCGCGCTGCCGTCGAAGGTGGGTTCGACGAAGCCAGAGCCGTCGTGTGTCTGGGCATCGGCGACCTTAGTCGTGCAAAGGTGGCAACCGGCCTAGGCGTGAACGACGATTGCCAGATCAAGATGGAGGAGGCAATCAATGGCGTAACAGTTCGACAATTGGTGGGCAATGGCGGTACTATCATGTTTCGACGGCGGTGACGCCTATGGGCGCGCCACTTTACTTGCTGGAGGCTGTTGACACTCAAAAGTGTCACCAATAAGAATGAATTTAGAAGAAGTATTCGGCCTATAAGATTAGAGCTGAATTTGTCTTTTAGTATTGAAAGGTCGGATTTTCTAAGTGGGTCTGGTCATGTTGTAAGCCGAATGGGCCTGATTATTTAGACTGCCGACCAGTCCTGCTATGTCCGACCAGGTGATGCTGGTCGGAGGCCTTATAGTTGTTATGAATATTGAGCCTGGCGCTAATATGTGGGTCTTTCTCTTGTAAAGGACGTTTTGTTAATCAATATGGGCCGATAAAGTCCATTAAACCGATCTGGTCAATCGAAGAATTGGCGAGATCAGGGTTACCTTATTATGTCCGGATTGGATTCTATATTTTGATAGAGTCCGGATAGAAACTTGGAGATTGCATCTGGAGATGTTTCCTATTGGGATAAGACCAGCCCCCTCTATATATATGAGAGTATCATGGCCGATTGAAATATCCAACACCAATCGATCAAAATCAATCTACTATCTTTTTTACCCTTTTTTCCCTTCTACCTTGTTGTTCGGCGCATCTCCCGGCGAGATTCGACGACGTTCTAGGCGGCCTTGCTGGTCCTAGAACAACCTCTACGTCCTTCTCCCCGATGGGTCTTCCCGGGAGGAGTTCTAGAGTTACCAACACAGGAACCCAGAACCCTAGATCGATCAAAATCGGTCTTTAGATCGGTTTTCGTCGGTTTAGCCAGGGTCCCTGCTGTCTCAGGTTGAACCGCAACCTCTCCGGGCGTTCTAGCCCTGCTGGTGTGTGATTCGGATAACTTCCGACGTCAACACACTTTTTGGCGACTCCGCTAGGGAAGATTAAAATCTCATCTACTACCAACATGGGCGGCAAAGACGGTGCTACTGATAAGGACAACATCGTCCATCCCACGGGCATTGACGAGCTCCCAGACGAGTTGAAGCAACGGGCGCGGGCCAAGCTCGACGCCGTATTGAAGGCTTTCCTAGAAAGCTGCTGGAAGGATCGGCGCGGCAGGATCACTCAGGACAAGGAGCCGGACTTCAGCGAGATCGTCCCTACCACGACAAATACGAACACTGAAGATGCTTCTGACAAGGTAAACGATAAGGTACCTGAAGATCCTTACCCTACCCATGCTGATTATTCCGCAATGCTGGTTGATTCTTCAAAAACTCTTACCAATACTATCCAGCATTCATTTAAATTGTTTAGCGACCGCATGGATAAGATAGAAGGCAAAACTGTCGAACCCGAAGTCCCAACTAGGCAACACCAGTTCGGCATGCCTTTTAATTCTTTTGGAGGACAGACTTCACATGTTAATTTCGGACAATTAGGGTTACTGAGACCAGGGGTGGTGAAGCCGGTACCTCGGCAACTACCAACCATGTTCATCAAGGCACTGGTCGGACTATGCAGACCGACCAGGGTACCTCGACAAACAGGACTTCGAGAGGGCAGGGAACAGTGTTACCCAACCCGCCGAAGTCGCCAAGCCACAATCCCATGCATGGTGGCACCACCGACCTTGCCAACACCGATTTTGGACGAGCCATAAATCAGTTTAAGGAAGAAATAACTAGGTCGCTTGAGACTAGTTTAGGGGTCCAATTCAAGCCTACCAGGACCACTTATTCTAAATCATACCCGTCATATTTCGATTTTATGAAAGCACCTGACGGTTGGAGGGTACCAGATTTTTATAAGTTTAGTGGTGACGGTAGTAAAACGACTATGGAACACATCAGCATGTTCCTCGCTCAAATGGGTGAAGCTAGTACTTTAGATTTTATGAACATATGACATTTTCCTTTGTCTCTTACTGGTACAGCTTTCGCCTGGTTTACGTCACTACCAGAGTGCACCGTAGGTTCTTGGGCTGAATTAGAAGAAAAATTTCACAATCACTTTTATGACAGAGTCTAAGAAACTAGGTTGTCACATCTTACATCGGTTCGGCAATGACGTAGCGAGTCGGTGGCCGATTTCTTTAAACATTTTAAGGAAATTAAAAACCAATGTTTCCATTTGAGGATCTCCGACAGAGATCTAACAGATCTATGTCTAGCTGGCCTACGTCGAGAGATCATAGACAAACTTGAGCATCATGATTTCTTTAACGTAAATCAACTATTGCAAAAGGCTGTTTCGATAGAATCGCGCTTCAAAGAACCCTATGATCCTCATAAGACTCATCGGTCACGCGTGCCTATTGACGAGATAAATTCTAATAGTTCCGACGATGACTCTAAAGATTGCTACGCTGCCAAAATTTTATGGCCGGCGCAAAACAAACTGGTCACTTGTCCTTCCCTTAAACCGATTCAGAAGAGTTGGGGTGAGGAGGTGAAATTTACGTTTGATTTCTCTAAATGTGACCGAATATTTGATGAATTACTTAAATTCGGTTATCTTAAAATTAATTATACTCTGCCATCACCCGACGAACTAAAAAGGAGAGCTTACTGCAAATTCCATAATTCTTTCTCTCATGCCACTAACGACTGCAATGTTTTCCGTCGACAGGTTCAATCGGCCCTCAATGAAGGACGATTGAGTCTAATTGAGATGCAGATCAGTACTACTCCTTTTCCAGTGCACGTGGTGGAAGCAGGGAATCCCGCCATTATGATTCGTCCACAGCAAGCCAGTACGACCAAAGGCAAGAATGTTGTTATCGGCAAACCACGGGTCGCACCGAATAATGAGAATGATTCAGGGCGCAAAGTGGTGCTCGAGAAGGGTGATGACGGCAAAAGCAAGCTCACCATTACTGCAGGGTCAGCGCGACACCTGTATAAACAAAGATATTTCGAGACCAGGGCAGCACAACAAAGGCCGACCAGGTCAGGTCCTCAAGCCGACCAGTCCGGTTCGTCTTCAAAGCAACCGGAGCAGAAGGCCGATCAGGTAAAGTCGGTCTCTGCCAATTCCGGTAGGATCAATAAACCGACTAATACAGTCGGTGTAACCATATCTGAAGACTCTACCCTTTCCGAAGTACGTGTCATCCGCACTTTTGTCCCGCAGAGACCTAAAGTTGGCACTTGGAAGACTAATGCGGACAGGAGTAAGGGGAAAGTCGCCAGAGAACCATGTACTTTTGACAAGCTCATGGCCAAATACAAGCAGCAAAAGGCCGATTCCCAGAGTCGGCCCTTAAAAAAGAGAGATTCTATTCCTCCGAAGCGTGAGGACGAGAGATCCAAACAGATGGTGGTGTCTCCGGTGACGTATTCGGCGCCAAAGGCTGGCCTGCATTACTATCAGTGGGCCCGTCCTATTTCGCCACCACCACAATGGGGTCCTTAAGGGGTGTGGGTGCCTTACCCTATGCCGACACATATGTGTTATCAGCCAGGATGGGGAATGCCCGCTAATCAGCCTGCAAGAGTCTTAGTATTTGATCGCTTGGGTGATGAGCCGAGTTCTAGCCAGAATCGGCCAGTCGCTCCAAAGGCTTTAATATCTCAGGAGACCAGGAAGACGCAGACGCGATGGGTCTATGTGCCTAAGAAGGTGCAAAGTGTTCCTATTGCTTCTCCGACCAGACCCGACCCAGTCCCTACTATCACAATCGGGTCTATGGAAGTACCTCTTGTCAATGAACCTGAGCCTATGGTGGTTGAGGAGCCAGCAACAGAAGAGGTCCCAGAGGCTCAAGATACTCGGGCTGAGGTGAAAAAGCCTGTCGAGCGTGACCCCAAGTACATGCAGCCCAGATGGTGTCCTCCTGGTTTGACTAAGACTCAGCGAAGGAAGCTGCATAGGGCCCGCTGCAACAAACAGAGGAAGGAGCGGCTTGACAAAATGAGTGAGGGCATATTCAACTCGACGCATCCTGTTTTCCCTCAGGGCAAGCGAGGAGGTGAAGAGCCGGCTTGCAATCAAAGGCCGACCTTGACGATAGTGGAGCTAAAAGGGTCGGATCCTGAGCCGACCAGTTTGGGTACTGAATCTACTCAAGTGGCATCGGAATCAATCAGGTCAGATACCGATCCGACCAGCGCAGTACAGGCACCGACCAGTTTAGTGGTCAAGCAAGTTGAATCGGGTACTACTGGATCCGAAAGAGAGTCGACCCGATCAGAATCTAGGACCGAATCTGTTCCTAATGTACCGATGGGTTTAGCCTCACTTCTTAATAACCCTGTTTCCTCCACTGGTATTACTGCGACTAGTGAAGAATTATCTGACAATCTAGATGAGGAGATGGTGGACTATGAACCTTCCCTAGAAAGGGCGGAGGTCAATGTAGTTTATTTATCGGCCGACTATTATGTGGTCAGAGATGATTCGACGGCAGCGGAGTTCAACTTCGCTACGCAGACTGCTGTATTCCAGAAACCAGAGTAATCCGTCAATCATCTTAAGCCGTTGCATATAAAGGGTCGCATCAATGGTACACCAGTTCACAAAATGCTGGTCGACTGTGGGGCAATTGTGAACTTGATGACATACTCACTTTATCGGAAGCTTGGCGGCACCGATGAAGAGTTGATCAAAACTAACATGACTATCACTGGGGTCGGAGGAGGAGATCCCATTCCGGCCAAAGGAGTCGCGTCCATGGAGCTGACCGTTGGGAGCAAGACTTTGGCCACTACTTTCTTCGTCACCGACATACAAGGTAGTTACAATCTTATACTTGGGCGCGACTGGATTCATGCTAATCGGTGCATACCTTCTAGCCTACATCAGTTTCTTATCCAATGGGTAGGAGACGATGTTGAGGTGGTGCACTCAGATTCATCGGCCTATGTAGCCACGGCTGATACTCCTTTGCTCGGGGGGCACGACACTATTGCTTGTTTATCTGGTCGGGACTTTTCTGATTTTCAATTTGTTAGTGTTACTAAGGAGGGTTTTGTACTGGTGTCTTTAAAGCCGATTGACAATTGGTTCAACATTACCATGTAATTTAATGGATGTTAATATTGATTGGCTAAAGCATCGTGTCGAACAATATCGGGCTCATGACACCGATACTTGTGAAGCTATTGATGATTTTGATGAGCTCAATAAGTTGGGCCAAGGTTTTATGTCGACCGACCCTTTGGAACAAATAGATATTGGGGATGGTTCTGTACCAAGGCCGACCTTTGTAACTCAAAATCTTGAGGCCGATTATAAGCTAAGATTAATCGCCCTATTGAAAGAGTTTTTTGATTGCTTTGCATGGAATTATACAGAGATGCCTGGATTAAGTTGAGAACTTGTCGAGCATCGGCTTCCTATCAAGCCGAGGTTCCGACCATTCAAACAGCATCCTCAATGTTTTAATTCTACAATATATGACCGGATTAAAGAGGAAATTAATCGGTCATTACAAGCGGGATTTATCCAACCATGCAGATATGCGGAGTGGGTCTCTAACATCGTGCCCGTGGAGAAGAAAGACACTGGAAAATCAGGGTTTGCATTGATTTTAGAGATTTAAATAGAGCCACTCCTAAAGACGAATACTCTATGCCTATAGCCGATATGTTGATCAATGATGCTTCAGGACACCAGGTTGTCAGTTTTCTTGACGGCAATGCTGGTTATAATCAGATATTCATGGCCGAAGAGGACATGTCCAAAACGGCCTTTATTTGTCCTGGGTTTGTTGGTCTCTTCGAATGGGTCGTAATGACATTCGGTGTAAAGAACGCAGGTGCGACCTATCAATACGCTATGAATATGATCTTTCATGATTTGATTGGGATAGTCATGGAAGTATATATTGATGATATTGTGATTAAATCGGCTGCCCATGTGTCTCATCTAGCCGATTTGCGTTTAGCGTTTGGGAGAATGCGCCGCTATGGTTTGAAGATGAACCCACTAAAATGTGCTTTTGGTGTATCGGCTGGGAAGTTTTTAGGGTTTATCATTCACGACAAAGGCATAGAGATTGATCCTAAAAGGATAGAAAAGATCAAGAAAGTTCAAGCGCCTACATGCAAAAAGGACTTGCAGAAGTTCTTGGGAAAGGTGAACTACTTGAGGAGATTTATTGCAAACTTGTCCGGGAAAATAATTCCTTTTACCCCGATATTAAAGCTGAAGAACGAGACTGAGTTCACTTGGGGGGCAGAACAACAAGAGGCATTTGAAAAAATAAAGGAATATTTGTCATCTCCGCTAGTTCTTCGGGCACCTAAGAGAGGGGTCCCCTTCCGATTATATGTCGCTGCCGAAGAAAAGGTTATTGGAGCTGTCCTAACACAAGAAGATGGAGATAAAGAGTACGTCATTGCTTATATTGGTCGCCGTCTTCTTGATCCCGAGACAAGGTACGCCCATATTGAGAAATTATGCTTATCCTTGTACCATGCTTGTGCTAAAATGAGACATTATTTACTATCTAGTACATGTGTTGTTGCATGCTAGGCCGATGTAATTAAGCACATGTTATATCGCCCTATCCTTAGAGGAAGGGTTGGCAAATGGGCGTATGCATTGATTGAGTTTGACTTGACATATGAACCGTTAAAGACTTTGAAGGGTCTAGTTCTTGCCGATTTCATTGTTGAGCATGGTATTAGTTTAGAGGATGAAATCGGTTATTGTAACAGAACCGACCAATTTATAAGAGCACAAGGGCGAAAACCTCCGCCGAAGCAGCTGAATTAGCACACTTGAGCCCATATAAACCCGGTAGTCCGGAAATCTCGAAGGATTTCAAACATTTCAACACTCAGCCAAGATCGCATGGTCAAGCAAATACAAATCATGTCCACGGAGCTTTGCAGCGGAAATAATATTACAATAGTGTTCACAAATAATAATACAAGTTGAGTTCCACTTAATTTTAGAAGAACAACATCGCTTTGAAATAAATACCATAACATAAGTTGAAATACTTTGCTAGCTTGAGTGACATCCTCCAGCAACAGCATAAGAGAAGAAGTATGGAACTGCCGAGCCCACCGGCACTGGCCATCACCTTTCGGCAGGCCTAACCTTCACCTGCAACAAGGTGGGATAAACCCTGAGTACTCGAATGTACTCAGCTGGACTTACCCGTCATAAACCAGAAATAAAGTGACACCAAGGAGTATGCAAGGCTATATCTGGGGTTGGCTATACTTACCTTTTTGCATAAAAGCATTTTCATTATTAAATAATCATCATTAGAGTATTAGCAGTCAATTTTATGTAATTAACCTGATTACTAGATTTGCACCTGATCTAGAGCAATCACTTGGCTAATTACTCAAGCAAGAGTGACTATTTCATCAATAGCCTTTCAGATTCAGTACCATAACCATCTTTAGTTCCATAAGTTACTACGGTAACACATGCTCAGTCAAGTTACTCACTAACCAGGAGCGATGGCGATTATAATCGATTCCTACCAGCTGGGGATAAAAATGTCGCACACTCGCCCGACACACCCTGCCAGGTGGCCGTTGGCGACCACTTCAGGAGGTTCGAGAACCCAAATCGCGGGACGGCCATGGACCCTTCTACACCGAGGGTTATCTCAATGCCAGGTCGCTCAAGCTATTAACTGCCCACGGTCATGCCAGGTCGATCAGAATAGTTGCCCACGGTACATGTAAGGCCCTGGGTGTTAGGCGTCAACGTCTCCATCACCGGCTCGAAACACCTTACTCGGCTTCACGGGAGGTACCCGCACCTGCTCCGTTAAGTGATTGACGCGTTCAAAATGACTGAGGTGTGCCTTCGTCGGTTCCTAATCGACACAGACGGGAGACTACTAGCACACAGAACTCATGTCCTGCTGCTCCTACATCCCGCCCGGTCTTAAATTAATTATCACATAGTTATCTCCATGATAGCACCAGGCTAGTCATGATCAGTATCCACCTATATGCGGGAGACAGGAAATCACCCGACTTTTACCTAAGCAGGGCTAAGCATATAATCGAGTCTAGACCTAACAGGGATATCAGGATAATAATTGCAGGTGGACAAGGATAAGTAAGTAATGCATCAACGGTATCATTCAACTCCTATGACTTAATGCAACAATCATTATATGGACTTGATTGCATTTATAAAAGAATGGTAGGAGACTTAGAATGCTCCGGGGCTTGCCTGGAAAACAACACTTATTCTAGTGTTAGATGGCACCACTTCGGGATCATCGCTGCTCCAGGAACTTGCGGAGTTCGCCAACACCTTCTTCGGGATGGCCACCCAACACCATCTTCGTGTTGAGTCTCATCATCACGTCCGTCACTTGACGTTCTTCCATCTAGCGAACCTAGATATGCGATGCACAATGCATATGTATGAATGCTCATGAAGTAATACATTGATCACATAGCACAAGTAACTACTAGCAAGCACTGAGCACAAGAACTAATAACAAGCATCCATCATAGTTTTATATAAGCAATCGGGATAACTTAACTTAATTACTTCGTACCAAAGCACATTACAAATCTGGACAGCAGACAGCAGTCCACTAATTTAAACATAACTCAAGCTACAGACATCCAAACAGGGCAAACTAAGACTTTATGGAAAGATAACGAAATTGGCTACAACTTTGTTATTTACCACAAGAGCTAATTCAAAGGTTATCTAACTCAAAAACAGATAACTATGCAGCTCTGTCCAGCTGTTGGACAGCAGGACAGACAGAGCTTCAGAGAAGCATAACTCAAGATACAAACATCACATGAGCATGAAATTAGACATTCTAGAAACCTTACAAGATTATCTAAATCTTTCTTATTGTTATCTCAAGGTGAATCAATCATTAACAAGGTCAAACAATATGATTAGTGCAGCACTGTCCACACTTAGGTAGAACTAGCCACACATCACAACAGTAACTTAAGACAATCATAACTAAAGATCTATAATACCTGGGAACTTGCCCCTAGACTTTTTAGAAAGGTTATTAAGTTTTCTACAAATCATCTATAATCATCTTAAGATGATTCACAAGTAAATAAGGTCCAATTAACATAAATAGGCATCTCTGTCCAGACTTGGACAGATTTAGCCATCTGCACTAAAACAGTCATAACTCAAGTTATATAACTCCAATGGACATGAGCTAAGATAATTTAGAAATCTTATGAAAAGCACAACAACTCATTTATAAGCACCTAAGCATGAATCACAAGTTAACTAGATGAAACAATCCAAACATTCAGATCTGGACAGAATGTAGGAAAAACTTGACAGCAATCTTACAACAGCCATATCTCCTAAACTATTAAGCCTATGGCCATGCAATTTGGTGACAAGCTAGATTAAGATGTTATCTACAACTTTGATATAGGACACTTTTACAGCAAACATCATTAATTTAGTGAAACCATGCACACCACAGAGACTGCCCATGGATGATAATATTAACACTGTTTATCCTTTGCTTTGTATATGTATAGCCTAGGTATATGTTTAGGTGGTGTCATGCACACATGAATCATGGCTCCAACTTTCAGAGATGGATCCTAACATTAATATGTGAGCAAAGGTTGGAAAGTTACATGCATGCAAACAATAGTTTGCTAACTATGTGTTAAGCCAGTTTCTATTTCTAATTAACTAGGTGAGAGCAAGATAAATAGGAATCTTCATATTTTATATGAACACATGACAATATTAGACATACACTGGTTACTACAACATATTAGCAAAGCCAGGGAACCATCTCTTCCGTTTTTACACACATGCAGTCCATTAGCATATTGACATATTAATCTAGACTGCAACAACAGCTGGTTACTTGGACCATAACTGAAGCTATACTCATCCAAAAGATACGAAACAAGATAATCTAGAAAGCTTATAAAATTTCCTACCAATCATATTTAAACATATCTACATGAATCTCAAGTTAACATGGTCAAATTAATGCATTTCTCAAATCTGGTCCCGAGATTTCAGAGAACACCTATTTCTGAAACTGAACTTTGCACAGCCATAACTCCTAATCCATTTTACCAAAAATCATGGAAATTTAACACAAGCTATATATATAAGTTATCTACAACTTTTATATTATACCCATCTACAGAAAACATGGTTTATATCACGAAAGCATTATCACAACAGGGACTGCTTCAGCAGCCATTCAGCATAGCTAGACATACACTCAACTGCTGAGTAATTAAATCATAACTAGAGCTACATAACTCCAACAAACATGCAACAAGACATTTTGGAAAGCTTATGAAATTATCTACCTTTCATCTTTAATCACCATAACATGATTCATAAATTACAAGGGTCAAACATACACCTTTACAGAATCTCCTCTAGGAATTTCAGAGAGCGACTATTTCTGAACCCAACTTTAAACAGCCGTAACTCCTAAACTACTAAGCCAAAAATCACGAAATTTTAACAGAAGCTAGATCATGCAATCCTCTACAACTTTTGTATTGACCAAACCTACAGAAAACAAGATTTAATTTACGAAATTATCACACCAACAGAAACTGCGCATGCAACCAAATTTCAGCAGATTAGTAAATGGATCCCACACTTGCTTGGCTACCATTTGAGCACACATTCAGAGTTATCAAAGACTTCTAATAGACATGAACAAAATTACACATTCAGTCACATAGCAAGCATAAAAGAAAAAACGAAAATCATCTCCCACTTAACCCTAGGTTGCTGCTGTCGGCATTGCTGGACCTGCTGCTGTTCATGCGGAGGAGAGAGGGCAGGGCGCCATGGTTAGGGTTTGGGGCTCCATGGAGCTCTTGCTGCTGCAATGGAGATGGAGAGGAAAAGGGTTTCCATGGGGGAGGGATTGAAGGCTTCTAGGGTTTCGGCTGCATCTCGCTGCTCCCCACTGATTCAGCCATGGAGGAGAGGGTTGCTTCTCACCATGGGAGGAGAAGGGAGGGGCGGCCAGAGCTGCTGCTCTGCTGCCTGGTCACCATTGTTGTTGGTTCCTGCGCCCTTCAACGAGGGAGGAGACGAGGCAGGAGAAACAGAGGGGAGCCAAGGAGGGGAGCTTCTGCCCTGCAGCTTGCCGTCCATGGAAGGAATGGAGGAGGAAGGGAGAGGGGAAGCTCCTGCCATGGAGAAGAGCAGCAAGGAGGGAGAGAGGGATCGCTGGAATCAGAGGAGGGGCAGGAGGCGTGTGAGAGAAGGGAGGGTGCTGCCCTTTTTATTTCTTTTTAGAGACCCTCTTCCAAAATTAATTCTCCCGCAAAATTTTTTCACTATTTTCCGAAATCACGA
This sequence comes from Coix lacryma-jobi var. lacryma-jobi, assembly GCA_009763385.1. Taxonomy (NCBI): domain Eukaryota; kingdom Viridiplantae; phylum Streptophyta; class Magnoliopsida; order Poales; family Poaceae; genus Coix; species Coix lacryma-jobi. Next base: position 81,784,620 of record CM019824.1, on the reverse strand, counting down.
TCCGGGTCCAAACGAATTCCGATTTCGACGAAACATATTCTGTTGTCATTGTCTCGATGAGTACTCCGACTTTCATTACAGGCACTTAGTCAAATTCCCAATGGTTTGCCCGGTAACGATCGTCGACGGCAGCTTCGCGGCGACCGAAATTCCAATTTCGCAGTACAGACAACCAATTTCCGGAACCTGAAAACTGCACTGTGCTCCGTCTTGCGAGCTCGTTTTTACTATTTTCGGCACCGATCCAGGTCTCGGCCATAAAACGAAATTTGTTCCTCTCGATTTGTACTACAACTTTCGTTTAAGGCGCACTGACATGCGAACATCAAGAAATACCGTTCAACGCCGGTGAAAGTAGTCACCCGGTAGGATCCGATTTAGGGTTTCTCGTCGGTCGGAATATTTTCTGGCCATCTGCTCCACACGGGACTATCATAACTTTTGGTCGTGAGTTCATATATAGTTCACTGGGCATAATTGGGACACTTGGTTGAATTCAAATGATTTTCTTCATTGTCACTCGACCTACCATATTTGTGTTGAACTGACTGCTTAACCGACGGCGAACACCTGGGGTGTTACAGCCCTCCCCCCTTAAAAGAATCTCGTCCCGAGATTCTGGACGAAAGACTTTTCAAGGGAAGAGAAGCATAGCACCCATCCTTAATCACAGGCTATTAACAGCTCAAGATTCCGACTTCTCGACAGAACAGAAACTATTACAAACAGAACAACTTTCCGATCTTTCATGTCATTTTCCAATCACTAGCTCTTGATGGAAGAATTGTTCTTCACTGATTTCCATTGAACATTGAGGTGCACTCACAATATCACTGTCGGGTTAAAAGGAAACCAAAACTGCATTATTACTTTGGGAGCAATCCAAAATAATATTACTTCAAATATTGGATCTTCGTCCGATGGGGACCATAGCAAAAATACATCCTTGCTAAGGTCAGGAACTGACTGACGGCAACCACTGTGAATGTCTGATTAATCAGATACCAATCGATGGAAAAGCTATGTAAGGTTTCATGTGTGCAATTCTCTTTCTCTAATGATAACACTACTTATCTGAATATGATAAAGAGAGCAGTGAATGTGATAGCTGGCTCTACCAAGTCCATGTTTCCACTGATCCTTCTTTACAAAATTCTCAGCCCAAACAACGACAGTCACTCAGGTTGAATTTGATGCGACTTCTTGGGTAAAAACACCAGGTTACTAAATCTTTGTATTACCAAGCAGATCAATATCATTCTTCTTCATGGCGTAGTTGCAACTTAGTGGAACTGGATTGCTGGACTACTTGGGTCATAGAGTGATCTTATTAAATTTACTCAGCACTGCAGGAACACAATCTGAATTCTGCCGTTCGACACTTCAACTTGCCATCAATCTGCACTTCCAAAAGTTGATTTTTGGTAGAACACCTTGACTGCTCAAAAAAAAATAAGAGACTGATTCAGAATGTCCTTTCTGGCTTCATCCAAAATAGGCTGGAATAATTCCTTCCATAGTACTCAATGTATTACCAGACAGTCCTTACTCCCAGTATAATCCTAACTTGAGTTACTAGGTAGGTATAATATCTCGTATTACCATTGAATTTTTTTTTCCAAGAGAGAGTTGGCTGGAACATGTCAGAGACTTGGATGTACGAGTGCCACAAACAATATTAGTTGGTTTACAGACTTCTGGCTTAACATTGTTCTGTGAGACATAGCCTTCATAGCTACCAAAGAGTCATTTATGAACTGAGGATTAGCTTTTCACTAGCAGAAACTCATCAGTTGTCTCTCAACACTAAAAGCTTCAAGATTTCAGCTTTTTACTGCAAGCACTGTCACATATTAATGCACATGATCACCACCAAAGTCAGTAGAGAATCAGACATATCTAGAAAGGTTGGGTTGACTACAAGATCACCATGCAGATAAATGTATCAAGTTCAGGCAACAAACTTCTGGACCTCAGGGATCTGGTTCAATAACATACCGTTTCCGTTACTCATCCTTCAGCTGAGACTTGCCCACTTTTAAGAATTCAGTGCCACCTTGCTTCACTATGATCATATAGGTCGCTCGGTCTTTGCTGTTGATCAAACAGAGTCCTTTGTCTACCACCTCTTACAGTCTGTTACTGCTTTCCTCTTTGACCGATTCTTGAAAAGTCAATCCTTCTTGCCATATTCAGAAAGAAAGTCTGCCTTATTCGAGCCGACATAAGGATTTTTCTGAAGGAATATAGGAGATAACAAGGAGAAGCTTCATGAAAGATAACACATTGGTGTAGTTCTATAATAGATCTTGATTATAACCCACGGTACCAGCGCGTGCCGAGCAGCACAAACTTGTGTCGGCCGCCACAAGAGGCTCTCGGTTTCATCGCGGCACCATTAGTTCTTAACCAAGACGCTATTACCGAATCCACAACCAGTGAGGAATCCCACATGATGCAGATAAATCTTGCATGGATAGACGTCACACGCAAGGCATAAGTTGGCAAAACAAGAATAATTACAAGGTTTGGAAACCAACAAGGAGGTGATTTCAAGAACAGAACATGGCACAAGACAACAAGAATTTGTCTGGTGCACATCAAGGTCATGACAAGACGAAAGATTTCATGAGCTTGATTTGGCCAAGCAGCAACAAAGGAGCAACCGAGGGGATACATGGTTTTGGGCTTGGTCTCGACAACTGGGCAACACAAGCTATGGTCAAAGGCTGAGGTTAACAGGAACTAAACTTGGCTGGTCAAACAAACAAAAGTTGTTACAACAAAAAAAAGGGTACCCAACATCTATGGCTTTGGCAACACTTAAGACCAAACTTGGGTCTACAGGTTGGTTAAAGGCATGGCTACACAACAAGCATAGACATAACACGGTTCGGGAATCTAGGATTTGGAAGGTTAGCTAGGGCCAACTGGTCTAACAAAGGGCATGGACAGGCCTAGGTACATGTTTTTGGCACAAGCATCCTAGGCCATCAATCTAGACACACAACGTAAGCCTTTAAGCAACAAGGGTTCAACTAAAGGCATCTCGAAAGGTCAGGAGGGCTTGGGCACGATTCTAACCGAAGGCTGACAAACCACTCAGGCACTCACCGAGGACAAAGTGTTTGACTAACTAATGCATTACTTAGATAACAGCACATCTACACACAGCCTTAACGAGCATTTGGAGCACACAACCAATTAGCTAAAGCAACCAACACTAACCAACAAGCTCAAACAAGACAAGCATCTGTCTCTGGCACACAAGCAAACATCGACATGCAAAACAGGGTGAACAAAGGTTGTCATTATTTTATTTCTTGTTTACTAGATTGGAGCACAACTCTATATCTATGAGCAAGCATACTAAGCAAACTAGAGCATACTTGTTTGTTAACTATAAGCAATTCAAAATTTTAAGATACAGCTCACTTATCTAGCACATGAAGCTATCCATCAAACAACAAGCTCATGCATAGTCTATATTCCAAAAAGGAGTAAACAGACACGAGGTAGCAACAACTAACAAGCAGCATGCAACATCTTGATTTTAGGGTACAATCAAGCGTAATCAACAGTTTAAACATTCTAATCATGTTAGAAAAGCTAAATTGCAGCCACTTCAATTAGTTGCAAGCTTTTAGTTTTAACAAGCATATAAGCTAATATAAATCAAAGCTAGATTAGAGAGCAATTACAAGGCATGGTGCACATGGAAACATAATTCTAGGCATAACCATGTATAAAAATAGTTTACATACATCCCGAATATGTTAGAGAGGTCCATGGGTTACCCAAATTAAATTTCTTACATGCACTTATTAATTTACCTACTTTAGCAAGGTGAGACATAGAGCTGTTTCAAACTATTCCCAGAGAATTTTAGGAAGATTATGGCGGCTCACTCATGTAGTTAGTAGGTTATTACTAGCACTTCACATATTTGAGAAAGTAAAATAGCCTACACAATTCTAGCAAGTAACATGCTCAAAACAACTTAAACAGGTTTATGCTATTTAATGTTGTTAAACAATAAGTTTTACATTTTTCTTGCAGCAACATGGATACTAGTGAGGTATGAAAATTGATTTCACAAACTTCTAAACCATATAACTCTAGTTCTCATGTTTGCAAGAACATAAGCCTGAACAAAATTTCATTATTATAGCATGAAAAGCAACTAAACAACAGGTTTTAGTACATTCCATGCTAAAGTATACTAAAGCTAAACAAAACTAGAATTACATATTTAGGAAGCACTTAGCGTACCCAAACAAAACTGCATACAACAGTCTCAAACAACAAGTTTTATTTGTTTCTTTAGATGGAGCATTTCCAAACAAAACTATCTTAATTGTGTGACGGAACCTCCTGGATTATTAGGGCCCACGTGTACTTGTCCTTGTCCTACAGACCTCGGACAAACATACACTGTGCCCAATAGCCCAAAAGACCCATCACGTGTCATCGGGTAACCCGACTCATTCACGTTTCCTCGCACTCCCAGGATCATTGCAAGAGTCATTGCAGTATTACAACATTTCACAAATAATATACATCAGAGAATAAAAGTGCGGAAGTATTATACCATAAGTTTTACAAACCAGATGTTCAAACTCATACCATTATTACAAACCAAAGTTTTGAACTTTACCCTAAGTAGTGGAAGGAGCATTAATAAAACCATATTTCACAAAAACAACCCCGCCTAAGGGTTGCACTACTCCTCCCCGGACACATCCTCCTCAACGACGGTCACGCAACAAGCCTCAAAACAAGGCTGCTCGTGAGCGTCACCTGCAACAGTGGATTAACAAACCCTGAGTACAAAGGTACTCAACAAGACTGACCCGACAAGAGAAGAGAAGAACAGATATGCTGGCTTGGGTAGGCTCAACATCATTTTTCATTTGCATAAAAGCTTACTAAAGTAGTTCTAGATCCAAATTTTACTTAATCATTAGAATACTTGATAAGAACTGAAAATAAATCATTACTGAGAGAGCATCATTATTCTTTCTTAAACCAAAACCCTTTTCATTCTACGGTGCGGGTCGAAAGATTGAGTCTCCTTAACCGAGGAGCACGACGATTCGAATCGATTCAACCAGATCTGGGAGTTTTCCACGATCATACGATATATGTAGACCCTAGATCACACATATACCAACCCCAGCCTCGGATCCTCCAAACAAGACCGGGTCCGCGCCACCCGAGAGTACTTGTACACCTCCAATCCGGGACTTCGACCCACGAGGGTAGCTAGTACTCCCGCCATCTCTCCACTCCCAGTGCGCGATTAGCCGTTCTCATTTAAGAATCACCAAGGCAGGGCTTACCGTAGCATATGATCGGTACTTCACAGTTTCTCAATCTAGCAGGCCAACAACGGTTAACCCTAATCGACACATCCGGGTTACCCTGCATCTAATCCGAGGATCGACACAGGTGCCCGTCTGGTCTTAACCATCATTCTTTTTCGTTATCATTCCAAGACGATAAGCATTAAAACATTTATCGGGAGCGTGAGAAAGCAAGGCTGAGCATTTCTATCCTTTGCATAAAACAGGTATCAAGGAATGATATATCGATAACAAGGTTGATCATGCATCAACAGGTGAAAAGCATTTATTTGATAAACATTTAATGCATCAAGTTATCGAAAGTAAGTGTAATTGTAAATCCAAGGAAATGGTTAAATGAACCGGGGCTTGCCTTCGTTGATCGGGAGAATCTGGAACTCCGGACAACTGGGGTCAACTAGACACTCTGAACTTTCTGGATCAAACTCGCCTGGACACTCAAACACTTCCGAAGCTACACGATAAAATAGCATATGCTTCATGAGATGCTCATGTCATGATCATGGTAAGAATGGAAATTACATTTGACTTGCAACACTTTGCCCCCACGGTAAAGTTGCAAACCAACAAACAAACTTATAAACATACATGGTTACAAAGAGTGACTCTTATCTACATCATCCAGCAGATCAAGATAATTTACTTATCTTAATCTTTTAAAACTACTCAAATGAACTTGGGATTTATGTTATATACCATTATTTAACCACAAAGAAAGCAATTTTTTTATTAGCCGAAACTAAGTTGTGTAACTAACTATGTTCAAATTAGTTCAAACTTGGTACACAGATTGGTTATGATTCATTAAGTGCACAACATAAATTTCAGCATTTTTGGAGTTACACTTGATTTTATAAAAATCATTGAAGGCTTATTTAAGAATCAAAAGGCATAAACTCACTGTAAAACATAATACAGAAACATGTATATATTATATTTTTCATAAAAACTACACATTTCATAGAACCTGCACAAAAATTTTCATAATTTTTGGCTCAACAGATTAATTCATACAAAAATAACAACACTAGCATTACTATGCACATAACAGGAAAAAGATTAAACGTTTGGAAACACAAAACTCTTGATGGGCCGAAACTGGCCCAAACGGCCCACCTCCGGCCTACGGCATCAGACAGCCGGACTCTATGTGTCAGCATCCTCTATCATCGCTTCGCGCCGAGGCCCACGGATATCCGTCTCGGCCGAGGCCAGCGGATCTCCGTCTCGGCCGAGGCTAGCAGCTCTCCGTCTCGGCCGAGGCTAGCAGCTTTCCGCCTCCGCCTCGCCCGAGGCCTTCTCCGCCTCCGCCTCGCCCGAGGCCTTCTCCGCCTCGCCCGAGGCTCTCTTCGGCTCGCCCGAGACCTGCGCCCGGTAGCCTCGACTCTTCCTCCGTCTCGCCCGAGACCTTCCCCGTCTCGCTCGAGACCCTCTCCGGTTCGCCCGAGGCTGGCAGCCAAAAGCTTTGACCGAACACGCACCCGCGTTGACCGGCCTCCAACCTTAACACCGGCGAGGTCTCCGACGACGGTGAGGCTTTCCACTAACTCGTCTGGGTCCCGCGCATCACTTTCACTCCTCACTGACCCCAGCACCCCACGGTCTCGTTGAACCTTCAAACTTCCTCCCTCGACCTCTCTCTCTACCCCGACGACGACACAAGCGGACGCGGAGGCACGGCGACGGCACGCCGGCCAACTGGAAGCTCTAACGAGCCAACGAACAAGCGCATCAGCACCAGAGGCTCACCACGACTCTAGTGAGCTAGGTTCCCGAAGCTGACGTGGCTCCGAACGGTGATGACGACGACGGCGGCGGATCTCAGCGTTGCGGCTCAACGGCGATGACCTGTTCCGGCTGAGACAGAGGGAGACAAGGTCAACGACCTGGTGCTAGAGCAGCAGCAACAGATAAGGAAGAGAAAACTGGGCTCAGGTGATGACGATAGGGCTCCGAGCTTGCTGACCACGGTGGCGGCGGCGATGTAGGTGTTCGGGACCGGAGACGAAGACGACGACCACGCCGGGCGACTGCGGAGGTGAGCGAGGCTGCTACCTAGCTCTATGACTCCGCAACGACGAGGCGAACACGGTGACGTGGTTGAACAGAGCGAACGAGCGCTCAGGTGGCCGGCGTAGGCAAGCAGAGGAACGACGGCGACGACGAGCGAACAGAGGAGAAAACGAAACACGGAGCTTTCCGTGGTATAAGAAGGACGAAGGAGAGGGCGGCGGCGTGAAGAACTTGCGCACGCAGCGGCCAAGCAGCTCGCTGGCGCGACGCATGCGCCCCAGCGCGAGCACGGCCCGAGCGGCGCAGCTCGCTGGCGAGCTCTGGACGGTTCCCCCCCCTTTGCACTGTTCCTTGCTCTCTCCCCCTTTCTGAAGATTTAAAATTACTTTTGAAACCCAAACTGCACTTCAAGTTTTGCCAACATATGGAATGTAGAGTTTGAAAAGTTGTACAACTTTGCTTTAACACCCTATGGCTAAATTCAACTGGAAATAAGTCAAACTGACCAAAACAGTTCAAACCCAAATTAAATTGAGAATTTGAAAAGGGGACAGATTTAGGGTTTTGTATTAGAAGCAAAAATACTTTTGATTTTGCAATAATACTTGAAAAATGGTCAATGTATAAAATGTCCCTTTTGAAATTCTCTAAAACTTTTATGTAAACCTCAAACTCAGATTTCAAATAATTTTTGAAAAGCAAGTTCAGAATCAAAAGGGGACCATTCCCAGGGTTTGAATATATTCAAAATTACTTGGAATTTTGTACAGAAACTTTGAAAACTTTAAATACCAAAGTTGTACCTCTTCTCAAGATCTACTAAAAAGCTTTTAGGGTCAGCCCCTAAATATGCACAGATTTTGAGTTAACTGAAAAGGGCTAATTAACTTATATAGAAATTAATGATTTTCCCATTTTTAAGCTAAAGAACTTTTAGCTCCTTTTGAGATGTTGAACTTGGATTCATGCCTTTACATGACTCTAGCCAAAAGGGAATGAACACAAGTTACTTCATAATGACATTCCAAAATAGGATTTTGAGCTACCTCACAAGCAATAACAAAATGCTCACACATTAAGAATTAAACTCATTTTAGTGGATGCATCTCAAGTGAGCTAGCATATACTGCTATGGAATGGAATGCTTATGATGGCATGACAATATTTTATTCATGTAAACACCTAAGGTGTTACATCCTTTCCCCCTAAAAGAAATCTCGACCCGAGATTTCACCTCAAACTAAACTAATTACTAAAGTTGTGGGGTACGGGGATAAAGATTACAAACTTTTTACAAAACTGGAAACAGGTTCTATTGTCAACCTCTTTCACTGCCCTGACTGTATGGTCGCATAAAACTCAGGAAACTGTTCTATTAGAAATTCCTCGGTTTCCCAAGTTGCTTCCTCCTCAGAATGCTGACTCCATTGAACTTTATAGAACCTGTGAGTGTGTCGTCGAGTTACTCTATCTCGCTGATCAAGAATTTTGATGGGACATTCTGAGTATGTCATATCAGGCTCAAGTTGTACCCCTTCAACATCAACCACTTGGTCAGGAACTCGTAGACACTTCTTCAGCTGAGAGATGTGAAACACATTATGAATCTCTGATAGATGAGCTGGTAGTTGAATACGGTATGCCACTTTACCACATTTAGCCAGAATTTGAAATGGCCCAATGTAACGGGGAGCAAGTTTTCCTTTGACCCCGAAACGATAAACACCCTTGGTGGGTGACACCTTTAAATACACAAACTCTCCTTTGGCAAACGTCAAAGGTCTACGCCTTTTGTCTGCGTAGCTTTTCTGTCGAGATTGTGCTATTTTCATATTCCTTTGTATGAGTTTGACTTTCTGTTCAGTCTCTTGAACTAGATTGACACCAAAGAACCATCTTTCACCAGGCTCGGACCAATGTAAAGGAGTCCGACACCTTCTGCCATATAAAGCTTCAAATGGTGCCATACGGATACTCTCTTGATAGCTATTGTTATATGAGAACTCTGCTAATGGTAAGCACTCATCCCATTTAAACGGAAAGTTAAGAGCACACGCCCTGAGCATATCCTCTAAAACTTGATTTACTCTTTCAGTCTGACCATCTGTTTGTGGGTGGTAAGCTGTACTGTGTAAGAGTTTAGTGCCCAGAGACTCATGTAGACTTTCCCAGAATTTTGAAACAAACTGAGTACCCCTATCTGAGACAATAGTCTTAGGAACTCCATGCAGACTCATAATCCTCTGAAAGTATATCTTGGCATATGTGGACGCTGAGTAGATGGTCTTGACTGGTATGAAATGTGAAACCTTGGTTAGACGATCTACTATGACCCAAATAGAATCGTAGCCCTTAGATGTTCTTGGTAACCCAACAATAAAGTCCATACTGATGTCCTCCCATTTCCAAGTAGGAATTGACAATGGCTGTAGTTCACCAGCTGACTTAAGATGAATAGCTTTGACTTTCTGACAAGTATCACATCTGGCTACATACCTTGCAATCTCGATCTTCATCTTAGTCCACCAGAATCTTTGCCTAAGATCCTGGTACATTTTTGTACTTCCTGGATGAATCGCAAATGGGGTAAGATGAGCTTCATCCAAAATCTGCTTCCTCAATTCAGGATTCTTCGGAACGACTAGTCTGTCCTTGAACCAGACCACTTCTGTTTCATCGACTCGGAAACACGAAGTTTTGTCTGCTTTGACTTTCTCTTTGAGGTGAACAATACCTTTGTTTTCTTTCTGAGCAGCTACAATCTGATCTTTGATAGATGACTGAACTGATATATTAGACAAACTGCCCTGAGTGATCATCTGAATACCCAGTTTTTCTAACTCGGAACAAAGAGTAAGATCTACTGGTCTGACAGTGATACAGTTGCAACGAACCTTCCTACTAAGAGCATCAGCTACCACATTTGCTTTTCCGGGATGGTAATGCACCTCTAGATCATAATCCTTGATTAACTCTAACCACCTCCGTTGCCTCATATTTAACTCTGACTGAGTGAAGATATATTTCAAACTCTTGTGGTCGGTGTATATGTGACACGTGTTGCCCAGAAGGTAATGACGCCAAATCTTTAAGGCGTGAACAACTGCTGCTAACTCTAAGTCATGAGTTGGATAATGTTCTTCATGACGTTTCAACTGTCTGGATGCATAAGCTATCACTCTGCCCTCTTGCATTAAAACACAACCAATCCCGATACCAGAAGCATCACAGTACACATCAAACGGCTTCTCAATATTGGGTTGGGCTAAGACAGGAGCTGTAGTTAAGAATTCCTTTAGCTTCTGAAAAGCTTTTTCACATTTATCCGACCAAACAAACCTGACCTCATTCTTCAACAACTGAGTTATAGGTTTGGCAACTTTGGAGAAGTCTGGAATAAACCTGCGGTAATAACCTGCCATACCCAGAAAACTGCGAACTTGATGAACAGTTCTGGGAGATTCCCATTCAAGAATTTCTTGCACCTTGCCTGGATCCACAGCTACACCTTCAGCTGATAACACATGACCCAGAAATGGAACTTTGTCTAACCAGAACTCACATTTACTAATTTTTGCATAAAGCTGATGGTCTCTCAGACGACCCAACACTACCCTGAGGTGTTCAGCATGTTCTGGTAGAGTCTTGGAATATATCAGAATGTCATCAATGAATACTACCACAAACTTGTCTAGCTCAGGCATGAATACGGAATTCATCAGGTACATGAAGTGAGCTGGAGCATTGGTCAACCCAAAGGACATGACCAAATACTCATACAGGCCATATCTGGTGGTGAAAGCAGTTTTAGCAATATCTTCCGGCCTTATCTTTATCTGATGATACCCAGATCTCAGATCTATCTTGGAAAATACCCTAGCGCCCGCGAGTTGATCAAACAGAAGATCAATCCTCGGCAAAGGGTACTTATTCTTTACTGTCACTTCATTAAGTGGACGATAGTCCACACATAGCCTCAATGTTTTGTCTTTCTTTTTGACAAACAAAGCAGGACAACCCCATGGCGATGAACTAGGTCGGACATAACCTTTATCAAGCAGTTCTTGCAACTGAACTTTTAATTCGGCCAATTCCTTAGGTGGCATTCTATAGGCTCGTCGAGATATTGGTGCTGTTCCGGGTTTTAGCTCTATACTGAACTCAACATCCCGGTCTGGTGGTAACCCTGGCAAGTCTTCAGGAAACACATCCGGAAACTCACAGACTACTGGAATATCTTGAATTTCTTTAACAGCGGTTGCACAGACACTGCCGCACATCTGTTCAACGGTTTTCTTGGGAATTGGAAGTTGAATGAAAAGCTCAGAAGTACTATTAGGTATGATCAACCTGACTGTTCTATGTAAGGCATCTAATACTGCCTTCTGCTGGTACATCCAGTTCATTCCTAGGATCACATCTATATCCTGATCCTTGATTACTATCATACTAGTGGGATAAGTATGCCCGGCAAATTCTACGGGCACCTGATGCACCACTTCCTTTGTATACAAACGACCTCCCGGTGTGTGTATAAGGAAATTTTCCTTAGCTTCCCCAACAGGTATATGATGCTTTTCAACAAAACTCTTACTGATAAAGGTATGCGATGCACCTGAATCAAATAATAATACAGCAGGATGGTGAGCAACTGAAAACATACCCATCATGACGGGTTCCCCTTCAGGAATATCTGCCGCTTGTGCATAATATACTCGGCCAGTTTTCAGAACGGTCTTATTCTTCTGATTATTATTGTGGCCTTGATTCTGCTGTGGCGGTTGCTGTGGTCGCTGTTGGGAATTCTGACCACTTGGCCCTTGTGGAGCATTTGAAATGCTCTTTCGGGGATACGGGCAATTACGGGAGAAATGGCCCGGTTTTCCACAGTTATAGCATGGGTAATTATGATTCTGGGGAGTCTGGGTTCGAATGCCAGGGGCATTCGGCTGTCGTGGATAATTAGAGTTTACAACAGTCTTGGCAGATGACTGCTGTGAGCTAGTTTGTTGTTGCTGGGGTGGACGGTACGGTAGACGGTTATGCTGGACTGGATGGTATATGATACGCTGGCGCTTCTTATTGCCACCAAACGATCCAGTGGAACTCCCACCCTTCCTCTTTTTAGCTTCGAGATGCTTGAAATGCTTCTCTTCTGCAGATATAGCTTTATTCACCGCATCATTGAAGGAAATATTATCATCACACATTGCCAGCATCTTCTGCATCTTCGTATTCAGCCCCCTCATGAAGCTACTGCGCTTCTTTTCATCGGTGTTCACATGATCTAAAGCATACTGGGATAGATGATTAAACTTGCCAATATACTGCTGTACTGGCTGATCCCCCTGCCTGAGGGCTAAGAACTCTTCAGTTTTCATCCGCATCACACCTGCTGGAATGTAGTGAGCTTTAAAGGCTCTCGAAAACTCATCCCAGGTAACGCGGTGTCCAGGAGCTTGGGCAGCTTCAAAATTTGCCCACCAAGTTCCCGCAGCTCCTCTCAACTGTTGGGCGGCAAAAGCTGGCTTCTGTGTTTCAGTACAGTGAATTAGCTCAAACTTCTGATTCATTGTGCGAAGCCAATCTGCAGCTTCTAAAGGCTCCTCAGCCTTAATGAATACTGGTGGCCTGGTCTCTGTGAAGTCTTGATAAGTACTTTCCCGGGCCTGATGATGATGTCGGCCATGCTGTCCATATGGGGCATTCTGAACTAGGCCCTGCAGCAGACGTGCATTGTCTGTTGTGGCACGCATAAGTGCAGCAATAGCGTCTGCCAGCGTTGGTGGAACTGGGGGTGCATTGGGAACACCCTCCCCATCCTGAGACGAACCAGTCCCATCAGCGGCACGGGTACGAGGCATCTGTTCATAAACAAACCAAACTTTATTGATCTCTAGTTTATGATACAAAAACAACAACTGCTTACATACTCAGGTTACATTATTCATGCATAACCAAACTGATACATGATTCAACTAGCTTAAGATCATGTTAAACTAGACTACTACACAGCCCTTATCCCCTAGGGTTAAAGATCCACGCCTGACACTCTAGTGAGAGACGATTCACTCGTCACCCTCACTCTCACTATCGCTGTCATCAGCAGACTCAACCACATCAGGATCTTCCTCACTCTGCCCTTCTACCTCTCCATCATCAATGATTGTACCCATCTCATCTTCAGCTGCATCTTGAGGTGGAGGTGGATGGAGTTGATCATACAGCACATGAACTTCCTCATGTAACTGGTCATTGAATACTTCTATATCTGTCACATATGCCTCCAACTCATGCAGACGGGCTATCGCGGCATCTTCTCGCTGCCAGGCAGTGTTCCGTTCTTCAAACATCTTAGTCATGAGCTTTTCTGCATTGACTACACTTCTGTTGGCCCCCTCCAGCTTGAGTTTCATGCCTCCGGCTTTGGCAAGTGCTAAACTCTTCTCCCGAGAGGTGGTAGCCAACTGAGCTTTCAACTCATGAACCTCTGCCCGCAAGTCCTCATTGATCTCATGACTCCCACTGGACTCCTCCTCCTTGCGGGATGCGAGTTGGTGCCTGGGTACACCATGAGGACCTGTACTCTTGCGAGGTGTTTCCTTACCGCGTGGCATCCTAGTGAGATAAGATTTTGAATTAGGCAGATAAAGGAAAATACTTTTTGGATAGCAAGAAAGGATTGGATTCTAACCCTTACCCTACTAAACCATATACCACAAGTTAATTAAGCATGATGCATGAAGCGTACTTACGCATAAAGCATATAAAATTTAAATTATACTCCTTTATATATAGGAGTAAAAATTTAACAACAATTTCAAATTAAGGCTTAACTTAACATGCTGCTCCACTTAACAATATACGGTCTACTATTTAAGACAGAACATAGATCGAATAGCATGAACAAGGTAAGTCAAAAGAATTTTGGATCAAACAAGATTCAAATAATGTTGACTCAAATCATTTTGAAGTTTTGCAACAATACCACAAGACTGCTGCAATGATCGCTCTGATACCAGCTGTGACGGAACCTCCTGGATTATTAGGGCCCACGTGTACTTGTCCTTGTCCTACAGACCTCGGACAAACATACACTGTGCCCAATAGCCCAAAAGACCCATCACGTGTCATCGGGTAACCCGACTCATTCACGTTTCCTCGCACTCCCAGGATCATTGCAAGAGTCATTGCAGTATTACAACATTTCACAAATAATATACATCAGAGAATAAAAGTGCGGAAGTATTATACCATAAGTTTTACAAACCAGATGTTCAAACTCATACCATTATTACAAACCAAAGTTTTGAACTTTACCCTAAGTAGTGGAAGGAGCATTAATAAAACCATATTTCACAAAAACAACCCCGCCTAAGGGTTGCACTACTCCTCCCCGGACACATCCTCCTCAACGACGGTCACGCAACAAGCCTCAAAACAAGGCTGCTCGTGAGCGTCACCTGCAACAGTGGATTAACAAACCCTGAGTACAAAGGTACTCAACAAGACTGACCCGACAAGAGAAGAGAAGAACAGATATGCTGGCTTGGGTAGGCTCAACAGCATTTTTCATTTGCATAAAAGCTTACTAAAGTAGTTCTAGATCCAAATTTTACTTAATCATTAGAATACTTGATAAGAACTGAAAATAAATCATTACTGAGAGAGCATCATTATTCTTTCTTAAACCAAAACCCTTTTCATTCTACGGTGCGGGTCGAAAGATTGAGTCTCCTTAACCGAGGAGCACGACGATTCGAATCGATTCAACCAGATCTGGGAGTTTTCCACGATCATACGATATATGTAGACCCTAGATCACACATATACCAACCCCAGCCTCGGATCCTCCAAACAAGACCGGGTCCGCGCCACCCGAGAGTACTTGTACACCTCCAATCCGGGACTTCGACCCACGAGGGTAGCTAGTACTCCCGCCATCTCTCCACTCCCAGTGCGCGATTAGCCGTTCTCATTTAAGAATCACCAAGGCAGGGCTTACCGTAGCATATGATCGGTACTTCACAGTTTCTCAATCTAGCAGGCCAACAACGGTTAACCCTAATCGACACATCCGGGTTACCCTGCATCTAATCCGAGGATCGACACAGGTGCCCGTCTGGTCTTAACCATCATTCTTTTTCGTTATCATTCCAAGACGATAAGCATTAAAACATTTATCGGGAGCGTGAGAAAGCAAGGCTGAGCATTTCTATCCTTTGCATAAAACAGGTATCAAGGAATGATATATCGATAACAAGGTTGATCATGCATCAACAGGTGAAAAGCATTTATTTGATAAACATTTAATGCATCAAGTTATCGAAAGTAAGTGTAATTGTAAATCCAAGGAAATGGTTAAATGAACCGGGGCTTGCCTTCGTTGATCGGGAGAATCTGGAACTCCGGACAACTGGGGTCAACTAGACACTCTGAACTTTCTGGATCAAACTCGCCTGGACACTCAAACACTTCCGAAGCTACACGATAAAATAGCATATGCTTCATGAGATGCTCATGTCATGATCATGGTAAGAATGGAAATTACATTTGACTTGCAACACTTTGCCCCCACGGTAAAGTTGCAAACCAACAAACAAACTTATAAACATACATGGTTACAAAGAGTGACTCTTATCTACATCATCCAGCAGATCAAGATAATTTACTTATCTTAATCTTTTAAAACTACTCAAATGAACTTGGGATTTATGTTATATACCATTATTTAACCACAAAGAAAGCAATTTTTTTATTAGCCGAAACTAAGTTGTGTAACTAACTATGTTCAAATTAGTTCAAACTTGGTACACAGATTGGTTATGATTCATTAAGTGCACAACATAAATTTCAGCATTTTTGGAGTTACACTTGATTTTATAAAAATCATTGAAGGCTTATTTAAGAATCAAAAGGCATAAACTCACTGTAAAACATAATACAGAAACATGTATATATTATATTTTTCATAAAAACTACACATTTCATAGAACCTGCACAAAAATTTTCATAATTTTTGGCTCAACAGATTAATTCATACAAAAATAACAACACTAGCATTACTATGCACATAACAGGAAAAAGATTAAACGTTTGGAAACACAAAACTCTTGATGGGCCGAAACTGGCCCAAACGGCCCACCTCCGGCCTACGGCATCAGACAGCCGGACTCTATGTGTCAGCATCCTCTATCATCGCTTCGCGCCGAGGCCCACGGATATCCGTCTCGGCCGAGGCCAGCGGATCTCCGTCTCGGCCGAGGCTAGCAGCTCTCCGTCTCGGCCGAGGCTAGCAGCTTTCCGCCTCCGCCTCGCCCGAGGCCTTCTCCGCCTCCGCCTCGCCCGAGGCCTTCTCCGCCTCGCCCGAGGCTCTCTTCGGCTCGCCCGAGACCTGCGCCCGGTAGCCTCGACTCTTCCTCCGTCTCGCCCGAGACCTTCCCCGTCTCGCTCGAGACCCTCTCCGGTTCGCCCGAGGCTGGCAGCCAAAAGCTTTGACCGAACACGCACCCGCGTTGACCGGCCTCCAACCTTAACACCGGCGAGGTCTCCGACGACGGTGAGGCTTTCCACTAACTCGTCTGGGTCCCGCGCATCACTTTCACTCCTCACTGACCCCAGCACCCCACGGTCTCGTTGAACCTTCAAACTTCCTCCCTCGACCTCTCTCTCTACCCCGACGACGACACAAGCGGACGCGGAGGCACGGCGACGGCACGCCGGCCAACTGGAAGCTCTAACGAGCCAACGAACAAGCGCATCAGCACCAGAGGCTCACCACGACTCTAGTGAGCTAGGTTCCCGAAGCTGACGTGGCTCCGAACGGTGATGACGACGACGGCGGCGGATCTCAGCGGTGCGGCTCAACGGCGATGACCTGTTCCGGCTGAGACAGAGGGAGACAAGGTCAACGACCTGGTGCTAGAGCAGCAGCAACAGATAAGGAAGAGAAAACTGGGCTCAGGTGATGACGATAGGGCTCCGAGCTTGCTGACCACGGTGGCGGCGGCGATGTAGGTGTTCGGGACCGGAGACGAAGACGACGACCACGCCGGGCGACTGCGGAGGTGAGCGAGGCTGCTACCTAGCTCTATGACTCCGCAACGACGAGGCGAACACGGTGACGTGGTTGAACAGAGCGAACGAGCGCTCAGGTGGCCGGCGTAGGCAAGCAGAGGAACGACGGCGACGACGAGCGAACAGAGGAGAAAACGAAACACGGAGCTTTCCGTGGTATAAGAAGGACGAAGGAGAGGGCGGCGGCGTGAAGAACTTGCGCACGCAGCGGCCAAGCAGCTCGCTGGCGCGACGCATGCGCCCCAGCGCGAGCACGGCCCGAGCGGCGCAGCTCGCTGGCGAGCTCTGGACGGTTCCCCCCCCTTTGCACTGTTCCTTGCTCTCTCCCCCTTTCTGAAGATTTAAAATTACTTTTGAAACCCAAACTGCACTTCAAGTTTTGCCAACATATGGAATGTAGAGTTTGAAAAGTTGTACAACTTTGCTTTAACACCCTATGGCTAAATTCAACTGGAAATAAGTCAAACTGACCAAAACAGTTCAAACCCAAATTAAATTGAGAATTTGAAAAGGGGACAGATTTAGGGTTTTGTATTAGAAGCAAAAATACTTTTGATTTTGCAATAATACTTGAAAAATGGTCAATGTATAAAATGTCCCTTTTGAAATTCTCTAAAACTTTTATGTAAACCTCAAACTCAGATTTCAAATAATTTTTGAAAAGCAAGTTCAGAATCAAAAGGGGACCATTCCCAGGGTTTGAATATATTCAAAATTACTTGGAATTTTGTACAGAAACTTTGAAAACTTTAAATACCAAAGTTGTACCTCTTCTCAAGATCTACTAAAAAGCTTTTAGGGTCAGCCCCTAAATATGCACAGATTTTGAGTTAACTGAAAAGGGCTAATTAACTTATATAGAAATTAATGATTTTCCCATTTTTAAGCTAAAGAACTTTTAGCTCCTTTTGAGATGTTGAACTTGGATTCATGCCTTTACATGACTCTAGCCAAAAGGGAATGAACACAAGTTACTTCATAATGACATTCCAAAATAGGATTTTGAGCTACCTCACAAGCAATAACAAAATGCTCACACATTAAGAATTAAACTCATTTTAGTGGATGCATCTCAAGTGAGCTAGCATATACTGCTATGGAATGGAATGCTTATGATGGCATGACAATATTTTATTCATGTAAACACCTAAGGTGTTACAAATTGGCTTCACCCAAGGGGAGTTTCTTAGCTTAAAACATTGAACCTACAAGCTTAGCACAGTTTTGCCACACAAGCAGGATAACATTGCACAAGCCATTTAGTTACTACAAGACATTTAGACATAGGGGAAAACTTTGAACAGTTAGAAGCTTATTGTCTAACTACTCTTCTAACATTCAAGAAGCAAAGCAAGACACCACACCATCATGTTGAGCAAGACCACACACAATCATGATGAGCTAGCAAGGTGATCTAAACAACATCATACAGGTACTTACTTCTAGTCTAAACAAGCAATCACTTATCTAGACGATATGGAAACACTCATATAAAACCTTGCACACTACCAAACATCATAAGCAAGACCATATTACATCTAACTCAAGGCAACATACCTCATCAAACAGGAAATTTATTTCTAACTTTTACAAGCAATCTAGCACATCACATAGAAGCACTAGTTCACAACAACTTTACCATTACAGGAACAAAGGTGGGGAAGCATTTGTATGCTCAGACAACTATCAAGTTTTATGGTTACATTAGCCACACTTGACAACAAGTTGTTTATTATTAGAACAAGGGTGAGAGAAGCATGTTCATGAGCAATGCACAACAAGATGTATGCTCGTCCTATACGTCCTCACAAATTGCCAACCTGAGGTAGCAATCACATTCTAGGTCGGTGGCATAACACGCACTCTCGATATAACTAGTCGTCAACTATGCTTACGCATTCGAAGTTAGCGTACCTGCAGAAAATCTCATTTCAGCCCAGCCCACAGTATGAATATCATGCATTGCTGAAAGTAAATCTAATACTAACTTAGGCGCACACCCAGTATACACGTAAGTAGTATATGCACCAATCATAAAAGTATTACTCCCACAATTAAACACCTTCACCCGCATTCGTGTGCTTACGAGTACAGGTTCTAGTACCAAACTAGCTCTTCTCTAGACCAACGGTTGTTTGGTCATGCTCTCACAACTCACACTTACCTTAGCGTAGAGGCAATTGATCCATACATTACTATTCCGAAGAATAGCACCCATACAATTTCACCCTTGCCGTATGGACGACAGAAAACAACAGAAATTAAACATGATGCACGACCCCCAAGTTAGTACTTAAATAGCCACCTAAAAGTCCTAGTTGGGCATGCCTGGAGGTTGTCGCTAGCACATAGTTTACAAATTAGATTTTGACAAACTTGCCTACTAACTAAAGCTTTTTAGATAAAATAGGCTTTTCAGAACAAAACCTTGTTTTAAAACCATGCACATGACAGTATTATGCTTAACCTTGCTCTGATACCAGCTGTAACAGAACCGACCAATTTATAAGAGCACAAGTGCGAAAACCTCCGCCGAAGCAGCTGAATTAGCACACTTGAGCCCATATAAACCCGGTAGTCCGGAAATCTTGAAGGATTTCAAACATTTCAACACTCAGCCAAGATCGCATGGTCAAGCAAATACAAATCATGTCCACGGAGCTTTGCAACGGAAATAATATTACAATAGTGTTCACAAATAATAATACAAGTTGAGTTCCACTTAATTTTAGAAGAACAACATAGCTTTGAAATAAATACCATAACATAAGTTGAAATACTTTGCTAGCTTGAGTGACATCCTCCAACAACAGCATAAGAGAAGAAGTATGGAACTGCCGAGCCCACCGGCACTGGCCATCACCTTTCAGCAGGCCTAACCTTCACCTGCAACAAGGTGGGATAAACCCTGAGTACTCGAATGTACTCAGCTAGACTCACCCGTCATAAACCAGAAATAAAGTGACACCAAGGAGTATGCAAGGCTATATCTGGGGTTGGCTATACTTACCTTTTTGCATAAAAGCATTTTCATTATTAAATAATCATCATTAGAGTATTAGCAGTCAATTTTATGTAATTAACCTGATTACTAGATTTGCACCTGATCTAGAGCAATCACTTGGCTAATTACTCAAGCAAGAGTGACTATTTCATCAATAGCCTTTCAGATTCAGTACCATAACCATCTTTAGTTCCATAAGTTACTACGGTAACACATGCTCAGTCAAGTTACTCACTAACCAGGAGCGATGGCGATTATAATCGATTCCTACCAGCTGGGGATAAAAATGTCGCACACTCGCCCGACACACCCTGCCAGGTGGCCGTTGGCAACCACTTCAGGAGGTTCGAGAACCCAAATCGCGGGACGGCCATGGACCCTTCTACACCGAGGGTTATCTCAATGCCAGGTCGCTCAAGCTATTAACTGCCCACGGTCATGCCAGGTCGATCAGAATAGTTGCCCATGGTACATGTAAGGCCCTCGGTGTTAGGCGTCAACGTCTCCATCACCGGCTCGAAACACCTTACTCGGCTTCACGGGAGGTACCCGCACCTGCTCCGTTAAGTGATTGACGCGTTCAAAATGACTGAGGTGTGCCTTCGTCGGTTCCTAATCGACACAGACGGGAGACTACTAGCACACAGAACCCATGTCCTGCTGCTCCTACATCCCGCCCGGTCTCAAATTAATTATCACATAGTTATCTCCATGATAGCACCAGGCTAGTCATGATCAGTATCCACCTATATGCGGGAGACAGGAAATCACCCGACTTTTACCGGTCTAAGCAGGGCTAAGCATATAATCGAGCCTAGACCTAACAGGGATATCAGGATAATAATTGCAGGTGGACAAGGATAAGTAAGTAATGCATCAATGGTATCATTCAACTCCTATGACTTAATGCAACAATCATTATATGGACTTGATTGCATTTATAAAAGAATGGTAGGAGACTTAGAATGCTCCGGGGCTTGCCTGGAAAACAACACTTATTCTAGTGTTAGATGGCA
Source organism: Coix lacryma-jobi var. lacryma-jobi (assembly GCA_009763385.1). Taxonomy (NCBI): domain Eukaryota; kingdom Viridiplantae; phylum Streptophyta; class Magnoliopsida; order Poales; family Poaceae; genus Coix; species Coix lacryma-jobi. The sequence goes on along the minus strand of CM019824.1, from coordinate 81,763,144 downwards.
CCACTTCGGGATCATCGCTGCTCCAGGAACTTGCGGAGTTCGCCAACACCTTCTTCGGGATGGCCACCCAACACCATCTTCGTGTTGAGTCTCATCATCACGTCCGTCACTTGACGTTCTTCCATCTAGCGAACCTAGATATGCGATGCACAATGCATATGTATGAATGCTCATGAAGTAATACATTGATCACATAGCACAAGTAACTACTAGCAAGCACTGAGCACAAGAACTAATAACAAGCATCCATCATAGTTTTATATAAGCAATCGGGATAACTTAACTTAATTACTTCGTACCAAAGCACATTACAAATCTGGACAGCAGACAGCAGTCCACTAATTTAAACATAACTCAAGCTACAAACATCCAAACAGGGCAAACTAAGACTTTATGGAAAGATAACGAAATTGGCTACAACTTTGTTATTTACCACAAGAGCTAATTCAAAGGTTATCTAACTCAAAAATAGATAACTATGCAGCTCTGTCCAGCTGTTGGACAGCAGGACAGACAGAGCTTCAGAGAAGCATAACTCAAGATACAAACATCACATGAGCATGAAATTAGACATTCTAGAAACCTTACAAGATTATCTAAATCTTTCTTATTGTTATCTCAAGGTGAATCAATCATTAACAAGGTCAAACAATATGATTAGTGCAGCAATGTCCACACTTAGGTAGAACTAGCCACACATCACAACAGTAACTTAAGACAATCATAACTAAAGATCTATAATACCTGGGAACTTGCCCCTAGACTTTTTAGAAAGGTTATTAAGTTTTCTACAAATCATCTATAATCATCTTAAGATGATTCACAAGTAAATAAGGTCCAATTAACATAAATAGGCATCTCTGTCCAGACTTGGACAGATTTAGCCATCTGCACTAAAACAGTCATAACTCAAGTTATATAACTCCAATGGACATGAGCTAAGATAATTTAGAAATCTTATGAAAAGCACAACAACTCATTTATAAGCACCTAAGCATGAATCACAAGTTAACTAGATGAAACAATCCAAACATTCAGATCTGGACAGAATGTAGGAAAAACTTGACAGCAATCTTACAACAGCCATATCTCCTAAACTATTAAGCCTATGGCCATGCAATTTGGTGACAAGCTAGATTAAGATGTTATCTACAACTTTGATATAGGACACTTTTACAGCAAACATCATTAATTTAGTGAAACCATGCACACCACAGAGACTGCCCATGGATGATAATATTAACACTGTTTATCCTTTGCTTTGTATATGTATAGCCCAGGTATATGTTTAGGTGGTGTCATGCACACATGAATCATGGCTCCAACTTTCAGAGATGGATCCTAACATTAATATGTGAGCAAAGGTTGGAAAGTTACATGCATGCAAACAATAGTTTGCTAACTATGTGTTAAGCCAGTTTCTATTTCTAATTAACTAGGTGAGAGCAAGATAAATAGGAATCTTCATATTTTATATGAACACATGACAATATTAGACATACACTGGTTACTACAACATATTAGCAAAGCCAGGGAACCATCTCTTCCGTTTTTACACACATGCAGTCCATTAGCATATTGACATATTAATCTAGACTGCAACAACAGCTGGTTACTTGGACCATAACTGAAGCTATACTCATCCAAAAGATACGAAACAAGATAATCTAGAAAGCTTATAAAATTGCCTACCAATCATATTTAAACATATCTACATGAATCTCAAGTTAACATGGTCAAATTAATGCATTTCTCAAATCTGGTCCAGAGATTTCAGAGAACACCTATTTCTGAAACTGAACTTTGCACAGCCATAACTCCTAATCCATTTTACCAAAAATCATGGAAATTTAACACAAGCTAGATATATAAGTTATCTACAACTTTTATATTATACCCATCTATAGAAAACATGGTTTATATCACGAAAGCATTATCACAACAGGGACTGCTTCAGCAGCCATTCAGCATAGCTAGACATACACTCAACTGCTGAGTAATTAAATCATAACTAGAGCTACATAACTCCAACAAACATGCAACAAGACATTTTGGAAAGCTTATGAAATTATATACCTTTCATCTTTAATCACCATAACATGATTCATAAATTACAAGGGTCAAACATACACCTTTACAGAATCTCCTCTAGGAATTTCAGAGAGCGACTATTTCTGAACCCAACTTTAAACAGCCGTACCTCCTAAACTACTAAGCCAAAAATCATGAAATTTTAACAGAAGCTAGATCCTGCAATCCTCTACAACTTTTGTATTGACCAAACCTACAGAAAACAAGATTTAATTTACGAAATTATCACACCAACAGAAACTGCGCATGCAACCAAATTTCAGCAGATTAGTAAATGGATCCCACACTTGCTTGGCTACCATTTGAGCACACATTCAGAGTTATCAAAGACTTCTAACTGACATGAACAAAATTACACATTCAGTCACATAGCAAGCATAAAAGAAAAAACGAAAATCATCTCCCACTTCACCCTAGGTTGCTGCTGTCGGCATTGCTGGACCTGCTGCTGTTCATGCGGAGGAGAGAGGGCAGGGCGCCATGGTTAGGGTTTGGGGCTCCATGGAGCTCTTGCTGCTGCAATGGAGATGGAGAGGAAAAGGGTTTCCATGGGGGAGGGATTGAAGGCTTCTAGGGTTTCGGCTGCATCTCGCTGCTCCCCACTGATTCAGCCATGGAGGAGAGGGTTGCTTCTCACCATGGGAGGAGAAGGGAGGGGCGGCCAGAGCTGCTGCTCTGCTGCCTGGTCACCATTGTTGTTGGTTCCTGCGCCCTTCAACGAGGGAGGAGACGAGGCAGGAGAAACAGAGGGGAGCCAAGGAGGGGAGCTTCTGCCCTGCAGCTTGCCGTCCATGGAAGGAATGGAGGAGGAAGGGAGAGGGGAAGCTCCTGCCATGGAGAAGAGCAGCAAGGAGGGAGAGAGGGATCGCTGGAATCAGAGGAGGGGCAGGAGGCGTGTGAGAGAAGGGAGGGTGCTGCCCTTTTTATTTCTTTTTAGAGACCCTCTTCCAAAATTAATTCTCCCGCAAAATTTTTTCACTATTTTCCGAAATCACGATCCGGGTCCAAACGAATTCCGATTTCGACGAAACATATTCTGTTGTCATTGTCTCGATGAGTACTCCGACTTTCATTACAGGCACTTAGTCAAATTCCCAATGGTTTGCCCGGTAACGATCGTCGACGGCAGCTTCGCGGCGACCGAAATTCCAATTTCGCAGTACAGACAACCAATTTCCGGAACCTGAAAACTGCACTATGCTCCGTCTTGCGAGCTCGTTTTTACTATTTTCGGCACCGATCCAGGTCTCGGCCATAAAACGAAATTTGTTCCTCTCGATTTGTACTACAACTTTCGTTTAAGGCGCACTGACATGCGAACATCAAGAAATACCGTTCAACGCCGGTGAAAGTAGTCACCCGGTAGGATCCGATTTAGGGTTTCTCGTCGGTCGGAATATTTTCTGGCCATCTGCTCCACACGGGACTATCATAACTTTTGGTCGTGAGTTCATATATAGTTCACTGGGCATAATTGGGACACTTGGTTGAATTCAAATGATTTTCTTCATTGTCACTCGACCTACCATATTTGTGTTGAACTGACTGCTTAACCGACGGCGAACACCTGGGGTGTTACAGCTATTTTACTTTTACTCCATGGAAACTTTATTTTGATGGATCGGCTTGTAAAGAAGGTCAAGGAGTTGGTGTGGTCATTATTTCTCCTAGTGGCCAGAATTCGAAATGCTAAGCCGATTGGATTATTTTTGCACCAATAATCAAGCCGAATATGAAGCTCTGTTATTCGGTTTAGAAATTTTACGTTCCATGGAGGTCAGACATGTTGAGGCTTATGACGATTCCCTGTTAGTAGTACAACAAGTTGTTGGTGAGTTTCAATGCTTAGAGGGATCGTTAAATGTTTACCTTGACATGTGCCTTGATATCATTACTCATTTCACCGAATTCCAGATTCGGCATGTACCAAGGCATGAAAATCATAAAGCAAACATGTTAGCTCAGCAAGCATCTGGCTATAGTATCAGTAGACGCAATTTTCACATGAAGCCGATGCAACAGCATGCAGAAATATTGTCGGCTCACATGGCCGACCGGTTTGTTTTAAAACCAGTTCGGTCACCTTGCACTAGCGACCGGGTGCATTTTAAGCATGATCGGGTAAATGCTATGACCGACCAGGTTATTTATGAGCCAAGTCAGTTAATTCGTCCGATTGACCTGGTCGATCATGGAATGATTAATTTGTCTGAAAGAACTCTAAATCAGTCCAAATCAAGTTCTAATGCAAGAGGAACTGATTTAGAAGATTGGAGGACTCCCTTGATAAAGTATCTCAATGATCCAAGTGCTAAGGTTGATCAAAGTGTTCGGCGAAATGCATTTAAATATGTGTTGCACAATGATGAGCTTTACCGGAGGACTGCCGAAGACTTATTACTTAAGTGTTTAGGGTCTGATCAAGCAAAGGTGGCTATGGGAGAAGTTCATGAAGGTATTTGTGGTACACATCAGTCGGCGCCGAAGATGAAGTGGTTGTTGAGGAGAGCTGGGTTTTATTGGCCTACAATGATCGCCGATTGTTTTCGTTACTACAAAGGATGCGAAGAATGTCAACGGTTTGGAAATATACAGCTTGCACCTGCTGCTGTGCTTCATCCTATTATCAAACCGTGGCCTTTTCGTGGTTGGGGGCTAGATTTCATTAGCCAAATTCATCCCCCATCTTCAAAGGGACATCGTTTTGTTCTGGTCGCTACAGATTACTTCACTAAGTGGACTGAGGCGGTGCCTTTGAAGAATATGACACATAAGGAGGTAATTGAGTTTATTACTGAACATATTATACATAGATTCGGCATACCACAGACATTGACTACAGATCAGGAAACATCTTTTATCTCTAAAGAAGTATGGGATTTCGCCAAATTATATAAAATAAAAATGCTCAATTCATCTCCATACTATGCTCAAGCTAATGGCCAAGCTGAGTCTAGTAATAAGACTTTGATCAAGCTTATAAAAAAGAAGATTAAGGATAACCCAAGGAGGTGGCACGAGGTTTTGTCTGAAGCTTTATGGGCTCATCGTGTATCAAGACATGGTGCTATTAAAGTTACTCCTTTTGAGTTAGTATATGGGCAGGAAGCGGTGTTGCCCGTTGAGGTAAATCTGGATGCATATAGACTAGCTAAACAAAATGATTTATCTGTTGTTATGTATCATGATGCCATGATGGACAACATTGATGAAGTAACTGATAAGAGATTAAAGGCTCTTAAGGAGATGGAGAAAGACAAAGCCCGGGTTGCGAGAGCTTACAACAAGAAGGTGAGAAGCAAATCGTTCCAAGTGGGAGAATTAGTATGGAAATCTGTATTACCGCTTGGATCGAGAAGCAATAAGTTTGGCAAGTGGTCGCCAAGTTGGGAGGGTCCTTATAAAGTGATCAAAGTGATATTTGGGAATGCATATATGCTAGAGACGTTACAAGGTGAAAATCTCCCAAGGGCAATAAACGGGAGGTATTTCAAAAAATACTTTCCAAGTGTTTGGCAAGAAGCCTGAGTGCCTTCCAAGCAGTGGCCGATACATGTATCGCCCTTAGAACGGAAAATAGTCAGGATATTTTACCGAGTAACCGATGAGTTGGACATCGTTGTCATTTGGTTTGTTTTTAGGCTCTACCAAGGATCACCTAAAAATAGGGGGGCATATGTTGACACTCAAAAGTGTCACCGATAAGAATGAATTTAGAAGAAGTATTCAGCCTATAAGATTAGAGCCGAATTTGTCTTTTAGTATTGAAAGGTCGGATTTTCTAAGTGGGCCTAGTCATGTTCTAAGCTGAATGGGCCTCATTGTTTAGACTGCCGACCAGTCCTGCTAGGTCCGACCAGGTGATGCCGGTCGGAGGCCTTATAGTTGTTATGAATATTGAGCCTGGCGCTAATATGTGGGTCTTGCTCTTGTAAAGGACGTTTTGTTAATCAATATGGGCCGATAAAGTCCATTAAACCGATCTAGTCAATCCAAGAATTGGCGAGATCAGGGTTACCTTATTATGTCCGGATTGGATTCTATATTTTGATAGAGTCTGGATAGGAAACTTGGAGATTGCATCTGGAGATGTTTCGTATTGGGATAAGACCAGCCCCCTCTATATATATGAGACGATCATGGCCGATTGAAATATCCAACACCAATCGATCAAAATCAATCTACTATCCCTTTTACCCTTTTTCCCTTCTACCTTGTTGTTCGGCGCATCTCCCGGCGAGATTCGACGGCGTTCTAGGCGGCCTTGCTGGTCCTAGAACAACCTCTACGTGCTTCTCCCCGACGGGTCTTCCCGGGAGGAGTTCTAGAGTTACCAACACAGGAACCTAAAACCCTAGATCGATCAAAACCGGTATTTAGATCAGTTTTCGTTGGTTTAGCAAGGGTCCCTGCTGTCTCAGGTTGAAGTGCAACCTCTCCGGGCGTTCTAGCCCAGCTGGTGTGTGATTCGGATAACTTCCGACGTCAACAGAGGCGTCGTCTTTCATGTGGATCTTCCCGGGTGAAAACTCATGTCCAGTTCTCTAGTTGGGGGATGATGGCGTTTGCGGATGTCATTTTGTCGTTGGAGACGTCGTTCTGAGAAGATTCCTTGAGTTGTCGACTTCGGTGCCGGCAACGAGATGGTGACTCTTTTGCATATACGTTAGGTGCTTCATTCGTGCTGTTGCTAGAATACAACATCCAGTGTTTTCAAGGTGGTCGGTGTCCAACGATCTTTCAGTACCCTTATTAGGTCTGGCAGATGTGTGTGGCGGCATTATATCGACATTGGTGGTCATACTCTTGTCGAGACGTGGAGTCGACATCACGAAGCAAGTCATTTGTCGCGTAGAACTACTAGAGTTCATTGTTGGGATATTCTTTCCCTCTGTCAGTTTCTTTTATTTTAGTTTTCTCTATTGTAATAATTTGGCCTAATTCTACCTATTGGTAGATGAAGCCGAATATGAAATACTATCTTATATGTTAAAAAAGAACAATAGGATGGAATTGTTTATTTTGAAAGAATAGGATCAAATTGTTCATTACGGGGATGTTTAGCCATGCCAACAGTGGTGGCGCCACACTTTTGTGGTGGTGTTTTTGGACTATGGCTACCAATGATAAATCACCAACCAAATGACACCATCGATATTTGTGGCAGACTTGGGTTCAAGCTTTCCCCAGCCCCTTTTCATCAATGGACATATAGTGTGGCCTGGCGTGGGTTGGCTAGAAACCAAACGCGCCCTAATCTGTTAACTATCGTAAATGTGAGGCTTTCCTGTCATCCAAACCGGTGTCCCTCTTTTCCCTTCAGCAAACACTCTGCAGATGCACATCACTGTCGTTAGTACCACCTATGGCCGCTATTCCATACTACATGGACACCACACTTGGAGCACTACTTGCCACACACCTTACTCCACCATAACGCTCTTGTGGTACTTTCTAGCACCATGCTCCCGCGACCTCCTTCCCTTAGGCCAGCATCAATGGTGAATGATGTTGCTAGCTGACAATGCTAGAATTTGACGCGAAAGTGGAAAAAGAAAGAGAGAGAATGGTATCAAACATAATAGCAATCAAATTTCTCATCACCTAGGAAGATGTGAGGAGAGGAGATGGGACAAACAAACCATTGAGACAAGAGTGTTAAATAGTATTTTATTTTCTCAGCTCTCAGCTCCAACTCAGCCATTTATGTCTCCACGTGACTGTGCACACCCTAGCTCCCTAATGCCAGTGCACCTTATTGGGGAGTGAAGACTTTGACCCAATGCTCTCTAACAAGCTCTAACATGGATTTTTATGTGCGAACACAAGGTTCATACGTGCCCTTTGTGGCTTGGTCTTTGTGATGAGTGATTATCAATAGGCTTACATTTTGAGTTGAATGTGCACTAACCGTTGGCGTGAGTATGTGTAACATGTCTCTTGGCTTGTAGTGGCAGGTGTGAAGCTCGGATGCGGTGATTAGTGACGAGGTGCGAAGTTTAATACGTGTGCCATGCCAATGGATCGGGAACGGTAAAGGGTGGGCGTGAGGCTTGAACTAAGGGATAGGAGCGCTGGTGGATCAGCTGTGGTGGCTGACACCTAGGGACATCGACAAGTGCAAGTGTACATGGCGGAGTGACCTTGTTGACTAAGTCAAGACGACGGACATGCATGTCGAGTTGAGGATCTGGAGGACTGAAAGTCCTTGTTTGGTTTTGGGTAATTGATGTCACCTAGGATACTAACCTTTGTCATGAAGTGTTTATGAGCTAGGTTGGTACACAGTACACACCAAGTGTGGGAGCTAGATGATGACCATGGTGTTGGTGGTGATGACCAAAAGATGGATCAAGTGCTCCACATTTGGAAAGAGAAGAAGAGAAAAGCAAAACTCTATGAAGATCAAGGCAAAGGTATAAATAGGGATTTTGTTTTGGCACTGAAGACACCATAGAGGGTGTGAGTGTGTTTAGGATCGATAGTTGTACTATTAAGAGGGGACTATCTCAGTGATTGTGGTTATCAATAGACACTACATGAATTCATACATGCATATGCATTACACTACTACAGAATTGAATATGCGCAGCATTGCCTAAATGGGCTCGGTGGCGGGCATAGTTTTTGGCCGCTGCGGATACATGGGTGTATGCCGAGTCTCTGAGTGATGAGTGATTGTCAACTGGGATAATGCGCTTGTTCTTTAGCTTGTGTTGTGCAGGTGTCGAGCACGGATATAGTGATCAAAGGCAAGGTGAAGTTCAAGTAGAGACGTGCCGTGCCGATGGACCGAGAGTGGCGAAGGGCGGACGTGAGGCTTGGACTGAGGGACCGATGGCCCGAGGATCAGCTGTGGTGGCTGACAGCCTGTGACAGCGATGAGCGAAGACTTGCGGGCACGGTGTTGCCTAGGTCGAGGACCTAGGGACACGTGTCGGTGGACGGGGTGCACGGGCGGTGCATCCCCTCTACGGCTCGGTTTGGTGGTTGAGCCACAGAAAAACCACCGAGTGGACGGTTTCTAGCTTTGGGCCTCAAAACCTGGGCGCTGATGGTTTCCGAGTTTGGGCCACAAAACTCGGGCTGAGGACGGTTTCCAGGTTTGGGCATCAAAACCTGGGTGCTACGGGTTTCTGAGTTTGGGCCACAAAACTCAGGCGATGGATGGCTGCATTCCCGGTTTGGGCCTCAAAACCGGGGGTTGGTCGTGAAGGCTGGTTTCCCGGTTTGGGCCTCAAAATCGGGGGCGAAGTCCGGGAAAAGGACGAGCAGTGCGGTGGCGGCACGTGGTGGCAATCGGTGAGGTTGCGTCGAAGCAACGCTACCAGTTGTGCGGGTGTGGTCGTCGGATCACCCGCATCTTTGAGTTGGTCTAGAATAACCCTAGGGTTTAGCTGGTTCGCTCTGTAATTAGAGAGGGGTAGAGTAGGAATTAGAATTAGGATAAGTAGAGGGAGACACCCTCCTCCCATTTCATCTCAGGCATTTTTCTCTTTGTCTTCTAGGTTTTCCTGCTCTCCCAATCCCCTGCTGTAGCAACTGAGATCCGCAGAGAACCATACCTCTGTGTACTGGAGATTTTGAGGAAGTGAGACCGTAATCGCACTGTTGTAGCATGTGGTAGCCACACGGTTGCAGATCGATGACTTGATTCGCGTTGTTCTTCGCGTTCTTCGTTTCTCCGCGATTTTCCCGTCACTCCATCTCCCTCTCTACTGCGTCTTTGCGAAATCCGTTTGAATCAACTTGTTCTTTATAGTGAGGAGATCATTTCCACCGAAGGAATTCATCTAACTCCTCATGAACAAGTAGATCGGGTTGATTTCGTTTTCGTGGCGCTTTTTCATTCATACTCCTCCCCTTTCGATTTCCCGGTGTTTGAGTTGATTTGAGCGGATGATTTCTTGGGGATAGTCTCCTAACTACCTCGTGACCAAGTTTGGGAACGTGGGATTGAGTTTTGATTTGGATTTGGGAAGATTCGTGAGAGGGGCGACCAAAATCGCCCTCTCTGTTCATCCGTGGACAGCCCGCCATGTGAACCGCGGACAGTCCGCGCGTCGTGGTCGGTCAGATCAATGGCCTGACTCCGCACTGTTGGGCAAGTGTTTTTTGAACCGCGGACAGTCCGCCGTTGTGACTCACGGACAGTCCGGGAGTTGCCCAGGGACTGTTTAGCAACCTTGCTGTTTATGGTGTTTGGCCGGCGGACAGTCCGCCAACCCCTCGCGGACAGTCCGCAGTACGGGCGGACAGTCCGGGACCTCAAGTCCGGACAGTCCGGGAATCGGCTGAAGCCTCCAGTTTTGTGCGTTTGTTCTCCCGGCTTCCTCGCTTGGTTTTCGGACTTCTCATTTGGCCCTATTGTTCACCTAGGAACCTCTCTACATATCTTTGCTACTTGTTAGCATCGGTATTCAGGGATTTCTCGACGTAGGCTTCAATCTACATTCGGGACTAGGTTTTAGGGGTTGAACTTGTTCCGGTGCTTTTGCCGTTTGGTTTGCTGTCGCTTTGTGGTGCCTCGCTGTGATCCTAGGGATCATCCACCCTCTTCCAAGGGTCGTGGGCATCACGGTTTCCATCGATGCTTTTGGGGGTTGATTTGTGGGACAAAGGCCATAGTTTCGAGAGAAATTTTTGAGCTCCCATTCACCCCCCCTCTGGTTGCCTTGCTATTGCATTCTCGGTCCTTCAATTGGTATCAGAGCGGGTTAAGGATCTTCCACCTTAGCCGGTTCCAGATCCACCAAAGGCGACATGGATCATGGCCTGGGCAAACCGTCGTTTTTTGATGGGACGAATTATGCGTATTGGAAGATACGCATGTCGGCCTATCTGCAGAGTTTGGGTGCTTCCATCTGGGATATTTGCAACTCTGCCGATTACGTGGTCTTGGCTGCTCGTGCTACTCAGCATCAGATTGATGAGCACGATGCCAATAGCCAAGGCCATAATGCTCTTTTCTCATGTCTGAGCATGAGTGAGTTTGATCGCGTTTCTCACCTCGCTACGGCTTGGGATATTTGGGCTACCCTCATGCGTTTTCATGAGGGAACCACTCAAGTCAAAACCCGTCTCTACGGGTCGTTCAAGCGAGAGTATGAGAACTTTCGACATATGCCTGGCGAGATCATAGAAAGTTTATTCGCTCGCTTTCAGGTAATTGTCAACAGGATGAGGGCTAATAAGGAGTTGTTGCCTTTCGACGATCATGAGAGGGCTTTGAAGCTTTTGCATACCCTTGATTGGTCGATGTGGGATACCAAGGTTCAGGCGATCATCGAATCGCCTAACTATGAGACCCTCACGTGCGACGAGCTCTTCAGTAAGCTCAAGTCTAGTGAGATCGACGCCATGGCGAGGGCTTCTTATGAAAATCCTTCTGGCCCCTCAATGGCTTTGCTTTCTGGCTCTTCTGCTAACCCCTCTGGAGGATTTGCACTTTCTTCTCTCTTTTCTATCATAGAGGAGCAGCTGGAGTCTTTGGGGGAAGACGAGTTGGCTTTGCTTCCCAACCGGTTCTCGCGGTTTCACAACAACCGCATGAACCGTCGCCGCGGAGGAGGACGCTCGGGATGTTTCGAGTGCGGTGACCCCACCAACTTCATCGCCAATTGCCCGAAGAAGAACAAGCCAACCTTCGGCAAGGCGGATCATGGGCACAAGTACGACTCCGTCAAGCGCAAGGAGAAGTACGTCCCTGCGAAGCACAAGCGAAAGGGCGGCTTCAACAAGGAGTACATCAATACCATGTACATGGAGAAGGCCCAGGCTGAGCAGCGTGCGTTCTTCGCCACGCTCAGTGACGTCGACGACTCGGATGACGACTCCGCTTCCTCAAGCGATGATGAGTCCGAGAAGAAGAAGAGGATCGAGGACAAGCTCAACGGCCTCTGCTTCTTCGCCGATGACGAGGGCTTCTGCACCATGGCCCTCAGCAAGGAGGTCGACGGCGAGCTGGAGGAGACCCCTCGGAACGACGACGACGACACCTCCCAGGTATCTCTGACCCCCGACGATCTTTCTGCTGAGGTCAAGAAACTTACTGCCGCTCTTCTTAGTCAAGATAAGCTGCTTAGGCGTGCTGCTAGAGAGTGTAAGGAGTTTAGGCAAAAGTTGGAGGATACGGTGAAGGAACTTGAGTTTGCCAAGTCCACCGTGGTCGTTTCTGAGGAGGGTGAGTGTGAAATGTGCACCACGCACATGACTGACCTTCTCACTTTGAGAGGTAAGTATGTGGCGTTGGTTGGAGAGGTGGATGAGCTGAAGGCTAGATCCTCGCTGTTGGGTGCATGCAAGTCCTGTGCGGGCTTGCAATCCGAGTTGGCAGAGAAGAATGCCAAGATTGTGTCTCTTGAGAAGGCCAGCTCAGGTAGCACTTGTGTGTCTAGGTGCGTTCTTTGTGAGGGTTTGGAGATGGAGATTGCGAATGTGAAGCATCACAAGATGCAAACCGAGGAAGAAAACACATACCTTCGGACCATCTTATCATGGGTGTCGAGTGGTGAGCCACAGCTTGGGATGATGATCTCCCAATTCAAGCGTGTTGCTGGGTCCAGGTGTAGGCTTTGCTCAGGGTATTGATGTTTCATTTTTTTGGCAAGATTGAAGAGTCGAGTGGTCTTAACCCATGTGAGAAGCCCAACTCCCCCACTACTCCCAAGCTTACTAAGATTCCACCCAAAGAGCCTCTCAAGCCTAACACCAAGGATGGGGTGTTTGTTGAACCTTCGAGAGCTCCGCCCAAGAAACAGTCATGGGCTCCAAAACCACACCACCTCAAGAACAAGCTGGACACCATGCCACCCATCCGAGAGGAGCTTATGCCACAGAAGGGCAAAGTGATCCACACCCACTGCCGTGAGTACCAACAATACCCTGTGAGAGCGGTGAGGTACCATTGTGAGCACTGTGGGAGAGATGGACACTTGAGTGAGTTTTGCTTTCAGCGCAAGAGAGAGGCGTGCCGTGCAAAGGAGATGAGCAACCCGGACATGTACCATCCTTTCCATGATGTACATGTGTCGAATGTCCAGAGGCGTGCTGCTAGGCCTAGAGGTCCAAAACCTCAAGTTCCTAGGCCTAGGCCGCGAGGAGATCGTGCCCGACGGGAGCCTACAGTTCTATGCTATGGACCCCGTGGCGGTGGGTTTGTAGTTGAGCGTTTCCCTCCACCGTGTTTTGAGTATCGCGATGAACGCTCCTCCCTTAGCGGACCACGTTTTCCTCTACGTGGTGATCGCTCTTCCCGTAGGCGTGCTAGGAATGGTTTTTCTGCTAACCGTTCTTTTGAGCAGCCGGCCCAACACTGATATTCTCCCTACTTCACTAAGCCCAGTGTTGGACCATATGCTCACCCTATGCCTTTTTATTGATATAGGTAAAACGATTGGAGAACGTTTGGTTGGTGGATTCCGGTTGTTCGAGGCACATGACCGGAAATGCCAAGTGGTTCTCCAGTCTTAGTCCGGTCGCCGGAAAGGAGTTTGTCACCTTCGGCGACAATAGCAAAGGTAAGGTGTTGTCTCGCGGGTCGGTGCGAGTTAATGAGCACTTTGTGTTGCGTGATGTTGCTCTTGTTTCTAACTTGCATTTTAACCTTCTTTCGGTTTCGCAACTCTTTGATGATGACTATGAGATTCGTTTTAAACCGAATCTCAGTCGTATTCTGGATCCTCAGGGCAATCTTGTGTGTTTGATTTCGCCCTTTGGAAAAGACTTTCGTGCGAATTTCTCGGAGTCTTTTGGCTTTTCTCGTTGTCTTGTGGCTGGACCTTCCTCCTCTGATCTCTAGAAGTGGCATAGGAGACTTGGACATTTGAGCTTCGACTTGCTTGCAAGGCTTAGCTCACTTGGCCTAATCCAAGGATTGCCCAAGTTATCCATGGAGAAGGATCTTGTTTGTCACTCTTGTAGACATGGGAAGATGGTTGCCGCTCCCCACCATCTAGTGACTCAGTTCATGACCAAGCGCCCTAGAGAGCTTTTGCACATGGACCATGTTAGTCCGGCTCAGGTGAGCTTGGTTGGGGGGAAGTGGTATGTGCTTGTTGTTGTTGATGACTTCTCAAGATATTTGTGGGTCTTCTTTTTAGCTGAGAAGACCGAGATTTTCTCTTTTGTTCGCAATCTGATTTTGCGTCTTCAGAACGAGTTCCCTTTGAACTCGATGAGATCTATTAGGAGTGATAATGGTTCTGAATTCAAAAATTCGAATTTTGAGAAGTTTTGTAACTCTTTGGGTTTAGAGCATCAGTTTTCTTCCCCCTACACACTGCCACAAAATGGTGTTGTAGAGAGGAAGAATCGGACCCTTGTAGAGATGGCTAGGACGATGCTCGATGAGCATAGGACTCCTAGGCGATATTGGGCCGAAGCCATGAGCACTGCATGCTACATTTCCAATCGCATTTTTCTCCGTGCTTTCATGAAAAAGACTTCTTATGAGTTGCATTTTGGAAAAATGCCCAAGGTAAGTTATTTTAGAGTTTTTGGTTGCCACTGTTTTATACTTAAGAAAGGCAACCTGGACAAATTTGAGTCTCGCTCTTCTGATGGTGTGTTTTTGGGTTATGGCACTCATACTCGCGCATATCGTGTTCTTAACCTTGACACTAACCGAGTCATGGAGACATTAGATGTCACCTTCGATGAGACCATGGTTTGTCCTTCTTCTCGTTTTGAGCGCGCAGGTGATCATGAGGTTGGCGAGCCTCTTTTTGATGATGAGGAAGAGGGTGCTGAAGGGATGGATGACCCAGCACCACCTCCACCTGCTGTGCCGCAAAGAGCGGCTTCTACTACGACTCACGGCCCCAACCCTTCTTCTTCGACTTGGGGGCCGTGGGATCCGGCACCTCGAGAGGTACCCTTTGTACCCGAGGAGGCGCCAGCTGCTGTTGAGGGGGAGGCTACATCAGTTCGGGAGGCACCACGACACATCCAGCGCCAACACCCGCCTCAATAGATGATCGACAGCAGCGGCGAACGTGTCACTCGGTCAAGGTCACAACAAATCTCTCACTTTGCTCATTCTGCATTTGTTGCTGATTTTGAAACCCGAGATGTTGGACACGCTTTATCTGATCCAGATTGGTTCAATGCCATGCATGAGGAGCTTGAAAATTTTGAAAGAAATCGGGTTTGGTTTTTGGTTTCTCTTCCTCCTGAGTGTCACCCTATTGGGACAAAATGGGTTTTCAAAAACAAACAAGGAGAGGATGGCCATGTTGTGAGAAACAAGGCCAGACTAATAACCCAGGGGTATAGTCAGAAGGAGGGGATAGACTATGAGGAGACTTTTGCTCCTGTAGCTCGTTTGGAGGCAATTAGGTTACTCTTGGCTTTTGCTACATCCAAAGGGTTTTAACTTTTTCAAATGGATGTCAATAGTGCCTTCTTAAACGGCTACATAGAAGAAGTGTATGTGAGACAACCCCCCGGTTTTGAAAATCCCAAGTTTCCAAACCATGTTTTTAAACTTCACAAAGCTTTATATGGTTTGAAACAAGCCCCTAGAGCCTGGTATGATAGGTTGAAAACCTTTTTGCTTGCTAAGGGTTTTAAAATGGGATGTGTGGATAAAACTCTTTTTCTCCTCAAGCAAGGCAATGGCACTCTCTTGGTCCAGATTTACGTGGATGATATCATTTTCGGTGGTTCTTCTCACGCTTTGGTTGCCAAGTTTGCAGACACTATGAGCAGGGAGTTTGAGATGAGCATGATGGGCGAGTTGACCTTTTTCCTCGGGTTGCAAATCAAGCAATCCCGAGAGGGGACGTTCGTACACCAGGGCAAGTACACCAAGGACATCTTGAAGAAGTTCGACATGGGTGAGGCCAAGCCTCTTCCAACAGCCATGCCGACAACGGCGGCCCTGGATGCGCATGTGGATGGAGAAGCTGTGGACCAGAAGGAGTACCGGAGTATGATCGGGTCGCTGCTGTACGTGACGGCGACACGCCCGGACATCCAGTTCGCGGTGTGTCTGTGTGCGCGATTTCAGTAGTCGCCGCGCACTTCTCACCGTCAGGTGGTCAAGCGCATTATGTGGTACTTATGCTTCACTCCTGAGTTTGGGATTTGGTATTCTGCTTCCTCCACCCTCTCTCTTTGCGGTTATTCTGATGCTGATTTTGCTGGTTGTAGTATTGATCGCAAGTCCACTTCTGGGACTTGGCAGTTTATTGGTTCTTCTCTTGTGTCGTGGTCTTTTCGCAAATAGTCTAGTGTCACCTAGTCTACCACGGAGGCTGAGTATGTTGCTATGGCTAGCTGCTGTTCCCAGTTCCTTTGGATGATGGCCACTTTGCGTGATTTTGGTCTCAGCTTTTCTCGCGTTCCTTTGCTTTGTGACAGCACGAGTGCTATTAGCGTTGCTAAGAACCCCGTGCTGCACTCTAAGACTAAACACATTGATGTGCGCTTTCATTTTCTGCGAGACCACTATGAGAAGGGTGATATCGACCTTCGCCATGTCGATACTCATCATCAGTTGGCTGATATTTTCACCAAGCCTTTAGACCAATCAACTTTTGCTAGGTTGAGAGGTGAGCTTGGTGTGTGTTTCCCCTTTTAGATGGGGGAAACATTTTGGTTTGTGTATCATTAACTGACTTTTTGATCTTCAATTGGTATCTTTTCGGTTAGGTTAGTTTTTGCATCTCTTCATGCATCTTTGCATTTCATCATGTATATTTACATTCAGAGCTTCATGAATATAACCTTTAGAATGTGGCTATGCTCTGTCTAGTATTTGCTCTGATGCTTTATGATGATGCTTGTAGCTTATGCTCTTTCTGACCACTAATGTATGTTGTGAGCTGAGCTATTTTTGAATGGTGAACCTGCTTAATGAACAAAAAACTTGAAACTGTTCACCATTGAGATATGCAACTAGCGTGTGTAGGATGTGTAGAGTTCGCTCGTGCTTTTCATATATGCTAGGTTGCTATGTATCTAGTTCTGAGTCATTCACTTGCTTGGCATGTTCATATTCTGAGATAAAATTTGAACCAAGTTAAGTGAATTGGAAAGATCGAGATGGGTTTGCTTGTCAGCACATCACAATTTCGAGACTGTTTCTCAATGCACTTTGAGTTAAACTTGAGCTGTGTAGTGTATGACCGAAACTGTTGCTTTAAGCTTCTGATTGCTTCTGCATAGGCTTCACACAGTTGAAAAGTTAGGCAATGACAAGCTCTCAACCTCTCGCAATCATATGCTAAAATTTAACCGCTGCAACTCCGATAAAATTTTGGATACACAAGTCTATGTTTCATTGTATAGCATGATGGTTGAACTGTGCTAGGGGTAGTTCACCTTGTATACATGTTTAGCACTTGTTTGACTTCCTGTCTATACATGTTTGGTGCTATTTTTGATGGTGAATATCTTTTGGCAGAAACTGCTCACTTGCTCTCATTTCACATTTAGTGATCAGTTTGAGCCTTTGATAGCATTCTGTGCATTTTATGAGTCATCGCATCAGCACTCTGTAGAGCATCTTCTCATTCTATCGACTATATTTCTGAAGCTGCTAACTTGCATTTCTGACTCATATGCATTTTGGAAGAGGGAGTTTTGCTTGATGGTGCATTTTCAACTAAGGGGGAGAAAATATTGACAAATCATGAGTACCTTCTGTGTTTAACTAAGGAGGAGAAAATCATGTATTTTCCGAGTTGAACAAAGGGGGAGATTTTCTGGTTGTGTGCACCATTCGAGGGGGAGAGTTTGCTCGCTGCTGTGTTTTCGAGCTGGTAACAGTTGGTACGGAGCATTTTTGGTAGCTAGTTGTGTTGAGCCTTTGCCTTTTTCTTGAGGGACTAGCACCTTTGCTTTTTATGCTCTTCAGCTGATATCTAGCTCTCTTCAGTTGGTGTCGAGCTTCCTCGCTAGCGGTGTTGAGCCCGTTCTGCTTCTTCTTGAGGGCTAGCTCTATTTTGCTTGATTTTCAGTTGATTTTCCAATTGGTATCGAGTATTCCTGCTAGCGGTGTTGAGCCTGTTCTACCTCTTCTTGAGGGCTAGCTTTGCTTTGCTTGGTTGCGTCGAGCCGTTGCCCATGTCTTTGGGAACCAAGTTGTTTTGCTCTTCCCACTTGACCTTTGGCTTTGATATGCTTTTGGGTCATTTAGTCGAGTTCTCTCTCTTTCTTCCTTCCTTTCTCTATTCCTTTATGATTTGTGTTGGTAGTTGACAATGCACTCATCAAGGGGGAGATTGCGGATACATGGGTGTATGCCGAGTCTCTGAGTGATGAGTGATTGTCAACTGGGATAATGCGCATGTTCTTTGGCTTGTGTTGTGCAGGTGTCGAGCAAGGATACAGTGATCAAAGGCAAGGTGAAGGTCAAGTAGAGACGTGCTGTGCCGATGGACCGAGAGTGGCGAAGGGCGGACGTGAGGCTTGGACTGAGGAACTGGTGGCCCGAGGATCAGTTGTGGTGGCTGACAGCCTGGGACAACGATGAGCGAAGACTTGCATGCACGGTGTTGCCTAGGTCGAGGACCTGGGGACACGTGTCGGTGGACGGGGTGCACGGGCGGTGCATCCCCTCTACGGCTCGGTTTGGTGGTTGAGCCACAGAAAAACCACCGAGTGGACGGTTTCCAGGTTTGGGCCTCGAAAGCTGGGCGCTGATGGTTTCCGAGTTTGGGCCACAAGACTCAGGCGATGGATGGCTGGTTTCCCGGTTTGGGCCTCAAAACTGGGGCTTGGTCGTGAAGGCTGGTTTCTCGGTTTGGGCCCCAAAACCGGGGGCGAAGTCCGGAAAAAGGATGAGCGGAGCGGTGGCAGCACGTGGCGGCAATCGGTGAGGTTCCGTCGAAGCAACGCTACCAGTTGTGCGGGCGTGGCCGTCGGATCACCCGCATCTTCGAGTTGGTCCAGAATAACCCTAGGGTTTAGCTGGTTCGCTCTGTAATTAGAGAGAGGTAGAGTAGAAATTAGAATTAGGATAAGTAGAGGGAGACACCCTCCTCCCATTTCATCTCAGCCATTTTTCTCTTTGTCTTCTAGGTTTTCCTGCTCTCCCAATCCCCTGTTGTAGCAACTGAGATCCGCAGAGAACCATACCTCTGTTTACTGGAGATTTTGAGGAAGTGAGACCGTAATCTCACCGTTGTAGCGTATGGTAGCCACACGGTTGCAGATCGATGACTTGATTCGTGTTTTGTTCGTGTTCTTCACGTTCTTCGTTTCTCCGCGATTTTCCCGTCACTCCATCTCCCTCTCTACTGCGTCTTTGCGAAATCCGTTTGAATCAACTTGTTCTTTATAGTGAGGAGATCATTTCCACCGAAGGAATTCATCTAACTCCTCATGAACAAGTAGATCGGGTTGATTTCGTTTTCGTGGCGCTTTTTCATTCATACTCCTCCCCTTTCGATTTCCCGGTGTTTGAGTTGATTTGAGCGGATAATTTCTTGGGGATAGTCACCTAACTACCTCGTGATCATCTTCACCAAGTTTGGGAACGTGGGATTGAGTTTTGATTCAGATTTGGGAAGATTCATGAGAGGGGCGACCAAAATCGCTCTCTCTGTTCATCCGCGGATAGTCTGCCAGGTGAACCGCGAACAGTCTGCGCGTCGGGATCGGTCAGATCAGTGGCCTGACTCCGCGCTGTTGGGCAAATGTTTTTTGAACGGCGGACAGTCCGCCGTTATGACTCACGGACAGTCTGGGAGTTGCCCAGGGACTGTTCAGCAGCCTTGCTGTTTCTGGTGTTTGGCCGGCGGACAGTCCGCCAACCCCTCGCGGACAGTCCGCAGTAGGGGCGGACAGTCCGGGACCTCAAGTCCGGACAGTCCGAGAATCGGCTGAAGTTCCTCGCTTGGTTTTCGGACTTCTCATTTGGCCCTATTGTTAACCTAGGAACCTCTCTAGGTATCTTTGCTACTTGTTAGCATCGGTATTCAGGGATTTCTCGACGTAGGCTTCAATCTACGTTCGAGACTAGGTTTTAGGGGTTCAACTTGTTCCGGTGCTTTTGCCGTTTGGATTCCTGTCGCTTTGTGGTGCCTCGCTGTGATCCTAGGGATCATCCACCCTCTTCCAAGGGTCATGGGCATCACGGTTTCGATCGATGCTTGTGGGGGTTGATTTGTGGGACAAAGGCCAAAGTTTCGACAGAAATTTTTGAGCTCCCATTCACCCCCCACTGGTTGCCTTGCTATTGCATTCTCGGTCCTTCACCCGCCACGGTTATTCGGTGGCCGTGCGGATACATGGATGTATGCCGGATCTTGAGATGATGAGTAATTGTGAACTGGTATGATGCGCATGTTCTTTGGCTTGTGTTGTGCAGGTGTCAAGCTCGGAGACGGTGATCGAAGGCAAGGTAAAGGTCAAGTAGAGACGTGCCGTGTCGATGGACCCAGAGCGGTGAAGGGCGGACATGAGGCTTGGACTGACGAACCGGGGGCCTCAGGATCCCCGAGTGGATGGTTTCCAGGTTTGGGCCTCAAAACCTGGGTGCTGGCCGATTTCCAAATTTCAGCCTCAAAACTCCGGCTGAGGACGGTTTTCAGGTTTGGGCCTCAAAACCTGGGCGATGGCGGGTTTCTGAGTTTGGGCAACAAAACTCAGCCTGAGGACCGGTTTCCCGGTTTCGGCCTCAAAACCGGGGGGAGGTCCAGGAATAGGACGGACGACGAGTGGCGGCACATGGCGACATCGGGTGAGGTCGCGTCGAGGCGAAGCTACCGGATGTGCGGGTGTGGCCATCAGATCGATTACACTTCGAGTTGGCCGGGAATACACTTAGGGTTAGCCTGCTCGCTCATTAGCAGTAGGGGTAGAAGGGGAATAATTGTATTAGCCTATATTAGGAGAGGCAGCCCCTCCCTCCAAACTGTCTCAGCCATTTGCTACTTTCACTTAGGGTTTCCTGCTCTCCCACATCCCTATTGTAGCTACTGAGATCCGCAGAGATGGTAAATCATACCTCTGTGTATTTGGATTTTGCGGAAATGGGACCGGATTCCCGTTGTCTCCTCGTAGGGACGATTTTTGGCTGGAAATCGTGGAGGTGATTCGTGTTCTTGAGTTGTTCTTCGCGTTCACTTTTTCTCCATGTTTTTCCCGTCGATCGATCTCTCTCTATGGTTGTTCGTTTTCGATTCCGATTGTTGCTACTTGTTCTTTGAAGTGAGGAGATCATTTTTACCGAAGGAATTCAACTCAAACCTCATGAGCAAGTAGATCGATTGGCTTTCGTTTTGGATCGACTTTTCTCTTGTCTTTACCGAATTTCTTCAATTTATCGATTTGGAGATAGGTTGGAGCCATGATCTCTTAGGAGTAGCTCAATATCCTCCTTGTGACTCCCCTGACCAAGTTTGAGCCCTAGTGGTTTTGTTTTAGGTGAGATTGAGTCGAATCGGGGACGAACAACACATAGTCGGGGTGACCGGACGCACGGTTTGAAGCGATCGGACTCTGGTCAGTGAGTCGGGTCGTTGAAGGCCCTGTTGTCCACTTTGGGTAAAGTTGACCGGATGCTCTTTGTCTCTGTGATCGGACTCTATGTTCGCACTGTTCATTGCCTTGTGTTGCTAACCGGACGCTACTGTGGTGTGACCGGACGCTCTGTCACCGTGAGTCCGGTCCAAAACAGAGAGCTCCAAAATCGGTTTCATATTGACCGGACGCTTCCGATCACATTTGACCGGACGCAGCAGTGAGTCCGGTCTGAGCTGATTGGAGCGCTTTTGTCCGCAGCTCGTTCGTTCGACATCCGATTTGGTCTCGGGTTTTTGCATTGGGTATCTAGAGTTGTTATGACGGAACGACCCTAATCCCATGGCCCACGTGTCCCTGTCAACCTCTGACAGCCGAACCCATGTTCCATGTGATTAAGACCTGTTCGCCACCGGGCTACATCAGTGCCCAATGTCCGCAGGATCATCTCACAATTCGGTTACAGCATTGCATACTCTTACAAATAACATCGGAATAAAGAGCGGAAGACTTAAATAACATTAGTTTTACAAAACGAGGTTTCAAATGAGGTAAGAAGTACGGTTATTACAAACCATTGTTCGGGTGATTCAAAGTAGACAACGTAGCGGAAACATTAACATAAAGATACATGTAACACCCAGCCCGAGGGTGCACGTTTACTCATCGGCCTCATCGGCCTCTTCCTGGACGAAGGTCACGCAACAGGGTGCGAGACACATCGGGGTCTCAGGCATACCTGCAACATGGGTAACAAACCCTGAGTACTGGGGTACTCAACAAGACTTACCCGACTAAAGAAAAAGGGAGAAGACTCAGGAATGAGAGGCTTAGGGTAGTCAAGGTAAGGCTTAAGTAAGATCAAGTATTTTGCAGAAAAGCATTTTTGTAAACCTTATTTTATTTTGAAAGATTCAGTATTCCTCAATTCTTCATCATTCATGATTCATTTTACATTTCAAAACATTCCTAGTTGAGAACCACTCTCCGTTGACAGTCAGTGGACCAAGTCTCCATAACCGAGGAGCAACGTTAATCCGGATAAATAATACTCAGCTGAGGATCCCTATCCACACTGCCTATGTAGCACCCAAGCTTGCATATGCCAACTCGTCTACCACGATTCCTCCAAGATTGGGCCCGGTCCTACGCCACCCGGAAGTACAGTACACCACTCCTTTCCAGGTACGACGACCACGTGGGTACATGCTACTTCCGCCATCTCTCCACTCCCAGTGCGTGGTTGTCGGTCCAATAAAGGATTTCTCGGAGCCAGAGCTTTCCGTAGTATGTGAATAGTTACAAGTCTTGACCAGCAGGCCCCCATACGGATGGTCCCTAATTTTCCAGCCAGAACTACACCTTGGTTATATCTCACCCAAGCTTAATAGTCCTGTCAGTTTTTCAACCCTGTCCCGGTCGGTGTCAACTGTTGAGTCCCGGACTACAACATGACGGCACCGTACGCTCGGACAACCTCTCCTCGCTTTTGACTAGGTACGGATCAGATACCTAGTCAACAGCCGGGGAGTAAGACCAAATTCCCATAAAAGTTCTTTAAGTGATCACACTTTTGAA
Source organism: Coix lacryma-jobi var. lacryma-jobi (assembly GCA_009763385.1). NCBI lineage: Eukaryota > Viridiplantae > Streptophyta > Magnoliopsida > Poales > Poaceae > Coix > Coix lacryma-jobi. The sequence continues at coordinate 81,740,002 of CM019824.1, read as the reverse complement.
ATTGGCATTTTATTGCAAGGTCTAATTCAATAAGCATTGCTAAGCATTTTTCAATTACTTTTGAAAAGCAGGTATCAGGTGTATCAGTGGTCAAGGTGGATAGTGCATCAATTAGGATAGCACACAACTCCTATAAACCTAATGCAATAATTTAACTCAAAAGCATTTAAGGAAATCATTTTATAAATTCAAGGAAAGGGTTAAATGCACCGGGGCTTGCCTTGAAGAGCAAAGAGGGCAGGCTCGAAGGCGGCGGAGCAGTTGTCGGAACTCGGAGTAGCCTCGGGGACAGGTTCGTCGGCGGCTGCCTCGATCTTGACTCCTTCTTCGGTGACTATACGAATGCAATGATGCATGCACATGAGTATGCTAGCATGAACAATGCAAAACAGGGCATACAACATGAACCCTAATCACTTTCTCTATTTTCCTTAATTATTTAAAAAGGTCATTTTATGAAGTTGTTCCAAAAATTACCAAATTAATCACATAAGTTCATTATGGTGTAGATAGATGGCAAAACAAATTTCATAATTTTTGGAGGTCATTAAGGTGCTCAAATAATTCCAGACATTAATTAACAAAAGGCACTATTTAACAATTAAAGATAAATGCTCAAAAATCAACTTGTTCTAAAAGACTTCAAAATTACACCAGAGACTAAACATGGCATAGGAAGCTTACAAAAATTAGCCTCATGATTTTTGGAGTTATAAATAATTTTCTAAAAATCCAAAACCATCCATTTATTAATTAAAAGAGGGATTTATGAGTCAAGGAGGGGATGAGAGTCAAAGAATAAGAAAGGGAAAAGGAGAGGAGAGAACAGAGGAGATGAAAGGCTAGAAAGAATTTATGGGTGGATAGGTAAGGATGAAATGAATGGTTAAGGTAAGGTGGATGGATAGGTAGATAGGGGGAAAAGATAACTAAGGATAACTAATATAACTAATAACTAATAACTACTCCTAGATAACTACAAAGCAAGATAGGCAAATGCCAAATAAGCAACCAGGTTAAGTATAGTTTTATTCCTATCTTGTCAAGTACCGAGGTGTACTAGCCTTTACCACTGACTTACGTTGAACGCTAGCACAACGAGCCTTACTGTTAAACTAGACCAACTACGTGGTGGAATTCAAGGCGCACAGGGCTGTCACCACCTGCTTGCTACCACAGCTATCCGGGGGTCTAGCCGTATCTGAAGGTAAGTCTATAACTAAGCACCACGCCTAATTATATTCTAACTATCTCTACCCTGGCCTAGAATAGAGACACCCTTGCGGACGTCAGAGCAAATACTTGACTTAATAAGATAAACACTAAACTAACTAAGCAACCTATGGGCAATGATCAAACACTAAGCACACTAGAGATTAACTACTATGGCTAAGTGAATTGAAATGTAGGATAGCTAGGTACTCAAGCAATCAATCAAGTATACTACTCAATACTGGCAAGTAGAATAATGTAATACCTGAAATGATGAACTAGAATATAGTAAAGTGCTTGAGTTACAAGAGCAAAACCTGAACTGGAGATGAAGGAAGACTCTTCCCAACTCCAGGACAGATTACTCGCACGCTTCTACTCTTGAGCTAAGCCTTGAGCAGCGCTTCCGCGAGGGCAATGAGGCAAGGATGCCTTGCTCTAGTAGCTACCTACTTGCCTAAGCTTGGCTAAATCCTAAGCTATTAGCTCTCTAGCTTTAGCCTTGCTTTCTTCTTCCTTCCATTCCTTGCATGCAATGAAGTGACACCTCCAGGGGGTATTTATAGTACAGAGGTGGAGTAGGGGCTACTCCACCGCCACATCATCGATCCACGTGATGATGGATGAGAGCCCTTGGATAGTAACCTCGTTCAGATCAATGGTGGAGAAGAATTAAGCATGTGCTTCTTTAATTCAACATGTGCTTCTTTGCATGGCGGCATGCATGATCCACGCCACTCCCTCCTGAGCCCTCCGATGCCACTGAGCTAGTGACCGAGGGCTAAGATTTTGCCCTAGGGTGGTCACACGGATCAATGACGTGGCAGGGGAGAAGTTTGGGCGCCACCCCACTAGGGCCCAAGTGGGCCCTGGTGAGTGGTCTCGGCTCCTGGTGGGTCCATTCTCCAAATTTGGTCCAAATCCTGCATTCAAATAAAAATCTATGGACATGTGGAATTTGGTTAGTTTGAAACCTATTTGACTACTTTTCATGCCTTTTTGGTGAATTTTTGGGTAAAATGTTGATGGTAAAACAAGTGTTTAAGGACCATCAACAAGCTCCCCCAAGCTAACCTGTTGCTCATCCTCGAGCAACAATGCGGTTTAAGCATTGAGCATGAAATAGATAGCACTAAAGATGTATACAAGTGCATATTGTATAGTGAGAAATAACTTAGTGTATATCATTAATCATAGCAATGTGGGGCTTATAGCTTTTCACTTCAAACATGCAAGAGTGAAATAAAGTAGTAGATAGGAAACTTTTATCTTGCTTAGGTTTGACTAGGATTCTGTCTGGAGGTTTTTTAAGGTTTTCACAAGAGAAAAACTTGCTTAAGTCCTCCAAGATTCACTCAATCACTCAATGGTGTTTAAATCCTCACTTAGGCCAAAATGTAGCCTCTCCTATTTCTAAAGAATGATATGTGGAGTTATAGGTAGGCTAAGAATCATGAGCCAATTGCATAATGTTTATTGCTAAGCTAGACACTCAGATCATAAGGAGCAGCAAATCATAAATATTGATCAAGATGTGCATGTGTGGTTATGTGGAAGTGTATAGAGAGATATTTCATAATTCTTCCTAGTTAATTTCTGGGGTCTACAGCTAATGATAACTCTCTCTCTCTCTCTCTTTTTTACTCGATACATAGTAAGTAGACAAAAATGTGTCCTCATATTTTCTTAGGACATAGTCCTCTCTTGAGCTACTTTGCTCACTTTTTTTTCATATCTCTCTTTTTAGATCTAGATTTCCCCAGATTGTCTACAGGAAAGGATTTTAGAAATGAAAAGGTGGAAGAGAGAGAAATGCTTATTCCCAGTGTAGGAATAGCATAAGGCTAGCAATGGAACGTTTGGCAAGGTATTGCTTATCTCCAGTGTAGAGAATGAGCAATTTATTTGGTGGTTACAAACTTCCAAAGTGGAGAGTAAGCCATTTATGGTGGGTGTGTGTATCTTGATCAAAAGAAATGATAAGCTTATCTACTAAGATCTATGAGGTCTAACAAAGCTCAACACAAACAAAGCTCTTTGTGGTTTTGACTAACAAAAATTTGGCTAGTGGTGGGATGGGATAAAATCCAGGAGGAACTTTTAGCAAGGTTTTCATGATTTTTAAAAGAAATCCTCTAGATTTGGTCCTAACTTCACCTTAGCATGTTTAAAGAATTACTCCATTTCTAACTAACTTTATTCACTAAGCATGATTTTAGTTAAAACATGTGCAACCCACAAAAGCTACAACTTAGATAAAACTAGTTATTCTAACTATAACAATAGCATTTGCATGGCATATTTTATTTCTTATTCAGGTTCCAACATTTTTAAGCAGATTTTATCATTTTTACTCATGGGATAATAACTTAGGCTAGTATATAACATTCAAAAAATTTCAAAAGATATAGAATTTAAGAACCGAACATAAATAGTAAGGTTGAAACATACCTTATTGGTGTGAGGATCTCCCCCAAGCTGGCTTCTTGCTTGGTGAAGGGTCTTCATCTTTCTTGGTCGGAGCTATTGTTCTTATTTTATTAAAAGGGAAACTATCTAATATTGTGAAAAAGGGAAACTATCCTATTATGATATTTTATTATTCTAGCTAAGTTAACATATACTTTGTTGATTGTCCTTAAACACCTGTTTTACCATCAACATTTTACCCTAAACTTCACCAAAAAGGCATGAAATGTAGTCAAATAGGTTTCAAACTAACCAAATTCCACATGTCCATAGATTTTTATTTGAATGCAGGATTTGGACCAAATTTGGAGAATGGACCCACCAGGAGACGAGCCCACTCAGCAGGGCCCAAATGGGCCTAAGTGGGGTGGCGCCCACCCCCCTAGGTTGCGCCCGCCACATGGAGAGGCCTAACTTCCCTCCTTGCCATGTCACCGATCCGTGTGACCTTCCCAAGGCCAAATATTGGCCTTGGTCACTAGGTCAGTAGCATCGGACGACTCAGGAGGGAGTGGCGTGGATCAAGACCAAATGGCGGTTACTTGGACATGCAACCGACCTAACCACCGCCTCTCTGGAGCTCCTGGATGTCGTTGATGCAAGGGCGGTGCATCCAACTGCGGATACATGGGTGTATGCCGAGTCTCTGTGTGATGAGTGATTGTCAACGGAGATGATGCGCATGTTCTTTGGCTTGTGTTATGCAGGTGTCGAGCACGGAGACAGTGGTCGATGGCGGGTGAAGGTCAAGTTGCGACGTGCCGTGCCGACGGACCGGGCGCGATGAAGGATGGGTGTGCCGTGCGGCGGACGTGCCATGCCGATGTATCGGACGGTGAAGGGCGGACGTGGACTTGGACTGATGGACTGTGAGGCCGGAGGATCAGCTGTGGTGGCTGGCAGCCTGCGACAGCGACAAGCGGAGAAGTGCGATCATGTCGGTGGAAGGGGTGCACAGGCGGTGCATCCCCTCTACGACGCCGGTTTGTTGGTAGAGCCCGGGAAAAACCAACGGTGGACGGTTTCCAGGTTTGGGCCTCAAAACCTGGGTGCTGGGTTTCCAGGTTGAGCCACAAAACCTGGGCGTGACGGTTTCCAGGTTGAGCCTCAAAACCTGGGCGTGGGCCGGTTTCCGAGTTTGGGCCTCAAAACTCGGGCGCTGCGGGTTTCCGAGTTTGGGCCACAAAACTCGGGCTGGAGGCTGGTTTCCCGGTTTGGGCCTCAAAACCGGGGGCTGATGAAAAGGCTGGTTTCCCGGTTTGGGACACAAAACCGGGGGTGCCGAGTGGTGGTGGCACGTGGCGGCGATCTGAAGGTTGCGTGGAGGCGACGCGGAAGACCGTGCGGGCGTGGCCGTCGGATCTACCTACCACCAGCGGGTGGACCAGATTAGCCTTAGGGTTTTCCTGGCCCGCTCTGTAATTAGAGTAGAGAGGGGTAGAGTAGGAAATAGACTTAGGCTAGGTTAGTATAAGTAGTCCAGGGGAGACACCCTCCTCCCTATCTCAGTTTTAGCTATTTCAGTTAGTGCCTTCATTTGCTAGGGTTTCCCACTCTCCCATCCCTGCTTTAGCTAGTTGAGATCCGCAGAGAGACTCCACTCTGTGTACTGTTGATTCGAGGAAGTGAGGCCGTATCCTCACCTTGGATCCCATCTCTTGGTGTCAATTCGTGTTTTGATTTCATGTTCATCATGTTCTTCGCGGATTGCTTTGTGCCTTGAGTTTTCCCGTCGCTTGATCTTTGTGCTCGGTTCATCTTTTGTGATTCCGTTTGAACTGAGTTGTTCTAGATCGTGAGGCACTTCTTTCCACCGAAAGAAATCATCTCTAACCTCACGGTCTAGGAGATCGATCAAGTTTTAGTTTCGGGTCTCTTTTTCTTCCTTCCCCCGAATTCCTTCGATTCACCGATTTAGAGTTAGGTTCGAGCCATGATCTCTTAGAGATAGCTCACTAACCTCCTTGTGACTCCTCAGATCGAATCCCAAGCCTAGAGCACTTGATTCGGAGGAGATCGGGTTGAATCGCCGGAGTTTCAGTGCAGTTTCGGGGTGACCGGACGCCGGTCACGACTTGACCGGACGCGTCCGGTCGTTGAAGGTTTGAGCGTGTTCTGGTTTTTGCTCTGACCGGACGCTGGAGTTTAGTGGTGACCGGACTCGCCCATAGTCCTGTTCACTACTCGAACGTGCTTGTGACCGGACGCAGGTGAACCGACCGGACGCTCTATCTCACAGAGTCCGGTCAGTTCCAGAGAGCTCCGAAAATCGTTTTTGCACGACCGGACGCGTCCGGTGCTCACAGACCGGACGCAGGCAGAGTCCGGTCAGTGCTTTTCTGCGCAGTCTCGTGTGTTCTTGTTTGTTTCTGACCGGACGCACTGTTCACGATCGGACGCTCAGTTCCCGTGAGTCCGGTCGCGAACAGAGAGCTCCCAGAGACGTTTTCTGACGATCGGACGCGTCCGGTCCCTGCTGACCGGACGCAGGCCAGAGTCCGGTCGCTGCAGTTTCGGGCCGTTTCGTTCGCGGTTCGTTCGTTCTTGATCGGATTCGAGTTCCGTCTTTTGCGTTGGCTTTCTAGGGTTGTCCAGTGTCCCGCTGTGCTTCGTGGAAGCATCCACCCTACATCTAGGGTCGTGGACACTTGCCGGCTCTAGGGTTTGCTTTTGGGGTTGAGTTTGGGACAGTGGCATCTAGTTTCCGAAAGGAAATTTTGAAGCTCCCATTCACCCCCCCCTCTGGTCGCTTTCGGGTAGCTTCTCGGTCCTTCAATTGGTATCGGAGCGGGTTAAGGATCTTCCACCTTAGCCGGTTCCAGATCCACCGAAGGCGACATGGATCGCGGCGTGGGCAAACCGCCGTTCTTTGATGGGACGAACTATGCGTATTGGAAGATACGCATGTCGGCCTATCTGCAGAGCTTGGGTGCTTCTATTTGGGATATTTGCAACTCTGCTGATTACGTGGTCTTGGCTGCTCGTGTCTCTCAGCAACAGATCGATGAGCACGATGCCAATAGCCGAGCCCGTAATGCTCTCTTTTCTTGTTTGAGCATGGGTGAGTTTGATCGTGTTTCTCACCTCGCTACGGCTCGGGAGATCTGGGACACCCTCATGCGTTTCCATGAGGGCACCTCTCAAGTCAAAACCCGACTCTACGAGTCGTTCAAGCGAGAGTATGAGAACTTTAGACATCAACCTGGCGAGAGCATAGAAAGTTTATTCGCTCGCTTTCAGGTGATTGTCAACAGGATGAGGGCTAACAGAGAGCAGTTGCCATTTGACGATCATGAGCGTGCTTTGAAGCTTTTGCACACTCTTGACCGTTCGGTGTGGGACTCCAAGGTTCAGGCAATCATCGAATCGCCGAACTATGAGACCCTCACCTGCGACGAGCTCTTCAGTAAGCCCAAGTCCAGTGAGATTGATGCTATGGCGAGGGCTTCTTTTGAAAATCCTTCTCGCCCGTCCATGGCTTTGGTTTCCGGCTCTTCCTCTAACCCCTCAGCTGGCTTTGCGCTTTCTTCTCTCTTTTCTGTGACTGAGGACCAGCTGGAGTCTTTGGGAGATGACGAGTTGGCTTTGCTCGCCAACCGGTTCTCGCGGTTCCACAACAACCGCATGAACCGTCGTCGAGGAGGAGGACGCACGGGATGCTACGAGTGCGGTGACCCCGACCACTTCATCGCCGACTGCCCCAAGAAGAAGAACAAGCATCTGGGGAAGGGCGATCACGGCCACAGGCGCGACTCCAAGTACAAGGAGAAGCACGTTCCCCCAAGGCACAAGAAGCGGGGCGGCTTCGACAAAGAGTACATCAAGAAGAAGTACTTGGAGAAGCAGCAAGCTGAGCAGCGCGCATTCTTCGCCACGCTCAGCGACGTCGACGGCTCGGAGGACGACTCCGCCAGCTCGAGCGATGACGAGTCCGAGAAGAAGAAGAGGATCGAGGACAAGCTGAACGGCCTCTGCTTCTTCGCCGACGACGACGGCTTCTGCACCATGGCGCTGGGCGATGAGGTCGACGGCGAGCCGGAGCGTACCCCTCGGAACGACGACGACGACGACACCTCCCAGGTATCTCTCACCTACGACGAGCTTTCCTCTGAGGTTGAGAAGTTGACTGCTGCCCTCCTTAGCCAAGATAAGTTGCTTAGGCGTGCCGCTAGAGAGCGCAAGGAGTTTAGGCAGAAGTGGGAGGACACGGTGAAGGAGCTTGAGTTCGCTCGTTCCACCGTGGTAGTGTCGGATGAGTTGGAGTGCGAGAGTTGCGCCACGCACATGACGGATCTTCTCACTCTGAGGAGTAAGCATGCTGCGCTGGTAGATGAGGTGGATGAGCTCCGAGCTAGACCGCAGCTGTTGGGTGCATGCAAGACTTGTCCTGTCTTGCAATCCGAGTTGGCAGAGAAGAATGCCAAGCTTGAGTCCTTAGAGAAGGCCAGCTCGGATAGCACTTGTGTCTCGAGGTGTGTTTTGTGTGAGGGCCTGGAGATGGAGATTGCCAATGTGAAGCATGGCAAGATGCAAACCGAGGAAAAAAAACACATACCTTCGGTCCATCTTGTCATGGGTCTCCAGTAGTGAGCCGCAGCTCGGGATGATGATCTCCCAATTCAAGCGAGCTGTTGGTGCCCCTGGTGTAGGTTTTGCTCAGAGTGTTGATCTCTCAGCCTTTGGGAAGATTGGAGAGTCTAGTGGTCTGAACCCATGTGAGAAGCCAAATTCCACCACTACTCCCAAACTTGCCAAGCTTCCACTCAAAGAGCCAGCCAAGCCTATCACCCAAGATGGTGTGGTTGAGGAACCCCCTAAAGTTCCTCCCAAGAACCCAGTTTGGGCACCCAAGCCAAACCACCTCAGAAACAAGCTTGATGCTATGCCACCCATTCGTGAGGAGTTGACACCAAAGGGCAAAGGCAAAGTGAGCCACACCCACAGCCCTGGTCACCAACAACCCCCTGTGCGTGCGGTGAGGTACCAGTGTGATTTTTGTGGGAGAGATGGTCACTTGAGCGAGTTCTGCTTTAGGCGCAAGAGAGAGGCGCGCAGGGCTCGGGAGATGGAGAACCCGGACATGTACCATCCAGCTCATGGTGGACATGCTCCGAAGGGCAAGAGGAGAGCAGCTAGGCCTAGAGGTCCAGGACCTCAGTTTGTTAGGCCTAGGTAGGAGAGAGCTCCGAGGAGAGACGCTAGAGTTGAGCCCCAGACTCCTAGGCGTAGACCTCGTAGAGAGCGTGCCCGACGGGGTCCTGCTTTTGCAGGTAACGGACCCCGTGGCGGAGGCTTTGTTGAGCGCTTTCCCCCACCGCAGTTTGAGTACCGCGGTGAGCGCTTCTTCCCCAGCGGACCACGTTTTCTTGTACGTGGTGATCGCTACCCCCGTAGACAGGCTAGGAATAGTTTTTACACTAACCGTTCTTTTGAGCAGCCGGCCCAACACTGGTATTCTCCTTACTTCACTAACCCCAGTGTTGGACCGTATGCTCACCCTATGTCTTTTTATTGATGTAGGTAAGGCGGTTGGAGGACATTTGGTTGGTGGATTCCGGTTGCTCGAGGCACATGACCGGAAACGCCAAGTGGTTCTCCAGCCTTAGCCCGGTCGCCGGAAAGGAGTACATAACCTTTGGCGACAATAGTAAAGGTAAGGTATTGTCCCGTGGGACTGTGCGGGTTAATGAGCACTTTGTGTTGCGCGATGTTGCTCTTGTTTCTAACCTGCATTTTAACTTGCTTTCTGTTTCGCAACTTTTTGATGATGACTATGAGATTCGTTTCAAACCGAACCTTAGTCGCATCTTAGATCCTCAGGGCGATCTTGTATGTCTAATTTCGCCCTTTGGGAAAGTCTTTCGCGCGAATTTCTCGGAGTCGTTTGGTTCTTCTCGCTGTCTTTTGGCTAGTCCTTCTTCCTCCGATCTTTGGAAGTGGCATAGGAGGCTCGGTCATTTAAGCTTCGACTTGCTTGCAAGACTTAGCTCACTTGGCCTAATCCGAGGATTGCCCAAGCTTTCGATGGAGAAGGATCTAGTTTGCCATTCTTGCAGACATGGGAAGATGGTTGCCGCTCCCCACCATCCAGTGACTAAGGTCATGACCTCGCACCCCGGAGAGCTTTTACACATGGACCTTGTTGGTCCGGCTCGGGTGAGCTCGGTTGGTGGCAAGTGGTATGTTTTGGTTGTTGTTGACGACTTTTCGAGGTATTCGTGGGTCTTCTTTTTAGCTGAGAAGACCGAGACTTTCTCCTTCGCTCGCAATCTGATTTTGCGTCTTCAGAACGAGTTCCCTTTGAACTCGATGCGAGCTATTAGAAGTGATAATGGTTCCGAGTTTAAGAATTCGGATTTTGAGATGTTTTGTAACCGCCTTGGTTTGGAGCATCAGTTTTCTTCCCCCTATACACCACCCCAAAATGGTGTTGTAGAGAGGAAGAATCGGACCCTTGTTGAGATGGCCAGGACGATGCTTGATGAGCATAGGACTCCTAGGCGCTTTTGGGCCGAAGCTATGAACACTGCATGCTACATTTCGAATCGCATTTTTCTGAGAGCGTTTTTGAAGAAGACCTCTTATGAGTTGCGTTTTGGTCGCCAGCCCAAGGTGAGTTATTTTAGAGTCTTTGGTTGCCACTGTTTTATATTGAAAAAAGGCAACCTGGACAAGTTTGAGTCTCGTTCTTCTGACGGTGTGTTTTTGGGTTATGGCACTCACACTCGAGCTTATCGTGTACTTAACCTTGACACTAACCGAGTCATGGAGACATCAGATGTCACCTTCGACGAGACTCTTGTTTGTCCCTCTTCTCGTTTTGAGCGTGCAGGTGATCATGAGGTTGGAGAGCCTCTTTTTGATGATGAGGAAGAGGGTGCTGAAGGTATAGATGATCCAGCACCCCCTCCACCTGCCGTGCCGCAGAGAGCGGCCTCGAAGACGACTCACGGTCCCGACACTTCTTCTTCCTGGGGGCCGTGGGATCCTCCACCTCGCGCGGTACCTTTTGTACCCGGGGTGGAACCAGCTGCTGTTGAGGGGGAGGTCACTTCTTCCCGGGAGGCGCCACGACACATCCAGCGCCAGCACCCTCCTCAGCAGATGATCGGCGACATCGACGAGCGAGTTACTCGCTCCAGGTCACAGCACATCTCGCACTTTGCTCATTCTGCTTTTGTTGCGTCTTTTGAGCCCCGAGATGTTGGACACGCATTGACGGATCCGGATTGGGTCAATGCCATGCATGAGGAGCTAGAGAACTTTGAGCGAAATCGGGTTTGGGTTCTAGTGCCTCCACCTCCTGACTGTAAACCTATTGGGACAAAATGGGTATTTAAAAACAAGCAAGGGGAGGAGGGCCACATTGTGAGAAACAAGGCCCGGCTTGTAGCGAAGGGTTATAGTCAGAAGGAGGGGATAGATTATGAGGAGACCTTCGCTCCTGTAGCTCGTTTGGAGGCTATTAGGATACTCTTGGCTTATGCTGCATCCATGGGTTTCAAACTTTTTCAAATGGATGTCAAGAGTGCCTTCTTAAACGGCTACATTGAGGAGGAGGTCTATGTCCAGCAACCCCCCGGTTTTGAAAATCCCAAGTTTCCAAACCATGTCTTTAAACTCCACAAAGCTTTGTATGGTTTGAAACAAGCCCCTAGAGCCTGGTATGAGAGATTAAAAACCTTTTTGCTAGCTAAGGGTTTTAATATGGGATGTGTAGATAAGACGCTCTTTCTCCTCCGGCAAGGCAAAGATACTCTCTTGGTCCAAATTTACGTGGATGATATCATTTTCGGTGGTTCTTCTCACGCTTTGGTTGCCAAGTTTGCAGATACTATGAGCAGGGAGTTCGAGATGAGCATGATGGGCGAGCTGACTTTCTTTCTCGGGTTGCAAATTAAGCAATCCCGAGAGGGGACGTTTGTGCACCAGGGCAAGTACACGAGGGACTTGCTGAAGCGGTTCGACATGGGTGAGGCCAAGCCTCTTCCGACGCCCATGTCGACGACGACTGCCCTGGATGCCGACACGGATGGAGAAGCAGTGGACCAGAAGGAGTACCGCAGCATGATTGGATCGCTGCTCTACCTGACGGCGACACGGCCGGACATTCAGTTCGCCGTGTGCTTCTGCGCGCGCTTTCAGGCTTCGCCACGCACTTCTCACCGTCAGGCGGTGAAGCGCATCTTCAGGTACCTTCGTTTCACGCCTGAGTTCGGGATTTGGTATTCTGCTTCCTCCACTCTCTCGCTTTGCGGTTATTCCGATGCCGATTTTGCTGGTTGTCGCATTGAGCGCAAGTCCACTTCTGGGACTTGCCAGTTTATTGGGTCTTCTCTTGTATCGTGGTCTTCTCGCAAGCAGTCTAGTGTCGCTCAGTCCACCACGGAGGCTGAATATGTTGCTGCGGCTAGCTGCTGTTCCCAGTTACTCTGGATGATGGCCACTTTGCGTGATTTTGGTTTGAGCTTTACTCGAGTGCCTTTGCTTTGTGACAGCACGAGTGCCATTAGCGTTGCTAAGAACCCCGTGCTTCACTCGAAAACCAAACACATTGATGTGCGTTTTCATTTCTTGCGAGACCACCAGGAGAAGGGTGATATCGACCTTCGCCATGTCGATACTCATCACCAATTGGCTGATATTTTCACCAAGCCTTTAGACGAGTCAACCTTTAATAGGTTGAGGGGTGAGCTTGGTGTGTGTTTCCCCTTTTAGATGGGGGAAGCATTTTGAGATGTACAGACTGACTCTTTTATTTTGAGGCTCTTTTCTTTTGAGTTTCTTGAGTCTTTCCAATTGGTATCTTCTTTCTTTCAGTTTTGTGTCGGGCATACGCATTTACATTCTGAAGCTTCATGTCTATATTCACTAGAATGTAATTATACTCTTGTTAGTATAGCTCTGATACTTATGATGATGCTTGTAGCTTATGCTCTTTCTGATCACTGTTACATGTTATGAGCGAGCTACTTTTGGAATGGTGAATTATGCCTAATGTATATAAATCTGAAAATGTTCACCATTGAGATATGCAACTAGCATGTGTAGGGTGTGTTGAGTCCATTCCTGCTTTTCGTATATGCTAGGTTGCTATGTCTCTAGTTCTGAGTCATTCACTTGCTTGGTTGTTCGTAACTTGCTTAAAATCTGAACCAAGTATTGTTGAATTGAAAAGATCGAGATGGGATTGCTTGTCAACACCTCATGGTATTGAGACTGTTTCTCATTGCACTTTGAGTTAAACTTGAGCCATGTAGTGTATGACCGAAACCGTTGCTTTAAGCTTCTGATTGCTTCGGCATAGGCTTCGCACGGTTGAAAAGTTAGGCGATGACAAGCTTTCAACCTCTCGCAATCACATGCTAAAAATGAACTTGTGAATTCTTTTACCGCTGCAACTCCGATATGAATTTGAAATCACATGTATATGCTTCATTCCTATGCCTGATGATTGAACTTTGCTAGGGGTAGTTCACCTTGTATATATGCTTAGCACTTGTTTGGATTCCTTCTATACATGTCTAGTGCTATTTTGATGGTGACTATCCTTTTTTGGCTTAAAACTGCTCACATGCTCATATGCTTCATATTTCGTATAAGTGATCAGTTTGAGCCTTTGCTATTTGAGTGCTTAATTGAGATGTTGGAGCTATACTGATTAGAGCATCTTTGCACTCTTTTGACTATATACTTGAAGCTCCTAACTTGCACTTTGACTTCATATGCATTTTGGAAGGAGATCTTGTGTTCAGGGGGAGTTTATGTGAAGGGAGTTGCTTCTCCGATACCTTTTGGCCTTGATAAGTGCATTTTCAACTAGGGGGAGAAATTTATGCAAATCATATGCTCCTGTGTTGATCAACTAAAGGGAGAATCATTTGTCCTAGTTGCTTGCATTTTTCGAGGGGGAGTTTGCTAGTTGTGTTGAGCCGTTGCCTCTATCTTGAGGGACTAGCAAACGTTCCTAGCTTTTCATGAGAAGTTCCTAGCTTTTCATGAGCCTTCATAAGCTTTTTCATTTGGCTTTCAATTGGTATCGTCTGGTGTGCTTTCCCATTTGGTTTGGGATGATTTCCAATTGGTTCGGAGTGATTTTCTTGCTAGTTGTGTTGAGCCTCTGTGCCTCTATCTTGAGGGACTAGCATTTTGCTTCTGTTGTCCTCCGATCCTCAATTGGTATCTGCTAGCGGTGTTGAGCCTGTTCTACCTCTTCTTGAGGGCTAGCTTTTGCTTTGCTTGGTTGCGTCGAGCCGTTGCCCATGTCTTTGGGGACCAAGTTTTCGCTTCATCCACTTGACCTTCTTTGGCTTTTGTTAGGCTTTTGGGTCATTTGGTTGGGTTTTCTCTTCTCACTCCTTCGTACCTCCTTCTTCTTATTCATGATTTGTTGTGGAGTTGACAATGCACTCATCAAGGGGGAGATTGCGGATACATGGGTGTATGCCGAGTCTCTGTGTGATGAGTGATTGTCAACGGAGATGATGCGCATGTTCTTTGGCTTGTGTTATGCAGGTGTCGAGCACGGAGACAGTGGTCGATGGCGGGTGAAGGTCAAGTTGCGACGTGCCGTGCCGACGGACCGGGCGCGATGAAGGATGGGCGTGCCGTGCGGCGGACGTGCCATGCCGATGTATCAGACGGTGAAGGGCGGACGTGGACTTGGACTGATGGACTGTGAGGCCGGAGGATCAGCTATGGTGGCTGGCAGCCTGCGACAGCGACAAGCGGAGAAGTGCGATCATGTCGGTGGAAGGGGTGCACAGGCGGTGCATCCCCTCTACGACGCCGGTTTGTTGGTAGAGCCCGGGAAAAACCAACGGTGGACGGTTTCCAGGTTTGGGCCTCAAAACCTGGGTGCTGGGTTTCCAGGTTGAGCCACAAAACCTGGGCGTGACGGTTTCCAGGTTGAGCCTCAAAACCTGGGCGTGGGCCGGTTTCCAAGTTTGGGCCTCAAAACTCGGGCGCTGCGGGTTTCCGAGTTTGGGCCACAAAACTCGGGCTGGAGGCTGGTTTCCCGGTTTGGGCCTCAAAACCGGGGGCTGATGGAAAAGGCTGGTTTCCCAGTTTGGGCCACAAAACCGGGGGTGCAGAGTGGTGGCGGCACGTGGCGGCGATCTGAAGGTTGCGTGGAGGCGACGCGGAAGACCGTGCGGGCGTGGCCGTCGGATCTACCTACCACCAGCGGGTGGACCAGATTAGCCTTAGGGTTTTCCTGGCCCGCTCTGTAATTAGAGTAGAGAGGGGTAGAGTAGGAAATAGACTTAGGCTAGGTTAGTATAAGTAGTCCAGGGGAGACACCCTCCTCCCTATCTCAGTTTTAGCTATTTCAGTTAGTGCCTTCATTTGCTAGGGTTTCCCACTCTCCCATCCCTGCTTTAGCTAGTTGAGATCCGCAGAGAGACTCCACTCTGTGTACTGTTGATTCGAGGAAGTGAGGCCGTATCCTCACCTTGGATCCCATCTCTTGGTGTCAATTCGTGTTTTGATTTCATGTTCATCATGTTCTTCGCGGATTGCTTTGTGCCTTGAGTTTTCCCGTCGCTTGATCTTTGTGCTCGGTTCATCTTTTGTGATTCCGTTTGAACTGAGTTGTTCTAGATCGTGAGGCACTTCTTTCCACCGAAAGAAATCATCTCTAACCTCACGGTCTAGGAGATCGATCAAGTTTTAGTTTCGGGTCTCTTTTTCTTCCTTCCCCCGAATTCCTTCGATTCACCGATTTAGAGTTAGGTTCGAGCCATGATCTCTTAGAGATAGCTCACTAACCTCCTTGTGACTCCTCAGATCGAATCCCAAGCCTAGAGCACTTGATTCGGAGGAGATCGGGTTGAATCGCCGGAGTTTCAGTGCAGTTTCGGGGTGACCGGACGCCGGTCACGACTTGACCGGACGCGTCCGGTCGTTGAAGGTTTGAGCGTGTTCTGGTTTTTGCTCTGACCGGACGCTGGAGTTTAGTGGTGACCGGACTCGCCCATAGTCCTGTTCACTACTCGAACGTGCTTGTGACCGGACGCAGGTGAACCGACCGGACGCTCTATCTCACAGAGTCCGGTCAGTTCCAGAGAGCTCCGAAAATCGTTTTTGCACGACCGGACGCGTCCGGTGCTCACAGACCGGACGCAGGCAGAGTCCGGTCAGTGCTTTTCTGCGCAGTCTCGTGTGTTCTTGTTTGTTTCTGACCGGACGCACTGTTCACGATCGGACGCTCAGTTCCCGTGAGTCCGGTCGCGAACAGAGAGCTCCCAGAGACGTTTTCTGACGATCGGACGCGTCCGGTCCCTGCTGACCGGACGCAGGCCAGAGTCCGGTCGCTGCTGTTTCGCGCCGTTTCGTTCGTGGTTCGTTCGTTCTTGATCGGATTCGAGTTCCGTCTTTTGCGTTGGCTTTCTAGGGTTGTCCAGTGTCCCGTTGTGCTTCGTGGAAGCATCCACCCTACATCTAGGGTCGTGGACACTTGCCGGCTCTAGGGTTTGCTTTTGGGGTTGAGTTTGGGACAGTGGCATCTAGTTTCCGAAAGGAAATTTTGAAGCTCCCATTCACCCCCCCTCCTCTGGTCGCTTTCGGGTAGCTTCTCGGTCCTTCACCAACAGTGATGGGGGTGGTGGCCGCCACCTAGGGCTGGCCCGCCACTAGGGTTTGCCCTAGGTCGGCTGGCACACTCCATAAGGCTATAAATACCTCCCTGAGGCTTCACTTCAAAACACCACAACCAAGCAAAACGCAAGCAAGGGAAGCAAGGCAAGAGCCAGAGAGCTGATAGCTTAGGGTTTAGCCAAGCTTAGGCAAGTATGTAGCTAGTAGAGCAAGGCATCTTTGCTCTCGCGGAAGCGCTGCTCAAGGCTTATCTCAAGAGTAGAGGCGTGCGAGTGATAGGTCCTGGAGCTGGGAAGAGTCTTCCTTCATCTCCAGTTCAGGTTTTGCTCTTGTTACTCAAGCACTTTACTATATTCTATTTCATCATTTCAAGTATTACTTTATTCTACTTATCAGTATTGAGTGGTATACTTGATTGATTGCTTGAGTGCCTAGCTATCCTACAAATCAATTCAGTTAGCCATAGTAGTTAATCTCTAGTGAGCTTAGTGTTTGATCTTTGCCAATAGGTTGCTTAGTTAGTTTAGTGTTTATCTTATTAAGTCAAGTTTTTGCTCTGACGTCCGCAAGGGTTTCTCTATTCAAAGCCAGGGTAGAGATAGTTAGAATACAGTTAAGCGTGGTTCTTAGTTATAGACTTACCTTCACATACGGCTGGACCCCCGGATAGCTGTGGTAGCAAGCAGGTGGTGACAGCCCTGTGCGCCTTGAATTCCACCACGTAGTTGGCACAGTTTAATAGTAAGGCTCGTTGTGCTAGCGTTCAACCTAAGTCAGTGGTAAAAGCTAGTACGCCTCGATACTTGATAAGATAGGAATAAAACTTTACTTAACTTGGTTGCTTTATTGACATTTGCCTGTCTTGCTTCGTAGTTATCTTGCTTCGTGGTCATCTAGGAGTAGTTATTAGTTAGTAGTTAGTTATCTTAGTTACCCTTAGTTACTCTCTATCTATCTATCCATCCACCTTATCTTAGCCATCCATTTCATCCTTACCTATCCACCCACATATTCTTTCTAGCCTTTCATCATCTCCTCTCTCCTTTCCATTTTCTTATTCTTCGACTCTCATCCCCTCCTTGACTCGACTCATACACCACCCTAGCCTTCCTTTGGGATCAAATAAATCGACACCTGGTACTCCCAGGGAAGTGCTACTATGATAGTTCTGTGCGCTTGCAGAATCTCCTCCTGGTAGATTGCATTCTCACTAGTTAGCTCCTACTAGTGTCGGGACTGACAACACCGCGTGGCATTAGTAGATAGCTACTTTAGCTACCCTATCCTAGGTGTAGTTAAGAACTACCAACAAGTATTTCTGGTGCTGTTGCCGGGGATAGATTCCATAGTCTACTCCTAGTGACGACGTTAGCAAGTGTCAACAAGCATTTCTGGCGCCGTTGCCGAGGAAGGCAATCAGTGTATCGGTTGAGTCCGTGTCGAATTTATCTTCGCTCAAGCTCCCGCTTAGCGAATCCCATCTTACCCCGTTCTTTCTTTCTTTAGTTCTTCTTATCTTTTTCCTTCATCTTCTTCAACTTCTTTCTTGCTTATCTCGTTCTATCTTCACGATGGCCAACAAGACCATTCGTGAATTTTCTGCTCCTTCTGCCGCTAATGTAGCGATGGGACCAGACGTGATCGATGCCAACCTCAATTTTGAGTTAAAACCGGCTCTGATCACGATGGTCCAAGCTAGCCCGTTCTGTGGCAAGGCTCATGAGGATGCCAGTGCTCACCTCCAGCAATTTTTGGAGATTTGCGGCACCTTCACCATTAAGGGGATAACCCAAGAAGCCATCCGTCTTCGTCTCTTACCCTTTTCTCTTCTAGGAAAAGCGAAGCAATGGTTCTATACCGATCGCAACGCTGTAGACTCATGGGATAATTGTTCCAATGCTTTTCTCGCCAAATTCTTTCCGATGGGCAAGATGAATGCTCTTCGCAACAAAATCTCCAGCTTTACGCAACAAGCCGAGGAATCTATTCCCGAGGCTTGGGAGAGGTTGCAAGAGTATGTCGCTGCTTGTCCGCACCATGGTATGGAGGACTGGCTATTGATCTAGAACTTCTACCATGGCCTAACTCCATTCTCTAGAAGCCATTTGGATGCCGCCGCCGACGGTGCATTCTTTTCTCTGAATGTTGCAGATGCTAAGGCTCTCACAGAGAAGATGGTGGCGAACCAAGGATGGAATGACGAGAGACTGCAGCCCCGTAAGCGAGGTATACATTCCCTTAAGGAGGCCGACATGATCGTGGCCAAGATGGACCTGCTGGCAAAGAAGCTAGACAGCTGTGAGAAGATGAACCAACAAGAGAGTGTCCAATCTCTGGAATCCTACATGACTTCTGAAGTCTGTGGAGAAACCAGACATTCTGGGAGCCATTGCCCCGAGCTATATGAAGATTTGAACTTCATCAACAACAACGGTTTCCGTCAACAGAATAAAGGATGGAATCAGCCTTCAAATTCTCAAGGTAACAATTCGTTCCCCCGCTCTAATTTTCAGAATTCTGATAATTTCTCATTCTTGAAAAATTTAGTTTACTCACAAGGTAGAACTACTGATTTCTTGAATAAGAGATTAACGTCGAATGATAAAACCCTTGAGAATATAAATGCTAAATTGGAAGATTTCTCATCTGCTCTGAAAATCAATTAATTTTAATAAGATGTTAGAAACCCAATTAGCTGAACTTGCTGCTATCATACCATCTTTTGAAACTGGCAAAATTCCTGCTGAATCTGACATGGAAACTGCAAATATGGTTGAAATAAAATATTTTAACTATTATGAAGATCAAACCATGACTGTTAAAAAGGGTGATCCTGGTAGTCCCATAATTCGATGCTCAATCTTTGGTGAAGTCTTTAAAAATGCCATGTGTGATTTAGGATCGAGTGTGAACATTCTATCTAAAGATTTTTATGCAAACTCGTTCTTTCCACCCATGTCATCCACATCTGCCTATGTTGTGCTAGCTGATCAGTCCACTTGCTATGTAGAAGGAATAGTCAATGATTTACCTGTTCATATTAGAGGCTCCTATGTTCCTGCTGATTTCATAATACTAGATATGGGAAATAGGAAAGATGTGCCTTTAATTTTGGGTAGACCTTTCTTGAATACTGTGAATGCCTGCATATATGTGGGGAGTGGTAAAATGCAAATGACATTAGGAGGGAGGAAGGAAATATTCTCCTTTTCCCGAGGTCCTGCATATGCCGCTAACATGCAGGTAGCAAAACTCTTTCGTACCAAGAAGAGGCGCCCAAGAACAAGGTGGAACATAAAGGAAGAACCACCTTCTCCTGAGTTGTGTAATTCACATAACAAAGGAGAGGTGCCAAAAGAAGAAGAACCTGATGAAGTACTAAGAGAAGAAGTGCCTAAGGAAGAAGAAGATCCACCCGATAAGGATGAAATTCCATGGACCTAAGGTATGGTTTTACTTTTAATTTTTCTCTTCAATTTTCCTTTTTTTCAAATAAATAACATTTGTTATGCATGTAACTAAAAAAACAGTTATCATTAGTTATATGCATATGTATATGTTAACTTAATTAGAATAATAAAATATCATAATAGGATAGTTTCCCTTTTCACAACATTAGATAGTTTCCCTTTTTAATAAAATGAGAACAAGAGCTCCGACTGAGAAGAAGAAGATCCTTCACCAAGCAAGAAGCCAGCTTGGGGGAGACTCCCGCTCCAATAAGGTATGTCTCAAGCCTACACTTTATATTTAGTTCTTAAATTCTATGTCTTTTGAATACTATATGCTTGCCTAAGTAATTATCCAATGAATAAAATTGATAAAATCTGCTTAAAAATGTTGAAACCTGAATAAGATTTGAAATATGTCATGCAACTGCTATTGTTATGGTTTGAATAACTAGTCTTATCTAGGTTGTAGCTTTTGTGGGTTGCACTTGCTTTAACTGAAATCATGCTTAGTGAATAAAGTTAGTAAGAAATAGAGTAATTATTTAAACTTGCTAAGGTGAAATTAGGACTTATACTGGAGGATTTCTTTTAAAAATTATGAAAACCTTGCTAAAAGTTCCTCCTAGATTTTATCCCATCCCACCACCAGCCAAATATTTGTTAGTCAAAACCACAAAGAGCTTTGTCTGTGTTGAGCTTTGTTAGACCTCATAGATCTTAGTAGAGAAGCTTATCATATCTTTTGAATCAAGATGCACACACCCACCATAAATTGCCTACTCTCCACTTTGGAAGTTTGCAACCACCAAATAAATTTCTCATTCTCTACACTGGAGATATGCAATACCTTGC
Organism: Coix lacryma-jobi var. lacryma-jobi; assembly: GCA_009763385.1. Taxonomy (NCBI): domain Eukaryota; kingdom Viridiplantae; phylum Streptophyta; class Magnoliopsida; order Poales; family Poaceae; genus Coix; species Coix lacryma-jobi. Next base: position 81,719,420 of record CM019824.1, on the reverse strand, counting down.
CAAACATCCCATTGCTAGCCTTATGCTATTCCTACACTGGGAATAAGCATTTCTCTCCCTTTCCCTACTCATTTCAAAAATCCTTTTCTATAGATATCTGGGGAAATCTAGAGCTAAAAAAAAGGTGAGCAAAGTAGCTCAAGAAAGGACTATGTCCTGAGAAAATGTGAGGACACATCTTTTGTCTACTCACTATGTATCCAAAAGAGAGAGAGAGAGAGAATTATCATTAGCTCTAGACCCCAGAAATTAACTAGGAAGGATTATGGAATATCTCTCTATACACTTCCACATAACCACACATGCACATCTTGATCAATTTTTATGATTTGCTGCTCCTTATGATCTGAGTGTCTAGCTTAGCAATAATCATTAGGCAATTTGCTCATGATTCTTAGCCTACCTATAACTCCACATATCATTCTTTAGAAATAGGAGAGGCTACATTTTGGCCTAAGTGAGGATTTAAGCACCATTGAGTGACTGAGTGAATCTTGGAGGACTTAAGCAAGTTGTTATCTTTTGAAAACCTTGAAAAACCTCCAGACAGAATCCTAGTCAAACCTAAGCAAGACAAAAGTTTCCTATCTACTAATTTATTTCACTCTTGCATGTTTGAAGTGAAAAGCTATAAGCCCCACATTGCTATGATTAATGATATATACTAAGTTATTTCTCACTATACAATATGCACTTGTATACATCTTAAGTTGCTATCTTTTTCATGCTCAATGCTTAAACCGCATTGTTGCTCGAGGATGAGCAACAAGTTAGCTTGGGGAGCTTGTTGATGGTCCTTAAACACCTGTTTTACCATCAACATTTTACCCTAAACTTCACCAAAAAGGCATGAAATGTAGCCAAATAGGTTTCAAACTAACCAAATTTCACATGTCCATAGATTTTTATTTGAATGCAGGATTTGGACCAAATTTGGAGAATGGACCCACCAGGAGACAAGCCCACTCAGCAGGGCCTAAGTGGGGTGGGGCCCGCCACCCCTAGGTGGCGCCCGCCACATGGAGAGGCCCAACTTCCCTCCTTGCCACGTGACCGATCTGTGTGACCTTCCCAAGGCCAAATCTTGGCCCTTGGTCACTAGGTCAGTGGCATCGGACGGCTCAGGAGGTAGTGGCGTGGATCAAGACCAAATGGCGGTTACTTGGACATGCAACCGACCTAACCACCGCCTCTCTGGAGCTCCTAGATGCCGTTGAAGCAAGGGCGGTGCATCCAACGGTGATGGGGGTGGCGGCCGCCACCTAGGGCTGGCGCCCGCCACTAGGGTTTGCCCTAGGTCGGCTGGCTGCCCCCTATAAATACGCCCCTCACTCCAAAAGGCTATAAATACCCCCCTGAGGCTTCACTTCAAAACACCACGACCAAGCAACACACAAGCAAGGGAAGCAAGGCTAGAGCCACAGAGCTGATAGCTTAGGGTTTAGCCAAGCTTAGGCAAGTAGGTAGCTAGTAGAGCAAGGCATCTTTGCCCTCGCAGAAGCGCTGCTCAAGAGTAGAGGCATGCGAGTGATCGGTCTTGGAGCTGGGAAGAGTCTTCCTTCATCTCCAGTTCAGGTTTTGCTCTTGTTACTCAAGCACTTTACTATATTCTATTTCATCATTTCAAGTTTTACTTTATTCTACTTATCAGTATTGAGTGGTATACTTGGTTGATTGCTTGAGTGCCTAGCTATCCTACAGATCAATTCAGTTAGCCAAAGTAGTTAATCTCTAGTGAGCTTAGTGTTTGATCTTTACCAATAGGTTGCTTAGTTCGTTTAGTGTTTATCTTATTAAGTCAAGTTTTTGCTCTGACGTCCGCAAGGGTGTCTCTATTCAAAGCCATGGTAGAGATAGTTAGAATATAGTTAAGCGTGGTGCTTAGTTATAGACTTACCTTTAGATACGGCTGGACCCCCGGATAGCTGTGGTAGCAAGCAGGTGGTGACAGCCCTGTGCGCCTTGAATTCCACCACGTAGTTGGCCCAGTTTAACAGTAAGGCTCGTTGTGCTAGCGTTCAACCTAAGTCAGTGGTAAAGGCTAGTATGCCTCGATACTTGATAAGATAGGAATAAAACTTTACTTAACTAGGTTGCATTATTGACATTTGCCTGTCTTGCTTCGTACTTATCTTGCTTCGTGGTCATCTAGGAGTAGTTATTAGTTAGTAGTTAGTTATCTTAGTTACCCTTAGTTACTCTCTATCTATCTATCCATCCACCTTATATCTTAGCCATCCATTTCATCCTTACCTATCCACCCACATATTCTTTCTAGCCTTTCATCATCTCCTCTCTCCTTTCCCTTTTCTTATTCTTCGACTCTCATCCCCTCCTTGACTCGACTCATACACCACCCTAGCCTTCCTTTGGGATCAAATAAATCGACACCTGGTACTCCCAGGGAAGTGCTACTATGATAGTTCTGTGCGCTTGCAGAATCTCCTCCTGGTAGATTGCATTCTCGCTAGTTAGCTCCTACTAGTGTCAGGACTGACAACCCCGCGTGGCATTAGTAGATAGCTACTTTAGCTACCCTATCCTAGGGGTAGTTAAGAACTACCAACAAGCATTTCTGGCGCCGTTGCCGGGGACAGATTCCATAGTCTACTTCTAGTGACGACGTTAGCAAGTGTCAACATACTTATGCATATAACTAATGATAACTGATTTTTTTAGTTACATGCTTGACATATGTTATTTATTTGAAAAAGAGAAATTTGAAGGGAAAAATTCAAAAGTAAATCCATACCTTAGATCCATGGAATTTCATCCTTATTGGGTGGATCTTCTTCCTTGGGTGCTTCTTCTTTAAGTACTTCATTGGGTTCTTCTTCTTTTGACACCTCTCCTTTGTAATGTGAATTACACAACTCAGGAGAAGGTGGTTCTTTCTTTCTGTTCCACCTTGTTCTTAGGCGCCTCTTCTTGGTACGAACGGGTTTTGCTTCCTGGATGTTAACAACATATGCGGGACCACAGGAAAAGGAGAATATTTCCTTCCTCCCTCCTAATGTCATTTGCATTTTACCACTCCCCACATATATGCAAGCATCAACAGTGTTCAAGAAAGGTCTACCTAAGATTAGAGGCACATCTTTCCTATTTCCCATATCTAGTATTATGAAATCAGCAGGAACATATGAACCTCTAATATGAACAGGTAAATCAGTGACTATTCCTTCTACATAGCATGTTGATTGATCAGCTAGCACGACATAGACAGATGTGGATGACATGGGTGGAAAGAACGAGTTTTCATAGAAATCGTTAGATAAAATGTTCACACTCGATCCTAAATCACACATGGCATTTTTAAAGACTTCACCAAAGATTGAGCATCTAATTATGGGACTACCAGGATCACCCTTTTTAGCAGTCATGGTTTGATCTTCATAATAGTTAAAATATTTTATTTCAACCATATTTGCAGTTTCCATGTTAGGTTTAGCCGGAATTTTGCCAGTTTAAAAAAATGGTATGATCGCAGCAAGTTGAGCTAATTGGGTTTCTAACATCTTATTAAAGCTAAGTTGATTTTTCAGAGCAGATGAGAAATCTTCCAATTTAGCATTTATGTTCTCAAGCATTTTATCATTTGACATTAATTTCTTATTCAAAAATTCAGTAGTTCTACCTTGAGAGTAGACTAGATTCTTTAAGAATGAGAAATTATCAGTACTTTGGAAATTAGAGCGTGGAAATGAATTATTACCTTGAGAGTTGGAGTGCTGATTCCATCCTTGATTTTGTTGACGGAAACCGTTGTTGTTGATGAAGTTCAAATCTTCATGTAAGTCAGGGCAGTGGTTCCTAGAATGTCCGATTTCTCCACAGACTTCACAAGTCATGTAGGATTCCAGAGATTGGACACTCTCTTGTTGATTCATCTTCTCACAGCTGTCCAGCTTCTTGGCCACCAGGTCCATCTTGGCCACGATCATGTCAGCCTCCTTAAGGGAATGCATACCTCGCTTACGGGGCTGCAGTCTCTCGTCATTCCATCCTTGGTTCGACACCATCTTCTCTATGAGAGCCTTAGCATCTGCAACATTCAGAGAAAAGAATGCACCACCGGCGGCGGCATCGAAATGGCTTCTAGAGAGTGGGGTTAGGCCATGGTAGAAGTTCTGGATCAACAGCCAGTCCTCCATACCATGGTGTGGACAAGGAGTGACGTACTCTTGCATTCTCTCCCAAGCCTCAGGAATAGATTCCTCGGCTTGTTGCGTAAAGCTGGAGATTTTGGTGCAAAGAGCGTTCGTCTTGCCCATCGGAAAGAATTTGACGAGAAAAGCATTGGAACACTTGTCCCATGTGTCTACAACATTGCGATTGGTATAGAACCATTGCTTCGCTTTTCCTAGGAGAGAAAAGGGAAAGAGACGAAGACGGATGGCTTCTTGGGTTATCCCCTTAATGGTGAAGGTGCCGCAAATCTCCAAAAAATGTTGGAGGTGAGCATTGGCATCCTCATGAGCTTTGCCACAGAATGGGCTAGCTTGGACAATAGTGATTTCAACTCGAAAGTGAGGTTGACATCGATCACTCCTGGTCCTGTCGCTACATTGGCGGCAGAAGGAGCAGAAAACTCACGAATGGTCTTGTTGGCCATCGTGAAGGTAGAATGAGATAAGAAAGAAAGAAGTTGAAGAAGATGAAGGAAAACATAAGAAGGACTAAGGAAAGAAAGAATGGGGAAAGATGGGATTCGCTAAGCGGGATCTTAAGCGAAGATAAATTCGACAAGGACTCAAAGGATACACCGATTGCCTTCCCCGGCAACGGCGCCAGAAATGCTTGTTGGTAGTTCTTAACTTCACTAAAGATAGAGCTAGGCAACTATCCCCGGTAACGGCCCAGAAATGCTTGTTGACACTTGCTAACATCGTTACTAGGAGTAGACTATGGAATCTATCCCTGACAACGGCGCCAGAAATGCTTGTAGCAAGTCCAGTCACTATACCTAAAGGAGTGAAGCTAAAGCAGCTATCTACTAATGTCAAATGGGGTTGTCAATCCCGACACTAGTAGGAGCTAGCTAGAGAGATTGCAATCTACCTAGACGAGATTCTGCAAGTGCACAGAACTATCGTAGTAGCACTTCGCCTGGGAGCACCAGGTGTCGATTTATTTGATCCCAGAGGAAGGCTAGGGTGGTGTATGAGTCGAGTCAAGGAGGGGATGAGAGTCGAAGAATAAGAAAGGGAAAAGGAGAGGAAAGAAGAGAGGAGATGAAAGGCTAGAAAGAATTTATGAGTGGATAGGTGTTGACGTTTGTTAACGCAAATAGAATATGAAAGATTCCGCAAGCGCACAGAACATCATTGTAGCATTTTACCGGGAGTATTCCAAGATTGTTATTTATATTTTACCACTGGGAAGCTAGGGTCAAGAATCTGATAACTCACTATCATGCATCTACTAACTCAGAGTACTTATTAGACTAAAGCAGGAGTGAATGATATATGATATGATAATAAATGAAAGCACATAAAAGATAATTCAATGATAAATGTATAGACAACTATAGCGGGAGGGCAACGGGAGAGATCAAGGTTCCTACGTACTTCTCTATCACTAGTGTTCTAAAGCAACAAAGATGAAAAGATATAGCAGTTATAAACATTGGCACTTTGGAGCAGCAGGTCCTTTCCAACTCTCGAAGAAGACTGGGAAAAAGGTAGTTGGGAGAAGGCTGCCAAAAGCTCTACGAAACATCAATCCAAACGTGGTGGACTACGAAGGCCTAACAGAGCTGTCACCCCTGGGGCTACCACAACTATTCCGTGGGATTGAGCGCAACCTCAGGTAACCTATAGACTAAACACCATGTCTAATCTATTGATTACTACTCTAATTACCTAGGATAACTAGAGCACTCAATACGAACAAAGATCCCATGCCAAGATATTACAACTATACTAATCATATAATAAAGCATAAAGTAAATAGAGAAGATAAATATATTAAAGCATAAGTCTTACAAAGAAAAGATACAAGACATACCAAAACTCTGAAGACTCCTCTGGAACCGGAGCGCAGCTCCGCTCTCCCTAACTACCGACTAGAGCTAAGCTATTACATTGGAAAATCTAAACCTAATTACATAGAGGAGAGAGGTCATCCATTCGAGGGACGCCTCTACAACTCCATGATGATGTGTTGCCTCAGGGGGGTCCTGGGTTTATTATATAGGGGCTCCTGGCCTCCCCTCCACCTTGGGCAAGCGATGTGGTACTAAATCCTTCATCATATGCACTTGGGCCTAAATGGGCCAAAACGTGTTGGAGAGGTCGGTTGGAGTGCGTCACGCGAAGGGGGACGAAATTGGGCCCAATACCTGGCCGGTCGGTCTGCCCCTATGACAGATGGGCCCCGCCTTCCGTGGGTCGCCTTCTCTTGTCTTCTGGAATGTTCTGGAATGTTCTAGAATCTTCCAAGTCGTATCCATCGAGGACTCTCGCTCGGGGACTCCAAATATAGCAAATCATATGTCCGTTTCGATCGTCTCGACGAGGTCATCGCAATGGTGTGCTCTGTTTCATCACTTGAGATACTTTTATATGGTAAAAATATGGATGTCCTACAAAACAAGTGAGAGCACCAAAACTCGTGGAACTTGTTAGTTTCAAACCCTACAACTATGCTTTATGATTCATTTAGTGTCATTTCATGCAGTAGTTGATGGTTAATTATGAGCATTAGTGAGCGTCAACAAGTTCCCCCAAGCTTAACCTTTGCTAGTCCCTTAGCAAAGTCAAACTCAACAATGGATCAGGAGTTGCTGCAATATCTGCATTTCTAACAAGTACACATGCATTCAAACAAAAGTTCTCATATGGAATAGGAAAAAGTATCATATTATTTATCATGGGGCTTAGTACTTTACCTTGAATCTTGAGTAATTGAAACATAGAATGATCAAATCAAGCACTATGTCTCTAGCTCTTTTACTTCACCATTATCCCGGAGCTTTTTATGAATTTTCAAAAAGCTTAAGAACATATGTTGTCAAATTAAACAATGGATCCAAATAGAAAGTAAACCACACCATTGAATCGAGAAGTGCATGTGTATGGAAAATGGAGGCGGAAGCTCTTTTGAATATATCACTCTCTTCTGTTTATCAGAGACACATGGCTATCAGGCTAATTCTACTGACGGGCACGTGCCTATTTTTTTCTGATATTCTCTTTTTTTCTCTCTTTTTTTCTTTCCTTTTTTTCGAGGTTCCGGACACTTGTCCCTTTTTATTTCCTCAGGACCTATCTTTTTGAGGTTTCAGACACTTGTCCCTTTTTATTTCCTCGGTTTTTTTTTCTCTTCTTTTCTATAGCCACATGCTTCTAACAATCTTTTGAGAGGATAACAACAGATAATCATGAGCATTTATGCGAAAGATGGATGAAATATCTCAATTCAATAGTATGATAACTTCTCACAGGGTCAACAAAGCTTAATTTAACTCAATGCAATTATTGATCATATTAATATTAGAAATTCTCCAGAACTCTAGTGTTGTTTCAGAACAAGATAACAGTAGCTCAGATCATCACATATCATATCTGTCAATTACCTAGACTCAGGATCAAGCATTTGCTACCCACGTGTTTAATTTTAAAGCATTATTAATTAGGAGAACTCATGCTTAAAAGCTAGGTACTAGAAAGAAATACAATAGAGCAACTATTCATCATTTCCATTTTAAGAAATTAGAGGGAGAGTTCTTCAGATTAGACATGCTTTATTTATTTAATCTAACACAATATAACCTATTACTTAAAAACACTAAGATAGTAGTAAGACATACCTGAATCACGAAGATAACGGGGGTGCACCTCCCCCAAGCTAATCCCTTCGATCGCATCGAGCCTTCATGTGCCCGAATATTTTTGTTCTTTTTCTTTTTAAGGGTGAGCCTGGATACACGGGGGTGCTTCCCTCAAGCTGAATGTTAACGTAGTCATTCGATCTTGCAATGTAGCGGATTGGCGGTGGAAATGTACTTCCTCTATCAGAGCTTTGATTGATATTGATGGTTGTTGGATAGTGCTCCGACAGTGGATGGAACATCCACTTGCTCATCAGCTTTTCTTGGTCTTTAATCCTGTGAAACTCAAATAGACAACAAAACTTGTGGAATAGATTAAGCATTAGTGGTTGGCCACTCACGCCTTAGTTGTATAGAGTTTCAGTAAGATCTTTTTCTCAATACTTTTATATTTTAATATTTTTTATGATGCAAGAGAAAATGCAACAGGATGAATGTATGCATATTTATTTTTGTTTTTATGCCACCACGGTGAATTTTTCATGTGGGTTTTTACACACCACAGAATTATTCACATGAGGCTTTAAGTTTTATGATGTAGTGCAAAAAGTAAAATATTTTCCTTTCTTTTTTATGCAATGCTAATGCAGAAAAGTAAATATGCTACGGAGGAATAATGACGAGAAGTAAACATGCAAAAGAGAAACTAATGTAGAAAAGATAAATATGGATAACTACCGATTTTACCTTTCGGCGAGGGTTCAATGTTTTAAGTCCTCTGAACAGGACTTCTCACGTTCATTCTTGAGGTGCATCATTTGATCCCAATATGTAGACCTTGATAACTACACCTCTTGATATGGTCTCACTCATGTTCTTCGTTCGCACAACAATTTGAAGTGAAACATTAATTGTGGAAGCTGGCAGCATCTTGTTAGTGTGCATGTTCTTGTAGATCCATGACCTTCACTCTGTAGAATTTAGGAGTTGACAAACTCCTCCATGTTTTGCTCAAGAGTGTGTCCTGCTCATAAAGACAAGGTAGAGATCAAGTGCATGGGCTCTGTTAGTGGAAAAACACCAACAGAACCAAAAGTTTTGTTCATTCTAACCTTAGGCACATTGAACAAGATAAACTTGTTGTTTATGTATTCTATTCAATCTTAACATGAGTGATAGGATCAGAAGATGAGCATGAAAGTAGCATCTTAAAATATTTAATAGATCAGATTGCTTAACCCAAGGAACGATAATCTATGCACTTTTCATGATTGTGATATATTATCTTCCAAAGGTTGGATGCACAACATTTTAGCTCATTTAAGTGAGATAGTGAGATTCAAGAGAGTAAAGCTAAGAACAAAAAGTAAAGAACTGAACATGTTGAGTTGATTAGGTTAGATCATGCGAGGTGCAACTTAAACATGTTTGGTTCTTTACTGATGCGCATACCAGAATTAAAGAGAAGCTTTTAAAGTGATAGACACTTACCTTGAAATGTTACCTTATCATTGAAGAGTGATTGTGTCGAACCACCTTGTGGAAGCTTCTCTTGTTTATCTGGTTATTGTTCATAAATGGCTTGTCTTCTCTTGCTTATCTCACAGTGGGCTAGCTGAGTCTTCTTCTCAACAGGTCCAGACGATGGAGACTTTGTCAATTATTCTCTTGATTTGTATGCTCGGGTACTATCTCTCCATCTTCTAATTCTTGTGGTGCAGTGGCTTCATCCTTTATGATGTCTTCCTCAATTCCTGGTAGTTGGTTCTTCCTTCATCGGTTGAGTCAACATCTTCTCTTGGTTTTCTTCGGCTGCTCATAAGTGGTGTAGTCAATTCTTTTGATCGAAGATCCAAAAGTGGACGTCTCCATGTCCGACATAGATGACAACATTGGTGGTGTTCAAGAACGATCTTTCAAGAATGAGTGATGGATCATATTCTTCTTCTTGGCTAGGGCAGCGTCTAGTGTCTTGTACTGATCAAAGTGGTGAGAAGGAGGTCAAAGTGTCTTGAAGCTAGATTTCACCTTCCTACCCTTGATCATGAAACAAATCTAGACAACGGAATTGTGTCTCCCCCAAGCTGTCTTGTGAAGTAGGTGGATGCCCAAATTTGTTCAACATCATGTTCATGTGTTCAATTTATAGACCTTGTTGTTGTTGAAGTCGTACCACCTCGTCCCCCAAACTAGCTCTTGTGTTGCATTGATTAGTAGTGAGGAGAACTTCCACTACTTGTCTTCATAGTGAACCACCAACAGACTTCCTTTGGATGACACACAGATGCATGTTATAATGTAGTGGCATATCGTCACCCTAATATTTGTTGTTGGAGTCGGTGTTGATGTCTTCGACAATGCTGAGTGTAGGCATAGATTGACCCATACAGGGTGAGTTGCATCGTGGCTTAGGCCTTGGGATGGCTCAAAGCTTGGCTGCCTTTGACATCACTAGTGACTTGTCTGATGATGAGTTTTATCTATCCATGGGTCGGATTTTGGATCTTTAAGTTCACACCATGAACAAGATAATCTTATCTCCTACAAAATGTCAGTGGACACATACCCAAAGGATTGTACTAAATTTGAAACATGGGTTGTTATCCACAATTTTTATTTATTTATTTATTTTTATTCATCCATGCTAATGGAAAGATGATTTTAAGATTACTTTAGCATAGACTAGCATTTTATGTGTTGGCTACATTTTTGCGGATACATGGGTGTATGCCGAGTCTCTGAGTGATGAGTGATTGTCAACTGGTATGATGCGCATGTTCTTTGGCCTGTGTTGTGCAGGTGTCGAGCACGGAGACAGTGATCAGAGGCAAGGTGAAGGTCAAGTAGAGACGTGCCGTGCCGATGGACCGAGAGTGGCGAAGGGCGGACGTGAGGCTTAGACTGAGGGACCGGTGGCCTGAGGATCAGCTGTGGTGGCTGGCAGCCTGGGACAGCGACGAGCGAAGACTTGCGGTCATGTGTTGCCTGAGTCGTGGACTTGGGGACACGTGTCGGTGGACGGGGTGCACGGGCGGTGCATCCCATCTACGGCGTCGGTTTGGTGGTAGAGCCAGAGAAAAACCATCGGGTGGACGGTTTCCAGGTTTGGGCCTCAAAACCTGGGTGCTGAGGGTTTCCGAGTTTTGCCACAAAACTCGGGCTGAGGACGGTTTCCAGGTTTGGGCCTCAAAACCTGGGCCCTGCGGGTTTCCTGAGTTTGGGCCCCAAAACTCAGATGCTGGTGGGCTGGTTTCCCGGTTTGGGCCTCAAAACCGAGGGTTGGCTGTGAAGGCTGGTTTCCCTATTTGGGCCTCAAAACCGGGGGTGCGACATCCAGGAAAAGGACGCGGAGCGGTGGCGGCACGTGGCGGCAATCGGGAGGTTGCGTCGAGGCAACGCTACGAGTTGTGCGGGCGTGGCCGTCGGATCTACCTACCACCGAGTTGGTCCAGAATAACCTTAGGGTTAAGCTGGTTCGCTCTGTAAGTAGAGAGGGGTAGAATAGAAATAGAGTAGGAATTAGGAACAGGTTCAGTAGGGGGAGACACCCTCCTCCCCAACTATCTCAGTCATTTTGCTCTTTTGCTTCTAGGTTTTCCTGCTCTCCCACTCCCCTGCTGTAGCGAACCTGAGATCCACAGAGAAGAGAACAATACCTCTGTGTTCATGAGATTTTGAGGAAGTGAGGCCGTAACCTCACTGTTGTAGCGTGTGGTAGCCACATGGTTGCAATTTCGTGGTTGTGATTCGCGTTTAGTTCATGTTCTTCGCGGAATCTTTTTTGTCCACGTTTTTCCCGTCGCTTGATCTCTTTGCTCGGTTCATCTTTTGCAAATCCGTTTGAACCAAGTTGTACTAGATCGTGAGGCACTTCTTTCCACCGAAGGAACTTACCTCTAACCTCACGGTCTAGGAGATCGATCGATTTTGGTTTCGGGCTAAGTTTTTCTCCCTTCCCCCAAAATTTTTTGATTCATCGATTTGGAGATAGGTTCGAGCCATGATCTCTTAGAGATAGCTCACTATCCCCCTTGTGACTCTACTCACCAAGTTTGAACCCTAGAGGTTTCGTTTTGGGTGAGATCGAGTCGAATCGGTGGATGAACAGCCGTTTCGCGGGGTGACCGGACGCTAGACATTCATCGACCAGACGCTCCCTGTGAGTCCGGTCGTTGAATAGAGCGCGAGATTTTTCACGTGATTGACCGGATGCTTGGATCACTCACTGACCGGACGCATAGCTTTCACTGTTCATCGGTTGTTTTGTCAGTTGACCGGACGCACAGGCTGTGACCGGACGCACTGCTTCTCAGAGTCCGGTCCAACACAGTAAGGGTCCAAAAGTGATTTGGCTTGACCGGACGCGTCCGGTGGGTTGGGACCGGACGCAGGCAGAGTCCGGCCAGCACTTCTTCTGTACGTTTTCGTCTGCAGTTTGTTTGTCCGTTGTCGGATTTGGTTTCCGTCTTTTGCGTTGAGTTTCTAGAGTTGTGAAGTGTCTCGCTTTGCTTCTTGGAAGCATCCACCCTACATCTAGTGTCGTGGACACTTGCAAGCTCTAGGGTTTGTCTTTGGGGTTGACATACGGGACAGTGGCAACAAGTTTCCAAAAGCAAAATTTGAAGCTCCCATTCACCCCCCCTCTGGTCGCTTTCTGGTAGCATTCTCGGTCCTTCAATTGGTATCGGAGCGGGTTAAGGATCTTCCACCTTAGCCGGTTCTAGATCCAAAAAAGGCGACATAGATCGCGGCGTGGGCAAACCGCCATTTTTCGATGGGACGAACTATGCGTATTGGAAGATACGCATGTCGGCCTATCTGCAGAGTTTGGGCGCTTCCATCTGGGATATTTGCAACTCTGCCGATTACGTTGTCTTGGCTGCTCGTGTGACTCAGCATCAGATCGATGAGCACGATGCCAATAGCCGAGCACGTAATGCTCTTTTCTCATGCTTGAGCATGAGTGAGTTTGATCGTGTTTCTCACCTCGCTACGGCTCGGGAGATTTGGGCTACCCTCATGCGCTTTCATGAGGGAACCTCTCAAGTCAAAACCCGACTCTACGAGTTGTTCAAGCGAGAGTATGAGAACTTTCGACATATGCCTGGCGAGAGCATAGAGAGTTTATTCGCTCACTTTCAGGTTATTTTCAACAGGATGAGGGCTAACAAGGAGCTGTTGCCTTTCGACGATCATGAGAGAGCTCTCAAGCTTTTGCATACCCTTGATCGGTCGGTGTGGGATTGCAAAGTTTAGGCGATCATTGAATCACCTAACTATGAGACCCTCAAGTGTGACGAGCTCTTCAGTAAGCTCAAGTCCAGTGAGATTGATGCCATGGCGAGGGCTTCTTATGAGAATCCTTCTGGCCCGACTATGGCTTTGGTTTCTGGCTCTTCTGCTAACCCCTCTGGAGGCTTTGCTCTTTCGTCTCTCTTTTCTGTCACAGAGGACCAGCTGGAGTCTTTGGGGGATGATGAGTTGGCAATGCTCGCCAACCGGTTCTGGCGGTTCCACAACAACCGCATGAACCGTCGCCGTGGATGAGGACGCTCAGGATGCTATGAGTGCGGCGACCCCGACCACTTCATCGCCAACTGTCCCAAGAAGAAGAACTCATCTGGGAAGGGCGATCATGGGCACAAGTACGACTCCGGCAAGCGCAAGGAGAAGTACGTCCCCGCGAGGCACAAGCGGAGGGGCGGCTTCGACAAGGAGTACATCAAGAAGAAGTACTTGGAGAAGGCCCAGGCTGAGCAGCGTGCGTTCTTTGCCACGCTCAGCGACGTCGATGGCTCGGATGACGACTCCGCTGGCTCAAGCGACGACGAGTCCGAGAAGAAGAAGAGGATCGAGGACAAACTGAACGGCCTCTACTTCTTAGCCGACGACGACGGCTTCTGCACCATGGCTCTCGGCAAGGAGGTTGACGGCGAGCTGGTGAACTCCCCTCGGAATGACGACGACGACGACACCTCCCAGGTATCTCTGACCCACGATGAGCTTTCCGCTGAGGTCGAGAAACTTACTGCCGCGCTCCTTAGTCAAGATAAGTTGCTTAGGCGAGCCGCTAGAGAGCGCAAGGAGTTTAGGCAGAAGTGGGAGGATACGCTGAAGGAGCTTGATTCTGTCAAGTCCACCGTGGTCATTACTGATGAGGAGTGTGAGATGTGCACCACGCACATGACTGACCTTCTCACTTTGAGGAGCAAGTATGTTGCGTTGGTAGGAGAGGTGGCTGAGCTGAAGGCTAGACCCTCGCTGTTGGGTGCATGCAATACTTGTCCTGTCTTGCAATCCGAGTTGGCAGAGAAGAATGCCAAGATTATGTCTCTTGAGGAGGCCAGCTCGGGTAGCACTTGTGTGACTAGGTGTGTTTTGTGCGAGGGTTTGGAGATGGAGATTGCTAACGTGAAGCATGACAAGATGCAAATCGAGTAGGAAAACACATACCTTCGGACCATCTTGTCATGGGTATCTTGTGGTGAGCCGCAGCTCGGGATGATGATCTCCCAATTCAAGCGAGCTGCTGGAAGTTTTGGTGTAGGTTTTGCTCCGGGTGTTGATCTTTCTGCTTTTGGGAAGATTGGAGAGTCGAGTGGTTTGAACCCGAGTGAGAAGCCCAACTCCACCACTACTCCCAAACTTACCAAGCTTCCACCCAAAGAGCCCCTCAAGCCTAACACCAAGGATGGAGTGTTTGAAGAACCTCCGAGAGCTCCACCCAAGAACCAAGTGTGGTATCCCAAACCCAATCACTTGAAGAAAAAGCTTGATACGATGCCACCTATCCAAGAGGAGTGTTTGCCACAGAAGGGCAAGGTGATCCATACCCACAACCGTAAGTACCAACAATCCCCTTTGAGAGTGGTGAGGTACCATTGTGAGCATTGTGGGAGAGATGGACACTTGAGCGAGTTCTGCTTTCGGCGCAAGAGAGAGGCGCGCCGTGCTAGGGAGATGAACAATGCGGACATGTACCATCCTCTCCATGATGTACATGCCCCAAATGTTCAGAGACGTGCTGTTAGGCCCAGAGGTCCAGAACCTCAAGTTCCCAAGCCTAGGCAGAGGAGAGCTCCATGGAGAGATGCTAGGCCTAGAGGTGCAATGCCTCAAGTTCCTAGGCCTAGGCCTCGTAGAGAGCGTGCCTGGCGGGAGCCTGCATTTGTGGGCTATGGACCCCGTGGCGGTGGCGTTGTAGTTGAGCGTTTCCCCCCACCGCGTTTTGAGTATCGCGGTGAGCGCTTCTTCCCCAGTGGACCACGTCTGTCTAAACGTGGTGATCGCTTCCTTCGTAGGTGTGCTAGGAATGGTTTTTCTGCTAACCGTTCTTTTGAGCAGCCGGCCCAACACTGGTATTCTCCTTACTTCACTAACCCCAGTGTTGGCCCGTATGCTCACCCTATGTCTTTTTATTGATATAGGTAAAACGATTGGAGAACGTTTGGTTGGTGGATTCCTGATGTTCGAGGCACATGACTGGAAACGCCAAGTGGTTCTCCAGTCTTAGTCCGGTCGCCGGAAAGGAGTATATTACCTTCGGCGACAACAGCAAAGGTAAGGTGCTGTCTTGTGGGTCTGTGCGAGTTAATGAGCACTTCGTGTTGCGCGATGTTGCTCTTGTTTCTAACTTGCATTTTAACCTTCTTTCTGTTTCGCAACTTTTCAACGACAACTATGAGATTCGTTTTAAACCGAATCTCAGACGTATTTTGGACCCTCAGGGCAATCTTGTTTGTGTGATTTCGCCCTTTGGGAAAGTCTTTCGTGCGGATTTCTCGGAGTCTTTTGGCATTTCTCATTGTCTTGTGGCTGGACCTTCCTCTTCTGATCTTTGGAAGTGGCATAGGAGACTAGGACATTTGAGCTTCGACTTGCTTGCAAGACTTAGTTCACTTGGCCTAATCCGAGGATTGCCCAAGTTATCCATGGAGAAGGATCTTGTTTGCCACTCTTGTAGACACGAGAAGATGGTTGCTGCTCCCCACCATCCAGTGACACAGGTCATGACTAAGCGCCCTGGAGAGCTTTTGCACATGAACCTTGTTGGTCCGGCTCGGGTGAGCTCGGTTGGGGGGAAGTGGTATGTGCTTGTTGTTGTTGATGACTTTTCGAGATATTCGTGGGTCTTCTTTTTAGCTGAGAAGACCGAGACTTTTTCCTTTGCTCGCAATCTGATTTTGCGTCTTCAGAACGAGTTCCCTTTGAAATCGATGCGAGCTATTAGGAGTGATAATGGTTCCGAATTCAAGAATTTGGATTTTGAGAAGTTTTGTAACTCTTTGGGCTTGGAGCATCAGTTTTCTTCTTCCTACACACCGCCTCAGAATGGTGTTGTAGAGAGGAAGAATCGGACCCTTGTAGAGATGGCTAGGATGATGCTCGATGAGCATAGGACTCCTAGGCGATATTGGGCCAAAGCTCTGAGCACTGCATGCTATATTTCCAATCGCATTTTTCTTCGAGCTTTCTTGAAAAAGACCTCTTATGAGTTGCGTTTTGAAAACTTCCCAAGGTGAGTTATTTTAGAGTTTTTGGTTGCCATTGTTTTATACTTAAAAAGGGCAACATGGACAAATTTGAGTCTCGTTCTTCTGACGGTGTGTTTTTGGGTTATGGCACTCACACTCGAGCTTATCGTGTACTTAACCTTGACACTAACCGAGTCATGGAGACATCAGATGTCACCTTTAATGAGACCATGGTTTGTCCATCTTCTCGTTTTGAGCGTGCAGGTGATCATGAGGTTGGCGAACCTCTTTTTGATGATGAAGAAGAGGGTGCTGAAGGTATGGATGATCCAGCACCCCCTCCACCTGCTGTGCCGCAAGGAGCGGCTTCTACAACGACTCACGGCCCCGACACGTCGTCTTCCTGGGGGCCGTGAGATCCGCCACCTCGAACGGTACCCTTTGTACCTGGGGGGCACCAGCTGCTGTTGAGGGGGAGGCCACTTCGGCAAGGGAGGCGCCATGACACATTCAGCGCCAGCACCCGCCTCAGCAGATGATCGGCAGCATCGACGAACGCATCACCCGGTCAAGGCAAATCTCTCACTTTGCTCATTCTGCATTTGTTGCTGATTTTGAACCCCGGGATGTTGGACACGCTTTGACGGATCCGGATTGGGTCAATGCCATGCATTTGGAGCTTGAGAACTTTGAGAGAAATCGGGTTTGGGTTCTAGTGTCTCAACCTTCTGAGTGTCATCCAATTGGGACAAAATGGGTTTTCAAAAACAAACAGAGAGAAGATGGCCATGTTGTGAGAAACAAGGCCAGACTCGTAGCCCAGGGATATAGTCAGAAGGAGGGGATAGACTATGAGGAGACCTTTGCTCCTGTAGCACGTTTGGAGGCTATTAGGATACTCTTGGCTTTTGTTGCATCCAAAGGTTTCAAACTCTTTTAAATGGATGTCAAGAGTGCCTTCTTAAACAGCTACATAGAAGAGGAGGTGTATGTTAGACAA
This sequence comes from Coix lacryma-jobi var. lacryma-jobi, assembly GCA_009763385.1. Classification (NCBI taxonomy): domain Eukaryota; kingdom Viridiplantae; phylum Streptophyta; class Magnoliopsida; order Poales; family Poaceae; genus Coix; species Coix lacryma-jobi. The sequence continues at coordinate 81,702,172 of CM019824.1, read as the reverse complement.
CCCCCCGGTTTCGAAAATCCCAAGTTTCCAAACCATGTCTTTAAACTTCACAAAGCTTTGTATGGTTTGAAACAAGCCCCTAGAGCCTGGTATGATAGGTTGAAAACCTTTTTGCTTGCTAAGGGTTTTAAAATGGGATGTGTAGATAAAACGCTCTTTCTCCTCAAGCAAGGCATTGATACTCTCTTGGTCCAAATTTACATGGATGATATCATTTTCGGTGGTTCTTCTGACGCTTTGGTTGCCAAGTTCGCAGATACTATGAGCAGGGAGTTCGAGATGAGCATGATGGGCGAGTTGACGTTTTTCCTCGGGTTGCAAATCAAGCAATCCCGAGAAGGGACGTTCGTGCACCAGGGCAAGTACACTCGGGACATTTTGAAGAAATTCGACATGGGTGAGGCCAAGCCTCTTCCTACACCCATGGCGACCACGACAGCCCTGGATGCGGACAAGGAGGGAGAAGCAGTGGACCAGAAGGAGTACCGGAGTATGATCGGGTCGCTGCTGTACCTGACGGCGACACGCCTGGACATCCAGTTCGCGGTGTGTCTGTGCGCGCGATTTCAGTCGTCGCCGCGCACTTCTCACCGTCATGCGGTCAAGCGCATAATGAGGTACTTATCCTTCACTCCAGAATTCGGGATTCGGTATTCTGCTTCCTCCACCCTTTCCCTTTCCGGTTATTCCGATGCCAATTTTGCTGGTTGTCGCATTGATCGCAAGTCCACTTCTGGGACTTGCCAGTTTATTGGTTCTTCTCTTGTATCGTGGTCTTCTCACAAGCAGTCTAGTGTTGCCCAGTCTACCACGGAGGCTGAGTATGTTGCTGCGGCTAGCTGCTGTTCCCAATTACTCTGGATGATGGCCACTTTGCGTGATTTTGGTCTGAGCTTTTCTCGTATTCCTTTGCTTTGTGATAGCACGAGTGCGATTAGCGTTGCTAAGAACCCCGTGCTGCACTCGAAGACCAAACACATTGATGTGCGCTTTCATTTTCTGTGAGACCACTATGAGAAGGGTGATATCGACCTTCGCCATGTCGATACTTATCATCAGTTGGCTGATATTTTCACCAAGCCTTTGGACCAATCAACTTTTAATCGGTTGAGAGGTGAGCTTGGTGTGTGTTTCCCCTTTTAGATGGTGGAAACATTTTTGACTCTTGTATGATACACTGACTTTGTGCTTTTCAGTTGTTTTTGCTTCCTTTTGGTTTCTTCATGCATCTTTGCATTTCAGCATACGCTTTTACATTCTGAGCTTCATGAATATAGTCTGAAGAATGTAACTATGATCTGTGTAGTCTTTGCTCTGATGCTTTATGTAGATGCTATAGCTTATGCTCCTTCTGATCACTGATACATACTGTGAGCTGAGCTATTTTTGAATGGTGAATTTGCTTAACATACTTGAAATTAAAAATGTTCACCATTGAGATATGCAACTAGCATGTGTAGGATGTGTTGAGTTCACTCGTGCTTTTCATCTATGCTAGGTTGCTATGTCTTTAGTTCTGAGTCTCTCACTTGCTTGGTTTGTTCATATCTTGTCAATAAAATTGAACCAAGCTTTAATGAACTGAAAAGATCGAGATGGGACTGCTTGTCAACACATCACGGTATCGAGACTGTTTCTCATTGCACATTTGAGTTAAACTCAAGCCATGTAGTGTATGACCGAAACTGATGCTTTAAGCTTCTGATTGCATTTTGCATAGGCTTCGCTTGGTTGATAAGTTAGGCAATGACAAGCTGTCAACCTCTCGCAAACATCTGCTAAAATTCTGAACTTGTGTTATTTCACCGCTGCAACTCCGATTTAAAACTGAAATCACAAGTGTATGCTTCATTCTATAGCATGATGTTTGAACTTTGCTTGGGGTAGTTCACCTTGTATACATGATTAGCACTTGCTGTTTTCCTGTCTATACATGTGTAGTGCTATTTTGATGGTGAATACCTTTTCGGCTAAAAACTGCTCACATGCTCATATTTCATTTCTTAGTGATCAGTTTGAGCCTTTCCTAGCATTCTGTGCATTTTCTGAGTCATCGGATCAGAACTTTGTAGAGCATCTTTGCACTCTTTTGAGTATACTCCTGAAGCTCCTAACTTGCATTTTGACTCATATGCATTTTGGAAGGGGGAGCATTGGTTCTTGATAAGTGCATTTTCAACTAAGGGGGAGAAAATTGCAAATCATTACCCTCCGTTTGAACTAAGGGGGAGCTTTCCTGGTTGTTTGCACTATTCAAGGGGGAGTTGTGCTGCTTCCTGTTGGCCGTAAGGCTTTGGTATCGAGCTTTCTTTGCTAGTTGTGTTGAGCCTCTGTGCCTCTATCTTGAGGGACTAGCATTTTGCATTGATATTTTCAGTCGGCATTTGCTAGCGGTGTTGAGCCTGTTCTACCTCTTCTTGAGGGCTAGCTTTGCTTTGCTTGGTTGCGTCGAGCCGTTGCCCATGTCTTTGGGGACCAAGTTGTTTCGCTCTTTTCACTTGACCTTCTTCGGCTTTGCTATGCTTTTGGGTCATTTGGTTGAGTTCTCTCTCTTTCTCCTTCTTCCTTCTTCTGCTTCCATTATGATTTGTGTTGGTAGTTGGCAATGCACTCATCAAGGGGGAGATTGCGGATACATGGGTGTATGCCGAGTCTCTGAGTGATGAGTGATTGTCAACTGGTATGATGCGCATGTTCTTTGGCTTGTGTTGTGCAGGTGTCGAGCACGGAGACAGTGATCAGAGGCAAGGTGAAGGTCAAGTAGAGACGTGCCATGCCGATGGACCGAGAGTGGCGAAGGGCGGACGTGAGGCTTGGACTGAGGGACTGGTGGCCCGAGGATCAGCTGTGGTGGCTGGCAACCTGGGACAGCGACGAGCGAAGACTTGCGGTCATGTGTTGCCTGAGTCGTGGACTTGGGGACACGTGTCGGTGGACGGGGTGCACGGGCGGTGCATCCCATCTACGGCGTCGGTTTGGTGGTAGAGCTAGAGAAAAACCATCGGGTGGACGGTTTCCAGGTTTGGGCCTCAAAACCTGGGTGCTGAGGGTTTCCGAGTTTTGCCACAAAACCCGGGCTGAGGACGGTTTCCAGGTTTGGGCCTCAAAACCTAGGCGTTGCGGGTTTGCTGAGTTTGGGCCTTAAAACTCAGATGCTGGTGGGCTGGTTTCCCGGTTTGGGCCTCAACACCGGGGGTTGGCTGTGAAGGCTGGTTTGCCGGTTTGGGCCTCAAAACCGGGGGTGCGACGTCTAGGAAAAGGACGCGGAGCGGTGGCGGCACGTGGAGGCAATCGGGAGGTTGCGTCGAGGCAACGCTACGAGTTGTGCGGGCGTGGCCTTCGGATCTAGCTACCACCGAGTTGGTCCAGAATAACCTTAGGGTTTAGCTGGTTTGCTCTGTAAGTAGAGAGGGGTAGAATAGGAATAGAGTAGGAATTAGGAATAGGTTAAGTAGGGGGAGACACCCTCCTCCCCAACTATCTCAGTCATTTTGCTCTTTTGCTTCTAGATTTTCCTGCTCTCCCACTCCCCTGCTGTAGCGAACCTGAGATCCACAAAGAAGAGAACAATACCTCTATGTTCATGAGATTTTGAGGAAGTGAGGCCGTAACCTCACTGTTGTAGCGTGCGGTAGCCACACGGTTGCAATTTCGTGGTTGTGATTCGCGTTTAGTTCGTGTTCTTCGCGGAATCCTTTTTCTCCATGTTTTTCCCGTCGCTTGATCTCTTTGCTCGGTTCATCTTTTGCAAATCCGTTTGAACCATGTTGTGCTAGATCGTGAGGCGCTTGTTTCCACCGAAGGAACTTACCTCTAACCTCACGGTCTAGGAGATCGATCGATTTTGGTTTCGGGCTAAATTTTTCTCCCTTCCCCCAAAATTTTTCGATTCATCGATTTGGAGATAGGTTCAAGCCATGATCTCTTAGAGATAGCTCACTATCCTCCTTATGACTCTACTCACCAAGTTTGAACCCTAGAGGTTTTGTTTTGGGTGAGATCGAGTCGAATCGGTGGATGAACAGCCGTTTCGCGGGGTGACCGGACGCTGGACATTCATCGACCGGACGCTCCCTGTGAGTCCGGTCGTTGAACAGAGCGCGAGATTTTTCACGTGATTGACAGGACGCTTGGATCACTCACTGACCGGACGCACAACTTTCACTGTTCATCGGTTGTTTTGTCAGTTGACCGGATGCACAGGCTGTGACCGGATGCACTGCTTCTCAGAGTCCGGTCCAACAAAGTAAGGGTCCAAAACTGATTTGGCTTGACCGGACGCGTCCGGTGGGTTGGGACCGGACGCAGGCAGAGTCCGGTTAGCACTGCTTCTGCACATTTTCGTCTGCAGTTTGTTTGTCCGTTGTCGGATTTGGTTTCCGTCTTTTGCGTTGAGTTTCTAGAGTTGTGAAGTGTCCCGCTGTGCTTCTTGGAAGCATCCACCCTACATCTAGGGTCGTGGACACTAGCAAGCTCTAGGGTTTGCCTTTGGGGTTGATATATGGGACAGTGGCAACAAGTTTCCGAAAGCAAAATTTGAAGCTCCCATTCACCCCCCCTCTGGTCGCTTTCTGGTAGCATTCTCGGTCCTTCAATTTTAACATGGTTCAAGGCAAAAGATAACTTGCAGTAGAAGATAAATTGAAATAGACTTTAATACTCACAGTTCTTTCATCCATGATGAATGAGCTGAGTCTTCATTATGCACTTCTCCGTATGCCTTGCTTCATCTCTGATGTGAATTCATCTCAGGACTTTCCCAAAGTGTATTTAGAGTTCTCTGCAGGGGTTAGTCCAACAAAATATCCAATGTCTATACAAGCTAATTTCAGATCAATAATCAAACCAAACTCCGTGTCTAATTTGATTAAGGTAGACTATTCAACCTAAGCACCACGCTTAATTTAAAAAGCCTACGAAAATACCCAATGGAAATACTTTCAAACCAAAATATACTAGCATAAACAAAGGTAGCATGAGAGCATAAAAGAGATTTATTCAAATAGAGATGAAAGAGTATGATCATAGCGAGGAATTTTTTCCTATTCTCTTTTTTTATATATATTTTTAGATGCAGATGACATGAATGCATGCGAGGAACTTAATATGATAAAACATAAACTAAATGGAGTGGATGAATGATTAAAAGTAAACATGCAGTGGAATGCAATAAATTAAAAAGATAACTACACATAAAGTTTAAAGTCCATGAGCAAGACTATCTCACCTTAATCATACTTACCATGACTCACAACTGGGAATTTGTGAGTGGCGCAGCGTAAACATCCGTCACATGGGATGGGAGTTGAATTCTTGTGACGGCGACCTTTTCTCCAATCTACACATGGTTAGAATGTTATATATGTATACACAAACCTGTGAGATGGCAGGGATCCAGAATAATGATGGATCTTGAATGTTCAGGCACCCTGGGTTCTTCATTCTTGTGGAAGCTCGCCATAAGGTCAAAACGACGTCTGATGTCCTGTCTATTCCACACTCAACAGAACAAGGGGTAATCCTACTAAATCTAGTGGTACACTAAATTAGTAGACATCAAGATCATTATCAAAATCTTTAGTCCAATTGCTTCCCCGGCAACGGTGCCAACAATGCTTGTTGACGTTTGTTAACGCAAATAGAGTATGAAAGATTCCGCAAGCGCACAGAACATCATTGTATCATTTTACCGGGAGTATTCCAGGATCGTTATTTATATTTTACCACTGGGAAGCTAGGGTCAAGAATCTGATAACTCACTATCATGCATCTACTAACTCAGAGTACTTATTAGACTAAAGCAGCAGTGAATGATATATGATATGATAATAAATGAAAGCACATAAAAGATAATTCAATGATAAATGTATAGACAACTATAGCGGGAGGACAACGGGAGAGATCAAGGTTCCTACGTACTTCTCTATTACTTGTGTTCTAAAGCAACAAAGATGAAAAGATATAGCAGTTATAAACATTGGCACATTGGAGCAGCAGGTCCTTTCCAACTCTCGAAGAAGACTGGGAAAAAGGTAGTTGGGAGAAGGCTGCCAAAAGCTCTACGAAACATCAATTCGAACGTGGTGGACTACGAAGGCCTAACAGAGCTGTCACCCCTGGGGCTACCACAACTATTCCGTGGGTTTGAGCACAACCTCAGGTAACCTATAGACTAAACACCATGTCTAATCTATCGATTACTACTCTAATTACCTAGGATAACTAGAGCACTCGATACGAACAAAGATCCCATGCCAAGATATTACAACTATACTATTCATATAATAAAGCATAAAGTAAATAGAGAAGATAAATATATTAAAGCATAAGTCTTACAAAGAAAGATACAAGACATACCAAAACTCTGAAGACTCCTCCAGAACCGGAGCGTAGCTCCACTCTCCCTAACTACCGACTAGAACTAAGCTATTACGATGGAAAATCTAAACCTAATTACATAGAGGAGAGAGGTCATCCATTCGAGGGACGCCTCTACAACTCCATGATGACGTGTTGCCTCAGGGGGGTCCTGGGTTTATTATATAGGGCTCCTGGCCTCCCCTCCACCTTGGGCAAGCGATGTGGTACTAAATCCTTCGTCATATGCACTTGGGCCTAAATGGGCCAAAACGTGTTGGAGAGGTCGGTTGGAGTGCGTCACGCGAAGGGGGACGAAATTGGGCCCAATACCTGACCGATCGGTCTGCCCCTATGACAGGTGGGCCCCGCCTTCCGTGGGTCGCCTTCTCTTGTCTTCTGGAATGTTCTGGAATGTTCTAGAATCATCCAAGTCGTATCCATCGAGGACTCTCGCTCCGGGACTCCAAATATAGCAAATCATATGTCCGTTTCGATCGTATCGACGAGGTCATCGCAATGGTGTGCTCTGTTTCATCACTTGAGGTACTTTTATATGGTAAAAACATGGATGTCCTACAAAACAAGTGAGAGCACCAAAACTCGTGGAACTTGTTAGTTTCAAACCCTATAACTATGCTTTGTGATTCATTTAGTGTCATTTCATGCAATAGTTGATGGTTAATTATGAGCATTAGTGAGCGTCAACAATAGGTAAGGTTGAAATGAATGGTTAAGGTAAGGTGGATGGATAGGTAGATAGGGGGAAAAGATAACTAAGGATAACTAATATAACTAACAACTAATAACTACTCCTAGATAACTATGAAGCAAGATAGGCAAATGCCAAATAAGAAACCAAGTTAAGTATAGTTTTATTCCTATCTTGTCAAGTACCGAGGCGTACTAGCCTTTACCACTGACTTAGGTTGAACGCTAGCACAATGAGCCTTACTGTTAAACTAGACCAACGTGGTGGAAATCAAGGCGCACAGGGCTGTCACCACCTGCTTGCTACCACAGCTATCCGGGGGTCTAGCCGTATCTGAAGGTAAGTCTATAACTAAGCACCACGCCTAATTATATTCTAACTATCTCTACCCTGGCCTAGAATAGAGACACCCTTGCGGACGTCAGAGCAAATACTTGACTTAATAAGATAAACACTAAACTAACTAAGCAACCTATTGGCAAAGATCAAACACTAAGCACACTAGAGATTAACTACTATGGCTAAGTGAATTGAAATGTAGGATAGCTAGGTACTCAAGCAATCAATCAAGTATACTACTCAATACTGGCAAGTAGAATAAAGTAATACTTGAAATGATGAACTAGAATATAGTAAAGTGCTTGAGTTACAAGAGCAAAACCTGAACTGGAGATGAAGGAAGACTCTTCCCAACTCCAGGATTGATTACTTGCATGCTTCTACTCTTGAGCTAAGCCTTGAGCAGCGCTTCCGCGAGGGCAATGAGGCACGGATGCCTTGCTCTACTAGCTACCTACTTGCCTAAGCTTGGCTAAATCCTAAGCTATTAGCTCTCTAGCTTTAGCCTTGCTTTCTTCTTCCTTCCTTTCCTTGCTTGCAATGAAGTGACACCTCCAAGGGGGTATTTATAGTAGAGAGGTGGAGTAGGGGCTACTACACCACAACATCATCGATCCGCGTGATGATGGATGAGAGCCCTTGGATCGTAACTGAAGGACCGAGAAGCTATCCGAAAGCGACCAGAGGGGGGGGGGGTGAATGGGAGCTTCAAAATTTCCTTTCGGTAACTAGATGCCACTGTCCCAAAATCAACCCCAAGAGCGAACCCTAGAGCTTGCTAATGTCCACGACCCTAGATGTAGGGTGGATGCTTCCTAGAAGCACAGCGGGACACTAGACAACCCTAGAAAGCCAACGCAAAAGACGGAACTCGAATCCGATCAAGAACGAACGAACCGCGAACGAAAACGCGCGAAACAGTTACGACCGGACTCTGGCCAGCGTCCGGTCAGCAGGGACCGGACGCGTCCGGTCGTCCAAAATCCGATTTCAGACCTTACTGTTTCCGACCGGACTCACTGGTACGGAGCGTCCGGTCGTGAACAGTGCGTCCGGTCGCAAGCACAACACACTGATGAACAGTGACCACGATGAGTCCGGTCACGAGATCAACAGTGCGTCCGGTCGATGCAAAACAAAACACCGAAATCGTTCAACGACCGGACTCACACGCTGAGCGTCCGGTCACCCCGTGACCTAGCGTCCGGTCACCCCGACAGTCCTCTGTTCTTCCATCGATTCGACTCAAACTCACCCAAAACGAATCCTCTAGGGATCAAACTTGGTGAGTGGAGTCACAAGGAGTATAGTGAGCTATCTCTAAGAGATCATGGCTCGAACCTATCTCCAAATCGGTGAATCGAAGAATTTCGGGAGAAGGGAGAAGAAGTAACCCGAAACTAAAAATCGATTGATCTCCTAGACCGTGAGGTTAGAGGATGATTCCTTCGGTGGAAAGAAGTGCCTCACGATCTAGAACAACTTGGTTCAAACGGATTTGCAAAAGATGAACCGAGCAAAGAGATCAAGCGACGGGAAAATCGTGGAGAAAAAGGATTCCGCGAAGAACACAAAGTAAACGCGAATCACAGCCACGAACTCGAATTAAGGACGCAAATCAAGCCATCGATCTGTGCTCCAAGGTGAGGATACGGCCTCACTTCCTCAAATCAACAGTACACAGAGTGGAGTCTCTCTGCGGATCTCAACTAGCTAGAGCAGGGGATGGGAGAGCAGGAAACCCTAGCAAATGAAAGGACTAACTGAGATAGCTAAAACTGAGATGGGGAGGAGGGTGTCTCCCCTGGACTACTTATACTAACCTAGACTAAGCCTATTTCCTACTCTACCCCTCACTACTGTATTTACAGAGCGGACCAGCCTAACCCTAAGGCTATTCTAGTCCACCCGCGGTGGTAGGTAGATCCGACGGCCACGCCCGTTCGAACCGAAGCGTTGCCTTGACGCAACCTCTGGATCGCCGCCACGTGCCGCCCTCGCTCTGCACCCCCGGTTTTGTGGCCCAAACCGGGAAACCAGCCTTTTCCAGCAACCCTCGGTTTTGAGGCCCAAACCGGGAAACCCGCCTCCAGCCCGAGTTTTGTGGCCAAACTCGGAAACCGTCCGCGCCCGAGTTTTGAGGCCCAAACTCGGAAACCGGCCCATGCCCAGGTTTTGAGGCTCAACCTGGAAACCGTCGCGCCCAGGTTTTGTGGCTCAACCTGGAAACCCAGCACCCAGGTTTTGAGGCCCAAACCTGGAAACCGGCCCACGCCCAGGTTTTGAGGCTCAACCTGGAAACCGTCGCGCCCAGGTTTTGTGGCTCAACCTGGAAACCCAGCACCCAGGTTTTGAGGCCCAAACCTGGAAACCGTCCACCGTTGGTTTTTCCCGGGCTCTACCAACAAACCGGTGTCGTAGAGGGGATGCACCGCCTGTGCACCCCTTCCACCGACATGATCGCACTTCTCCGCTTGTCGCTGTCGCAGGCTGCCAGCCACCACAGCTGATCCTCCGGCCTCCAGTCCATTAGTCCAAGTCCACGTCCGCCCTTCACCGTCCGATACATCGGCATGGCACGTCCGCCGCACGGCACACCCATCCTTCATCGCGCCCGGTCTGTCGGCACGGCACGTCGCAACTTGACCTTCACCCGCCATCGATCACTGTCTCCGTGCTCGACACCTGCACAACACAAGCCAAAGAACATGCGCATCATCTCCGTTGACAATCACTCATCACACAGAGACTCGGCATACACCCATGTATCCGCAATCTCCCCCTTGATGAGTGCATTGTCAACTCCACAACAAATCATGAATAAGAAGAAGGAGGTAGGAAGGAGTGGGAAGAGAAAACCCAACCAAATGACCCAAAAGCCTAACAAAAGCCAAAGAAGGTCAAGTGGATGAAGCAAAAACTTGGTCCCCAAAGACATGGGCAACGGCTCGACGCAACCAAGCAAAGCAAAGCTAGCCCTCAAGAAGAGGTAGAACAGGCTCAACACCGCTAGCAGATACCAATTGAAGATCAGAGGATAACAGAAGCAAAATGCTAGTCCCTCAAGATAGAGGCACAGAGGCTCAGCACAACTAGCAAGAAAATCACTCCGAACCAATTGGAAATCAACCCAAACCAAATGGGAAAGCACACCAGACGATACCAATTGAAAGCCAAATGAAACAGCTTATGAAAGCTCATGAAAAGCTAGGAACGTTTGCTAGTCCCTCAAGACAGAGGCAACGGCTCAACACAACTAGCAAACTCCCCCTCGACAAATGCAAGCAACTAGGACAAATGATTCTCCCCTTAGTTGATCAACACAGGAGCATATGATTTGCATAAATTTCTCCCCCTAGTTGAAAATGCACTTATCAAGGCCAAAAGGTATCGGAGAAGCAACTCCCTTCACATAAACTCCCCCTGAACACAAGATCTCCTTCCAAAATGCATATGAAGTCAAAATGCAAGTTAGGAGCTTCAAGTATATAGTCAAAAGAGTGCAAAGATGCTCTAATCAGTATAGCTCCAACATCTCAATTAAGCACTCAAATAGCAAAGGCTCAAACTGATCACTTATACGAAATATGAAGCATATGAGCATGTGAGCAGTTTTAAGCCAAAAGGATAGTCACCACCAAAATAGCACTAGACATGTATAGAAGGAATCCAAACAAGTGCTAAGCATATATACAAGGTGAACTACCCCTAGCAAAGTTCAATCATCATGCATAGGAATGAAGCATATACTTGTGATTTCAAATTCATATCGGAGTTGCAGCGGTAAAAGAATTCACAAGTTCATTTTTAGCATGTGATTGCGAGAGGTTGAAAGCTTGTCATCGCCTAACTTTTCAACCGTGCGAAGCCTATGCCGAAGCAATCAGAAGCTTAAAGCAACGGTTTCGGTCATACACTACATGGCTCAAGTTTAACTCAAAGTGCAATGAGAAACAGTCTCAATACCATGAGGTGTTGACAAGCAATCCCATCTCGATCTTTTCAATTCAACAGTACTTGGTTCAGATTTTAAGCAAGTTATGAACAACCAAGCAAGTGAATGACTCAGAACTAGAGACATAGCAACCTACCATATATGAAAAGCAGGAATGGACTCAACACACCCTACACATGCTAGTTGCATATCTCAATGGTGAACAGATTCAGATTTATATACATTAGGCATAATTCACCATTCCAAAAATAGCTCGCTCATAACATGTAACAGTGATCAGGAAGAGCATAAGCTACAAGCATCATCATAAGTATCGGAGCAATACTAACAAGAGCATAATTACATTCTAGTGAATATAGACATGAAGCTCAGAATGTAAATGCGTATGCCCGACACAAAACTGAAAGAAAGAAGATACCAATTGGAAAGACTCAAGAAACTCAAAAGAAAAGAGCCTCAAAATAAAAGAGTCAGTCTGTACATCTCAAAGTGCTTCCCCCATCTAAAAGGGGAAACACACACCAAGCTCACCCCTCAACCTATTAAAGGTTGATTCGTCTAAAGGCTTGGTGAAAATATCAGCCAATTGGTGATGATTATCGACATGGCGAAGGTCGATATCACCCTTCTCCTGGTGGTCTCGCAAGAAATGAAAGCGCACATCAATGTGTTTGGTTTTCGAGTGAAGCACGGGGTTCTTAGCAACGCTAATGGCACTCGTGCTGTCACAAAGCAAAGGAACTCGAGTAAAGCTCAAACCAAAATCACGCAAAGTGGCCATCATCCAGAGTAACTGGGAACAGCAGCTAGCCGCAGCAACATATTCAGCCTCCGTGGTAGACTGAGCGACACTAGACTGCTTGCGAGAAGACCACGACACCAGAGAAGATCCAATAAACTGGCAAGTCCTAGAAGTGGACTTGCGCTCGGTGCGACAACCAGCAAAATCAGCATCAGAAAAGCCACAAAGCGAGAGGGTGGAAGAAGCAGAATACCAAATCCCGAACTCAGGCGTGAAACGAAGGTACCTGAAGATGCGCTTCACCGCCTGACGGTGAGAAGTGCGTGGCGAAGCCTGAAAGCGCGCGCACAAGCACACGGCGAACTGAATGTCCGGCCGTGTCGCCGTCAGGTAGAGCAGCGATCCAATCATGCTGCGGTACTCCTTCTGGTCCACTGCTTCTCCATCCGTGTCGGCATCCAGGGCAGTCGTCGTCGACATGGGTGTTGGAAGAGGCTTGGCCTCACCCATATCGAACCGCTTCAGCAAGTCCTTTGTGTACTTGCCCTGGTGCACAAACGTCCCTTCTCGGGATTGCTTAATTTGCAACCCGAGAAAGAATGTTAGTTCGCCCATCATGCTCATCTCGAACTCCCTGCTCATAGTATCTGCAAACTTGGCAACCAAGGCGTGAGAAGAACCACCGAAAATGATATCATCCACGTAAATCTGGACCAAGAGCGTGTCTTTGCCTTGCCGGAGGAGAAAGAGCGTTTTATCTACACATCCCATTTTAAAACCCTTAGCAATCAAAAAGTTTTTCAACCTATCATACCAGGCTCTAGGGGCTTGTTTCAAACCATATAAAGCTTTATGAAGTTTAAAGACATGGTTTGGAAACTTGGGATTTTCAAAACCGGGGGGTTGTTCTCCATATACTTCCTCTTCTATGTAGTCGTTTAAGAAGGCACTCTTGACATCCATTTGAAACAGTTTGAAACCTTTGGATGCAGCAAAAGCCAAGAGTATCCTAATAGCCTCCAAACGAGCTACAGGAGCAAACGTCTCCTCATAGTCTATCCCCTCCTTCTGACTATAACCCTTCGCTACAAGCCTGGCCTTGTTTCTCACAACATGGCCATCCTCTCCTTGCTTGTTTTTAAATACCCATTTTGTCCCAATAGGCTTACAGTCAGGTGGAGGTGGAACTAGAACCCAAACCCGATTTCGCTCAAAGTTCTCTAACTCCTCATGCATGGCATTGACCCAATCCGGATCCGTCAGAGCGTGTCCAACATCTCGGGGCTCAAAATTAGCAACAAAAGCAGAATGAGCGAAGTGAGAGATGTGCTGTGACCTGGAGCGAGTGACTCGCTCGCCGATGTCGCCGATCATCTGTTCAGGGGGGTGCTGGCGCTGGATATGTCGTGGCGCCTCTCGAGCTGATGTAGCCTCCCCCTCAACAGCAGCTGGTGCCTCCCCGGGTACAAATGGTACCGCTTGGGGTGGCGGATCCCACGGCCCCCAGGAAGAAGAAGTGACGGGGCCGTGAGTCGTCGTCGAGGCCGCTCTTTGCGGCGCGGCAGGTGGAGGGGGTGCTGGATCATCCATACCTTCAGCACCCTCGTCCTCGTCATCAAAAAGAGGTTCACCAACCTCATGATCACCTGCACGCTCAAAACGAGAAGAAGGACAAACCATGGTCTCGTCGAAGGTGACATCGGATGTCTCCATGACTCGGTTAGTGTCAAGGTTAAGTACACGATAAGCTCGAGTGTGAGTGCCATAACCCAAAAACACACCGTCAGAAGAACGAGATTCAAATTTGTCCAAGTTGCCCTTTTTGAGTATAAAACAATGGCAACCAAAAACTCGAAAATAACTCACCTTGGGCAGTTTGCCAAAACGCAACTCATAAGAAGTCTTTTTCAAGAAAGCTCTCAGAAAAATGCGATTGGAAATATAGCATGCAGTGTTCATAGCTTCGGCCCAATAGCGCCTAGGAGTCCTATGCTCATCAAGCATCGTCCTGGCCATCTCAACAAGGGTCCGATTCTTCCTCTCTACAACACCATTTTGGGGCGGTGTGTAGGGGGAAGAAAACTGATGCTCCAAACCAAGGCGGTTACAAAACTTCTCAAAATCCGAATTTTTGAATTCGGAACCATTATCACTTCTAATAGCTCGCATCGAGTTCAAAGGGAACTCGTTCTGAAGACACAAAATCAGATTGCGAGTGAAGGGGAAAGTCTTAGTCTTCTCAGCCAAAAAGAAGACCCACGAATATCTTGAAAAGTCGTCAACAACAACCAAAACATACCACTTGCCACCAACCGAGCTCACCCGAGCCGGACCAACAAGGTCCATGTGTAAAAGCTCTCCGGGGTGCGAGGTCATGACCTTAGTCACTGGATGGTGGGGAGCGGCAACCATCTTCCCATGTCTGCAAGAATGGCAAACTAGATCCTTCTCCATCAAAAGCTTGGGCAATCCTCGGATTAGGCCAAGTGAGCTAAGTCTTGCAAGCAAGTCGAAGCTTAAATGACCGAGCCTCCTATGCCACTTCCAAAGATCGGAGGAAGAAGGACTAGCCAAAAGACAGCGAGAAGAACCAAACGACTCCGAGAAATTCGCGCGAAAGACTTTCCCAAAGGGCGAAATCAGACATACAAGATCGCCCTGAGGATCTAAGATGCGACTAAGGTTCGGTTTTAAAACGAATCTCATAGTCATCATCAAAAAGTTGCGAAACGGAAAGAAGGTTAAAATGCAGGTTAGAAACAAGAGCAACATCGCGCAACACAAAGTGCTCATTAACCCGCACCGTCCCACGGGATAATACCTTACCTTTACTATTGTCGCCGAAGGTTATGTACTCCTTTCCGGCGACCGGGCTAAGGCTGGAGAACCACTTGGTGTTTCCGGTCATGTGCCTCGAGCAACCAGAATCCACCAACCAAATGTCCTCCAACCGTCTCACCTACATCAATAAAAAGACATAGGGTGAGCATACGGTCCAACACTGGGGTTAGTGAAGTAAGGAGAATACCAGTGTTGGGCCGGCTGCTCAAAAGAACGGTCAGTGTAAAAACCATCCTGTCTAGGGGGATAGCGATCACCACGCACAGGAAAACGTGGTCCGCTGGGGAAGAAGCGCTCACCGCGAAACTCTACCTGCGGTGGGACAAAGCGCTCAACAAAGCCTCCGCCACGGGGTCCGAAACCTGCCTCTGCAGGGCCCCGCCGGGCACGCTCTCTACGAGGTCTACGCCTAGGAGCCTGGGGCTCAACTCTAACGTCTCTCCTCGGAGCTCTCTCCTGCCTAGGCCTAACAAACTGA
The DNA here is from genome assembly GCA_009763385.1 of Coix lacryma-jobi var. lacryma-jobi. Lineage (NCBI taxonomy): Eukaryota > Viridiplantae > Streptophyta > Magnoliopsida > Poales > Poaceae > Coix > Coix lacryma-jobi. The sequence continues at coordinate 81,686,748 of CM019824.1, read as the reverse complement.
GGTCCTAGACCTCTAGGCCTAGTCTCCCTCATAGGAGCTCTCATCTCCTGCCTAGGCCGGGGACCTTGACGTCCGGACCTAGCAGCTCTCCCCTGAGCCTTCGGCACATGTCCACCATGAGCTGGATGGTACATGTCCGGGTTCTCCATCTCCCGAGCCCTGCGCGCCTCTCGCTTGCGCCGAAAGCAGAACTCGCTCAAGTGACCATCTCTCCCACAAAAATCACACTGGTACCTCACCGCACGCAAAGGGGGTTGTTGGTGACCAGGGCTGTGGGTGTGGCTCACTTTGCCTTTGCCCTTCTGTGGCAACTCCTCACGAATGCGTGGCATAGCATCAAGCTTGTTTCTGAGGTGGTTTGGCTTGGGTGCCCAAACTGGGTTCTTGGGAGGAGCTCTCGGGGGTTCCTCAACCACACCATCTTTGGTGATAGGCTTGGCTGGCTCTTTGAGTGGAAGCTTGGCAAGTTTGGGAGTAGTGGTGGAATTTGGCTTCTCACATGGGTTCAGACCACTAGACTCTCCAATCTTCCCAAAAGCTAAGAGATCAACACTCTGAGCAAAACCTACACCAGGGGCACCAACAGCTCGCTTGAATTGGGAGATCATCATCCCGAGCTGCGGCTCACTACTGGAGACCCATGACAAGATGGACCGAAGGTATGTGTTTTCTTCCTCGGTTTGCATCTTGCCATGCTTCACATTGGCAATCTCCATCTCCAGGCCCTCACACAAAGCACACCTCGAGACACAAGTGCTATCTGAGCTGGCCTTCTCTAAAGACTCAAGCTTGGCATTTTTCTCTGCCAACTCAGATTGCAAGACAGGACAAGTCTTGCACGCACCCAACAGCTGCGGCCTAGCACGGAGCTCATCCACCTCTCCAACCAACGCAGCATACTTACCTCTCAGAGTGAGAAGGTCAGTCATGTGCGCGGTGCACGACTCGCACTCCGCCTCCTCCGACACTACCACGGTGGACCGAGCGAACTCAAGCTCCTTCACCGTGTCCTCCCACTTCTGCCTAAACTCCTTGCGCTCTCTAGCGGCACGCCTAAGCAACTTATCTTGGCTAAGGAGGGCAGCAGTCAACTTCTCAACCTCGGAGGAAAGCTCGTCGTAGGTGAGAGATACCTGGGAGGTGTCGTCGTCGTCGTCGTTCCGAGGCGTACGCTCCGGCTCGCCGTCGACCTCATCTCCGAGCGCCATGGTGCACAGGCCTCCGTCGCCGGCGAAGAAGCACAAGCCGTTGAACTTGTCTTCCAGCTTCTTCTTCACGGACTCGTCATCGCTGGAGCCAGCGGAGTCGTCATCCGAGCCGTCGACGTCGCTGAGCGTGGCGAAAAACGCACGCTGCTCAGCTTGCTGCTTCTCCAAGTACTTCTTCTTGATGTACTCTTTGTCGAAGCCGCCCCGTTTCTTGTGCCTTGGGGGGACGTGCTTCTCCTTGTACTTGGAGTCGTGCTTGCGGCCATGTTCGCCCTTGCCCGAGTGCTTGTTCTTTTTCTTGGGGCAGTCGGCGATGAAGTGGTCGGGGTCGCCGCACTCGTAGCATCCCGTGCGTCCTCCTCCTCGACGACGGTTCATGCGGTTGTTGTGGAACCGCGAGAACCGGTTGGCAAGCAAAGCCAACTCGTCGTCTCCCAAAGACTCCAGCTGGTCCTCTGTCACAGAAAAGAGAGAAGAGAGCGCAAAGCCAGCTGAGGGGTTAGAGGAAGAGCCAGAAATCAAAGCCATGGACGGGCGAGAAGGATTTTCAAAAGAAGCCCTCGCCATAGCATCAATCTCACTGGACTTGAGCTTACTGAAGAGCTCGTCGCAGGTGAGGGTCTCATAGTTCGGCGATTCGATGATTGCCTGAACCTTGGAGTCCCACACCGAACGGTCAAGAGTGTGCAAAAGCTTCAAAGCACGCTCATGATCGTCAAATGGCAACTGCTCTCTGTTAGCCCTCATCCTGTTGACAATCACCTGAAAGCGAGCGAATAAACTTTCTATGCTCTCGCCAGGTTGATGTCTAAAGTTCTCATACTCTCGCTTGAACGACTCGTAGAGTCGGGTTTTGACTTGAGAGGTGCCCTCATGGAAACGCATGAGGGTGTCCCAGATCTCCCGAGCCGTAGCGAGGTGAGAAACACGATCAAACTCACCCATGCTCAGACAAGAAAAAAGAGCATTACGGGCTCGGCTATTGGCATCGTGCTCATCGATCTGTTGCTGAGAAACACGAGCAGCCAAGACCACGTAATCAGCAGAGTTGCAAATATCCCAAATAGAAGCACCCAAACTCTGCAGATAGGCCGACATGCGTATCTTCCAATACGCGTAGTTCGTTCCATCGAAAAACGGCGGTTTGCCCACGCCGCGATCCATGTCGACTTCGGTGGATCTGGAACCGGCTAAGGTGGAAGATCCTTAACCCGCTCCGATACCAATTGAAGGACCGAGAAGCTATCCGAAAGCGACCAGAGGGGGGGGGTGAATGGGAGCTTCAAAATTTCCTTTCGGTAACTAGATGCCACTGTCCCAAAATCAACCCCAAGAGCGAACCCTAGAGCTTGCTAATGTCCACGACCCTAGATGTAGGGTGGATGCTTCCTAGAAGCACAGCGGGACACTAGACAACCCTAGAAAGCCAACGCAAAAGACGGAACTCGAATCCGATCAAGAACGAACGAACCGCGAACCAAAACGCGCGAAACAGTTACGACCGGACTCTGGCCAGCGTCCGGTCAGCAGGGACCGGACGCGTCCAGTCGTCCAAAATCGGATTTCAGACCTTACTGTTTTCGACCGGACTCACTGGTACGGAGCGTCCGGTCGTGAACAGTGCGTCCGGTCGCAAGCACAGCACACTGATGAACAGTGACCACGATGAGTCCGGTCACGAGTTCAACAGTGCGTCCGGTCGATGCAAAACAAAACACCGAAATCGTTCAACGACCGGACTCACACGCTGAGCGTCCGGTCTCCCCGTGACCTAGCGTCCGGTCACCCCGACAGTCCTCTGTTCTTCCACTGATTCGACTCATACTCACCCAAAACGAATCCTCTAGGGATCAAACTTGGTGAGTGGAGTCACAAGGAGTATAGTGAGCTATCTCTAAGAGATCATGGCTCGAACCTATCTCCAAATCGGTGAATCAAAGAATTTCGGGAGAAGGGAGAAGAAGTAACCCGAAACTAAAAATCGATTGATCTCCTAGACCGTGAGGTTAGAGGATGATTCCTTTGGTGGAAAGAAGTGCCTCACGATCTAGAACAACTTGGTTCAAACGGATTTGCAAAAGATGAACCGAGCAAAGAGATCAAGCGACGGGAAAATCATGGAGAAAAAGGATTCCGCGAAGAACACAAAGTAAACGTGAATCACAGCCACGAACTCGAATTAAGGACGCAAATCAAGCCATCGATCTGTGCTCCAAGGTGAAGATACGGCCTCACTTCCTCAAATCAACAGTACACAGAGTGGAGTCTCTCTGCGGATCTCAACTAGCTAGAGCAGGGGATGGGAGAGCAGGAAACCCTAGCAAATGAAAGGACTAACTGAGATAGCTAAAACTGAGATGGGGAGGAGGGTGTCTCCCCTGGACTACTTATACTAACCTAGACTAAGCCTATTTCCTACTCTACCCCTCACTACTGTATTTACAGAGCGGACCAGCCTAACCCTAAGGCTATTCTAGTCCACCCGCGGTGGTAGGTAGATCCGACGGCCACGCCCGTTCGAACCGAAGCGTTGCCTTGACGCAACCTCTGGATCGCCGCCACGTGCCGCCCTCGCTCTGCACCCCCGGTTTTGTGGCCCAAACCGGGAAACCAGCCTTTTCCAGCAACCCCCGGTTTTGAGGCCCAAACCGGGAAACCCGCCTCCAGCCCGAGTTTTGTGGCCAAACTCGGAAACCGTCCGCGCCCGAGTTTTGAGGCCCAAACTCGAAAACCGGCCCATGCCCAGGTTTTGAGGCTCAACCTGGAAACCGTCGCGCCCAGGTTTTGTGGCTCAACCTGGAAACCCAGCACCCAGGTTTTGAGGCCCAAACCTGGAAACCGTCCACCGTTGGTTTTTCCCGGGCTCTACCAACAAACCGGCGTCGTAGAGGGGATGCACCGCCTGTGCACCCCTTCCACCGACATGATCGCACTTCTCCGCTTGTCGCTGTCGCAGGCTGCCAGCCACCACAGCTGATCCTCCGGCCTCCAGTCCATCAGTCCAAGTCCACGTCCGCCCTTCACCGTCCGATACATCGGCATGGCACGTCCGCCGCACGGCACGCCCATCCTTCATCGCGCCCGGTCTGTCGGCACGGCACGTCGCAACTTGACCTTCACCCGCCATCGATCACTGTCTCCGTGCTCGACACCTGCACAACACAAGCCAAAGAACATGCGCATCATCTCCGTTGACAATCACTCATCACACAGAGACTCGGCATACACCCATGTATCCGCAGTAACCTCCTTCAGATCAATGGTGGAGAAGAATTAAGCATGTGCTTCTTTAATTCAACATGTGCTTCTTTGCATGGCGGCATGCATGATGCACGCCACTCCCTCCTGAGCCCTCCGATGCCACCGACCTAGTGACCGAGGGCTAAGATTTGGCCCTGGGGTGGTCACACAGATCAGTGACGTGGTAGGGGAGAAGTTTGGGCGCCACCTAGGGGTGGCGGCCGCCACCCCACTAGGGCCCAAATGGGCCCTGGTGAGTGGTCTCAGCCCCTGGTGGGTCCATTCTCCAAATTTGGTCCAAATCCCGCTTTCAAATAAAAATCTATGGACATGTGGAATTTGGTTAGTTTGAAACTTATTTTACCACTTTTCATGCCTTTTTGTTGAATTTTTGGGTAAAATGTTGTTGGTAAAACAAGTGTTTAAGGACCATCAATAGGCTATTAATGAAATAGTTACTCTTGCTTGAATAATTAGTCAAGTGCTTCTTTAGATCAGGAGCAAACCTAGTAAGGTAGAATTAATTATTAAAAGTGACTGCCATCACCCTAAGTTGAGTTTTACTTACAAAAAAGCTTTTATGCAAAAAGGGTATGTACAGCCAACCCCACCTATAGCCTACATGATCCTTGGTGTCTCATTATTTCTGGTTTATGATGGGTAAGCCTAGCTGAGTACCTTCTCGTACTCAGGGTTTTATTCCCTTGTTGTTGCAGATGGCCAGTGCTTCTATGGCTATTGTGAGAACTGCCTGTACCCGGTTACGGGAGATGACTAGACCAAGGGCATGGTCACTACTTATCTCATCTGATACTTTTGTGGACCTGATCAGAATGATGGCACTGTATTAAGAACATTCCAAACTTATGTTGAAAACTATGTTGCTTCTGCTACTGTTCAAACTATGGTTTGTAATATTATTTCGTACTCCGATGTATTTGAACTATGTGCAACTGTGATGTAACTTGTGGGCTTGTTCACTGAACTAGTACGATCTTGGCTGAATGTTGAAATGATTTGAAATCCTTCGAGATTTCCGGACTACCGGGTTTGTACGAGCTTAAGTACTTGATGATCTTTGCGAGAAGCGGAGGTCTCGGTGCTTAATCTGGTGCAAATTGGTCGGTTCTGTTACAGCTGGCTTCAGAGCATAGTTCAGTGTTACTGTTCATAAGTGTATTTGAAAACAAGTATTTTCACAAGAATAAAGTCGTATTTGCCAACATATAGTTATAGTAGGCTTTGGAAACCTTAAGAACAAAAACTAAGGTGTGCTAGTGATCAAGTCCTTATGCCTAATAGAATCTTAGGTGGCTATTTAAGTACTAACTTGGGGGGGGGGTCGTGCATCATGTTAAATTTTGCTGTTTACTGTCGTCCATACGGCAAGGGTGAAATTGTATGGGTGCTATTCTTCGGGATAGTAATGTATGGATCAATTTGCCTCTACGCCAAGGTAATAAGTGAGTTGTGAGGGCATGGTAGGACAACCGCCAATCTAGGGGAGTGATAGACTGGTACCGGAATGTATACCTGTTATACCTAGGTATATGTGAAAGTATTTAATTGTGGGAGTATTCTATTTGATGGGTGCATATACTGCTTACGTGTATACTGGGTGTGCACCTAAGTTAGTATTAGATTTAGTTTCAGCAATGCATAAAATTCATACTGTGGGCAGGGCTGAAATGCTTTTCTGCAGGTACGCTATCTTGCGATCGTATAGTATGCTTAGTTAACGCTATCTTTTGCAATTAAGATTACTTGATAGCCAGTGAGGACGTACGTTACGCGCATGCATCATGATCATACCATCTTGCATTAATCTTACTTCCTTCCTTATGTTATTCGTCCCGTTTCCTTAATAAAAGTTGTTCTCAACTAATTAAAATCTATGTGGATAAACTTCTTTCAGATGGCCCGTACCAAGCGCAAAGCCCGTAAGTCAACCGGAGGCAAGAGGCCTAATTACATGTTGGGACCTTGGACTGCTGAGGGATCGGAGGACTACTTGGACGAGTTTGGCATGCCTACCATTTTGTGGAGAGTGCTGCACTTGGTGGGATACCAGGAGGGCCAGGAGTCGCAGTACGATTGGCATCGTGTCCAGTTTTCAGAGGATCGCTACATGTACACAGTTGAGGTGGACGTGCCCAGCCGCGACGCTCAGGATCATGTATGGTGTCGCCGGGTGTTCGCATTGCAGGGTACGACCCCGTGGGATGGAGCTAACAGGGTTGCCTATACTGTTCTTCGAGACATTATGGAGGACCACCCGGAGGTGGTTGCGCAGGCCACTGCTAGCATCTTCCCTACGGTGGACCCTTACCGGTCAGTGTGGCGTCAGCCGGGTGTCACCGTACTTGAGGCCAGTTCTCTAGAGCGAGAGCATTGTGCGGGACCAGCTGGGAGTGCTATGGCTGCACTCATGGCTACCTATGTGTGTTTGTCGCGCAGCTACGATCACCTGGACCATATTCTCAGTGAGGAGATAGCTGCACACCACCAGAGTCGAGAGGAGCATACTACGGAGATAGACCGCCTCACCACAGAGCTAGCTCGCATGACTGTCGAGAGGGATCAGGCTCGTCAAAGGGAGCAGGATACGGCACAACAGCTTAGTGATCAGCAGGGGATGACAACTTTTGTGGCGGAACCGTCCTGATTATAAGAGCTCAAGTATTATCTTAGCCAAATTCGTCTGACTTCGACTGATACTTGAACCCATATAACCCCGGTAGTCCGGAAATCACGAAGGATTTCTAACACCATACATCATACAGGATCGCATTGTTCAAGGATCACACTCGTAAAGATACATCACAGCGGAAATGAAACCGAATTTAACATCAGAGTACGAATTTTAAAACGGAGTTATTACAAACCGAATTTTAAAAGTGCGGAAGCTGAAATAGTTTGAAACACGACCACTACACATGTGGTCCAATTAAAACCTTGTTTGATAAATCCACTCAACACGACTCACTCCTCCCTTTTTCAGATAATGTGCCACTAACAGTCTCAGACCAGCAAAAGAAAAAGGGAAGCTTCTGGACGACCCTGCCCTGGGCCTACTCCTCATCACCTTCCACCGGGTAGAGGCAGTGCTTACAATAGCCAAAGTAGACCTGGCCATCTGCAACAAACGGGATAAACCCTGAGTACGGAAATGTACTCAGCTAGACTTACCCGTCCAACTGAAAATAAAGACACCAAGGGTATGCAAGGCCTTTTCGGGTGGAGCTGGGATCTTTTAGTTGTGAGAAGCTCAAGTTCAGATAGGAAGTAATTAGTGATAAAGATGAGCTGCCATTTTTAGACCTATTCCTTAATTCTAGGTTTTTCACCTGTACTAGAGCACTCACTTGAATCTACCACTCAATAATATAACCATATCCGGTTGACTTATCCACATTTTAGTTGAACCTTTAAACATCACATGGAGTTGTATCGCGGTGAAGCTCGCCATAGTTTCCCACTAACCGGGGGAGACGGCGACTCGAATCGAATTCCAAATCAGCTGATGAAAGACCTTTAATACCAGCCCACACTTTCCCCGTCGGGTCCATCCATTGGGCAACCGCTCGACGCTTGTTCGTGGTGGTAATCGTCGCGGTTCAAGCACGGACCGCCCAATCAGAGTCTGGCGATGGCCTCACGCGGCAGATCGCAACTTCCGTACTAGAGGGCACGACACGGGTTGAAACCGGCCCGAACAGCTTCTAACCGGCTTTGGGGTCGATGATTACAGCACCGACATATCCCTAAGTAAAAGGGCGCATTCAAAAATGAACGAGGGCCAACATCGATACAAACCTACACGATCCAACGGATGGACTGCCCTAAGTTTCCGAACTTGTGCCCTGCCATCCCATTGACCGTATTTCATTACTACTCAGGTTCTTTTCCACGATAGCAAATATAGCCAACCGTGATCCGGTAAACACCCATCCGGGTATTACGGAAACATCCTTAACTACCACTTTTATTAAGCAGGCTAAGCAATTCTACATTGTAACTAAATAACAGGATAACAAGGTAGATATTAATCAATAACCAAGGAATGGTAATGCAGCAAGTAGGATTCATTTCAACTCCTAGACCTAATGCATCACAATATAAAAGGACTCAAGTAATCTTAATTGCAAAAGATAGGAGTCTTAATATGCTCTGGGGCTTGCCGTGAGTGAAGACTGCTGCCTCATGAGAGGGACACTCAGGTAAGTTAGGGTCGTGGACGGGGTCGACTTCCTCTGGCTGCTGCAGCTCCTGAATCTCCGGCTCGGCGTTTAGCTCCTGCTCTTGGTGGGGCTCCGGCGGGGTCGATCCTATTGCGTGCGATGAATATATATTTAAATAAATGCGGTGCAAGATGAAGGTGACATGAAAAGAAAAATTCTTGCAAACCAACAAAGTCAACTTGTTGAACCACTTTTGACATTGAGGTAATTATTTAATTATTTCATAAAACAAAATCTGGTTATTCACTCTTTTTCTTATTTAATTTAAACCAATGAAACTCCGATTGAACTGCAAGTGCATCTTTCTGGACTCAGAAAAATCCACAAAAATTCCAGAAAGTAAACAACACTTGCTGGACTCTACTGAACAAGTTTCAGCCAAAAATAAACTATAGAACTGCAGATACAAAAATGACAAGCAAACTGCCCAAAAAGGTGCTTTGAACTACAACCCTACTGTAAAAGGGTGCACAATTCTATTTCATATTTTTCCCAGATTCTACTTCACATTTTATGTATATCAAGAAAGTTCTATGAACAGAAACATCGTATTATTTCTTACAGGAATTTCCAAAGATAAACACAGACAAGCACAGTTGTAAAGCAACTACAACTTTTTCCATAAAACAGATCAGGTTTATATTTTTCTTAGACTCTTCATGGCATACAGAGACTGCACAACATTTCCCATATTTTATTTCAACATATAAAACACCTTAACACTTTTTCTAAGAAATCAGCAAAAAGAAACTTTTAACCATAACAGGAACTCTTTTCATAAGAACAATACTTCATATAATTTTCACAGGCACCAAACATAACAAAGAACCTATACAAATTTTCCCATGAACTAACTCCATCAGAAAACACTTAATTCCATTTATCCCAACAAAAGTTTGTACACGGAAATAAATGAAAACAGTAAAATAACTGCTATCAAAAATACATTCTTACTTTTCCATGATAGATCTACTCATAAACAAGCCAACAAAACTGAAAGTACTCCATTTGGACTTATAAATCATGCTGTACAAAAATAACAAGCATCTCTGGAAATTAAAACTAAAAGAAAAACATTTGAATTTCTCCCGGCTGGCTACGTGCACCCGGTCCATGGACCAGCGAGTGGCTGACGCGCGGGGCCCGTGGGTCAACGGGAACCCACCCTGGCTCGAGCGCACGGCGGTAGGGGATCGGCCGAGGCCTGGCTCGAACGAGACCGCGGCCGAGGGTTCGCTCGAGGCCGAGTTCGGGCGAGACGGACAACTAGTCCGTCCGAGGCCTGGCTCGAGGGCTCGGGCGAGACGGGAAAACAAACGCCCGTCCGAGGCCTGGCTCGAGGGCTCGGGCGATGCGGAAACACACACGCCCGTTCGAGGCCTGGCTCGAGGGCTCGGGCGAGACGGAAACATACACGCCCGTCCGAGGCCTGGCTCGAGGGCTCGGGCGATGCGGATACATGGGTGTATGCCGAGTCTCTGAGTGATGAGTGATTGTCAACGGGTTTGATGCGCATGTTCTTTGGCTTGTGTTGTGCAGGTGTCGAGCACGGAGACAGTGATCGAGGGCAAGGTGAAGGTCAAGTTGAGACGTGCCGTGCCGATGGACTGGGTGCGATGAAGGATTGGCGTGCCGTGCGGCGGACGTGCCATGCCGATGGATCGAGCAGTGAAGGGCGGACGTGAGGCTTGGACTGAGGGACCGGAGTGCCTGAGGATCAGCTGTGGTGGCTGGCAGCCTGGGACAGCGACGAGCAGAGACTTGCGGGGCACGGTGTTGCTCGGGTCGAGGACCTGGGGACACATGTCGGTGGACGGGGTGCACGGGCGGTGCATCCCCTCTACAGCTCCGGTTTGGTGGTTGAGCCAGGGAAAAACCACCGGGTGGACGGTTTCCGAGTTTGGGCCTCAAAACTCGGGTGCTCGGTTTCCAGGTTGAGCCACAAAACCTGGGCGCGGACGGTTTCCGAGTTTGGCCACAAAACTCGGGCGATGGGCCGGTTTCCGAGTTTGGGCCTCAAAACTCGGGCGCTGCGGGTTTCTGAGTTTGGGCCACAAAACTCAGGCTGGTGGGCTGGTTTCCCGGTTTGGGCCTCAAAACCGGGGGTTGCTGGAAAAGGCTGGTTTCCCGGTTTGGGCCACAAAACCGGGGGTGCAGAGCGAGGACGGCACGTGGCGGCAATCGGAAGGTTGCGTGGAGGCAACGCGGACGAGTTGTGCGGGCGTGGCCGTTGGATCTACCTACCACTTGAGTTGGTCCAGAATAACCTTAGGGTTTAGCTGGTTCGCTCTGTAATTAGAATAGAGAGGGGTAGAGTAGGAAATAGACTTAGACTAGAATAGGATAAGTAGTCAGGGGAGACACCCTCCTCCCCTATCTCAGTTTTAGCCATCTCATTTGCTTCCTGCACTTAGGGTTTTCCTGCTCTCCCATCCCCTGCTGTAGCTGAGATCCGCAGAGAGACTTGCAACTCTGTGTACTTGTTGAGTTTGAGGAAAGGAGGCCGTAACCTCCTTGTCGTAGCGTGTGTTTGCGCTTCGGCTTGCAATTCGTGGGTGTGATTCGCGTTTTGTTCGTGTTCTTCGCGGAATCCTTTTTCCCCATGATTTTCCCATCGCTTGATCTCTTTGCTCGGTTCATTTTTTGCAATTCCGTTTGAACTGGTTTGTTCTAGATCGTGAGGCACTTCTTTCCACTGAAGGAATCATCCTCTAACCTCACGGTCTAGGAGATCGATCGATTTTTCGTTTCGGGTCAAGTTTTCTCCCTTCCCCCGAAATTCTTCGATTCATCGATTTGGAGATAGGTTCGAGCCATGATCTCTTAGAGATAGCTCACTATACTCTTTGTGACTCTTCTCACCAAGTTTGATCCCTAGAGGATTTGTTTTGGGTGAGATCGAGTCGAATCGGTGAACGAACAGCCTGAATCGGGGTGACCGGACGCTGCCTGTTCAACGACCGGACGCTGTCAGTGAGTCCGGTCGATGAACACCTTCGCTGTGTTCGGTTCGTGACTTGACCGGACGCACCTTTTGCTAAGTAACCGGACTCGCCCATTGTACTGTTCACTTGGTTTGTATTTTGTGACCGAACGCACTGCTCTCGACCGGACGCTCGTCTCTGGTGAGTCCGGTCAGAAACAGTAAGCTCCGAAAACTGTTTTTGCACGACCGGACGCGTCCGGTGGTCAGCGACCGGACGCAGGTAGAGTCCGGTCAGTGCTGGTTCGACGCGTTTTCGTCCACAGTTTGTTCGTTCGTCTTTCGATTCGAGATTCGTTTGTTGCGTTGGATTCCTAACTTCGTGCTCTACAAAATTTGGGCTTCCCGCTTTACAAAATAGCCTGAATCCCCCTCGCGTTGCTCGGGGGAGGTTGAGGTTACCCAAAACCCATCCCGTCACTAGTTGACTTGCGTGAACTTGGGTGAGGAAGTTTTTGTGGTGCCTCGCTGTGATCCCAGGGATCATCCACCCTCTTCCAAGGGTCGTGGGCATCACAGTTTTGGTAGTAGCTCTTGGGGATTGATTTTGGGACACTTGGCCAAAGTTTCGAGAGAAATTTTATTGGCTCCCATTCACCCCCCCCTCTGGTCGCCTTGCTTTTGCATTCTCGGTCCTTCAATTGGTATCGGAGCAGGTTAAGGATCTTCCACCTTAGCCGGATCCAGATCCACCGAAGGCGACATGGATCGCGGCGTGTGCAAACCGCCGTTTTTCAATGGGACGAACTATGCGTATTGGAAGATACGCATGTCGGCCTATCTGCAGAGCTTGGGTGCTTCCATCTGGGATATTTGCAACTCTGTTGATTACTTGGTCTTGGCTGCTCGTGTGACTCAGCATCAGATCGATGAGCACGAAGCCAATAGCCGAGCCCGTAATGCTCTCTTTTCGTGTTTGAGCATGGGAGAGTTTGATCGCGTTTCTCACCTCTCTACGGCTCGGGAGATTTGGGCCACCCTCATGCGTTTTCATGAGGGCACCTCTCAAGTCAAAACCCGACTCTACGAGTCGTTCAAGAGAGAGTATGAGAACTTTAGACATCAACCTGGCGAGAGCATAGAGAGTTTATTCGCTCGCTTTCAGGTGATTGTCAACAGGATGAGGGCTAACAAGGAGCAGCTACCTTTCGACGATCATGAGAGAGCCTTGAAGCTTTTGCATACACTTGATCGGTCGATGTGGGATTCCAAAGTCCAGGCGATCATCGAATCGCCTAACTATGAAACCCTCACGTGCGACGAGCTCTTTAGTAAGCTCAAGTCCAGTGAGATTGATGCCATGTCGAGGGCTTCTTATGCGAATCCTTCTGGCCCGACTATGGCTTTGGTGTCTGGCTCTTCTGCTAATCCCTCTGCTGGCTTTGCACTTTCTTCACTCTTTTCTGTCACAGAGGACCAGCTTGAGTTGTTGGGGGATGACGAGTTGGCAATGCTCGCCAACCGGTTCACGCGGTTCCACAACAACCGCATGAACCGTCGCCGCGGTGGAGGACGCTCAGGATGCTATGAGTGCGGCGACCCCGACCACTTCATCGCCAACTGCCCCAAGAAGAAGCATTCATCTGGGAAGGGCGATCATGGGCACAAGTACGACTCCGGCAAGCGCAAGGAGAAGTACGTCCCCGCGAGGCACAAGCGGAGGGGCGGCTTCGACAAGGAGTACATCAAGAAGAAGTACTTGGAGAAGGCCCAGGCTGAGCAGCGTGCGTTCTTCGCCACGCTCAGCGATGTCGACGGCTCGGATGACGACTCCGCTTGCTCAAGCGATGACGAGTCCGAGAAGAAGAAGAGGATCGAGGACAAGCTGAATGGTCTCTGCTTCTTCGCCGACGACGATGGCTTCTGCACCGTGGCGCTTGGGGATGAGGTCGATGGCAAGCTAGAGCACACCCCTCGGGACGACGACGACGACGACACCTCCCAGGTATCCCTCACCCACGATGAGCTTTCTGCTGAGGTTGAGAAGCTTACTGCCGCGCTCCTTAGTCAGGACAAGTTGCTTAGGCGTGCCGCTAGAGAGCGCAAGGAGTTTAGGCAGAAGTGGGAGGACACGGTGAGAGAACTTGAGTTTGCCAAGTCCACCGTGGTCGTGTCGGAGGAAGTTGAGTGTGAGATGTGCACCACGCACATGACTGACCTTCTCACTTTGAGAGGTAAGTATGCTGCGTTGGTAGGAGAGGTGGATGAGCTGAAAGCTAGACCTTCTCTGTTGGGTGCGTGCAAGACTTGTCCTGTCTTGCAATCTGAGTTGGCAGAGAAGAATGCCAAGATTGTGTCTCTTGAGGAGGCCAACTCAGGTAGCACGAGTGTGGCTAGGTGTGCTTTGTGTGAGGGTTTGGAGATGGAGATTGCGAATGTCAAGCATGGCAAGATGCAAACCGAGGAGGAAAACACATACCTTCGGACCATCTTGTCATGGGTCTCTTGTAGTGAGCCGCAGCTCGGGATGATGATCTCCCAATTTAAGCGAGCTGCTGGAGGTCCTGGTGTAGGTTTTGCTCCGGGTGTTGATCTTTCTGCTTTTGGGAAGATTGGAGAGTCGAGTGGTCTGAACCCTAGTGAGAAGCCCAACTCCACCACTACTCCCAAACTTGCCAAGCTTCCACCCAAAGAGCCTGTCAAACCTACCACCAAGGATGGGGTGTTTGAGGAACCTCCGAGAGCTCCACCCAAGAACCAAGTGTGGCATCCCAAACCCAACCACCTAAAGAACAAGCTGGATACAATGCCACCTATCCAGGAGGAGTTGCCACAGAAGGGCAAAGTGATCCATACCCACAGTCCTGCGTACCAACAACCCTCTATGCATGCGGTGAGGTACCAGTGTGACTTCTGTGGGAGAGATGGTCACTTGAGCGAGTTCTGCTTTCGGCGCAAGAGAGAGGCGCGCCGTGCTCGGGAGATGGACAACGCGGACATGTACCACCCTTTCCAAGGTGTGCATGGGCCGAATGTCCAGAGGAGAGCTGCTAGGTCTGGAGGTCAAGTTCCCAGGCCTAGGCAGCAGAGTGCTCCGAGGAGAGACGCTAGGCCTAGAGGCACAGTGCCTCAAGTTGCTAGGCCTAGGCCTCGTAGAGAGCGTGCCCGACGGGGTCCTGCCTTTGCAGTTGACGGACCCCGTGGCGGAGGCTTTGTTGAGCGCTTTCCCCCACCGCAGTGTGAGTACCGCGGTGAGCGTTTCTTCCCCAGCGGACCACGTTTTCCTGTGCGTGGTGATCGCTACCCCCGTAGACAGACTAGGAATGGTTTTTACACTGACCGTTCTTTTGAGCAGCCGGCCCAACACTGGTATCCTTCCTATTTCACTAACCCCAGTGTTGGACCGTATGCTCACCCTATGTCGTTTTATTGATGTAGGTAAGGCGGTTGGAGGACATTTGGTTGGTGGATTCCGGTTGTTCGAGGCACATGACCGGAAATGCCAAGTGGTTCTCCAGCCTTAGCCCGGTCGCCGGAAAGGAGTACATAACCTTCGGCGACAATAGTAAAGGTAAGGTGTTATCCCGTGGGGCGGTGCGGGTTAATGAGCACTTTGTGTTGCGCGATGTTGCTCTTGTTTCTAACCTGCATTTTAACTTGCTTTCTGTTTCGCAACTTTTTGATGATGACTACGAGATTCGTTTTAAACCGAATCTTAGTCGCATCTTAGATCCTCAGGGCGATCTTGTATGTCTGATTTCGCCCTTTGGGAAAGTCTTTCGCGCGAATTTCTCGGAGTCGTTTGGTTCTTCTCGCTGTCTTTTGGCTAGTCCTTCTTCCTCCGATCTTTGGAAGTGGCATAGGAGGCTCGGTCATTTAAGCTTCGACTTGCTTGCAAGACTTAGCTCACTTGGCCTAATCCGAGGATTGCCCAAGCTTTCGATGGAGAAGGATCTAGTTTGCCATTCTTGCAGACATGGGAAGATGGTTGCCGCTCCCCACCATCCAGTGACTAAGGTCATGACCTCGCACCCCGAAGAGCTTTTACACATGGACCTTGTTGGTCCGGCTCGGGTGAGCTCGGTTGGTGGCAAGTGGTATGTTTTGGTTGTTGTTGATGACTTTTCGAGATATTCGTGGGTCTTCTTTTTGACTGAGAAGACTGAGACTTTCTCCTTCGCTCGCAATCTAATTTTGCGTCTTCAGAACGAGTTCCCTTTGAACTCGATGCGAGCTATTGGAAGTGATAATGGTTCCGAATTCAAAAATTCGGATTTTGAGAAGTTTTGTGACCGCCTTGGTTTGGAGCATCAGTTTTCTTCCCCCTACACACCGCCCCAAAATGGTGTTGTAGAGAGGAAGAATCGGACCCTTGTTGAGATGGCCAGGACAATGCTCGATGAGCATAGGACTCCTAGGCGCTATTGGGCCGAAGCTATGAACACTGCATGCTACATTTCAAATCGCATTTTTCTGAGGGCCTTTTTGAAGAAGACCTCTTATGAGTTGCGTTTTGGTCGCCAACCCAAGGTGAGTTATTTTAGAGTCTTCGGTTGCCACTGTTTTATATTGAAGAAGGGCAACCTGGACAAGTTTGAGTCTCGTTCTTCTGACGGGGTATTTTTGGGTTATGGCACTCACACTAGAGCATATCGTGTACTTAACCTTGATACTAACCGAGTCATGGAGACATCAGATGTCACCTTCGACGAGACTCTTGTTTCTCCTTCTTCTCGTTTTGAGCGTGCAGGTGATCATGAGGTTGGAGAGCCTCTTTTCGATGACGAGGAAGAGGGTGCTGAAGGTATGGATGATCCAGCACCCCCTCCACCTGCCGTGCCGCAAGGAGCGGCCTCGACGACGACTCACGGCCCCGACACCTCCTCTTCCTGGGGGCCGTGGGATCCTCCACCTCGCGCGGTGCCTTTTGTACCCGGGGTGGAATCAGCTGCTGTTGAGGAGGAGGTCACATCTTCCCGGGAGGTGCCACGACACATCCAGCGCCAACACCCCCCTCAGCAGATGATCGGCGACATCGGCGAGCGAGTCACTCGCTCCAGGTCACAGCACATCTCTCACTTCGCTCACTCTGCATTTGTTGCTAATTTTGAGCCCCGAGATGTTGGACACGCTTTGACGGATCCGGATTGGGTCAATGCCATGCATGAGGAGTTAGAAAACTTTGAGCGAAATCGGGTTTGGGTTCTAGTTCCACATCCACCTGACTGTAAGCCTATTGGGACAAAATGGGTTTTCAAAAACAAGCAAGGAGAGGATGGCCATGTTGTTAGAAACAAGGCCAGGCTTGTAGAGAAGGGTTATAGTCAGAAGGAGGGGATAGACTATGAGGAGACGTTTGCTCCTGTAGCTCGGTTGGAGGCAATTAGGATACTCTTGGCCTTTGCTACATCCAAAGGTTTCAAACTTTTTCAAATGGATGTCAAGAGTGCCTTCTTAAACGGCTACATAGAAGAAGAAGTTTATGTTGAGCAACCCCCTGGTTTTGAAAATCCCAAGTTTCCAAACCATGTCTTTAAA
The DNA here is from genome assembly GCA_009763385.1 of Coix lacryma-jobi var. lacryma-jobi. Lineage (NCBI taxonomy): Eukaryota > Viridiplantae > Streptophyta > Magnoliopsida > Poales > Poaceae > Coix > Coix lacryma-jobi. The sequence continues at coordinate 81,669,598 of CM019824.1, read as the reverse complement.
CTTCACAAAGCTTTATATGGTTTGAAACAAGCCCCTAGAGCCTGGTATGATAGGTTAAAAACCTTTTTGCTTGCTAAGGGTTTTAAAATGGGATGTGTAGATAAGACGCTTTTTCTCCTCCGGCAAGGCAAAGACACGCTCTTGGTCCAGATTTACGTGGATGATATCATTTTCGGTGGTTCTTCTCATGCGTTGGTTGCCAAGTTTGCAGATACTATGAGCAGGGAGTTCGAGATGAGCATGATGGGCGAGCTGACAATCTTTCTCGGGTTGCAAATTAAGCAATCCCGAGAGGGGACGTTTGTGCACCAGGGCAAGTACACGAAGGACTTGCTGAAGCGGTTTGATATGGGTGAGGCCAAGCCTCTTCCAACACCCATGTCGACAACGACTGCCCTGGATGCGGATGTGGAGGGAGAAACAGTGGACCAGAAGGAGTACCGCAGCATGATCGGGTCGCTGCTCTACCTGGCGGCGACACGCCCGGACATCCAGTTCGCGGTGTGTCTGTGCGCGCGCTTTCAGGCGTCGCCGCGCACTTCTCACCGTCAGGCGGTGAAGCGCATCTTCAGGTACCTTCGTTTCACTCCTGAGTTTGGGATTTGGTATTCTGCTTCCTCCACCCTCTCGCTTTGCGGTTATTCCGATGCTGATTTTGCTGGTTGTCGCATTGAGCGCAAGTCCACTTCTGGGACTTGCCAATTTATTGGATCTTCTCTTGTTTCGTGGTCTTCTCGCAAGCAGTCTAGTGTCGCCCAGTCTACCACGGAGGCTGAGTATGTTGCTGCAGCTAGCTGTTGTTCCCAGTTACTCTAGATGATGGCCACTTTGCGTGATTTTGGTTTGAGCTTTTCTCGCGTGCCTTTGCTTTGTGACAGCACGAGTGCCATTAGCGTTGCTAAGAACCCCGTGCTTCACTCGAAAACCAAACACATTGATGTGCGCTTTCATTTCTTGCGAGACCACCAGGAGAAGGGTGATATCGACCTTCGCCATGTCGATACTCATCACCAACTGGCTCATATTTTCACCAAGCCTTTAGATGAATCAACCTTTAATCGGTTGAGGGGTGAGCTTGGTGTGTGTTTCCCCTTTTAGATGAGGGAAACATTTTGGATCTTGTATCATAGACTGACTCTTTTATTTTGAGTTTCTTTTCTTTGCATTTTAGCATACGCATTTACATTCTGAGCTTCATGTTTATAATCACTAGAATGTAACTATGCTCTGTTTAGTATGCTCCAATGCTTATGTTGATGCTTGTAGCTTATGCTCCTTCTGATCACAAATACATGTTATGAGCTGAGCTATTTTTGAATGGTGAATTTGCTTCATGTATATAAATCTGAAAATGCTCACCATTGAGATATGCAACTAGCATGTGTAGGGTGTGTTGAGTCCATTCCTGCTTTTCATATATGCTAGGTTGCTATGTCTCTAGTTCTGAGTCATTCACTTGCTTAGTTTTGTTCATATCATGTTTAAAATTTGAACCAAGTTTTAGTGAATTGAAAAGATCGAGATGGGATTGCTTGTCAACACCTCACGGTATCGAGACTGTTTCTCATTGCACTTTGAGTTAAACTTGAGCCGTGTAGTGTATGACCAAAACCGTAGCTTTAAGCTTCTGATTGTTTCGGCATAGGCTTCGCTCGGTTGAAAAGTTAGGCAATGACAAGCTTTCAACCTCTCGCAATCACATGCTAAATTTGAACTTGTGTAATTTCACCGCTGCAAACTCCGATATAAAACTGAAATCACAAGTATATGCTTCATTCCTATGCATGATGATTGAACTTTGCTAGGGGTGGTTCACCTTGTATACATGGTTAGCACTTGTCTGATTTCCTGTCCATAAATGTGTAGTGCTATTTTGCAGGTGAATACCTTTTTGGCTAAAAACTGCTCACTTTGCTCATATGTTCATATTTCATATTTGGTGATCAGTTTGAGCCTTTGCTATTTGAGTGCTTAGTTGTGCCATTGGAGCTATACTGATTAGAGCATTTTTGCACTTTTTTTGATTATATGCCTGAAGCCCCTAACTTGCATTTCTGACTTCATATGAATTTTTGAAAAGGGGGAGATTTTGTTGAGGGGGAGACCTTTACTCGGTTCCTGGTTCTTGATAAGTGCATTTTCAACTAAGGGGGAGAAATGACAAATCATATGTCTCTTAGGGGGAGTTTTTGCTAAGGGGCGAATTTTTAAATCCTTGTGCTCTTCTCTTGATTGGACCTAAGGGGGAGTCCCAGGTTGCTTGTCGAGGGGGAGTTTGCTAGTTGTGTTGAGCCGTTGCCTCTATCTTGAGGGACTAGCAAACATTTTCCTCATTTGGCATCGAGTTTGATTTCGATTGGTTCGAAGACCTTTCGATTGTTTTTCAATTGGTTCGGAGTGGTTTTCGTGCTAGTTGTGTTGAGCCTCTGTGCCTCTATCTTGAGGGACTAGCACTTTGCCATTTTTTAGCTCCGATTTTCAATTGGTTTTCTGCTAGCGGTGTTGAGCCTGTTCTACCTCTTCTTGAGGGCTAGCTTTGCTTTGCTTGGTCGCGTCGAGCCGTTGCCCATGTCTTTGGGGACCAAGTTCTCGCTTCTTCCACTTGACCTTCTTCGGCTTTGCTATGCTTTTGGGTCATTTGGTTGAGTTCTCTCTTCTCCTTCCTCCTACCTTCTTCTTTCATTATGATTTGTGTGTGTAGTTGACAATGCACTCATCAAGGGGGAGATTGCGGATACATGGGTGTATGTCGAGTCTCTGAGTGATGAGTGATTGTCAACGGGTTTGATGCGCATGTTCTTTGGCTTGTGTTGTGCAGGTGTCGAGCACGGAGACAGTGATCGAGGGCAAGGTGAAGGTCAAGTTGAGACGTGCCGTGCCGATGGACTGGGTGCGATGAAGGATGGGCGTGCCGTGCGGCGGACGTGCCATGCCGATGGATCGAGCAGTGAAGGGCGGACGTGAGGCTTGGACTGAGGGACCGGAGTGCCTGAGGATCAGCTGTGGTGGCTGGCAGCCTGGGACAGCGACGAGCAGAGACTTGCGGGGCACGGTGTTGCTCGAGTCGAGGACCTGGGGACACATGTCGGTGGACGGGGTGCACGGGCGGTGCATCCCCTCTACAGCTCCGGTTTGGTGGTTGAGCCAGGGAAAAACCACCGGGTGGACGGTTTCCGAGTTTGGGCCTTAAAACTCGGGTGCTCGGTTTCCAGGTTGAGCCACAAAACCTGGGCGCGGACGGTTTCCGAGTTCGGCCACAAAACTCGGGCGATGGGCTGGTTTCCCGGTTTGGGCCACAAAACCGGGGGTGCAGAGCGAGGACGGCACGTGGCGGCAATCGGAAGGTTGCGTGGAGGCAACGCGGACGAGTTGTGCGGGCGTGGCCGTTGGATCTACCTACCACTTGAGTTGGTCCAGAATAACCTTAGGGTTTAGCTGGTTCGCTCTGTAATTAGAATAGAGAGGGGTAGAGTAGGAAATAGACTTAGACTAGAATAGGATAAGTAGTCAGGGGAGACACCCTCCTCCCCTATCTCAGTTTTAGCCATCTCATTTGCTTCCTGCACTTAGGGTTTTCCTGCTCTCCCATCCCCTGCTGTAGCTGAGATCCGCAGAGAGACTTGCAACTCTGGGTACTTGTTGAGTTTGAGGAAAGGAGGCCGTAACCTCCTTGTCATAGCGTGTGTTTGCGCTTCGGCTTGCAATTCGTGGGTGTGATTCGCGTTTTGTTCGTGTTCTTCGCGGAATCCTTTTTCCCCACGATTTTCCCGTCGCTTGATCTCTTTGCTCGGTTCATTTTTTGCAATTCTGTTTGAACTGGTTTGTTCTAGATCGTGAGGCACTTCTTTCCACTGAAGGAATCATCCTCTAACCTCACGGTCTAGGAGATCGATCGATTTTTCGTTTCGGGTCAAGTTTTCTCCCTTCCCCCGAAATTCTTCGATTCATCGATTTGGAGATAGGTTCGAGCCATGATCTCTTAGAGATAGCTCACTATACTCTTTGTGACTCTTCTCACCAAGTTTGATCCCTAGAGGATTTGTTTTGGGTGAGATCGAGTCGAATCGGTGAACGAACAGCCTGTATCGGGGTGACCGGACGCTGCCTGTTCAACGACCGGACGCTGTCAGTGAGTCCGGTCGATGAACACCTTCGCTGTGTTCGGTTCGTGACTTGACCGGACGCACCTTTTGCTAAGTAACCGGACTCGCCCATTGTACTGTTCACTTGGTTTGTATTTTGTGACCGAACGCACTGCTCTCGACCGGACGCTCGTCTCTGGTGAGTCCGGTCAGAAACAGTAAGCTCCGAAAACTGTTTTTGCACGACCGGACGCGTCCGGTGGTCAGCGACCGGACGCAGGTAGAGTCCGGTCAGTGCTGGTTCGACGCGTTTTCGTCCACAGTTTGTTCGTTCGTCTTTCGATTCGAGATTCGTTTGTTGCGTTGGATTCCTAACTTCGTGCTCTACAAAATTTGGGCTTCCCGCTTTACAAAATAGCCTGAATCCCCCTCGCGTTGCTCGGGGGAGGTTGAGGTTACCCAAAACCCATCCCGTCACTAGTTGACTTGCGTGAACTTGGGTGAGGAAGTTTTTGTGGTGCCTCGCTGTGATCCCAGGGATCATCCACCCTCTTCCAAGGGTCGTGGGCATCACGTTTTTGGTAGTAGCTCTTGGGGATTGATTTTGGGACACTTGGCCAAAGTTTCGAGAGAAATTTTATTGGCTCCCATTCACCCCCCCTCTGGTAGCCTTGCTTTTGCATTCTCGGTCCTTCAGGCGAGACGGAAACATACACGCCCGTCCGAGGCCTGGCTCGAGGGCTCGGGCGAGACGGAAACATACACGCCCGTCCGAGGCCTGGCACGAGGGCTCGGGCGAGACGGAAAACAGGGGAGAGGTTTGACCGTCGATTCCTCGCCGTCGGTGAGGTCGCCGGCGGGGAAGCTAGGCTTGTGAACTCACCTCGACGAGGCGCATCGAGTGGTGTAGGTGGTTTGGCTAGCGGATGGCCGGAGTGTGCCGGCGGCGAGCGGCAGCGCATGGAGGCGGCGGTGACGCGTGACTACGCCGTCTCCGGCGGTCGCCGGTGAAATTGGGGGAGGCAAAAGCTCGAGTGAACCCTAAGGAGCAAAGCTACGGGGTTGGTTTGGCTCGGGTGGCTCCAGAGGAGCCTGGCCACGAGCGAGGTCTGCGGCGGCACCCATGGCGCTCGGCCGGGGAGAAGAGTGCGATAGGGAGCGGTAGCGTTGAAGCTCGTCGGTGTTCTTACCTTGCCTTGACTCGGTGAAGGTCGAGGATGAAGAAGAGGGGCAGTGGTGCTCGGGTCGGCGAGGAACAGCGTCGCGGGCTCAGCGGTGGTGATGGCATCCGCGGCGGCGCTCTCCGATCTCCGGCGTTGGTGGGGCTCGAGAGGTGGTGCAAGCGAGAGCACCGGGTGTCCGAGGTGTAGACAGAGTGGTGTGCGAGACGAATCGGGTGGTGCTGCTCCGGTGAGGCCGAAACACGACGGGGCTTTTGCGGTGATGGTCGCGGCGAGCGGGGAGGTGTTCGGCGTGTTCGTGGGAGAGTGAGGGAGAGAGCGAGAGTGAGAGCGGGCGAGTGAAATGGCAGTGGGGAGAGGGGAGTGCGGTGCGCTCGGGGTTTTGATCGGCTTGACCGGCCGGTGGTCGTGGCGGGGCCGACGACGGGACGTCGCGGCAGCAGCGGCGCGGTCGGCGAGGCGAGCGCGGAGCGAGCGAGGCGGATTGTGGCGTGATCGGGTGAGCAAAGATCTCGCGGGGAGTGGGCGAGGAGGATTCGCGGCAGAGGCGTGCCGCCACGCGGCGGTTGCGGCCGGCGTACGGCGTGGCCGTCAGCGGCGACAGCGCGCGGCGCGCGCGGCACGCGGGCGAGCTGGGAGCGGGCCGGCGCACGCGAGCTGGGCCGAAAGGCAAGATGGGCCGAAAGGGGTGGCACCGGGAAAAAAAACGTTTTCCTTTTTTTTTCCAAATTCTTTCAAACTTTGACCACTCAAAAACAGTTTCAAAAACTCCAAACTAGGTTTTGACCAAAATACAAAAGTTGCTCAAAACATTTTTCTCTACAACCTTCATATAAGACGCTTTTTCTGAAAACCATTTTTAAATCCTCTACATAAAGAAAGCCAAATAACTAAACAAAAGGCAACAAGCACTCATATGCACATGCAATGATGCAATGCATTGCTTATGCTCCTTTAGTAGCTAATGAAGTTCCTAATGCAGTGCTTGACACCAGAGTGTCACAGCCCTTCCCCCCTTAAAGGAATCTCGTCCCGAGATTTGAGTTACGTACCATTTCTTAACAAAAGCGGGATAGCTTACGCGTAGGTACTCCTCGGTTTCCCATGTCGCATCGTTGGGTCCGTGATTGCTCCAGAGAATCTTGTAAGTCTTCACTGTTCGTTTACGAGTCTCTCGGGTCTTGGTATCCAAAATCTCCTTGTGCAACTGTTCCCAAAAACGTGCTATGAACTGGGGTCCTCTATCAGAAACTATCCGCTTTGGAATTCCATGCAACCTCAGGATATTCTGAATATACAGGTCTGCATACTGATGGGGGCGGCGAGTAGTCTTGACTGGTATGAAGTGAGCCACTTTAGATAACCGATCCACGATAACCCAAATCGAATCATTCCCTTTCTGAGTAGTGGGAAGTCCGGTGATAAAGTCCATACTGATCTCTTCCCACTTCCACTCTGGGATTGACAACGGTTGTAACTGCCCGGCGGGTTTCAGATGTATTGCCTTTATCCTGCAACAAGTATCACATCTGGCGACATAGGCTGCGACTTCTTTCTTCATCTTTGACCACCAAAATCTGGTTTTCAAATCCTGATACATCTTACTGCTTCCTGGGTGGATAGACAACTTTGAATTGTGAGCCTCGTTCAGAATCCTCTCTTTCAGCTCTGAATCCTTAGGAACAACTATCCTTCGTTTATACCATAGAATTCCCTGTTCATCTGTTCTAAAGTTCAACGAACTACTGGTTTCCAACCTCTTCTTTATCTGACAGATTTCTTCATCGGTCTTCTGTCTCTCGATGATGTCACTTTCCAAGGTGCACTGAAGAGTGATATTGTTTAGCATGACGGGGTGCATAAGATTAAATTCATCTTCGAACAGTGGTTGTAGAGAGTTGCAATGAGTCTTGCGACTCAAGGCATCAGCTACAACATTCGCTTTTTCAGGGTGGTAATGCACTTCTAGGTTATAATCCTTAATCAATTCTAGCCATCTTCTTTGCCTCATGTTCAACTCTGACTGGGTGAAGATATATTTCAGACTTTTATGATCTGTGTACACATGACATAGGTTTCCCATAAGATAATGTCTCCATATCTTGAGTGCATGCACGACGGCTGCTAGTTCCAGATCATGAGTGGGATAGTTCTCTTCGTGCGGTTTCAACTGGCGAGAAGCATAGGCGATAACTCTTCCATTTTGCATGAGTACACATCCAAGTCCAATCTTGGATGCGTCGCAAAACACATCAAAAGGTTCCTCCAAGTTTGGCTGAGCCAAAACAGGTGCGGATGTCAACAACGTTCGCAGAGTGCGGAAAGCTGCTTCACACTCTGGAGTCCATTCGAACTTCTTATTTTTCTGCGTTAAACGAGTCATAGGCTTGGCTATTCTTGAAAAATCCGGAATAAACCGACGGTAGTATCCTGCCAAACCCAAAAAGCTGCGAACCTCAAAAACACTCGTGGGTGCTTCCCAATCCATAACCTCTTGTACTTTAGAAGGGTCTACAGAGATCCCTTCCTCTGAAAGGACGTGACCAAGGAAAGGTACCTTCTTCAACCAAAACTCACACTTGCTGAACTTAGCATACAACTTATGCTCTCTAAGCCGGGTCAAAACAACTCGTAGATGCTCAACATGGTCCTTCTCATTCTCAGAGTATACCAAGATGTCATCGATGAACACTACAACAAACTTATCCAACTCTGGCATGAAAACTGAATTCATCAAGTACATGAAATGTGCCGGTGCATTGGTCAATCCAAAGGACATAACTAAATATTCATAGAGTCCGTATCTGGTAGAGAAAGCTGTTTTTGGCACGTCTTCACTTCTGATCTTAATCTGATGGTATCCTGACCTCAGGTCGATCTTGGAGAACACTGATCAAACAAGACATCAATTCGAGGTAAGGGGTACTTATTCTTTATGGTTACTGCATTAAGCGGCCTATAATCCACGCACATCCTCAGAGTTTTATCTTTCTTTTTCACAAAGATAGCGGGACATCCCCAAGGTGACGAACTAGGACATATCAAACCCTTATCCAAAAGTTCCTGTATTTGAACCTTAAGCTCTGCTAACTCCTTAGCGTGCATCCTATACGGTCTTCGGGATATAGGTGCTGTTCCCGGGATTAACTCTATAGCAAACTCCACATCTCTATCAGGTGGTAAACCAGGCAACTCATCAGGAAAGACATCCGGAAACTCACATACTACCGGAATTTCAGCTATCTGCTTTGCCGTGATATTGAACAACACTCCAATCTCATGGGGGTTTCGGGGTAACTTGAACCCGAAAGAAGATCCATTCCTGGGACTAACCATGGACACTATTCTCTCTGCGGTGTCTAGATTAACCTTCCATAGTTTCATCCAACTCATACCCAAAATTACATCCAAACCTAGACCAGGAATGACTATGGGGTCCACTACGGCCTGTTTATCCCCAAAGGTCATTTCCACTCCTTTAGCCATTTTACGCGCGGAGAGAACAGCTCCGGCGGAACTTATCTGATATCCCCGGTCTAACTCTATCAACTCAAGATTACTTCTTATAACAAAGTTCTCACTTATAAAAGAATGCGATGCTCCAGAATCAAACAGCACAACTGCGGGGCATTGATTAACAAGAAACGTACCAGCGGTGGCAGGCTCTTCTTCTGGCACTTCTTCCACGGTGGTGTGATGCACATGACCGGTACGAGGTGGGGGCTGAGTGTACTGCTTCTTTGGGCGAGGGCACTGACGTGACAAGTGTCCAGTTTGGCCACAGTTATAGCATGGACCAATCACATATGGGGTCTTGGATCCTGCTGCACTTCCTGCCTTATTCTTGTTCTGCATCATGGGGGCGGTGTACGGCTTCTGGAAGCTGGGACGGGGACGGTTGGTGGTGATCTTCCTCTGTGGGGGACGGTATCGTGCTCCTGCGACAGGCGGGCGATAAGGGGCGCGTGCTCCAAAAGGGGTCCTCTGCTGGGACGAACCTCCTTCATTTGCACGGCGGCGTGTTTCTGCTGCTAGCCGGCTGTCATTGGCCTCTTGATTCAGGCAGTCACTGACGAAGTCACTGAAAGTGGTGCGGTGACTGTTACCCATCTTTGATAGCATGGTGGCACTCATGCCACGCTTGAAATTTGCAATCTTTTTGGCCTCAGTGTCCACAAAATCTGGGGCATAGCGGGCCAGATTGTTGAAGCTGTGGAGGTACTCGGACATAGACCTAGTCCCCTAGGATAACCTCATGAACTCTGCAACCTTCATTTCCATCAGTCCACTAGGGATGTAGTGGTTGCGCATAGCGGTGGAGAACTGATCCCAAGTGGTACGTGCATTTACTAGCAAGGATGCACGGTACTGGGCCCACCACAAACCGGCGGGTCCTTCCAACATGTGGGCGGCGTACTCTGCCTTGAGCTCTTCCGTCAGACGAAGCAGACGAAACTTCTGGGTGATGGAGTTGAGCCATTCATCAGCTTCGAGCGGTTCGGTGGCTTCCTTGAACACAAGAGGGCGAGTGTCCAAGAAGTCACGGTAAGAGCTGTACTGGTTGGGCTCCGGACCTTGACGTTGATGATGCTGCTGTGCAGTGTTGTTAGCGATATTGCGAAGGGTGGCCTCCATGTGCCTCTGCATTTCCTCCATATTCCTTTGGCTGCCCAAGAACTGGCCAAAGAACGCTTCCGGCATCATCGGCGGCGGTGGGGGAGGTGGCAGATTCTCCTCCTGTCCTGCCCCTTGCCCACGTTGGCTGCGAGTGTGTGCCGGCATCTGCATATCCCATTATTAAGCAATCATTAGGCGATGTTACATCGATCATGAATAAAATACTGCGCTGTACATAATTCGAAAATTTAGCACACGACCAAGTATAATTACTCATTTCCATACAACGTCACAGAATAATCGCTCAAAAATTAGACACGCAAACGACGGATTTCCATAAAAGGTGCCGGATCGAAGTCCGGACTTTGTCCAAAAGCTTACATGCCATCAACCATTTAAACATAACACTAGCACATGTGTAGGGTGTTACATCACTTAGCGAGCAAGCTCAAGCTATACAAAAGAAAAACGTCTCCTAGCTAAACTAGCGCTCAAACGTCTCCAGCGGCGGATGCAGCGTCCTATGCGTCGACGTCGATCATCGGCTCGTCAGCATGATCCTCCTCTGGTGGGGCGTCAGGACCAAGGACTTCTCCGTCCTGGGGATCCGGGACCTCAGCTGCTGGGGCGGCGGCCTCCTGCGCGGCGTGGTGCATCTGATGGACGGCCTCGTGGAGCTGGTCGATATAGGCCTGCTGTCCGTGTATCTGCTGTATCAACAGGTGGGCTCCCTCTCTGAGCTAGTCGAGTGCGGTGCGGGCCTCATCACTCTGAAGAGCGGTAGTCAGGTACATCTACTCTGCAACTGTCCTGGCAGTGGACTGTGCTGCTGCTGTGGTGCGGGCGTCGTCACGCTCCAGAGTGAGCTGCTGAATCCTCTCCTGCAGACGAGCAACCTCAGCGTCGAAGTCCTCCTGAAGCTTCCTCTTGCTCTCGTAGGTGGCGGTGAGGGTGAAGGACACGCTCTCGAGAGTGTGCTCCAAACTCTCACATACACCCAACAAAGCTCCGGTGGCGCTCATCGCAGGCGTCTCACAGTAGAACCTCTCCTCTGGGCTCCCTGTCAAGACTGACTCTGAAGTCTGCTTCCAGCGCAATGGGAAAAGTGATCCACGGGGAAACACTCCTGCCATCGCACTTGCCAGGTCGGCGGGGAAGCGGGCGATGATATCCTTCAGCACTAGGTATGCTGCCCTGTTGGCTCCATCCTTGGCACAAGTGCCTCTGGTGATCTCAGTCCATCCTATCCAGTGCGGCTTGGCAGGCAAGGCTTTGACCTTGATCTCTACCATAACCAGGGAATCCTGCCCGTAGATCTCCTTCTGCCTGGAGTACTTGGGCTCCTGTCCTTCCTCATAACCCACTGCCTGCAAAATCCTCCAAAGGATCGTCGGCAACCCAAAGTAGGTCAGGAACGTCCTCCGGGTCAGCTTGGTGGCCAAGCGATGACGCGGAACTCCTCTGCCTCCGGTGGCCTTGCGAGCAATCAACTTGGTTCGGGCCATCTGTAGAAACAAAGGGTTTCGAACTCTCGTGAGACGGATATTAAGTTGGCAAATTTTATAACAAAAGAGACAACTTTTAAATTAAGGGGCGGTAATGTAAATGCATGAATATAAACATGATGTATGATCGTACTTACGTTCTCACTCACTAATAATGACTCGTAAGTCCTAACGTTCTAGTCGGTGGCAAGAACGATCTCTCATGCGTTAACTACACGTTCTACTCGATCGCATAGTCAGCGTACCTGCAGAAGATTCATTTCAGCCCAAAGAAATTCCCAATGATAAAACAATTCAGTATTGACCAGTATGCGCAAAATACATAAAGGTCAACACAACACCATGCACCAATAGAAATCACCCTTAAAATCATTGATACCTTCATATGTGTCCGCGTAAAGCTCGCACATACTTGGTATAAGAATCCCTTGCCTAGACCGACGGTTGGACGGTCATGCTCTCATATCTCACAAAATCATTTTATGCATGTTTTCGCAATCGACACATTCTCTTTTCCCTCGAGAATAGACCAGCAAATAAAGATCCAGCATGAACAAATCCCTGAACCCTGTTAGCAGTTAAGCCACCTGAATCCTAGTATAGGGCTTAAGGACGAGACTGGGCACACTTAGTAATTGAAAATAGTTTCAAAATAGTTTTGAAATACCCATTTTAGTTCAAAAATAACTCTTTACTAGGGTAATCCCTTGAACCATGCTCCGATACCAAGCTGTGGCGGAACCGTCCTGATTATAAGAGCTCAAGTATTATCTTAGCCAAATTCGTCTGACTTCGACTGATACTTGAACCCATATAACCCCGGTAGTCCGGAAATCACGAACGATTTCTAACACCATACATCATACAGGATCGCATTGTTCAAGGATCACACTCGTAAAGATACATCACAGCGGAAATGAAACCGAATTTAACATCAGAGTATGAATTTTAAAACGGAGTTATTACAAACCGAATTTTAAAAGTGCGGAAGCTGAAATAGTTTGAAACACAACCACTACACATGTGGTCCAATTAAAACCTTGTTTGATAAATCCACTCAACACGACTCACTCCTCCCTTTTTCAGATAATGTGCCACTAACAGTCTCAGACCAGCAAAAGAAAAAGGGAAGCTTCTGGACGACCCTGCCCTGGGCCTACTCCTCATCACCTTCCACCGGGTAGAGGCAGTGCTTACAATAGCCAAAGTAGACCTGGCCATCTGCAACAAACGGGATAAACCCTGAGTACGGAAATGTACTCAGCTAGACTTACCCGTCCAACTGAAAATAAAGACACCAAGGGTATGCAAGGCCTTTTCGGGTGGAGCTGGGATCTTTTAGTTGCGAGAAGCTCAAGTTCAGATAGGAAGTAATTAGTGATAAAGATGAGCTGCCATTTTTAGACCTATTCCTTAATTCTAGGTTTTTCACCTGTACTAGAGCACTCACTTGAATCTACCACTCAATAATATAACCATATCCGGTTGACTTATCCACATTTTAGTTGAACCTTTAAACATCACATGGAGTTGTATCGTGGTGAAGCTCGCCATAGTTTCCCACTAATCGGGGGAGACGGCGACTCGAATCGAATTCCAAATCAGCTGATGAAAGACCTTTAATACCAGCCCACACTTTCCCCGTCGGGTCCATGCATTGGGCAACCGCTCGACGCTTGTTCGTGGTGGTAATCGTCGCGGTTCAAGCACGGACCGCCCAATCAGAGTCTGGCGATGGCCTCACGCGGCAGATCGCAACTTCCGTACTAGAGGGCACGACACGGGTTGAAACTGGCCCGAACAGCTTCTAACCGGCTTTAGGGTTGATGATTACAGCACCGACATATCCCTAAGTAAAAGGGCGCGTTCAAAAATGAACGAGGGCCAACATCGATACAAACCTACACGATCCAACGGATGGACTACCCCAAGTTTCCGAACTTGTGCCCTGCCATCCCGTTGACCGTATTTCATTACTACTCAGGTTCTTTTCCACGATAGCAAATATAGCCAACCGTGATCCGGTAAACACCCATCCGGGTATTACGGAAACATCCTTAACTACCACTTTTATTAAGCAGGCTAAGCAATTCTACATTGTAACTAAATAACAGGATAACATGGTAGATATTAATCAATAACCAAGGAATGGTAATGCAGCAAGTAGGATTCATTTCAACTCCTAGACCTAATGCATCACAATATAAAAGGACTCAAGTAATCTTAATTGCAAAAGATAGGAGGCTTAATATGCTCCGGGGCTTGCCTTGAGTGAAGACTGCTGCCTCGTGAGAGGGACACTCAGGTAAGTTAGGGTCGTGGACGGGGTCGACTTCCTCTGGCTGCTGCAGCTCCTAGATCTCCGGCTCGGCGTTTAGCTCCTGCTCTTGGTGGGGCTCCGGCGGGGTCGATCCTATTGCGTGCGATGAATATATATTTAAATAAATGCGGTGCAAGATGAAGGTGACATGAAAAGAATAATTCTTGCAAACCAACAAAGTCAACTTGTTGAACCACTTTTGACATTCAGGTAATTACTTAATTATTTCGTAAAACAAAATCTGGTTATTCACTCTTTTTCTTATTTAATTTAAACCAAAGAAACTCCGATTGAACTGCAAGTGCATCTTTTTGGACTCAGAAAAATCCACAAAAATTCCAGAAAGTAAACAACACTTGCTGGACTCTACTGAACAAGTTTCAGCCAAAAATAATCTATAGAACTGCAGATACAAAAATGACAAGCAAACTGCCCAAAAAGGTGCTTTGAACTACAACCCTACTGTAAAAGGGTGCACAATTCTATTTCATATTTTTCCCAGATTCTACTTCACATTTTATGTTTATCAAGAAAGTTCTATGAACAGAAACATCGTATTATTTCTTACAGGAATTTCCAAAGATAAACACAGACAAGCACAGTTGTAAAGCAACTACAACTTTTTCCATAAAACAGATCAGGTTTATATTTTTCTTAGACTCTTCATGGCATACAGAGACTGCACAAAATTTCCCATATTTTATTTCAACCTATAAAACACCTTAACACTTTTTCTAAGAAATCAGCAAAAAGGAACTTTTAACCATAACAGGAACTCTTTTCATAAGAACAGTACTTCATATAATTTTCAGAGGCACCAAACATAAAAAAGAACCTGTACAAATTTTCCCATGAATTAACTCCATCAGAAAACACTTAATTCCATTTATCCCAACAAAAGCATGTACACGGAAATAAATGAAAACAGTAAAACAACTGCTATCAAAAATACATTCATACTTTTCCATGATAGATCTACTCATAAACAAGCCAACAAAACTGAAAGTACTCCATTTGGACTTATAAATCATGCTGTACAAAAATAACAAGCATCTCTGGAAATTAAAACTAAAAGAAAAACATTTGAATTTCTCCCGGCTGGCTACGTGCACCCGGTCCATGGACCAGCGAGTGGCTGACGCGCAGGGCCCGTGGGTCAACGGGAACCCACCCTGGCTCGAGCGCACGGCGGTAGGGGATTGGCCGAGGCCTGGCTCGAACGAGACCGCGGCCGAGGGTTCGCTCGAGGCCGAGTTCGGGCGAGACGGACAACTAGTCCGTCCGAGGCCTGGCTCGAGGGCTCGGGCGAGACGGGAAAACAAACGCCCGTCCGAGGCCTGGCTCGAGGGCTCGGGCGAGGCGGAAACACACACGCCCGTCCGAGGCCTGGCTCAAGGGCTCGGGCGAGACGGAAACATACACGCCCGTCCGAGGCCTAGCTCGAGGGCTCGGGCGATGCGGATACATGGGTGTATGCCGAGTCTCTGAGTGATGAGTGATTGTCAACGGGTTTGATGCGCATGTTCTTTGGCTTGTGTTGTGCAGGTGTCGAGCACGGACACAGTGATCGAGGGCAAGGTGAAGGTCAAGTTGAGACGTGTCGTGCCGATGGACTGGGTGCGATGAAGGATGGGCGTGCCGTGCGGCGGACGTGTCATGCCGATGGATCGAGCAGTGAAGGGCGGACGTGAGGCTTGGACTGAGGGACCGGAGTGCCTGAGGATCAGCTGTGGTGGCTGGCAGCCTGGGACAGCGACGAGCAGAGACTTGCGGGGCACGGTGTTGCTCGGGTCGAGGACCTGGGGACACATGTCGGTGGACGGGGTGCACGGGCGGTGCATCCCCTCTACAGCTCCGGTTTGGTGGTTGAGCCACGGAAAAATCACCGGGTGGACGGTTTCCGAGTTTGGGCCTCAAAACTCGGGTGCTCGGTTTCCAGGTTGAGCCACAAAACCTGGGCGCGGACGGTTTCCGAGTTTGGCCACAAAACTCGGGCGATGGGCCGGTTTCCGAGTTTGCGCCTCAAAACTCGGGCGCTGCGGGTTTCTGAGTTTGGGCCACAAAACTCAGGCTGGTGGGCTGGTTTCCCGGTTTGGGCCTCAAAACCGGGGGTTGCTGGAAAAGGCTGGTTTCCCGGTTTGGGCCACAAAACCGGGGGTGCAGAGCGAGGACGGCACGTGGCGGCAATCGGAAGGTTGCGTGGAGGCAACGCGGACGAGTTGTGCGGGCGTGGCCGTTGGATCTACCTACCACTTGAGTTGGTCCAGAATAACCTTAGGGTTTAGCTGGTTCGCTCTGTAATTAGAATAGAGAGGGGTAGAGTAGGAAATAGACTTAGACTAGAATAGGATAAGTAGTTAGGGGAGACACCCTCCTCCCCTATCTCAGTTTTAGCCATCTCATTTGCTTCCTGCACTTAGGGTTTTCCTGCTCTCCCATCCCCTGCTGTAGCTGAGATCCGCAGAGAGACTTGCAACTCTGTGTACTTGTTGAGTTTGAGGAAAGGAGGCCGTAACCTCCTTGTCGTAGCGTGTGTTTGCGCTTTGGCTTGCAATTCGTGGGTGTGATTCGCGTTTTGTTCGTGTTCTTCGCGGAATCCTTTTTCCCCATGATTTTCCCGTCGCTTGATCTCTTTGCTCGGTTCATTTTTTGCAATTCCGTTTGAACTGTTTTGTTCTAGATCGTGAGGCACTTCTTTCCACTGAAGGAATCATCCTCTAACCTCACGGTCTAGGAGATCGATCGATTTTTCGTTTCGGGTCAAGTTTTCTCCCTTCCCCCGAAATTCTTCGATTCATCGATTTGGAGATAGGTTCGAGCCATGATCTCTTAGAGATAGCTCACTATACTCTTTGTGACTCTTCTCACCAAGTTTGATCCCTAGAGGATTTGTTTTGGGTGAGATCGAGTCGAATCGGTGAACGAACAGCCTGAATCGGGTGACCGGACGCTGCCTGTTCAACGACCGGACGCTGTCAGTGTGTCCGGTCGATGAACACCTTCGCTGTGTTCGGTTCGTGACTTGACCGGACGCACCTTTTGCTAAGTAACCGGACTCGCCCATTGTACTGTTCACTTGGTTTGTATTTTGTGACCGAACGCACTGCTCTCGACCGGACGCTCGTCTCTGGTGAGTCCGGTCAGAAACAGTAAGCTCCGAAAACTGTTTTTGCACGACCGGACGCGTCCGGTGGTCAGCGACCGGACGCAGGTAGAGTCCGGTCAGTGCTGGTTCGACGCGTTTTCGTCCACAGTTTGTTCGTTCGTCTTTCGATTCGAGATTCGTTTGTTGCGTTGGATTCCTAACTTCGTGCTCTACAGAATTTGGGCTTCCCGCTTTACAAAATAGCCTGAATCCCCCTCGCGTTGCTCGGGGGAGGTTGAGGTTACCCAAAACCCATCCCGTCACTAGTTGACTTGCGTGAACTTGGGTGGGGAAGTTTTTGTGGTGCCTCGCTGTGATCCCAGGGATCATCCACCCTCTTCCAAGGGTCGTGGGCATCACGTTTTTGGTAGTAGCTCTTGGGGATTGATTTTGGGACACTTGGCCAAAGTTTCGAGAGAAATTTTATTGGCTCCCATTCACCCCCCTCTGGTCGCCTTGCTTTTGCATTCTCGGTCCATCAATTGGTATCGGAGCAGGTTAAGGATCTTCCACCTTAGCCGGTTCCAGATCCACCGAAGGCGACATGGATCGCGGCGTGGGCAAACCGCCGTTTTTCAATGGGACGAACTATGCGTATTGGAAGATACGCATGTCGGCCTATCTGCAGAGCTTGGGTGCTTCCATCTGGGATATTTGCAACTCTGCTGATTACGTGGTCTTGGCTGCTCGTGTGACTCAGCATCAGATCGATGAGCACGAAGCCAATAGCCGAGCCCGTAATGCTCTCTTTTCGTGTTTGAGCATGGGAGGCCTGGCTCGAGGGCTCGGGCGAGGCGGAAACACACACGCCCGTCCGAGGCCTGGCTCGAGGGCTCGGGCGAGACGGAAACATACACGCCCGTCCGAGGCCTGGCTCGAGGGCTCGGGCGAGACGGAAAACAGGGGAGAGGTGTGACCGTCGATTCCTCGCCGTCGGTGAGGTCGCCGGCGGGGAAGCTAGGCTTGTGAACTCACCTCGACGAGGCGCATCGAGTGGTGTAGGTGGTTTGGCTAGCGGATGGCCGGAGTGTGCCGGCGGCGAGCGGCAGCGCACGGAGGCGGCAGTGACGCGCGACTACGCCGTCTCCGGCAGTCGCCGGTGAAATTCGGGGTGGCAAAAGCTCGAGTGAACCCTAAGGAGCAAAGCTACGGGGTTGGTTTGGCTCGGGTGGCTCCAGAGGAGCCTGGCCACGAGCGAGGTCTGCTGCGGCGCCCATGGCGCTCGGCCAGGGAGAAGAGTGCGATAGGGAGCGGTAGCGTTGAAGCTCGTCGGTGTTCTTACCTTGCCTTGACTCGGTGAAGGTCGAGGATGAAGAAGAGGGGCAGTGGTGCTCGGGTCGGCGAGGAACAGCGTCGCGGGCTCAGCGGTGGTGATGGCGTCCGCGGCGGCGCTCTCCGATCTCCGGCGTTGGTGGGGCTCGAGAGGTGGTGCAAGCGAGAGCACCGGGTGTCCGAGGTGTAGACGGAGTGGTGTGCGAGACGAATTGGGTGGTGATGCTCCGGTGAGGCCGGAACACGGCGGGGCTTTTGCGGTGATGGTCGCGGCGAGCGGGGAGGTGTTCGGCGTGTTCGTGGGAGAGTGAGGGAGAGAGCGAGAGTGAGAGCGGGCGAGTGAAATGGCAGTGGGGAGAGGGGAGTGCGGTGCGCTCGGGGTTTTGATCGGCTTGACCGGCCGGTGGTCGTGGCGGGGCCGGCAACGGGACGTCGCGGCAGCAGCGGCGCGGTCGGCGAGGCGAGCGCGGAGCGGGCGAGGCGGATTGTGGCGTGATCGGGTGAGCAAAGATCTCGCGGGGAGTGGGCGAGGAGGATTCGCGGCAGAGGCGTGCCGCCACGCGGCGGTTGCGGCCGGCGTACGGCGCGGCCGTCAGAGGCGACAGCGCGCGGCACGCGGGCGAGCTGGGAGCGGGCCGGCGCACGCGAGCTGGGCCGAAAGGCCAGATGGGCCGAAAGGGGTGGCACCGGGAAAAAAAAACGTTTTCCTTTTTTTTTCCAAATTCTTTCAAACTTTGACCACTCAAAAACAGTTTCAAATACTCCAAACTAGGTTTTGACCAAAATACAAAAGTTGCTCAAAACATTTTTCTCTACAACCTTCATATAAGACACTTTTTCTGAAAACCATTTTTAAACACTCTACATAAAGAAAGCCAAATAACTAAACAAAAGGCAACAAGCACTCATATGCACATGCAATGATGCAATGCATTGCTTATGCTCCTTTAGTAGCTAATGAAGTTCCTAATGCAGTGCTTGACACCAGGGTGTCACAACTTTCCTGTCCACAATCATGGCTGATACTGAGGAGTCACTTTGAGGTGTGTGTCTTGAGGTCATACGTGCGACTGAGCAAAACAGGCTTCTCATGCGTCAGGTGGGAGACTTGGAGCTACAACTTCATCACCTCCAGGACTACAATGATCGCTTGCATGAGGAGATCCATCGCCGAGAGAACGAGAGGAACCCTATCTTTTCTCAGGAGGACCCGGATCCTCATGCTTCTTCTAGTGGTTCTTCAGATATCTCGAGCGACGATGATGATGATGGTGCTGATAAAGAGTAGGCTAGCTGTTTGTGTAGCACTTGGTGAACTTTTGTCACATATCCTTTCCCCTTAGTCTTTTGTGGTTATCCTGGGATGATGTACGGTTGTGTCATGAACCTATGTATGCGTGGCGCAAGACCTTTGAAAAGTCCCCTATGTATGGGCATCCATGGATGTTATGTTGGCTTTTGCATGATATGTGATGAGCACTCTTATTATGTGATGCTGCGATGTGGATTAAAATTTATTATGCCTCTGTAATTATTTGGTGAATTCATTTCCGAATAATTTCCGTTGGCATGGTTTATTGTTCTCTACAATAATGTCAACGTCACCTAATGATCATTGCTATCGATACATGCAGATGACGATGATGTACGGTGGAGCCGACTGTAGTGGTGGTAACGATGATAACAGAGAGAACCGCAATCCACCACCTCCTCCACCAGCCACACCCGAGCAACTCTTTGCTTAGTTTTTGGGGAGTCAGCGTAATATTGAAGCGCTTCTGCGAGAGAATTTGGCACATGGCAATCATCGCCCGGAGCCAAATCAGTACAACTCTTTCAAGGATTTTCTGGATACAAAACCACCAATCTTCAAGGAAGCTACTGAACCTCTGGAAGCGGAGGAATGGCTGCATACTATGGAGCAAAAATTTTGGCTACTCAGGCTTACGGAGGAGCTCAAGGCAGAATATGTTGCACATCAGTTGCAAGGACCGACCAGAATCTGGTGGGGACATCACCACACCACCTATCCTGCCCGAACACCTCTCACTTGGGGATTGTTCTCACAAGCTGTTAGAGGACATGATATTCCGCCAGGCTTAACTCAGATGAAAATGGCAGAGTTTATGAGCTTGACGCAGGGGACTCGATCTGTTACCGAGTACCATCATGTGTTCAATTCCTTGTCTCGATACGCTCCGGACTATGTGGACACTGATGCGAAAAAGATAGCTAGTTTCAATAGAGGGTTGAATACCAAGATGGGAAAATCAGTGGGAACTTCATCTCGTACCGTCTTCAATGACTTCATCAGTGACTGCTTGATTCAAGAGAATCATAACAACAAGCATGCTACAAGCAAGGCTCGAAAGAGGACCTTGGAATCTGGACCATCCCAGCCTAGGGGACCCCTAGCACAGCGTTCCCAATACCGACCACCAGTGCCTAGAGCTCATTTCAGGCCACCTCAGAAGAAAGGTCAGCAACAAGCTCAGCGTAGTCAACGGCCGTACAAGATAGCAGCAAACCAAACTCGAGGGGGTAAAGGCAACTCAACTGGAAGCAAACCTCTAGTCCGTGGGCCATGCTTCAATTGCAACCAAGAGGGACATTTCGCGAGGTATTGCCCACACCCAAAGAAGCAACAGGCCAACTACCCCGCCCGTCTGCATAATATGACTGCCGAAGAAGCTCGTGCAGGAGAGCCCATAACTGCCGGTATGTGTCTCGTGAACCATCATCCTGCAGTTGTTTTGTTTGATACTGGATCATCACATTCTTTCATGAGCAAAGCATTTGCACAAAAGCATAACCAAGAAATGTCTGAATGGATTATGGGTTTCGCGTGAGCTCCGTTGGGAGTAGCGTGTTATCTAGGCAGATGGTTTGTAATGTAACCATTGAAATTGGAGGGCACAAATTTGGAGCTAATTTAGTGGTCTTGCCTGGACTAAGCATGGATGTAGTCTTAGGTATGAGTTGGATGACCATGTGGAACACGGTGTTAGACACTCCGAATAGGACTCTTACCTTATTCGATGGTCGTACGGGTAACAAACTTCGCGTATCTCTTCCCCGAGGTGCCGATTTTGTTGACCTATCTTGCACTCTTGCTATAGAAGATCTCTCCAAAATTCCAGTTATCAGAGATTTCCCGGATGAGTTACATGGGTTACCACCCAAAAGAGGCATGGAATTTGTAATTGAGTTGTTACCAGGGACTACACCAATCTGTAGGAGACCGTATCGTATGCCACCCAATGAACTAGCAGAACTCAAGACCCAAATAAAGGAACTCTTAGAAAAGGGGTTTATTAAGCCTAGTGTGTCAGAATGGGGTTGCCCAGCCCTGTTTGTTAAGAAGAAAGATAAGTCATTGCGCATGTGTGTGGATTATCGGCCGCTCAATGCCGTGACGGTTAAGAATAAGTATCCGTTACCACGGATAGATATTCTCTTTGACCAGTTATCCTGAGCCAAGGTGTTTTCCAAGATTGACTTGAGGTCAGGCTATCATCAGATCAAAATCAGGCCACATGATATCCCAAAGACCGCTTTCCCGACCAGATATGGGTTGTATGAGTACCTTGTCATGTCCTTTGGGTTGACCAATGCTCCAGCATACTTCATGAGTTTGATGAATTCAGTGTTCATGCCAGAACTGGATAAGTTTGTGGTAGTATTCATTGATGATATTTTGGTCTATTCAGAAAACGCAGAAGACCGTGTAGAACTTCTGAAGATTGTTTTGTCTAGACTTAGGGAGCATAAGCTCTATGCTAAGTTTAGCAAGTGTGAGTTTTGGATGAAGAAAGTACATTTCCTTGGTCATATCCTGTCTGAAGAAGGAATCTCAGTTGACCCCAGTAAGGTGCAGGAAGTAATGGATTGGGAAGTTCCTACATCAGTTGGTGAGATTCGGAGTTTCTTGGGCTTAGCAGGGTATTATCGCCGATTTATTCCTGATTTCTCCAAGATCGCCAAACCTATGACCAGCTTGTTACAAAAGAACCAAAAGTTTGAATGGACAGAGGAGTGCGAAACCGCTTTCCGTACGTTGCGGAAACTGTTGACCACTGCTCCTGTTTTAGCTCAGTCGGACATCGAGAAGCCCTTTGATGTCTTTTGCGATGCATCGAAGGTTGGCTTAGGATGTGTTCTTATGCAAGAAAGTAGGGTAATTGCTTATGCATCTTGTTAATTAAGGAAGCATGAAGTGAACTATCCTACACATGATTTGGAGTTGGCTGCAGTTGTACACGCTCTGAATATCTGGAGACATTATTTGCTTGGTAATGTCTATAATGTGTACACGGATCACAAAAGTCTCAAGTATATTTTCACTCAGCCAGAATTGAACATGAGGCAGAGAAGATGGCTTGAATTGATTAAGGATTACAATCTACAGATTCGTTACCATCCCGGTAAAGCGAACGTCGTAGCTGATGCTTTGAGTCAGAAATCACATTGTAATGCTATGAAGTTGCTGCCAGAAGATGAGTTCAGTTTAATGCATCCTGCAGTGCTACATGACCTAGAGTTACGCAGCACGTTGGTTGATCAAATCCTGGTGAGGCAGAAAACCGATAAGGGGATTCATCATATTAAGGAAAGACTAAAAGCTGCGACTTAACCAGTCAAGCATTTTTGAGTTGATGACAATGGAGTTCTATGGTTTGACCAGCGCGTAGTGGTACCTAAGGATAGAGAGCTCAGAAACCGGATCATGGATGAGGCAGATTTATCTAGGCTATCTATTCATCCTTGAAGTGCTAAAATGTATCAAGATTTACGTCCAAGATTTTGGTGGACTAAAATGAAGAAGGAAATCGCTGCTTATGTGGCTAGGTGTGACACCTGTTGTCGAGTGAAGGCTATTCACTTGAAACCAGCCGGAACGCTTCAGCCATTAGCTATACCCAAGTGGAAGTGGGACGAGGTGAGCATGGATTTTATCACCAGTTTGCCTACTACGCAAAAGGGGAATGATTCGATTTGGGTAATCGTGGATCGTCTTACCAAGACAACACATTTCATACCGGTCAAGACCAACTATAAGGCACCAGATTATGCGGAGATTTACTTGAGTCAGATTGTTCGACTCCATGGGGTACCGAAGATCATAGTTTCAGATCGAGGACCACAGTTCACCGCACCATTTTGGGAAAAACTGCAAAAAGAATTAGGCACGGAGTTGATTCGAAGCTCGGCCTATCATCCGCAAACAACAGGACAGACTGAAAGAGTGAACCAAGTGTTAGAAGATATGTTAAGAGCTTGTGTAATATCAACGAAGGGTACTTGGGAGAAATGGTTGCCTTTGGCAGTATTTGCTTACAATAATAGTTATCAAGAGTGTATTTAGATGGTGCCTTTTGAAGCCCTATATGGTAGAAGATGCAGAACACCAATAAACTGGGTCGAACCAGGAGAACACCGGTACTATGGAATTGATTTGGTCAAAGAAGCAGAAGAACAAGTTAGGATCATTCAGCAACATATTGCAGCTGCGCAGTCTCGACAGAAAAGTTATGCTGATCAACGAAGAAGACCACTTGAGTTCAACGTCGGTGGCTATGTCTATTTGAAAGTTTCGCCCATGAAAGGTGTTAAGCGCTTTGGAGTTAAAAGAAAGTTAGCACCAAGATTTGTGGGGCCCTATAGAGTCACGGAAAGGATGGGAGAAGTAGCTTATCAGCTACTATTGCCAGAGCAATTGAAGGCTATATTCCCTGTATTCCACGCGTCGCAATTAAAGAAGTGTCTTCAAGTGCCGGAAGAGGAGGTACAACCAGCCAACATCAAGTTGCAATCCGATCTCACTTACTCAGTGGAGCCGTGCCGAGTGCTTGATGAAAAAGAAAGAATAACTCACGGAAGAATAGTGAAGCAATACAAAGTATCTTGCAGTGAACAAGATGATAGAGATGCCACTTGGGAAACGGAAGCCTATTTAAGAGAAGTGTATCTACACTTTTATAAGAAATGGTTAGTAACTCAAATCTTGGGACAAGATTCCTTTAAGGAGGGGAGGGCTGTAACACCGTAGGTGTTAAGCAACCCTAAAACGCATAACTTGACACAGCATGAGCATGGCATCTTATCATTTCATGTGCATTTGTGTGTATGAATGTTCAAGTCCTTGTTTAGCATCTAGTATAGCTATGTTTTGCTTTCTGTTTTTGACCTAGTGCCTTAAACCAAAGTTGTAGATCTCGAGGAAGGAAACAACTTTGCTTAAAAGCACTTTTTCAGAAAAGTATTTTAAATGTTATTTAGTGCATTAGAAAAGTGGACTAGGAGTAAAATTCTTTTTCTAAGCAGAATTTGGACTTGAGCCATAAAGATGAATTGTTCCTTGCAAAATTTTAAGCAACTTTGCTTTTAATACCTTTTCCTAATTCGGCGTAGTTTGGGAGTTATGGAGCAGAGAAGAAATAGACAAAAACCTCCTTAGTTTAAAACCTAGTGGGACTCACCTGTCAGCCTCCTTCTTCTCCACCGCGCGCGCCCGCCGCTTGCCCGCGCGCCGTACACCGGCGAAAACCACCGCAGCCGCGTTAGACCGCCTAAACCACCGCGCGCCCGCCGCCCGTGGTTTCCGCTAGCCCCGACACCTCTCCTCGCCTCCTCTGCGTTGTCGCCGCGTGGCCGCCGATGCCTGCCGCCGCCGCGCCGGTCGGAGCCTCTCCCCGACGGGAAGTGGCCAGGTGCTGCGGATACATGGGTGTATGCCGAGTCTCTGAGTGATGAGTGATTGTCAACGGGTTTGATGCGCATGTTCTTTGGCTTGTGTTGTGCAGGTGTCGAGCACGGAGACAGTGATCGAGGGCAAGGTGAAGGTCAAGTTGAGACGTGTCGTGCCGATGGACTGGGTGCGATGAAGGATGGGCGCGCCGTGCGGCGGACGTGCCATGCCGATGGATCGAGCAGTGAAGGGCGGACGTGAGGCTTGGACTGAGGGACTAGAGTGCCTGAGGATCAGCTGTGGTGGCTGGCAGCCTGGGACAGCGACGAGCAGAGACTTGCGGGGCACGGTGTTGCTCGGGTCGAGGACCTGGGGACACGTGTCAGTGGACGGGGTGCACGGTCGGTGCATCCCCTCTACAGCTCCGGTTTGGTGGTTGAGCCAGGGAAAAACCACCGGGTGGACGGTTTCCGAGTTTGGGCCTCAAAACTCGGGTGCTCGGTTTCCAGGTTGAGCCACAAAACCTGGGCGCGGACGGTTTCCGAGTTTGGCCACAAAACTCGGGCGATGGGCTGGTTTCCGAGTTTGGGCCTCAAAACTCGGGCGCTGCGGGTTTCTGAGTTTGGGCCACAAAACTCAGGCTGGTGGGCTGGTTTCCCGGTTTGGGCCTCAAAACCGGGGGTTGCTGGAAAAGGCTGGTTTCCCGGTTTGGGCCACAAAACCGGGGGTGCAGAGCGAGGACGGCACGTGGCGGCAATCGGAAGGTTGCGTGGAGGCAACGCAGACGAGTTGTGCGGGCGTGGCGTTGGATCTACCTACCACTTGAGTTGGTCCAGAATAACCTTAGGGTTTAGCTGGTTCGCTCTGTAATTAGAATAGAGAGGGGTAGAGTAGGAAATAGACTTAGACTAGAATAGGATAAGTAGTCAGGGGAGACACCCTCCTCCCCCATCTCAGTTTTAGCCATCTCATTTGCTTCCTGCACTTAGGGTTTCCTGCTCTCCCATCCCCTACTGTAGCTGAGATCCGCAGAGAGACTTGCAACTCTGGGTACTTGTTGAGTTTGAGGAAAGGAGGCCGTAACCTCCTTGTCATAGCGTGTGTTTGCGCTTCGGCTTGCAATTCGTGGGTGTGATTCGCGTTTTGTTCGTGTTCTTCGCGGAATCCTTTTTCCCCACGATTTTCCCGTCGCTTGATCTCTTTGCTCGGTTCATTTTTTGCAATTCCGTTTGAACTGGTTTGTTCTAGATCGTGAGGCACTTCTTTCCACCGAAGGAATCGTCCTCTAACCTCACGGTCCAGGAGATCGATCGATTTTTCGTTTCGGGTCAAGTTTTCTCCCTTCCCCCGAAATTCTTCGATTCATCGATTTGGAGATAGGTCCGAGCCATGATCTCTTAGAGATAGCTCACTATACTCTTTGTGACTCTTCTCACCAATTTTGATCCCTAGAGGATTTGTTTTGGGTGAGATCGAGTCGAATCGGTGAACGAACAGCCTGAATCGGGGTGATCGGACGCTGCCTGTTCAACGACCGGACGCTGTCAGTGAGTCCGGTCGATGAACACCTTCGCTGTGTTCGGTTCGTGACTTGACCGGACGCACCTTTCGCTAAGTGACCAGACTCGCCCATTGTACTGTTCACTTGGCTTGTATTTTGTGACCGGATGCACTGCTCTCGACCGGACGCTCGTCTCTGGTGTGTCCGGTCAGAAACAGTAAGCTCCGAAAACTGTTTTTGCACGACCGGACGCGTCCGGTGGTCAGCGACCGGACGCAGGCTGAGTCCGGTCAGTGCTGGTTCGACGCGTTTTCGTCCGCAGTTTGTTCGTCCGTCTTTCGATTCGAGATCCGTTTGGTGCGTTGGATTCCTAACTTCGTGCTCTACAGAATTTGGGCTTCCCGCTTTACAAAATAGCCTGAATCCCCCTCGCGTTGCTCGGGGGAGGTTGAGGTTACCCAAAACCCATCCTGTCACTAGTTGACTTGCGTGAACTTGGGTGAGGAAGTTTTTGTGGTGCCTCGCTGTGATCCTAGGGATCATCCACTCTCTTCCAAGGGTCGTGGGCATCACGTTTTCGGTAGTAGCTCTTGGGGATTGATTTTGGGACACTTGGCCAAAGTTTCGAGAGAGATTTTATTGGCTCCCATTCACCCCCCCTCTGGTCGCCTTTGCATTCTCGGTCCTTCAGGTGCAATGCACGCGAGCGCTGCATACCTTTTGCCTCCTCTCTGTTTCGCGCTCGCAACCAGGAGTTCGCTCACTCGCTCACTCTTTCGCTCGCATCCCACCATTTCATCTTCTCCAGCTCCGAAAACCACTGCCGCCCGCCGAGCTTCTCCGAGCAATTGCTCACTGCTCGATGCTCCGCCGTTCGATTCGTCCCGCCAACATCTCCGCCCCAACCTCCTCTTTCACCAGCACGGGTTGGATTCCCCTCTTCTCCTCTCTAGCCGGCGGAACGCCGAGTGCCATTCTCGGGTTCTCGCCATGGCCGCCGCCATGACCTTCACATGGTCCGGCCAACTCCGGCCAAACCATCTCCAACCAAGCCTCGTTTTCACATCCTCTACCTCCGTGGTAGCTTAGGGTTAGATGGAGACCCTTCTCTCACCGTGTATCGACCGGAACCGAGCCGTGCCACGGCCATGTCCGCCCCGGACCGCCGTCGTGCGTGGCGCCAGGCAATGCCGAGGTCGGCAGGGCTCGATAATTGCCCTGTTAGGTAGCTTAGGGTTTGCTTGAGCTGATGCTCGCGTCACCGAGCCTCGGAATAGCCAGGCAAGGCCTCGACGCCGAGTTGCCGCACCACCGCTCCCCATTGTCGCCGTCGAGCTAGCTCCGGTGGACCCTTGGCCGAGAAACCTAGCCGACCATGTTCACCTTGCGAAGGTGAGTCTAGCCGTGTAGATGGTTGCGCCCGAAGCCTCGCCGCCGATGAGCTAGCGCCGGTCAACGCCGGCGGGTGCTCTGTGCCTCTGTCGCGTGGGTCCAGTTGACCACCGACACGTGGGCCACCTGACTAGTGGACCCTGCTGGCAGTGAGAAAAGAAGAGAAGGAGAGAAGTTTGGGTACGCTGGCGCTTGGGATAGCCGGGTGCATTTAGCGTTTTGCTCTGTGTCTGCTGGTGTATGAAGTTGGGTACCCGTAGCAGTTTAGGTCGGGTTTCTTTAAAATCAGTTTTGCAAAATTTGTTTAAAGGCTTCAAAAATTCATACAAGGCTCATTTTAAGTCCAAATGCTGTAAAACAAATTTTGTTGTATTAAGAATGAATGGAGCTACCTGTGAAAAATGTTAAATGCATATTTAGAGATACTTTTATGTGCAGTTTGAATTTATTTATGATTTTGCTGTTAACTTAGAAAATGGATAACTAATTACGTGTAGCTCGGAAAAATGTGATTCTAATTTTGTTAGGTCTGTATAGATGAGTAGTTTTTGGGAAAAATGTAATATGGAGTTGCTCTGTGAAATGTTTTGGCAGTAGCATTTAAAATGTCTAAATGTTGTTTTCTTGTATAATTTGTAGTAATTAAAATATATTGAATATGAACCTGATAATTTTTGTAGACTGCTCTTGTGCTAAGAAGTTCAGGAGAAAAATATGAAATTTGTTGTTTGACACTTTATGCTAGGATGTGTAGTTCAAAGCACCCTTTCATCATAATATTTGTATTTTTCATAGAGGACAGTGTTTAAATCCAAATAGCTTTAAAATTGGATAGTGAGTTGTTTGCATGTGGTTAACCTTATGTAAATTTTGTAGATTTTTCTGAAACTATTTAAGGTAGATTGCTGTTATAAGTATGTTTAAATAGGATTATTAAAGCAAGTAAATAGATGGAAATAAAATAAATAAGTAGGTAATGTTGTGGTAATTATGCTTCTTAACTGATTAATTGGGAAGGGTAAATGGTTGTTAGATGCAAAGGTCTTTTATAATCATTAAGATGATGTTGACTACCTTATTGAAGACAATGCAGTAGATGACATGTGCTTATCTCCTGATCGATTGTTAACCTTGTTGCATCCCATACGCATCCTATGTGCATTCATCCTATTCATACATATTATGCATCATACAGGATCGGTAGAAGAGACCCGGAACCCACCGTAGCTGGAAGAGCCGAGTCAGGAGGAGATTCTGCCCGAGGAGACCGAAGGCACCGACGCTGAAGAACTGCCCGAGTGCCGCGACCACCGTCCATCTGACTTTGAGAAATGCAAGCCCCGGAGCATTCTAACTCCTATGGTTTGCAAGTGATTTACAAATTAACCTGATAATGACTGTTGCATTAGGTTATAGGAATTGATTGCTACTGTTGATGCATTATTACTATACCTTGTCCACCGCAATTATTATCTTGATATCCGTGTTAGGTCTAGGCTCGATTTATATGCTTAGCCCTACTTAGATCGGTAAATGTCGGGTGATTTCCTGTCTCCCGCAGTAGGTGGATACTGATCATGACTAGCCTGGTGCTATCATGGAGATAACCATGTGATAATTAATTTGAGACAGAGGCGGGATGTAGGAGCAGCAGGACATGGGTTCTGTGTGCTAGTAGTCTCCCGTCTGTGTCGCATAGGACCCGTTCGGGAATGTCCCTTCAGTCAAATTGAACGCGTCGATCACTTAACGGAGTAGGTCGGAGTACCTCCCGTGAAGCCGAGTAAGGTTATTCGAGCCGGTGATGGAGATGTTGCCGCCTAACACCCAGGGCCTCAGCTGTACCGTGGCTAACTATACTGATCAACCTGGCATGGTCCGAGGGCAGACAGGGCCTAATCGATCTGGCATGACCGTGGGCAGCTATAGCTTGAGCGAACTGGCACTGAGATAACCCCCAATGTAGAAGGGCCCATGGCCGTCCCGCGAATTGTGTTCTCGAATCCCCTAAGTGGCATCTTACGACTGCCATGGCCGAATGTGTCGGGCGAGTGTGAGACATTTTATCCCCAGCTGGTAGGAATCGATTATAATCGCCATCGCTCCTGGACGGTGAGCAGTTGACTGTAGATCATCGCCCTTAGAACTTATGGAACTAAATATGGTTATGGTATGGAATCTGGAAGGCTATTAATGAAATAGTCACTCTTGCTTGAATAATTAGTCAAGTGCTTGTTTAGATCAGGAGCAAACCTAGTAAGGTAGAATTAATTATTAAAAGTGACTGCCATCACCCTAAGTTTAGTTCTACTTACAAAAATGCTTTTATCCAAAAAGGGTATGTACAGCCAACCCTACCTATTGCCTACATGATCCTTGGTGTCTCATTATTTCTAGTTTGTGATGGGTAAGCCTAGCTGAGTACCTTCTCGTACTCAGGGTTTTATTCCCTTGTTGTTGCAGATGGCCAGTGCTTCTATGGCTACTGTGAGAACTGCCTGTACCCGGTTACGGGAGATGAGTAGACCAGGGGCATGGTCACTACTTATCTCATCTGATGCTTTTGTGGACCTGATCAGAATGATGGCACTGTATTAAGAACATTCCGAACTTATGTTGAAAACTATGTTGCTTCCGCTACTGTTTAAACTATGGTTTGTAATATTATTTCGTACTCCGATGTATTTGAACTATGTGCAACTGTGATGTAACTTGTGGGCATGTTCGCTGAACTAGTACAATCTTGGCTGAATGTTGAAATGATTTGAATTCCTTCGAGATTTCCGGACTACCGGGTTTGTACGAGCTTAAGTACTTGATGATCTTTGCGATAGACGGAGGTCTCGGTACTTAATCTGGTGCAAATTGGTCGGTTCTGTTACACCTTGGCGGTGCCAAAGCCAGGAGACGATGGCAACGACGGAGTTGGGGCCGGGTCCGGGTTCGACGACCACCGCAAGTTGTCCCCGGTGCCGCTCATCTTCCTCGAGGTTGTGCGGGGGGGCTACGACGTGGAGCCAGTGGCGGGCTCGCCGTACATGCTGCTGTGCTTCCTCATCTTCCCTTTCATCGTCTCCTTCAACGTAGCGCTCATGTTCCTCAACTGCATGGGGCTCACCGTCATGGGATGGTCCGCGGTGGGGCTCGACTTCTCGATGGTCCGGATCCACCTCGTGGCGGTTGGATCCACCCATGGCGGCTAGATCCCGTGGTGGACCGACTGGATCCAGCGGTGGATCCACCAGATCCGGCGGCGGCGGCGATGCAGCTTTGGATGGGCTCGACGGGCCCATCGATGGGCTCAGCGGGTCTATCCAGAGCTTTTTTTGTTTTTTTAAATGATTAACCACGACGGGCATCTTTACGTGCCCGCTGCGGTAAATCTGATTAACTGCAGCGGGCGCTTTATGTTGCCCACTGCGGTTAATGCATTTACCGCAGCGGGCAAGGGCGTCCGTTGCGGTACTTGCCACGATTAACCGTGGCCTTAGCACCGCAGCGGACGCCATTGCCCGCTGTGGTGCGGATACATGGGTGTATGCCGGGTCTTTGAGTGATGAGTGATTGTCAACTGGGATGATGCGCATGTTCTTTGGCTTGTGTTGTGCAGGTGTCGAGCACGGATACAGTGATCAAAGGCGAGGTGAAGGTCAAGTAGAGACGTGTCGTGCCGACGGATCAGGAGCGGTGAAGGATGGGCGTGCCGTGCGGTGGACGTGCCATGCCGATGTACCCAGAGCGATGAAGGGCGGACGTGAGGCTTGGACCGAGGGACCAGAGGCCCGAGGATCAGCTGTGGTGGCTGGCAGCCTGTGATGACAACAAGTGAAGAAGTGCGGTCATGTGTTGCCTGAGTCGTAGACTTGGGGACACGTGTCGTTGGACGGGGTGCACGGGAGGTGCATCCCATCTACGACGTCGGTTTGGTGGTAGAGCCAGGGAAAAACCATCGGGTGGACGGTTTCCAGGTTTGGGCCTCAAAACCTGGGTACGGATGGTTTCCGAGTTTGGCCACAAAACTCGGGCTGAGGACGGTTTCCAGGTTTGGGCCTCAAAACCTGGGCGCTGAGGGTTTGCTGAGTTTGGCCTCAAAACTCAGAAGCTGGTGGGCTGGTTTCCCGGTTTGGGCCTCAAAACCGGGGGTTGGCTGGAAAAAGCTGGTTTCCCGGTTTGGGCCACAGAACCGGGGGTGCAGAGCGAGGGCGGCACATGGCGGCAATCGGGAGGTTGCGTCGAGGCAACGCTACGAGTTGTGCGGGCGTGGCCGTCGGATACACCTACCACCGAGTTGGTCCAGAATAACCTTAGGGTTTAGCTGGTTCGCTCTGTAAGTAGTTAGGGGTAGAGTGGGAATTAGGAATAGGTTAGAATTAGGATAAATAGGGGGAGACACCCACCTCCCCAACCATCTCAGTTAGTCATCCTGTCATTTGCTCTTGGCTTCTAGGGTTTCCTGCTCTCCCAATCCCATGCTGTAGCTAGCTGAGATCCGCAGAGAACCATACCTCTGTGTACTGGAGATTTTGAGGAAGTGAGGCCGTAACCTCACTGTTGTAGCGTGTGGTAGCCACACGGTTGTAGATCGATGTGTTGATTCGCGTTTTGGTTCGTGTTCTTCGCGTACTTCGTTTCTCCGTGATTTTCCCGTCACTCGATCTCTCTCCCTGCTGTGTCTTTGCGAAATCCGTTTGAATCAACTTGTTCGTATTTGAAAGGAGATCATTTCTACCGAAGGAATTCATCTATCTCCCTACGAGCAAGTAGATCGGGTTGATTTCGTTTTCATGGCGCTTTTCGGTTCATCCTTTTCTCCTTTTGATTTCCCGGTGGTTGAATCGATTTGAGCGGATAATTTCTTGGGGATAGTCTTCTAACTACCCTGTGATCATCTTCTCCAAGTTTGGGAACTTGGGATTTTGAGTTGGATCGAATTTGGAGAGATTTGGGGAGGAGGCGATCAAAATCGCCCTCCCTGCAAGGTCGCTGACAGTCCGCGCCTGGGACCGCGGACAGTCCGGGCATCGGGGGTCAGCCAGACCAGTGGCTGCTTCCCTCGGCTGCCTTAGCGATTTTTGACCGGCGGACAGTCCGCAGTTGAAATCCGCGGACAGTCTGGGAACATCCAGGGACTTTGCAGCAACACTGCTGTTTTGGGTTTTCTGCCGGCGGACATTCCGCCAGTGAACCACGGACAGTCCGGCGGTACCGCGGACAGTCCGGGACCCCAGGGCCGAAGAGTCCGGGAATTGCCTGAAGCTTCCGGCTTGGTCGTTTGCTCTCCCGGCTTGTTCGCTTGGTTTCCGGACTTCTCGTTTGGCCTTGTAGTTGACCAAGGAACCTCTCTAGGTATCTTTGCTACTTGTTAGCATCGGTATTTGGGGACTTCCCAATGTAGCCGTCTATCTACGTTAGGGACTTGGCTTTTGGGGTCGCGTTCGAGCCAGAGCTTTTGGAGTTTGGTTTGCTATCTCTTTGTGGTGCTCCGCTGTGATCCTAGGGATAATCCACCCTCTTCCAAGGGTCGTGAGCATCACGGTTTCGGTCGCCGTTTCTCGGGGTTGATTTTGGGACATTTGGCCAAGGTTTCGAGAGAAATTTTTGAGCTCCCATTCACCCCCCCCCCCTCTGGTCGCCTTGCTAGTGCTTTCTCGGTCCTTCAATTGGTATCGGAGCGGGTTAAGGATCTTTCACCTTAGCCGGTTCTAGATCCACAAAAGGCGACATGGATCGCGGCGTGGGCAAACCGCCGTTTTTCGATGGGACGAACTATGCGTATTGGAACATACGCATGTCGGCCTATCTGCAGAGTTTGGGCGCCTCCATCTGGGATATTTGCAACTCTGCCGATTACGTGGTCTTGGCTGCTCGTGTCTCTCAGCTTCAGATCGATGAGCACGATGCCAATAGCCGAGCCTGTAATGCTCTTTTCTCATGTTTGAGCATGAGTGAGTTTGATCGTGTTTCTCACCTCGCTACGGCTCGGGAGATTTGGGATACCCTCATGCATTTCCATGAGGGAACCTCTCAAGTCAGAACCCGACTCTACGAGTCGTTCAAGCGAGAGTATGAGAACTTTCGACACATGCCTGGCGAGAGCATAGAAAGTTTATTCGCTCGCTTTCAGGTGATTGTCAACAGGATGAGGGCTAACAAGGAGCTATTGCCTTTCGACGATCATGAGAGAGCTTTGAAGCTTTTGCATACTCTTGATCGATCGGTGTGGGACTCCAAAGTTCAGGCGATCATCGAATCACCTAACTATGAGACCCTCACTTGCGACGAGCTCTTTAGTAAGCTCAAGTCCAGTGAGATCGATGCCATGGCAAGGGCTTCTTATGAGAATCCTTCTGGCCTGACTATGGCTTTGGTTTCTGGCTCTTCTAACCCCTCTGGAGGTTTTGCTCTTTCGTCTCTCTTTTCTGTCATAGAGGACCAGCTGGAGTCTTTGGGGGATGACGAGTTGGCTATGCTCGCCAACCGGTTCTCGCGGTTTCACAACAACCGCATGAACCGTCGCCGCGGAGGAGGACGCTCAGGATGCTACGAGTGCGGCGACCCCGATCACTTCATCGCCAACTGCCCCAAGAAGAAGCATTCATCTGGGAAGGGCGATCATGGGCACAAGTACGACTCCGGCAAGCGCAAGGAGAAGTACGTCCCCGCGAGGCACAAGCGGAGGGGCGGCTTCGACAAGGAGTACATCAAGAAGAAGTACTTGGAGAAGGCCCAGGCTGAGCAGCGTGCGTTCTTCGCCACGCTCAGCGACGTCGACGGCTCAGATGACGACTCCGCTTGCTCAAGCGACGACGAGTCCAAGAAGAAGAAGAGGATCGAGGACAAGCTGAACGGCCTCTGCTTCTTCGCTGACGACGACGGCTTCTGCACCATGGCCCTCGAAGGCAAGCTGGTGAACTCCCCTCGGAACAACGACGACGATGACGACACCTCCCAAGTATCTCTGACCCATGATGAGCTTTCCACTGAGATCGAGAAACTTATTGCCGCACTCCTTAGTCAAGATAAGTTGCTTAGGCGAGCCGCTAGAGAGCGCAAGGAGTTTAGGCAGAAGTGGGAGGATACAGTGAAGGAACTAGATTCTGTCAAGTCCACCGTAGTTGTTACCGATGAGGAGTTGTGCGAGGCATGCACCACGCACATGACTAATCTTCTCACTTTGAGAAGTAAGTATGTTGCGTTGGTAGGAGAGGTGGATGAGCTCCGTGCTAGGCCCATGCTGTTGGGTGCTTGCAAGACTTGTCCTATCTTGCAATCCGAGTTGGCAGAGAAGAATGCCAAGATTATGTCTCTTGAGGAGGCCAGCTCGGGTAGCACTTGTGTGACTAGGTGTGTTTTGTGCGAGGGTTTGGAGATGGAGATTGCTAACGTGAAGCATGACAAGATGCAAACCGAGTAGGAAAACACATACCTTCGGACCATCTTGTCATGGGTATCTTGTGGTGAGCCGTAGCTCGGGATGATGATCTCCCAATTCAAGCGAGCTGCTGGAGGTCCCGGTGTAGGTTTTGCTCAGGGTGTTGATCTTTCTGCTTTTGGGAAGATTGGAGAGTCGAGTGGTTTGAACCCGAGTGAGAAGCCCAACTCCACCACTACTCCCAAACTTACCAAGCTTCCACCCAAAGAGCCTCTCAAGCCTAACACTAAGGATGGGGTGTTTGAAGAACCCCCGAGAGCTCCACCCAAGAACCAAGTGTGGCATCCCAAACCCAACCACCTGAAACCCAAGCTTGATGCTATGCCACCTATCCAGGAGGAGTTGCCACAAAAGGGCAAGGTGATCCACACCCACAACCATGTGTACCAACAACCCCCTTTGAGAGCGGTGAGGTACCATTGTGAGCATAGTGGGAGAGATGGACACTTAAGCGAGTTCTGCTTTAGGCGCAAGAGAGAGGCGCGCCGTGCTAGGGAGATGAACAAACCGGACATTTACCATCCTTTCCATGATGTACATGCGCCGAGTGTTCAGAGGAGAGCACCGAGACGTGCTGCTAGGCCCAGAGGTCTAGAACATCAAGTTTCCAGGCCTAGGCAGCAGAGAGCTCCGAGGAGAGACGCTAGGCCTAGAGGTGTTGAGCCTCAAGTCCCTAGGCGTAGGCCTCGTAGAGATCGTGCCCGGCGGGAGCCTGCATTTGTAGGCTATGGACCCCGTGGTGGTGGCTTTGCAGTTGAGCGTTTTCCCCCATCGCGTTTTGAGTATCGCGGTGAGCGCTCCTTCCCCAGCGGACCACGTTCTTCTAAACTTGGTGATCGCTTCCTCCGTAGGCAGTCTAGGAATGGTTTTTACACTGACCGTTCTTTTGAGCAGCCGGCCCAACACTGGTATTCTTCTTACTTCACTAACCCCAGTGTTGGCCCGTATGCTCACCCTATGTCTTTTTATTGACGTAGGTAAAACAATTGGAGAACGTTTGGTTGGTGGATTCCGGGTGTTCGAGGCACATGACCGGAAACGCCAAGTGGTTCTCCAGTCTTAGTCCGGTCGCCGGAAAGGAGTATATCACCTTCGGCGACAACAGCAAAGGTAAGGTGCTGTCTCGTGGGTCTATGTGAGTTAATGAGCACTTTGTGTTGCGCGATGTTGCCCTTGTTTCTAACTTGCATTTTAACCTTCTTTCTGTTTCGCAACTCTTTGACGACGACTATGAGATTCGTTTTAAACCGAATCTCAGTCGTATTTTGGATCCTCAGGGCAATCTTGTGTGTTTGATTTCGCCCTTTGGAAAAGTCTTTCGTGCGAATTTCTCGGAGTCTTTTGGTACTTCTCGTTGTCTTGTGGCTGGACCGTCCTCTTCTGATCTTTCGAAGTGGCATAGGAGACTTCGACATTTGAGCTTTGACTTGCTTGCAAGGCTTAGTTCACTTGGCCTAATCCGAGGATTGCCCAAGTTATCTATGGAGAAGGATCTTATTTGCCACTCTTGTAGACACGGGAAGATGGTTGCCGCTCCCCACCATCCAGTGACTCAGGTCATGACCAAGCGCCCTGGAGAGCTTTTGCACATGGACCTTGTTGGTCCGGCTCGGGTGAGCTCGGTTGGGGGGAAGTGGTATGTACTTGTTGTTGTTGATGACTTTTTGAGATATTCGTGGGTTTTCTTTTTAGCTGAGAAAAACGAGACTTTTTCCTTTGCTCACAATCAGATTTTGCGTCTTCAGAATGAGTTCCCTTTGAACTCTATGCGAGCAATTCGGAGTGATAATGGTTCCGAATTCAAGAATTCGGATTTTGAGAAGTTTTGTAACTCTTTGGGTTTAGAGCATCAGTTTTCTTCCCACTACACACCCCCTCAGAATGGTGTTGTAGAGAGGAAGAATCGGACCCTTGTAGAGATGGCCAGGACGATGCTCGATGAGCATAGGACTCCTAGGCGATATTGGGTCGAAGCTATGAACACTGCATGCTATATTTCCAATCGCATTTTTCTTCGAGCTTTCTTGAAAAAGACCTCTTATGAGTTGCGTTTTGGAAAACTACCCAAGGTGAGTTATTTTCGAGTTTTTGGTTGCCATTGTTTTATACTCAAAAAGGGCAACTTGGACAAGTTTGAGTCTCGTTCTTCTGACGGTGTGTTTTTGGGTTATGGCACTCACACTCGAGCTTATCGTGTACTTAACCTTGACACTAACCGACTCATGGAGACATCAGATGTCACCTTCGACGAGACCATGGTTTGTCCTTCTTCTCGTTTTGAGCGTGCAGGTGATCATGAGGTTGGCGAACCTTTTTTCGATGATGAAGAAGAAGGTGCTGAAGGGATAGATGACCCAGCACCTCCTCCACCTGCTGTGCCGCAAAGAGTGGCCTCTACGACGACTCACGGCCCCGACACATCATCTTCCTGGGAGCCGTCGGATCCGCCACCCCGAGCGGTACCCTTTGTACCTGGGGAGGCACCAACTGCTGTTGAGGGGGAGGCCACTTCGGCAAGGGAGGCGCCACGACACATTCAGCGCCAGCACCCGCCTCAGCAGATGATCGGCAGCATCGACGAACGCGTCACCCGGTCAAGGCAAATCTCTCACTTTGCTCATTCTGCATTTGTTGCTGATTTTGAACACCGGGATGTTGGACACGCTTTGACGGATCCTGATTGGGTCAATGCCATGCATGAGGAGCTTGAGAACTTTGAGAGAAATCGGGTTTGGGTTCTAGTGTCTCCACCTTCTGAGTGTCATCCAATTGGGACAAAATGGGTTTTCAAAAACAAACAGGGAGAAGATGGCCATGTTGTGAGAAACAAGGCCAGACTCGTAGCCCAGGGATATAGTCAGAAGGAGGGGATAGACTATGAAGAGACATTTGCTCCTGTAGCACGTTTGGAGGCTATTAGGATACTCTTGGCTTTTGCTGCATCCAAAGGTTTCAAACTTTTTCAAATGGATGTCAAGAGTGCCTTCTTAAACGGCTACATAGAAGAGGAGGTGTATCTTAGACAACCCCCCGGTTTTGAAAATCCCAAGTTTCCAAACCATGTCTTTAAACTTCACAAAGCTTTGTATGGTTTGAAACAAGCCCTTAGAGCCTGGTATGATAGGTTCAAAACCTTTTTGCTTGCTAAGGGTTTTAAAATGGGATGTGTAGATAAAACGCTCTTTCTCCTCAAGCAAGGCACTGATACTCTCTTGGTCCAAATTTACGTGGATGATATTATTTTTGGTGGTTCTTCTCACGCTTTGGTTGCCAAGTTTGCAGACACTATGAGCAGGGAGTTCGAGATGAGCATGATGGGTGAGTTGACGTTTTTCCTCGGGTTGCAAATCAAGCAAACCCGGGAAGGAACGTTTGTGCACCAGGGCAAGTACACCAGAGACATCCTGAAGAAGTACAACACGGGTGAGGCCAAGCCTCTTCCAACACCCATGGCGACCACGACGGCCCTGGATGCGGACAAGGAGGGAGAAGCAGTGGACCAGAAGGAGTACCGGAGTATGATCGGGTCGCTGCTGTACCTGACGGCGACACGCCCGGACATCCAGTTCGCGGTGTGCCTCTGCGCGCGCTTTCAGGCGTCGCCGCGCACCTCTCACCGTCAGGCGGTCAAGCGCATTATGAGGTACTTATCCTTCTCTCCAGAATTCGGGATTTGGTATTCTACTTCCTCCACCCTTTCCCTTTGCGGTTATTCCGATGCCGATTTTGCTGGTTGCCGTATTGATCACAAGTCCACTTCTGGGACTTGCCAGTTTATTGGTTCTTCTCTTGTTTCGTGGTCCTCTCGCAAGCAGTCTAGCGTCGCCCAGTCTACCACGAAGGCTGAGTATGTTGCTGCGGCCAGCTGCTGTTCCCAGTTACTCTGGATGATGGCCACTTTGCGTGATTTTGGTCTGAGCTTTTCTCGTGTTCCATTGCTTTGTGACAGCACGAGTGCGATTAGCGTTGCTAAGAACCACGTGCTTCACTCGAAGACCAAACACATTGATGTGCGCTTTCATTTTCTGCGAGACCACTATGAGAAAGGTGATATCGACCTTCGCCATGTCGATACTCATCATCAGCTTGCTGATATTTTTACCAAGCCTTTGGACCAATCAACCTTTAATCGGTTGAGAGGTGAGCTTGGTGTGTGTTTCCCCTTTTAGATGGGGGAAACACTTTGGATCTTGTATGATACACTGACTTTGTGGTTTCAGTTGCTTTTACTTCTTTTTTGATTTCTTCGTGCATCTTATGCATTTTAGCATACGCTTTTACATTCTGAGCTTCGTATGTATAATCTGAAGAATGTAACTATGCTCTATGTAGTTTTTGCTCCGATGCTTTATGTTGATGCTGTAGCTTATGCTCCTTCTGATCACTAGTGCATACTATGAGCTGAGCTATTTTTGAATGGTGAATTTGTTAATGAACTTAAAACTTGAAAATATTCACCATTGAGATATGCAACTAGCATGTGTAGGATGTGTTGAAGTCACATGTGCTTTTCATATATGCTAGGTTGCTATGTCTCTAGTGTTGAGTCATTCACTTGCTTGGTACGTCATATTCTGTTTAAAATCTGAACCAAGTTAAGTGAATTGGAAAGATTGAGATGGGTTTGCTTGTTAGCAGATCACAGTTTCGAGACTGTTTCTCATTGCACTTTGAGTTAAACTTGAGCTATGTAGTGTATGACCGAAACTGTTGCTTTAAGCTTCTGATTGCTTATGCATAGGCTTCGCACAGTTGAAAAGTTAGGCAATAACAAGCATTCAACCTCTCGCAGTCACATGCTGTTTTCTGAACTTGTGTAATTTCACCGCTGCAACTCCGATCAAAAACTGAAATCACAAGTATATGCCTAAATTGGTATCAGCATGATGATTGAACTGTGCTAGGGGTGGTTCACTTGGTATACATGATTAGCACTTATTTGACTTCCTGTCCATTCATGTCTGTGCTATTTTGATGGTGAATACCTTTTTCGGCTTACAACTGCTCACATGTTCATATTTCAGACTTAGTGATCAGTTTGAGCCTTTGCTAGCATTCTGTGCATTTTTCTGAGTCATCGGATTTGAACTCTATAGAGCATCCTTGCACTCTTTTGAGTATACTCCTGAAGCTCCTAACTTGCATTTTGCCTCATTTGCATTTTGGAAGGGGGAGAACCTATCTTGTTGGCACTTTTTGCTGGTGCATTTTCTAAGGGGGAATCTTATTTCTTGATAAGTGCATTTTCAACTAAGGGGGAGAAATTGGGGAGAAATTGCAAATCATAACCCTCCTTTTGCTTAGGAGGAGCCTTCTTGGTTGATTGCACTATTCGAGGGGGAGTTTGCTTCCGGTTGAGTCTTTGACATTTTCAATTGGTTTGGAGCGGTTTGCTAGTTGTGTTGAGCCTTAGCCTCTTTCTTGAGGGACTAGCATTTGCTTTTCAGATTTTCAATTGGTGTCAAACTCTTTTTGTTAACAGTCGGTATCGAGCCTTCTTTGCTAGTTGTGTTGAGCCTCTGTGCCTCTATCTTGAGGGACTAGCATTTTGCTTCGATATTTTTGATTGGTTTTTGCTAGCGGTGCTGAGCCTGTTCTACCTCTTCTTGAGGGCTAGCTTTGCTTTGCTTGGTTGCATCGAGCCGTTGCCCATGTCTTTGGGGACCAAGTTCTTTCGCTCTTTCCACTTGACCTTCTTCGGCTTTTCTATGCTTTTGGGTCATTTGGTCGAGTTCTCTCTTCTCCTTCTTTCTTCTTCTCTTTCTATTATGATTTGTGTTGGTAGTTGACAATGCACTCATCAAGGGGGAGATTGCGGATACATCGGTGTATGCCGGGTCTCTGAGTGATGAGTGATTGTCAACTGGGATGATGCGCATGTTCTTTGGCTTGTGTTGTGCAGGTGTCGAGCACGGATATAGTGATCAAAGGCGAGGTGAAGGTAAAGTAGAGACGTGTCGTGCAGACGGATCGGGAGCGGTGAAGGATGGGCATGCCGTGCGGCGGATGTGCCATGCCGATGTACCTAGAGCGATGAAGGGCAGACGTGAGGCTTGGACCGAGGGACCAGAGGCACGAGGATCAGCTGTAGTGGCTGGCAGCCTGTGACGACATCAAGTGAAGAAGTGCGGTCATGTGTTGCCTGAGTCGTAGACTTGGGGACACGTGTCGGTGGACGGGGTGCACGGGAGGTGCATCCCATCTACGACGTCGGTTTGGTGGTAGAGCCAGGGAAAAACCATCGGGTGGACGGTTTCCAGGTTTGGGCCTCAAAACCTGGGTACGGATGGTTTCCGAGTTTGGCCACAAAACTCGGGTTGAGGACGGTTTCCAGGTTTGGGCCTCAAAACCTGGGCGCTGAGGCTTTGCTGAGTTTGGCCTCAAAACTCAGAAGCTGGTGGGCTGGTTTCCCGGTTTGGGCCTCAAAACCGGGGGTTGGCTGGAAAAGGCTAGTTTCCCGGTTTCGGCCACAAAACCGGGGGTGCAGAGCGAGGGCGGCACGTGGCGGCAATCGGGAGGTTGCGTCGAGGCAACGCTACGAGTTGTGCGGGCGTGGCCGTCGGATACACCTACCACCGAGTTCGTCCAGAATAACCTTAGGGTTCAGCTGGTTCGCTCTGTAAGTAGTTAGGGGTAGAGTGGGAATTAGGAATAGGTTAGAATTAGGATAAATAGGGGGAGACACCCGCCTCCCCAACCATCTCAGTTAGTCATCCTGTCATTTGCTCTTGGCTTCTAGGGTTTCCTGCTCTCCCAATCCCCTGCTGTAGCTAGCTGAAGGACCGAGAAGCTATCCGAAAGCGACCAGAGGGGGGGTGAATGGGAGCTTCAAAATTTCCTTACGGAAACTAGATGCAACTATCCCAAAATCAACCCCAAGAGCAAACCCTAGAGCTTGCTAATGTCCACGACCCTAAATATAGGGTGGATGCTTCCTAGAAGCACAGCGGGACACTAGACAACCCTAGAAAGCCAACGCAAAAGACGGAACTCGAATCCGATCAAGAACGAACTAACCGCGAACGAAAACGCGCGAAACTGGATCGACCGGACTCTGGCCAGCGTCCGGTCAGCAGGGACCGGACGCGTCCGGTCAACAGAAATCGGCTCTGGAACCTTACTGTTCGCGACCGGACTCACGAGTACGGAGCGTCCGGTCGAGAGCAGTGCGTCCGGTCAGAAACGAACAAGCACGATGAACAGTGAAAGCGATGCGTCCGGTCAAAACGCGAACGGAGCGTCCGGTCAAAGTGAAGAACACGGCTACATGCTGTTCATCGACCGGACTCACGGACCGAGCGTCCGGTCACCCCGACTGAGCGTCCGGTCGACTCGCAGCAGCCCCGACGTACACCGATTTGCCTCTATCTCACCCAAAACAATTCCTCTAGGGATCAAACTTGGTGAGATGAGTCAGAAGGAGTATAGTGAGCTATCTCTAAGAGATCATGGCTCGAACCTATCTTCAAATCGATGAATCGAAGAATTTCGGGGGAAGAGAGAAAACTTGACCCGAAACAAAAAACGATCGATCTCCTAGACCGTGAGGTTAGAGGATGATTCCTTCGGTGGAAAGAAGTGCCTCACGATCTAGAACAACTTGGTTCAAACAGATTTGCAAAAGATGAACCGAGCAAAAAGATCAAGCAACGGGAAAATCGTGGAGAAAAGGATTCCGCGAAAGACACGAGCACAACGGAAATCAAAGCCACGAGTTCGAATCAAGGACGCAAATCAAGCCAACGATTTGTGCTCGAAGGTGAGGATACGGCCTCACTTCCTCAACTCAACAGTACACAGAGTGGAGTCTCTCTGCGGATCTCAACTAGCTAAAGCAGGGACGGGAGAGCAGGAAACCCTAGCAAATGAAAGCACTAACTGAGATGGGGAGGAGGGTGTCTCCCCTGGACTACTTATACTAACCTAGACTAAGTCTATTTCCTACTCTACCCCTCTCTAAACTAATTACAGAGCGAACCAGCTAAACCCTAAGGCTATTCTGGTCCAACCCGCGGTGGTAGGTAGATCCGACGGCCACGCCCGCTCGAACCGAAGCGTTGCCTCGACGCAACCTCTGGATCGCCGCCACGTGCCGCCCTCGCTCTGCACCCCCGGTTTTGTGGCCCAAACCGGGAAACCAGCCTTTTCCAGCAACCCCCGGTTTTGAGGCCCAAACCGGGAAACCAGCCCACCAGCCTGAGTTTTGTGGCCCAAACTCAGAAACCCGTAGCGCCCAAGTTTTGAGGCCCAAACTCGGAAACCATCCGCGCCCAGGTTTTGTGGCTCAACCTGGAAACCGAGCACCCAGGTTTTGAGGCCCAAACCTGGAAACCGTCCACCCGTTGGTTTTTCTCTGGCTCTACCAACAAACCGGAGCTGTAGAGGGGATGCACCGCCCGTGCACCCCGTCCACCGACACGTGTCCCCAGATCCTCGACCCGAGCAACACCATGCCTCGCAAGTCTCCGCTCGTCGCTGTCCCAGGCTGCCAGCCACCACAGCTGATCCTCAGGCACTCCGGTCCCTCAGTCCAAGCCTCACGTCCGCCCTTCACTGCTCGATACATCGGCATGGCACGTCCGCTGCACGGCACGCCCATCCTTCATCGCACCCAGTCCGTCGGCACGGCACGTCTCAACTTGACCTTCACCTTGCCCTCGATCACTGTCTCCGTGCTTGACACCTGCACAACACAAGCCAAAGAACATGCGCATCAAACCCGTTGACAATCACTCATCACTCAGAGACTCGGCATACACCCATGTATCCGCAATCTCCCCCTTGATGAGTGCATTGTCAACTACACACACAAATCATAAAATGAAAGAAGAA
Source organism: Coix lacryma-jobi var. lacryma-jobi (assembly GCA_009763385.1). NCBI lineage: Eukaryota > Viridiplantae > Streptophyta > Magnoliopsida > Poales > Poaceae > Coix > Coix lacryma-jobi. Next base: position 81,625,631 of record CM019824.1, on the reverse strand, counting down.
GGTAGGAGGAAGGAGAGGAAGAGAATTCAACCAAATGACCCAAAAGCATAGCAAAGCCGAAGAAGGTCAAGTGGAAGAAGCGAGAACTTGGTCCCCAAAGACATGGGCAACGGCTCGACGCGACCAAGCAAAGCAAAGCTAGCCCTCAAGAAGAGGTAGAACAGGCTCAACACCGCTAGCAGAAAACCAATTGAAAATCGGAGCTAAAAATTGGCAAAGTGCTAGTCCCTCAAGATAGAGGCACAGAGGCTCAACACAACTAGCACGAAAACCACTCCGAACCAATTGAAAGACAATCGAAAGGTCTTCGAACCAATCGAAATCAAACTCGATGCCAAATGAGAAAATGTTTGCTAGTCCCTCAAGATAGAGGCAACGGCTCAACACAACTAGCAAACTCTCCTCGAAGTGCAAGCAACCAGGGACTCCCCCTTAGGTCCAACAAGAGAGGAGCATACAAATTTGAGAATCTCCCCCTTAGCAAAAGCTCCCCCTTAATTGAACGCCAGGAGACATATGATTTGTTAATTGAACGCCAGGAGACATATGATTTGCAAAAACTCTCCCCCTTAGTTGAAAATGCACTTATCAAGCACAAACTCTTCCCTTGAGCCAACAAAACTCCCCCTTCCAAAATGCACATGAGGTCAGAAATGCAAGTTAGCAGCTTCAGGCATATAATCAAAAGAGTGCAAAAATGCTCTAATCGGTATAGCTCCAATGGCACAACTAATCACTCAAATAGCGAAGGCTCAAACTAATCACACATACGAAATATGAAGCATATGAGCAAGTGAGCAGTTTTTAGCCAAAAAGATAGTCACCATCAAAATAGCACTACACATGTATAGATAGGAATCCAGACAAGTGCTAAACATGTATACAAGGTGAACTACCCCTAGCAAAGTTCAATCATCATGCATAGGAATGAAGCATATACTTGTGATTTCATTTTATATCGGAGTTGCAGCGGTGAAGACTTCACAAATTCAATTATTTAGCATGTGATTGCGAGAGGTTGAAAGCTTGTCTTTGCCTAACTTTTCAACCGAGCGAAGCCTATGCCGAAGCAATCAGAAGCTTGAAGCTACGGTTTCGGTCATACACTACACGGCTCAAGTTTAACTCAATGTGCAATGAGAAACAGTCTCGATACCGTGAGGTGTTGACAAGCAATCCCATCTCGATCTTTTCAATTCACTAAAACTTGGTTCAATTTTTATACATGATATGAACAGACCAAGCAAGTGAATGACTCATAACTAGAGACATAGCAACCTAGCATATATGAAAAGCACGAGTAAACTCAACATATCCTACACATGCTAGTTGCATATCTCAATGGTGAACATTTTCAGATTGTAAGTTGTTAAGTAAATTCACCATTCCAAAATAGCTCAGCTCATAACATGTACTAGTGATCAGGAAGAGCATAAGCTACAAGTATCCATATAAGCATCGGAGCATACTAAATAGAGCATAGTTACATTCTAGTGATTATAAACATGAAGCTCAGAATGTAAATGCGTATGCTAAAAAGCAAAAGAAAAGAAAGACAAAAAAGTCAGTCAAATATTCAAGATCCAAAATGTTTCCCCCATCTAAAAGGGGAAACACACACCAAGCTCACCCCTCAACCGATTAAAGGTTGATTCGTCTAAAGGCTTGGTGAAAATATCAGCCAGTTGATGATGAGTATCGACATGGCGAAGGTCGATATCACCCTTCTCCTGGTGGTCTCGCAGAAAATGAAAGCGCACATCAATGTGTTTGGTCTTCGAGTGAAGCACGGGGTTCTTAGCAACGCTAATGGCACTCGTGCTGTCACAAAGCAAAGGCACGCGAGAAAAGCTCAGACCAAAATCACGCAAAGTGGCCATCATCCAAAGCAACTGAGAACAGCAGCTAGCCGCAGCAACATATTCAGCCTCCGTAGTGGACTGAGCGACGCTAGACTGCTTGCGAGAAGACCACGAAACAAAGAGAAGAACCAATAAACTGGCAAGTCCCAGAAGTGGACTTGCGCTCAATACGACAACCAGCAAAATCGGCATCGGAATAACCGCAAAGCGAGAGGGTGGAGGAAGCAGAATACCAAATCCCAAACTCAGGAGTGAAACGAAGGTACCTGAAGATGCGCTTCACCGCCTGACGGTGAGAAGTGCGCGGCGACGCCTGAAAGCGCGCGCACAGACACACCGCGAACTGGATGTCCGGGCGTGTCGCCGTCAGGTAGAGGAGCGACCCGATCATGCTGCGGTACTCCTTCTGGTCCACTGCTTCTCCATCCACATCCGCATCCAGGGCAGTCGTCGTCGACATGGGTGTTGGAAGAGGCTTGGCCTCACCCATATCGAATCGCTTTAGCAAGTCCTTGGTGTACTTGCCCTGGTGCACAAACGTCCCCTCTCGGGATTGCTTAATTTGCAACCCGAGAAAGAATGTCAGCTCGCCCATCATGCTCATCTCGAACTCCCTGCTCATAGTATCTGCAAACTTGGCAACCAAAGCGTGAGAAGAACCACCGAAAATGATATCATCCACGTAAATTTGGACCAAGAGCGTGTCTTTGCCTTGCCGGAGGAGAAAGAGCGTTTTATCTACACATCCCATTTTAAAACCCTTAGCAAGCAAAAAGGTTTTCAACCTATCATACCAGGCTCTAGGGGCTTGTTTCAAACCATATAAAGCTTTATGAAGTTTAAAGACATGGTTTGGAAACTTGGGATTTTCAAAACCGGGGGGTTGTTCTACATATACTTCCTCTTCTATGTAGCCGTTTAAGAAGGCACTCTTGACATCCATTTGAAAAAGTTTGAAGCCTTTGGATGCAGCAAAAGCCAAGAGTATCCTAATAGCCTCCAAACGAGCTACAGGAGCAAACGTCTCCTCATAATCTATCCCCTCCTTCTGACTATAGCCTTTCGCTACAAGCCGGGCCTTGTTTCTAACAACGTGGCCATCCTCTCCTTGCTTGTTTTTGAAAACCCATTTTGTCCCAATAGGCTTACAGTCAGGTGGAGGTGGAACTAGAACCCAAACCCGATTTCGCTCAAAATTTTCTAACTCCTCATGCATGGCATTAACCCAATCCGGATCCGTCAAAGCGTGTCCAACATCTCGGGGCTCAAAATTAGCAATAAAAGCAGAATGAGCGAAGTGCGAGATTTGCTGTGACCTGGACCGAGTGACCCGTTCGTCGATGTTGCCGATCATCTGCTGAGGTGGGTGCTGGCGCTGGATATGTCGTGGCGCCTCCCGAACTGAAGTAGCCTCCCCCTCAACAGCAGCTGGTGCCTCCCCGGGTACAAATGGTACCGCTCGGGGTGGCGGATCCCACGGCCCCCAGGAAGAAGAGGTGTCGGGGCCGTGAGTCATCGTAGAAGCCGCTCTTTGCGGCATGGCAGGTGGAGGGGGTGCTAGATCATCCATACCTTCAGCACCCTCGTCCTCGTCATCAAAAAGAGGCTCACCAACCTCATGATCACCTGCACGCTCAAAACGAGAAGAAGGACAAACCATGGTCTCGTCGAAGGTGACATCGGATGTCTCCATGACTCGGTTAGTGTCAAGGTTAAGTACACGATAAGCTCGAGTGTGAGTGCCATAACCCAAAAACACACCGTCAGAAGAACGAGATTCAAATTTGTCCAAGTTGCCCTTTTTGAGTATAAAACAATGGCAACCAAAAACTCGAAAATAACTCACCTTGGGCAGTTTGCCAAAACGCAACTCATAAGAAGTCTTTTTCAAGAAAGTTCTCAGAAAAATGCGATTGGAAATATAGCATGCAGTGTTCATAGCTTCGGCCCAATAGCGCCTAGGAGTCCTAGGCTCATCAAGCATCGTCCTGGCCATCTCAACAAGGGTCCGATTCTTCCTCTCTACAACACCATTTTGGGGTGGTGTGTAGGGGGAAGAAAACTGATGCTCCAAGCCAAGGTGGTTACAAAACTTCTCAAAATCCGAATTTTTGAATTCGGAACCATTATCACTTCTAATAGCTCGCATCGAGTTCAAAGGGAACTCGTTCTGAAGACGCAAAATCAGATTGCGAGCAAAGGAGAAAGTCTCAGTCTTCTCAGTCAAAAAGAAGACCCACGAATATCTCGAAAAGTCGTCAACAACAACCAAAACATACCACTTGCCACCAACCGAGCTCACCCGAGCCGGACCAACAAGGTCCATGTGTAAAAGCTCTCCGGGGTGCGAGGTCATGACCTTAGTCACTGGATGGTGGGGAGCGGCAACCATCTTCCCATGTCTGCAAGAATGGCAAACTAGATCCTTCTCCATCGAAAGCTTGGGCAATCCTCGGATTAGGCCAAGTGAGCTAAGTCTTGCAAGCAAGTCGAAGCTTAAATGACCGAGCCTCCTATGCCACTTCCAAAGATCGGAGGAAGAAGGACTAGACAAAAGACAGCGAGAAGAACCAAATGACTCCGAGAAATTCGCGCGAAAGACTTTCCCAAAGGGCGAAATCAGACATACAAGATCGCCCTGAGGATCTAAGATGCGACTAAGGTTCGGTTTAAAATGAATCTCATAGTCATCATCAAAAAGTTGCGAAACAGAAAGAAGGTTAAAGTGCAGGTTAGAAACAAGAGCAACATCGCGCAACACAAAGTGCTCATTAACCCGCACCGTCCCACGAGACAATACCTTACCTTTACTATTGTCGCCGAAGGTTATGTACTCCTTTCCGGCGACCGGGCTAAGGCTGGAGAACCACTTGGCGTTTCCGGTCATGTGCCTCGAGCAACCAGAATCCACCAACCAAATGTCCTCCAACCGTCTCACCTACATCAATAAAAAGACATAGGGTGAGCATACGGTCCAACACTGGGGTTAGTGAAGTAAGGAGAATACCAGTGTTGGGCTGGCTGCTCAAAAGAACGGTCAGTGTAAAAACTATTCCTAGCCTGTCTACGGGGGTAGCGATCACCACGTACAGGAAAACGTGGTCCGCTGGGGAAGAAGCGCTCACCGCGGTACTCAAACTGCGGTGGGGGAAAGCGCTCAACTAAGCCTCCGCCACGGGGTCCATTACCTGCAAAAGCAGGACCCCGTCGGGCACGCTCTCTACGAGATCTACGCCTAGGAGCCTGGGGCTCAACTGCTCTAGCTTCTCTCCTCGGAGCTCTCTCCTGCCTAGGCCTAACAAACTGAGGTGCTGGACCTCTAGGCCTAGTCTCCCTCCTAGGGGCTCTCATCTCCTGCCTAGGCCGGGGACCTTGACGTCCGGACCTAGCAGCTCTCCCCTGAGCCTTCGGCACATGTCCACCATGAGCTGGATGGTACATGTCCGGGTTCTCCATCTCCCGAGCACGGCGCGCCTCTCGCTTGCGCCGAAAACAGAACTCGATCAAGTGACCATCCCTCCCACAGAAATCACACTGGTACCTCACCGCACGCAAAGGGGGTTGTTGGTGACCAGGGCTGTGGGTGTGGTTCACTTTGCCCTTCTGAGGCAAACACTCCTCTCTAATGGGTGGCATAGCATCAAGCTTGTTCTTGAGGTGGTTTGGCTTGGGTGCCCAAATTTGGTTCTTGGGAGGAGCTCTCGGGGGTTCCTCAACCACACCATCTTTGGTGGTAGGCTTGGCAGGCTCTTTGGGTGGAAGATTGGCAAGCTTGGGAGTAGTGGTGGAGTTAGGCTTCTCACATGGATTCAAACCACTCGACTCTCCAATCTTCCCAAAAGCAGAAAGATCAACACCCTGAGCAAAACCTACACCAGGAGCCCCAGCAGCTCGCTTGAACTGGGAGATTATCATCCCGAGCTGCGGCTCACTACAGGAGACCCATGACAAGATGGTCCGAAGGTATGTGTTTTCTTCCTCGGTTTGCATCTTGCCATGCTTCACATTGGCAATCTCCAGCTCCAAGCCCTCGCACAAAACGCACCTCGCCACACCAGTGCTACCTGAGTTGGCCTCCTCAAGAGACACAATCTTGGCATTCTTCTCTGCCAACTCAGATTGCAAGACGGGACATGTCTTGCATGCACCCAACAGAGAAGGTCTAGCCTTCAGCTCATCTAGCTCTCCTACCAACGCAACATACTTACCTCTCAAAGTGAGAAGGTCAGTCATGTGCGCGGTGCACGACTCACACTCCGCCTCCTCCGACACAACCACGGCGGACCGAGCGAACTCAAGCTCCTTCACCGTGTCCTCCCACTTCTGCCTGAACTCCTTGCGTTCTCTAGCAGCACGCCTAAGCAGTTTATCTTGACTAAGGAGGGCAGCGGTCAACTTCTCTACCTCGGAGGAAAGCTCGTCGTAGGTGAGAGATACCTGGGAGGTGTCGTCGTCGTCGTCGTTCCGAGGGGTACGCTCCGGCTCGCCGTCGACCTCATCTCCGAGCGCCATGGTGCACAGGCCTCCGTCGCCGGCGAAGAAGCACAAGCCGTTGAACTTGTCTTCCAGCTTCTTCTTCACGGACTCGTCATCGCTGGAGCCAGCGGAGTCGTCATCCGAGCCGTCGACGTCGCTGAGCGTGGCGAAGAACGCACGCTGCTCAGCTTGCTGCTTCTCTAAGTACTTCTTCTTGATGTACTCTTTGTCGAAGCCGCCCCGTTTCTTGTGCCATGGGGGGACGTGCTTCTCCTTGTACTTGGAGTCGTGCTTGCGCCCATGTTCGCCCTTGCCCGAGTGCTTGTTCTTTTTCTTGGGGCAGTCGGCGATGAAGTGGTCGGGGTCCCCGCACTCGTAGCATCCCGTGCGTCCTCCTCCTCGATGACGGTTCATGCGGTTGTTGTGGAACCGCGAGAACCGGTTGGCAAGCAAAGCCAACTCGTCGTCTCCCAAAGACTCCAGCTGGTCCTCTGTCACAGAAAAGAGAGAAGAGAGCGCAAAGCCAGCTGGGGGGTTAGAGGAAGAGCCGGAAATCAAAGCCATGGACGGGCGAGAAGGATTTTCAAAAGAAACCCTCGCCATAGCATCAATCTCACTGGACTTGAGCTTACTGAAGAGCTCGTCGCAGGTGAGGGTCTCATAGTTCGGCGATTCGATGATTGCCTGAACCTTGGAGTCCCACACCGAACGGTCAAGAGTGTGCAAAAGCTTCAAAGCACGCTCATGATCGTCAAATGGCAACTGCTCTCTGTTAGCCCTCATCCTGTTGACAATCACCTGAAAGCGAGCGAATAAACTCTCTATGCTCTCGCCAGGTTGATGTCTAAAGTTCTCATACTCTCGCTTGAACGACTCGTAGAGTCGGGTTTTGACTTGAGAGGTGCCCTCATGGAAACGCATGAGAGTGTCCCAGATCTCCCGAGCCGTAGCAAGATGAGAAACACGATCAAACTCACTCATGCTCAAACAAGAAAAGAGAGCATTACGGGCTCGGCTATTGGCATCGTGCTCATCGATCTGTTGCTGAGAAACACGAGCAGCCAAGACCACGTAATCAGCAGAGTTGCAAATATCCCAAATAGAAGCGCCCAAGCTCTGCAGATAGGCCGACATACGTATCTTCCAATACGCATAGTTCGTCCCATCGAAAAACGGCGGTTTGCCCACGCCGCGATCCATGTCGCCTTCGGTGGATCTGGAACCGGCTAAGGTGGAAGATCCTTAACCCGCTCCGATACCAATTGAAGGACCGAGAAGCTATCCGAAAGCGACCAGAGGGGGGGTGAATGGGAGCTTCAAAATTTCCTTACGGAAACTAGATGCCACTGTCCCAAAATCAACCCCAAGAGCAAACCCTAGAGCTTGCTAATGTCCACGACCCTAGATATAGGGTGGATGCTTCCTAGAAGCACAGCGGGACACTAGACAACCCTAGAAAGCCAACGCAAAAGACGGAACTCGAATCCGATCAAGAACGAACTAACCGCGAACGAAAACGCGCGAAACTGGATCGACCGGACTCTGGCCAGCGTCCGGTCAGCAGGGACCGGACGCGTCCGGTCAACAGAAATCGGCTCTGGAACCTTACTGTTCGCGACCGGACTCACGAGTACGGAGCGTCCGGTCGAGAGCAGTGCGTCCGGTCAGAAACGAACAAGCACGATGAACAGTGAAAGCGATGCGTCCGGTCAAAACGCGAACGGAGCGTCCGGTCAAAGTGAAGAACACGGCTACTTGCTGTTCATCGACCGGACTCACGGACCGAGCGTCCGGTCACCCCGACTGAGCGTCCGGTCGACTCGCAGCAGCCCCGTTCGTACACCGATTTGCCTCTATCTCTCCCAAAACAATTCCTCTAGGGATCAAACTTGGTGAGATGAGTCACAAGGAGTATAGTGAGCTATCTCTAAGAGATCATGGCTCGAACCTATCTCCAAATCGATGAATCGAAGAATTTCGGGGGAAGAGAGAAAACTTGACCCGAAACAAAAAACGATCGATCTCCTAGACCGTGAGGTTAGAGGATGATTCCTTCGGTGGAAAGAAGTGCCTCACGATCTAGAACAACTTGGTTCAAACAGATTTGCAAAAGATGAACCGAGCAAAAAGATCAAGCGACGGGAAAATCGTGGAGAAAAGGATTCCGCGAAAGACACGAGCACAACGGAAATCACAGCCATGAGTTCGAATCAAGGACGCAAATCAAGCCAACGATTTGTGCTCTAAGGTGAGGATACGGCCTCACTTCCTCAACTCAACAGTACACAGAGTGGAGTCTCTCTGCGGATCTCAACTAGCTAAAGCAGGGACGGGAGAGCAGGAAACCCTAGCAAATGAAAGCACTAACTGAGATGGGGAGGAGAGTGTCTCCCCTGGACTACTTATACTAACCTAGACTAAGTCTATTTCCTACTCTACCCCTCTCTAAACTAATTACAGAGCGAACCAGCTAAACCCTAAGGCTATTCTGGTCCAACCCGCGGTGGTAGGTAGATCCGACGGCCACGCCCGCTCGAACCGAAGCGTTGCCTCGACGCAACCTCTGGATCGCCGCCACTTGCCGCCCTCGCTCTGCACCCCCGGTTTTGTGGCCCAAACCGGGAAACCAGCCTTTTCCAGCAACCCCCGGTTTTGAGGCCCAAACCGGGAAACCAGCCCACCAGCCTGAGTTTTGTGGCCCAAACTCAGAAACCCGTAGCGCCCGAGTTTTGAGGCCCAAACTCGGAAACCATCCGCGCCCAGGTTTTGTGGCTCAACCTGGAAACCGAGCACCCAGGTTTTGAGGCCCAAACCTGGAAACCGTCCACCCGTTGGTTTTTCTCTGGCTCTACCAACAAACCGGAGCTGTAGAGGGGATGCACCGCCCGTGCACCCCGTCCACCGACACGTGTCCCCAGATCCTCGACCCGAGCAACACCATGCCCCGCAAGTCTCCGCTCGTCGCTGTCCCAGGCTGCCAGCCACCACAGCTGATCCTCAGGCACTCCGGTCCCTCAGTCCAAGCCTCACGTCCGCCCTTCACTGCTCGATACATCGGCATGGCACGTCCGCCGCACGGCACGCCCATCCTTCATCGCACCCAGTCCGTCGGCACGGCACGTCTCAACTTGACCTTCACCTTGCCCTCGATCACTGTCTCCGTGCTCGACACCTGCACAACACAAGCCAAAGAACATGCGCATCAAACCCGTTGACAATCACTCATCACTCAGAGACTCGGCATACACCCATGTATCCGCACTAGCTAAGATCTGCAGAGAACCATACCTCTGTGTACTGGAGATTTTGAGGAAGTGAGGCCGTAACCTCACTGTTGTAGCGTGTGGTAGCCACACGGTTGCAGATCGATGTGTTGATTCGCGTTTTGGTTCGTGTTCTTCGCGTTCTTCGTTTCTCCGCGATTTTCCCGTCACTCGATCTCTCTCCCTATTGTGTCTTTGCAAATTCCGTTTGAATCAACTTGTTCGTATTTGAAAGGAGCTCATTTCCACTGAAGGAATTCATCTATCTCCCTACGAGCAAGTAGATCGGGTTGATTTCGTTTTCGTGGCACTTTTCGGTTCATCCTTTTCCCCTTTCGATTTCCCAGTGGTTGAATCAATTTGAGCGGATAATTTCTTGGGGATAGTCTTCTAACTACCCTGTGATCATCTCCTCCATGTTTGGGAACTTGGGATTTTGAGTTGGAGAGATTTGGGGAGGAGGCGATCAAAATCGCCCTCCCTGCAAGGTCGCGGACAGTCCGCGCCGGGGACCGCAGACAGTGCGGGCATCGGGGGTAAGCCAGACCAGTGGCTGCTTCCCTCGGCTGCCTTAGCGATTTTTGACCGGCGGACAGTCTGCAGTTGAAATCCGCGGACAGTCTGGGAACGTCCAGGGACTTTGCAGCAACACTGCTGTTTTGGGTTTTCTGCCAGCGGACAGTCCGCCAGTGAACCGCGGACAGTCCGGGACCCCAGGGCCGGACAGTCCGGGAATTGCCTGAAGCTTCCGGCTCGGTGCGTTTGCTCTCCCGGCTTGTTCGCTTGGTTTCCGGACTTCTCGTTTGGCCTTGTAGTTGACCAAGGAACCCCTCTAGGTATCTTTGCTACTTGTTAGCATCGGTATTTGGGGACTTCCCAACATAGCCGTCTATCTACGTTAGGGACTTGGTTTTTGGGGTCGTGTTCGATCCAGAGCTTTTGGAGTTTGCTTTGCTATCTCTTTGTGGTGCTCCGCTGTGATCCTAGGGATCATCCACCCTCTTCCAAGGGTCGTGAGCATCATGGTTTCGGTCGCCGTTTCTCAGGGTTGATTTTGGGACATTTGGCCAAGGTTTCGAGAGAAATTTTTGAGCTCCCATTCACCCCCCCCCTCTGGTCGCCTTGCTAGTGCTTTCTCGGTCCTTCATGTGGTAAACCCAAATCGCCCGCTGCGGTTAAGCATTGTGGCGTAGTGTCGATCCCACTTGAAAACTACTAAGGCTACTTAGCAACTTATCTCTTTTATCTTTGTTATCCCCTTTCACTAGCATATCTTTGTTGCATTTTCTCCCCCTTTGTCAACAATTAGCATAAAGGTGGGGCAAGCCTTAATGAAAGGAGACAACTTTTACCATGAATGTTACATGAGGGGATCATACTAAGTCAAGTTGTGTCTTAATCTAGCTCATGAGCATAAGACTTTTAACACGGTTTGCTCTAGAGTAAGCTTCTTCACACATCTTGCAATGGTTATCTTACTCACGTTGGTTAAACACCTATTGCTCACTTACTAGATCAAACACTAGAGTTACAAGCTCACAAACAAGTTATATGCTACCACTAGAACAAGTCAAATATAGAAGCAATAGTGTTACCATATATACTTCAAATTCATTTGATTTACCATGAATGAGGCTAAATAAGCAATGTGATGGCTATATGAACTAGAGCCCAACCTAATAAGAATGAATGCACATGCCAAACAATTTCACCTTTGCTTTCTTGGAGGAGAGGCATGTCATAAGTGGGGGTGCATTCAACTCATGTTGGAGAAATCTAGGATATTCAATTCATTCCTTAGCTTGCAAAACCTTCTCTCGTATAGTTGCTTGGTGAAGATATCGGCAAGTTGATCATCGGTGCCCACACTTTTGATAGATATGACTTTCTTTGCTTGATGATCTCTAATGAAGTGGTGCCTTATGTCAATGTGCTTTGTCCTTGAGTGTTGAACCGGGTTGGTGGCTATTTTGATGGCGCTCTCATTATAACATAACAATGGGACTTGTTCAAACTTGACTCCATAATCTTGCAATGTTGCTTTCATCCATAGCAATTGTGCACAACAACTACCCGCGGATATATATTCGGCTTCGGCGGTAGAGAGTGCAACACTATTTTGCTTCTTTGATGACCATGAGACATGTGATCTTCCAAGCAATTGACAAGTGCCCGATGTGCTTTTCCTATCCACCTTGCATCCCGCATAATCGGAATCCGAGTATCCAATCAATTCAAATTGAGAGCCCTTGGGATACCATAGTCCAAAATTAGGAGTGCGCTTCAAATATCTCAATATTGTTTTGGTTGCCTTCAAATGACTTTCTCTTGGTGAAGCTTGGAACTTTGCACACATACACACACTAAACATGACATCCGGCCTTGATGCGGTCACATAGAGTAGGCTTCCAATCATTGACCGATATAACTTTTGATCCACCATGTCACCACTAGAATCACTATCCAAATGGCCATTTCTGCCCATTAGAGTGGTTACTGCTTTTGCTTCATCTAACCCAAACAACTTGAGCATGTCATTGATGTACTTGCCTTGACTAACAAATGTGCCTTTCTTCATTTGCTTGATTTATAGACCAAGGAATTAACTAAGCTCTCCAATCATAGACATCTCAAATTCTTTAGCCATCATCTCTCCAAACTCTTCACAAAAGTCTTGGTTGGTTGATCCAAATATAATGTCATCCACATAGATTTGCAACACAAACAAGTCACTTCCAATCTTCTTGGTGAAGAGTGTGGTGTCCACCTTCCCAATCTTGAACCCTTTAGCTAACAAGAAGTCCCTCAATCTTTCATACCATGCTCTTGGTGCTTGCTTCAACCCATAAAGTGCCTTCTTGAGCTTGTACACATGGTTGGGCTTCTTCAAATCTTCAAACCCAGGAGGTTGCTCAACATACACTAGCTCATTGATGAATCCATTTAGAAATGCACTCTTGACATCCATTTGATAGAGCTTGATGTTGTGTGAACAAGCATATGCAAGTAAGATTCGAATGGCCTCCAATCTAGCAACCGGTGCATAGTTTTCTCCAAAGTCAATGCCTTCCATTTGAGTGTACCCTTGTGCAACCAATCTTGCTTTGTTCCTTACAACTATGCCATATTCATCTTGCTTGTTCCGGAAGATCCATCTTGTGCCAATTACATTTGTGCTCTTTAGTCTTTCCACTAACTCCCAAACATCATTGCAGGTGAAGTTGTTTAATTCTTCATGCATTGCATTCACCCAATCTACATCCATCAAAGCTTCATCAATCTTGGTTGGCTCAACAGATGATACAAATGAGTAGTGTTCACAAAATGAAGCCAATCTTGATCTTCTTTGCACACCTCTTCTTATGTCACCAACAATTTGATCCAATGGATGATCTCTTGCAATATGTGTTGGTTGTAGCACTTGTTGCGGTTGGACACTTGCACTTGCACTTGGATGAGTCACTTGAGAGCTACTAGCATCTTGTTGATCATGAGAACCACTAGAGCTTGCAACATCATTTCCATGCATGGTTGGAGGAGAGAGCACTTGATCTTTGTCATCTTCAATGTCAATCACTTGCTTTGGCCTAATATCACCAATGTCCATGTTCTTCATAGCTTCCACCAATTGTGTTCCTCTCAAATGCATCATCTAGATTGTCTTCTTCTTCATGGGAGCCATTTGTTTCATCAAACTCAAGATCATGGACTTCTTCAACTATTCTTGATGTGTTTTTCCACACTCTATATGCCTTGCTTGTAGTGGAGTAACCAAGTTGGAACCCTTCATAACACTTCTTCTCAAACTCCCCAAGTCTTGTGCCCTTCTTCAATATGTAGCACATGCATCCAAAGACCCAGAAATAAGCAATGTTGGGCTTTCTATCATTGAGGAGCTCATATGGTGTCTTCTTCAATAGAGGGTGACAATAGAGCCGGTTGCTATAATAGCATGCCGTGTTGATTGCTTCTCCCCAAAAAGAATCACTCACACTGTATTCACTAAGCATGGATCTTGACATATCAATGAGTGTCCTACTCTTCCTTTCAACTATCCCATTGGATTGAGGTGTATACATGGCCGAGAATTGATGTTTGATTGCAAACTCATCACATAGCTCATCAACTCTCGTGTTTCTAAACTCACTTCCATTGTCACTTCTCACTTTCTTGATTCTTCTATCAAACTCATTTTGACTTCTCTTGACAAAGGTTTTGAATATGCCAAACACTTCACTCTTGTCAACGAGAAAGAAGACCCATGTGTATCTTGTATAGTCATCCACTATCACAAAGCCATACTTGTTTCCTCCAATGCTTGCATATGTAGTTGGTCCAAACAAGTCCATGTGTAACAACTCAATTGCATGTGTAGTGCTCATCATTCCTTTGTTAGGATGGGTGTTTCCAACTTGCTTTCACATTTGGCATGCACTACAAAGCTTGTCCTTCTCAAAGTGATCATCTTTTAGCCCTCTCACCATGTCATGTTTCACTAGCCTCTTTAGTTGCTTCATTCCAACGTGTCCCAAGCGCCTATGCCATAGCCAACCCATACTTGGTTTGGTGAACAAACATGTTGTCAATTCAGCTTCACTAGCATCAAAGTCCACCAAATAAAGATTCTCATATCTAAACCCTTTGAAGACCAAATCACTTCCATCAACACTCACTATCTCCACATCATCTACACCAAATATGCATTTGAATCCCAAATCACACAATTGTGCCACGGACCATAGGTTGAAGTCGAGAGATTCCACTAATAGCACATTGCAGATGCTCAAGTCATTTGATATTGCAATCTTGCCCAAGCCTTTGACCTTGCCTTTCTTGTTGTCACCAAATGTGATAGCATCAGCATGATCATTACCACTAGTGTTGATTGATTTGAACATTCTTCCATCTCCGATCATGTGTTGAGTGCACCCACTATCAAGCACCCAATGCCTTCCTCCCACTTTATAATTTACCTACAAAGAGATCAATTCTTTTTAGCTACCCAAATCTTTTTGGATCCTCCAAGGTTAGTTACCAAGCTCTTGGGCACCCAAATTGCCTTCTTCTTTGGGCCAACCATGGGTGCACTAATGTACTTAGCCTTCACACCATTAGTCCCCTTTGTAAGCATATAACAAGAATCAAGTCTAATAGATGAAACATGAGCATTGTTCTTGTTCTTATTCTTGTTAAAGCAATTTTGCTCTATATGCCCGGATTGCTTGCAACTATGGCAAAATCGACCATTGCTCTTTAGAAAACAAGTCTTGTGAGGAGCAAAACCCGCTTTGCCCTTCTTGGGGGTATAGCCAAGTCCCTCCTTGTTAAGTGGACACCTTTGGCTACCCAAGCACTTTAGCAAGCGGGCATCTCCACCATAGGCATTGGCAAAAACATGAGTGAGCTCATACACTGCGAACACAAGGTTGATATGTGCCCTTGTGGTTCCTTTCCTGTGTGATGAGCGATCGGTCAACAAACTCACCGGAAGGGGTGAGAGGCAACATGTCTGTTGGCTGTGTTGATGTGCAGGTGTGCAGCTCGGAGACAGTGGTCGAAGGTGAGGTGAAGGTCAAGTAGAGACGTGCCGTGCCGACGGACCGGGAGCGGTGAAGGGCGGACATGAGGCTTGGACCGACGGACCGGGAGACTTGAGGACCAGCTGTGGTAGCTGGCACGTGGCATCGACGAGCGAGAGCACATGGGGATGTGCGGTGCATCGACCTAGTCAGGAGGAAGGTGATGGCGTCATGACACTTGGCGGGAGGCCGAGAAGAAAGGCGAATGCACTGTGCCCGAGATGGAGGCTGGACATGCATCGGCATCGGTGCTGATGGTCGGGGTGTGAGAACCACATCCCGTCTACGGCGCGAGTTTGGTAGTTGAGCCTCGAAAAACTATCCACGACGGTTTCCGAGTTTGGGCCACAAAACTCGGGGTGGTGGGTTTCCGAGTTTCGGCCTCAAAACTCAGCGAGGACGGTTTCCAGGTTTGGGCCTCAAAACCTGGGCTCGCGGGTTTCTGAGTTTGGGCCACAAAACTTAGCCGGAGGACAGGTTTCCCGGTTTCAGCCTCAAAACAGGGGGAGGTCCAAAAAGGACGGTCAACGCGTGGCAGCATGGAGAGACTGGCACGGCGGCAAAGCTATCCACGAGGAAGGCGCGGCGGTCGATAGGACACCACGTGGCGGCATCCTGAAGCTTGCGTCGAGGCAAAGCTAAGGATGAGGAAGGCGCGTGACCGTCGGATCGCGACTTTTCAGAGTTGGACCAGGATACCCCTAGGGTTGGCCGCTTCACTCTTGTATCTAGGGGTAGAAGGGGACTATTGTTATTAGGCTATAAATAAGAGAGGCGCCCCTCCTCTCTTCCTATCCTTGCAGCCATTATTTCCTAAGCTCTCTCTCTCTCTAGCCCCCTGCTTAGGTTCTAATCATACCTCGCTGCCTGTGATCCACAGAGACGGTTAATCATACTGTTGGCGCAAAATGTGGTACGTTGCGCCTCACACGCAACAAGCCGGAAAAAGCATGGCTTCAATCGGGTGCCCGGACAGTTTGAAATCCGGAGACGTGCCAGTCGGTTTGACCTAGAAACCAACAAGGGATAAAATTGTGAGAATAAACTGGAACATGCCAGATAAGACCAGACAGTTCCATATTTGCGGCTTTAAAGCCAATCGCAACGGCACACAGCTATAGAAGCTGTCTGTCAACAGATTTAAAGTTCATTCGACTAACATTAGAAATAAACATATGTGAGCAGCTGGTTGCCGAATGCACATGTAAAGGAAACATCATTGAGACATAGTGAATTATAAACAGGTAACTTTAGAATATAAATCTATTCAAACAACACATGCATAGATTAATCCAACTAGTCTGCCGCACGACTAATCTTCATAAACCGGTCAAGCATAAACCTAAGCAAGGCTAATACTCACTATAAGTCTATACCACTTCTTACGGTCCGGTTAAACCACCGAATGATACAACCTAACAATAAGAAGCTAAAAGCATATATATATCTGAACAAATCTATAAACTCTCATTACTCGTGTAAGCTTAACCAAGCCCGGTAAACTAGGCGAGTTGGGGTCCATGAAGAAGGAACATACAAACAAGCATGATCAAACCAAGCTAAAACCTACATCGGCCGCACGACACCTAGTTTTATCAAAGCTCAAACGTGATTGACATGCATGAACCCACAACATGTAACAACCTAGATTGGAAATTGATTCGGCCATCGTGATCGTGCAATTATTGGAATACAAGTAAACTTGTAAAGCAGAGCCGAACAGAGACCAATCTAGATTGGGCAAAAGAATGTTACAGAATTAATTAAAATATGCAACACATGATAACTTAATGAATCTACTAGATCTTGCCAAATCGAATAGAGCCGATAACTATCTCGCTTTTGCTAAACATATGAATAAACGCCTGCCGCACGGTATCTACCCATAAGCAAAGCATAAGCAAAGACTTCTTGATCGCTAACAAAGGTCCGCCGCACGACCATTGAAAACAAACAAGACTACTTGCTTCATATCTAAATCCACCGCATGATACTAGACGACTTACGGAGGTCGACGGATCGATGATTCCTCTCGAAGAACTCGACGACACGACTAAGGACTCGAAGGTGGCACGGGGCCGGTTTGTATTGATATGGTTGTGAACAGTTTTTACAATGGCCAAGGGTTTATATTTATACCCTGGGCGAAACACGAGTCCTAGACGACTACGATTTCTACAAGGAAACTAGGAAAATACGAGTCCTATCCCTATTTTCCTCTTGGCGTTCTCCATCGCCACGTGTCTTTTCGCGCAAGTCAGCTCCATTTGCCATATTTGCTTCCCGAATAAAATCACCGTCTTGCAAAATAGCCGACCGCTTATGCACTTGCCGAAACTCCGAGAATTAACCGATCTTGGTCATCTGCCGAATGCATCACACGACCATCCCTCGCACACTAGCCCATCTGTCATTTCCTTGTGTGTGCGAAAATCTGGTGTTAACACAAGCCCCCTAATTTTGGGATAAATATTTGTTCCAAAATTCCTTTTTCCCGTATACATACGTGGAACCTCCGGAAGCATCCACCTTCGTTGAAATCTTGCATGTCATAATTACTTCACCTGCCGATTCATTTCCCGATGCACTTCTTGGGGTCCTGAAGAACCGAGAAAGCACTAGCAAGGCGACCAGAGGGGGGTGAATGGGAGCTCAAAAATTTCTTTCGAATCTTTGGCCAAATGTCCCAAAATCAACCCCAGAAAGCTACGACCGAAACCGTGATGCCCACGACCCTTGGAAGAGGGTGGATGATCCCTAGGATCACAGTGAGGCACCACAAAGCGATAGCAAACCAAACGGTAAAAGCACCGGAACAAATTCCACCCCAAAAATCAAGTCCCGAACGTAGATAGATGGCTACGTCGAGAAACTCCTAAAGAACTATGCTAACAAGTAGCAAAGATACCTAGAGAGGTTCCTTGATCAACTCTAGGGTCAAACAAGAAGTCCGGAAACCAAGCGAACAAGCCGGGAGAGCAAACGCACAAAACCGGAGGCTTCAGCCAATCCACGGACTGTCCGGCCCTGGGATCCCGGACTGTCCGCCCCTACTGCGGACTGTCCGCGAGGGAATGGCGGACTGTCCGTCGGCCAAACACGAGAAACAGCAACTCTGCTGGAACCTCCCTGGACGTTCCCGGACTGTCCGCCAAGCACAGCGGTGGACTGTCCGTGGTTCAAAAATCGCTTGCTCAACAGCGCGGAGTCAGGCCACTGGTCTGGCCGACCTCGACGCGCGGACTGTTCGCGACTGGGACGGCGGACTATCCGCCAACTCCCAGTGAGGGCGATTTTGGTCGCCCTTCACCCAAATCTTCTCCAAATCGATTCGATCCAAAATCCCATGTTCCCAAACTTGGAGAGGATGATCACGGAGTAGTTAGGAGACTATCCCCAAGAAATCATCCGCTCAAAACAACTCAAACACCGGGAAATCAAAAGGGGAGGAGGATGAACCAAAAAGCGCCACGAAAACGAAATCAACCTGATCTACTTGTTCGTGAGGAGTTAGATAAATTCCTTCGGTGAAAGAGATCTCCTTTCAAATATGAACAAGTTGATCTCCATTGCAAAGACGCAGTATAGGGAGAGATCGAGCGATGGGAAAAACGCGGAGAAATGAAGAACGCGAAGAACATGAACCAAAACGCGAATCAACACATCGATCTGCAACCGTGTGGCTACCACACGCTACAACAGTGAGGTTACGGCCGCACTTCCTCAAAATCTCCAGTACACAGAGGTATGGTTCTCTGCGGATCTCAGCTAGCTACAGCAGGGGATTGGGAGAGCAGGAAACCCTAAGTGCAAAGAGCAAATGACTGAGATAGATGGGGAGGTGGGTGTCTCCCCCTACTTATCCTAATTCAAACTATTCCTAATTCACACTCCCTAACTACTTACAGAGCGAACCAGCTAAACCCTAAGGTTATTCTGGACCAGCTCGATGGTAGGTGGATCCGACGGCCACGCCCGCACAACTCGTAGCGTTGCCTCGACGCAACCTCCCGATTGCCGCCACGTGCCGCCACCGCTCTGCGTCCTTTTCCCGGACGTCGCACCCCCGGTTTTGTGGCCCAAACCGGGAAACCAGCCTTCACAGCCAACCCCCGGTTTTGAGGCCCAAACCGGGAATCCAGCCCACCAACGCCTGAGTTTTGTGGCCCAAACTCAGCAAACCCGTAGCACCCAGGTTTTGAGGCCCAAACCTCGAAACTGTCCTCAGCCCAAGTTTTGTGGCCAAACTCGGAAACCATCCGCGCCCAGGTTTTGAGGCCCAAACCTGGAAACCGTCCACCCGATGGTTTTTCTCTGGCTCTACCACCAAACTGAAGCTGTAGAGGGGATGCACCGCCCGTGCACCCCATCCACCGACACGTGTCCCCAAGTCCACGACTTAGGCAACACATGACCGCAAGTCTTCGCTCATCGCTGTCCCAGGCTGTCAGCCACCACAGCTGATCCTCGGGCCACCGGTCCCTCAGTCCAAGCCTCACGTCCGGCCTTCGCCACTCTCGGCCCATCGGCACGGCACGTCTCTACTTGACCTTCACCTTGCCTCTGATCACTGTATCCGTGCTCGACACCTGCACAACACAAGCCAAAGAACATGCGCATCATCCCAGTTGACAATCACTCATCACTCAGAGACCCGGCATACACCCATGTATCCGCAATCTCCCCCTTGATGAGTGCATTGTCAACTACTAACACAAATCATAATAGAAATAGAAGGAGGAAGAAGGAGAAGAGAGAACTCGACCAAATGACCCAAAAGCGTAGCAAAGCCGAAGAAGGTCAAGTGGAAAGAGCAAAACAACTTGGTCCGCAAAGACATGGGCAATGGCTCGATGCGACCAAGCAAAGCAAAGCTGGCCCTCAAGAAGAGGTAGAACAGGCTCAACACCGCTAGCAAATACCAATTTGAAAAATCGAAGCACAATGCTAGTCCCTCAAGATAGAGGCACAGAGGCTCAACACAACTAGCAAGAAAGCTCGATACCAAGACCTTTCGGTTACAGTCAAATTCCCCCTCGAATAGTGCACACAACTAAAACACTCCCTCTTAGTTGGACTCAAGGAAGCATATGATTTGCAAATTCTCCCCCTTAGATGAAAATGCACCATCAAGTAAAAGTTCCTCCCCTCAGAAAATGCACCAAACAAAAGTGCCAACAAGAGAAAAACTCCCTCTTCGAACATGCATATGAGTCAAAGATGCAAGTTAGCAACTTCAGGAATATAGTCAAGACAATGTAAAGATGCTCTGCACAGTATAACTCCAATGACTCAACATCATCCACAAAATGCTAGCAAAGGCTCAGACTGATCACTATATCTGAAATATGAACATGAAAGCACAGTGAGCAGTTTTTAGCCAAAAAGATAGTCACCATCAAAATAGCACTTCACATGTATAGACAGGAATCCGAACAAGTGCTAAGCATGTATATTAGGTGAACTACCCCTAGCAAAGTTCAAACATCATGCTATAGAATGAAACATACACTTGTGATTTCAGTTTTAAATCGGAGTTGCAGCAGTGAAATAACACAAGTTCAGAAGTTTAGCAGATGTTTGCGAGAGGTTGAAAGCTTGTCATTGCCTAACTTTTCAACCGAGCGAAGCCTATGCAAATGCAATCAGAAGCTTAAAGCGTCGGTTTCGGTCATACACTACACAGCTCAAGTTTAACTCAATGTGCAATGAGAAACAGTCTCGAAACTGTGATGTGTTGACAAGCAATCCCATCTCGATCTTTACAATTCACTTATCTTGGTTCAAGTTTTATCTCAGAACATGAACAGACCAAGCAAGTGACAGACTCAGAACTAGAGACATAGCAACCTAGCATATATGAAAAGCACGAGTGAATTCATCACATCCTACACATGCTAGTTGCATATCTCAATGGTGAACATGTACAAGTTTTATGTTTGTTAAGCAATTTCACCATTCAAAAATAGCTCAGCTCACAACATATATCAGTGATCATAATGAGCATAAGCTACAAGCATCAACATAAGCATCGGAGCATACAACATAGAGCATAGTTACATTCTAATGATTATATACATGAAGCTCAGAATGTAAAAGCGTATGCTGAAAAGCAAAAGGAAAAACAAAGACACACAAAAAAGAGTCAGTCTATCGTACAAGAACCAAAATGTTTCCCCCATCTAAAAGGGAAAACACACACCAAGCTCACCTCTCAACCGATTAATGGTCAATTGGTCCAAAGGCTTGGTGAAAATATCAGCCAACTGATGATGAGTATCGACATGGCGAAGGTCGATATCACCCTTCTCATAGTGGTCTCGCAGAAAATGAAAGCGCACATCAATGTGTTTGGTCTTCGAGTGAAGCACGGGGTTCTTAGCAACGCTAATGGTACTCGTGCTGTCACAAAGCAAAGGAACGCGAGAAAAGCTCAGACCAAAATC
Organism: Coix lacryma-jobi var. lacryma-jobi; assembly: GCA_009763385.1. Classification (NCBI taxonomy): domain Eukaryota; kingdom Viridiplantae; phylum Streptophyta; class Magnoliopsida; order Poales; family Poaceae; genus Coix; species Coix lacryma-jobi. Next base: position 81,604,005 of record CM019824.1, on the reverse strand, counting down.
ACGCAAAGTGGCCATCATCCAGAGTAACTAGGAACAGCAGCTAGCCGCAGCAACATACTCAGCCTCCGTGGTAGACTGGGTGACACTAGACTGCTTGCGAGAAGACCACGATACAAGAGAAGAACCAATAAACTGGCAAGTCCTAGAAGTGGACTTGCGGTCAATACGGCAACCAGCAAAATCGGCATCGGAATAACCACAAAGGGAAAGGGTGGAGGAAGCAGAATACCAAATCCCAAACTCAGGAGTGAAGGATAAATACCTCATAATGCGCTTGACTGCTTGACGGTGAGAGGTGCGCGGCGAAGACTAAAATCACGCGCAAAGACACACCGCGAACTGAATGTCCGAGCGTGTCGCCGTCAGATACAGCAGCGACCCAATCATACTCCGGTACTCCTTCTGGTCCACTGCTTCTCCCTCCTTATCCGCATCCAGGGCCGTCGTGGTCGACATGGGAGTTGGAAGAGGCTTGGCCTCACCCATATCGAATTTCTTCAGAATGTCCCGGGTGTACTTGCCCTGGTGCACGAACGTCCCTTCCCGGGATTGCTTGATTTGCAACTCGAGGAAAAACGTCAACTCGCCCATCATGCTCATCTCAAATTCCCTACTCATAGTATCTACAAACTTGGCAACCAAAGCGTGAGAAGAACCACCGAAAATGATATCATCCACGTAAATCTGGACCAAGAGAGTATCAGTGCCTTGCCTGAGGAGAAAGAGCGTTTTATCTACACATCCCATTTTAAAACCCTTAGCAAGCAAAAAGGTTTTCAACCTATCATACTAGGCTCTAGGGGCTTGTTTCAAACCATACAAAGCTTTGTGAAGTTTAAAGACATGGTTTGGAAACTTGGGATTTTTGAAACCGGGGGGTTGTCTAACATACACCTCCTCTTCTATGTAGCCGTTTAAGAAGGCACTCTTGACATCCATTTGAAAAAGTTTGAAACCTTTGGATGCAGCAAAAGCCAAGAGTATCCTAATAGCCTCCAAACGTGCTACACGAGCAAAAGTCTCCTCATAGTCTATCCCCTCCTTCTGATTATATCCCTGGGCTACGAGTCTGGCCTTGTTTCTCACAACATGGCCATCTTCTCCCTGTTTGTTTTTGAAAACCCATTTTGTCGCAATTGGGTGACACTCAGAAGGTGGAGACACTAGAACCCAAACCCGATTTCTCTCAAAGTTCTCAAGCTCCTCATGCATGGCATTGACCCAATCCGGATCCGTCAAAGCGTGTCCAACATCCCGGGGATCAAAATCAGCAACAAATGCAGAATGAGCAAAGTGAGAGATTTGCCTTGACCGGGTGACGCGTTCGTCGATGCTGCCGATCATCTGTTGAGGCGGGTGCTGGCACTCAATGTGTCGTGGCGCCTCCCTTGCCGAAGTGGCCTCCCCCTCAACAGCAGCTGGTGCCTCCTCGGGTACAAAGGGTACCGCTCGAGGTGGCGGATCTCACGGACCCCAGGAGGAAGATGTGTCGGGGCCGCGAGTCGTCGTAGAAGCTGCTCTTTGCGGCACAACAGGTGGAGGAGGTGCTGGGTCATCTATCCCTTCAGCACCTTCTTCTTCATCATCGAAGAGAGGCTCGCCAACCTCGTGATCACCTGCACGCTCAAAACGAGAAGAAGCACAAACCATTGTCTCGTCGAAGGTGACATCTGATGTCTCCATGACTCGGTTAGTGTCAAGGTTAAGTACACGATAAGCTCGAGTGTGAGTGCCATAACCCAGAAACACACCGTCAGAAGAACGAGACTCAAACTTGTCCAAGATGCCCTTTTTGAGTATAAAACACTGGCAACCAAAAACTCGAAAATAACTCACCTTGGGCAGTTTTCCAAAACGCAACTCATAAGAAGTCTTTTTCAAGAAAGCTCGAAGAAAAATGCGATTGGAAATGTAGCAAGCAGTGCTCATAGCTTCGGCCTAGTATCGCCTAGGAGTCCTATGCTCATCGAGCATCGTCCTGGTCATCTCTACAAGGGTCCGATTCTTCCTCTCTACAACACCATTCTGAGGGGGTGTGTAGGGGGAAGAAAACTGATGCTCTAAACCCAAAGAGTTACAAAACTTCTCAAAATCCGAATTATTGAATTCGGAACCATTATCACTCCTAATAGCTCGCATTGAGTTCAAAGGGAACTCATTCTGAAGATGCAAAATCAGATTGCGAGCAAAGGAGAAAGTCTTGGTCTTCTCAGCTAAAAAGAAGACCCACGAATATCTCAAAAAGTCGTCAACAACAACAAGCACATACCACTTCCCCCCAACCGAGCTCACCCGAGCCGGACCAACAAGGTCCATGTGCAAAAGCTCTCCAGGGCGCTTAGTCATGACTTTAGTCACTAGATGGTGGGGAGCGGCAACCATCTTCCCATGTCTACAAGAGTGGCAAACAAGATCCTTCTCCATATGCAACTTGGGCAATCCTCGGATTAAGCCAAGTGAACTAAGTCTTGCAAGCAAGTCGAAGCTCAGGTGACCAAGTCTCCTATGCCACTTCCAAAGATCAGAGGAGGAAGGTCGAGCCACAAGACAGCGAGAAGTGCCAAAAGGCTCCGAGAAATTCACACAAAAGACTTTTCCAAAGGGCGAAATTAAACACACAAGATTGCCCTGAGGATCCAAAATACGACTGAGATTCGGTTTAAAACGAATCTCATAGTCATCGTCAAAGAGTTGCGAAACAGAAAGAAGGTTAAAATGCAAGTTAGAAACAAGAGCAACATCGCGCAACAGAAAGTGCTCAATAACTCGCACAGATCCACGAGACAAAACCTTACCTTTGCTATTGTCACCGAAGGTGATAAACTCCTTTCCGGCGACTGGACTAAGACTGGAGAACCACTTGGCGTTCCTGGTCATGTGCCTCGAGCAACCGGAATCCACCAACCAAACGTTCTCCAATCGTTTTACCTACATCAATAAAAAGACATAGGGTGAGCATACGGTCCAACACTTGGGTTAGGGAAGTAGGAAGAATACCAGTGTTGGGTCGGCTGCTCAAAAGAACGGTTAGCAGAAAAACCATTCCTAGCACGCCTACGGGGGAAGCGATCCCCACGTTGAGGAAAACGTGGTCCGCTAAGGGAAGAGCGTCCATCGCGATACTCAAAACGCAGTGGGCGAAAACGCTCAACTACAACGCCACCGCCACGGGGTCCATAGCCTACAACTGCAGGCTCCCGCCGGGCACGTCCTCTCCGCTGCCTAGGCCTGGGAACTTGAGGTTATGGACCCCTGGGCCTAGCAGCTCTCCTCGGAGCTCTCCTCTGAACATTCGGCACATGTACATCATGGAAAGGATGGTACATGTCTGGATTGTTCATCTCCCTAGCACGGCGCGCCTCTCTCTTGCGCCGAAAGCAGAACTCACTCAAGTGTCCATCTCGCCCACAGTGCTCACAATGGTACCTCACCGCTCTCAAAGGGGGTTGTTGGTACTCACGGTAGTGGGTGTGGATCACTTTGCCTTTCTGTGGCATAACCTCCTCCTGGATGGGTGGCATGGTGTCCAGCTTGTTCTTAAGGTGGTTTGGTTTTGGAGCCCATGATTGTTTCTTGGGTGGAGCTCTCGGAGGCTCAACAAAGACCCCATCCTTGGAGTTAGGCTTGAGAGGCTCTTTGGGTGGAAGCTTGGTAAGTTTGGGAGTAGTGGTGGAGTTGGGCTTCTCACTCGGGTTCAAACCACTCGACTCTCCAATCTTCCCAAAAGCAGAAAGATCAACACCTGGTGCAAAGCCTACACCAGGACCTCCAGCAGCTCGCTTGAATTGGGAGATCATCATCCCGAGCTACGGCTCACCACAAGATACCCATGACAAGATGGTCCGAAGGTATGTGTTTTCCTCCTTGGTTTGCATCTTGTCATGCTTCACATTGGCTATCTCCATCTCCAGGCCCTCACACAAAACACACCTGGACACACAAGTGCTACCTGAGCTGGCCTTCTCAAGAAACACAATCTTGGCATTCTTCTCTGCCAACTCGGATTGCAAGACAGGACAAGTCTTTCACGCACCCAACAGCATGGGTCTAGCCCGGAGCTCATCCACCTCTCCTACCAACGCAGCATACTTACCTCTCAAAGTGAGAAGGTCAGTCATGTGCGTGGTGCACATCTCGCACTCGGCATCCTCAGACACGACCACGGTGGACTTGGCAAACTCAAGCTCCCTCACCGTGTCCTCCCAATTCTGCCTAAACTCCTTGCGCTCTCTAGCGGCACGCCTAAGCAACTTATCCTTACTAAGGAGCACGACAGTAAGCTTCTCGACCTCAGCGGAAAGCTCATCGGGGGTCAGAGATACCTGGGAGGTGTCGTCGTCGTCGTCGTTGCAAGGAGTGTCGCCGCCGACCTCCTTGTCGAGGGCCATGGTACAGAAGCCCTCGTCGTCGGCGAAGAAGCAGAGGCCGTTGAGCTTGTCCTCGATCCTCTTCTTCTTCTCGGACTCATCGTCGCTTGAGGAAGCGGAGTCGTCGTCCGAGTCGTCGACGTCGCTGAGCGTGGCGAAGAAAGCACGCTGCTCAGCCTGGGCCTTCTCCAAGTACTTGGTCATGATGTACTCCTTGTTGAAGCCGCCCTTCCGCTTGTGCCTTGCGGGGACGTACTTCTCCTTGCGCTTGCCGGAGTCATACTTGTGCCCATGATCGCCCTTCCCAGAATGCTTGTTCTTCTTGGGACAGTTGGCGATGAAGTGGTCGGGGTCGCCGCACTCATAGCGTCCTGAGCGTCCTCCTCCGCGGCGAAGGTTCATGCGGTTGTTGTGGAACCGCGAGAACCGGTTGGCAAGCAAAGCCAACTCGTCGTCTCCCAGAGACTCCAACTGCTCCTCTGTGACAGAAAGAAGAGAATGCAAAGCAAAGCCTCCAGAGGGGTTAGAAGAGCCAGAAAGCAAAGTCATTGACGGGCCAGAAGAATTTTCATAAGAAGCCCTCGCCATGGCATCGATCTCACTGGACTTGAGCTTACTGAAGAGCTCGTCGCACATGAGGGTCTCATAGTTAGGTGAATCGATGATCGCCTGAACATTGGAATCCCACACCGACCGATCAAGAGTATGCAAAAGCTTCAAAGCCCTCTCATGATCGTCGAAAGGCAACAGCTCCTTGTTAGCCCTCATCCTGTTGACAAACACCTGAAAGCGAGCGAATAAACTTTCTATGCTCTCGCCAGGCATATGTCGAAAGTTCTCATACTCTCGCTTGAATGACTCGTAGAGACGGGTTTTCACTTGAGAGGTTCCCTCATGGAAGCGCATGAGGGTAGCCCAAATCTCTCGAGCCATAGCGAGGTGAGAAACGCGATCAAACTCACTCATGCTCAAGCATGAGAAAAGAGCATTACGGGCTCAGCTATTGGCATCGTGCTCATCGATCTGAAGGTGAGAGACACGAGCGGCCAAGACCACGTAATCGGCAGAGTTGCAAATATCCCAGATGGAAGCACCCAAACTCTGCAGATAGGCCGACATGCGTATCATCCAATACGCATAGTTCGTCCCATCGAAAAACGGCGGTTTGCCCACGCCGCGATCCATGTCGCCTTCTGTGGAACTGGAACCGGCTAAGGTGGAAGATCCTTAACCCGCTCCAATACCAATTGAAGGACCGAGAAAGCACTAGCAAGGCGACCAGAGGGGGCGTGAATGGGAGCTCAAAAATTTCTTTCGAATCTTTGGACAAATGTCCCAAAATCAACGCTAGAAAGCTACGACCAAAACCGTGATGCCCACGACCCTTGGAAGAGGGTGGATGATCCCTAGGATCACAGCGAGGCACCACAAAGCGATAGCAAACCAAACGGTAAAAGCACCGGAACAAATTCGACCCAAAAAATCAAGTCCCGAACGTAGATAGATGGCTACGTCAAGAAACTCCTAAATACCTATGCTAACAAGTAGCAAAGATACCTAGAGAGGTTCCTTGATCAACTCTAGGGTCAAACAAGAAGTCCGGAAACCAAGCGAAGAAGCTGGGAGAGCAAACGCACAAAACCGGAGGCTTCAGCCAATCCACGGACTGTCCAGCCCTACGGTCCCGGACTGTCCGCCCCTACTGCGGACTGTCCGCGACGGAATGGCGGACTGTCCGCCGGCCAAACATGAGAAACAGCAACTCTGCTGGAACCTCCCTGGACGTTCCCGGACTGTCCGCTAAGCACAGCGGCGAATTGTCCGCGGTTCAAAAATCGCTTGCTCAACAGCGCGCAGTCAGGCCACTAGTCTGGCCGACCCCGACACGCGGACTGTCCGCGACTGGGACGGCGGACTGTCTGCCAACTCCCAGTGAGGGCGATTTTGGTCGCCCTTCACCCAAATCTTCTCCAAATGGATTCCATCCAAAATCCCACGTTCCCAAACTTGGAGAGGATGACCACAGAGTAGTTAGGAGACTATCCCCAAGAAATCATCCGCTCAAAACAACTCAAACACCAGGAAATCAAAAGGGGAGGAGGATGAACCAAAAAGCGCCACGAAAACGAAATCAACCCGATCTACTTGTTCGTGAGGAGTTAGATAAATTCCTTCGGTGAAAGTGATCTCCTTTCAAATACGAACAAGTTGATTCAAACGGATTTCACAAGGACGCAGTATAGGGAGAGATCGAGCGACGGGAAAACGCGGAGAAATGAAGAACGCGAAGAACACGAACCAAAACGCGAATCAACACATCGATCAGCAACCGTGTGGCTACCACACGCTACAACAGTGAGGTTACGGCCTCACTTCCTCAAAATCTCCAGTACACAGAGGTATGGTTCTCTGCGGATCTCAGCTAGCTACAGCAGGGGATTGAGAGACCAGGAAACCCTAAGTGCAAAGAGCAAATGCCTAAGATAGATGGGGACGTGGGTGTGTCCCCCTACTTATCCTAATTCAAACTATTCCTAATTCCCACTCTACCCCTAACTACTTACAGAGCGAACCAGCTAAACCCTAAGGTTATTCTGGACCAACTCGATGGTAGATGGATCCGACGGCCACGCCCGCACAACTCGTAGCGTTGCCTCGACGCAACCTCCCGATTGCCGCCATGTGCCGCCACCGCTCTGCGTCCTTTTCCCGGACGTCGCACCCCCGGTTTTGTGGCCCAAACCGGGAAACCAGCCCAGCAACGCCTGAGTTTTGTGGCCCAAACTCAGCAAACCCGTAGCACCCAGGTTTTGAGGCCCAAACCTGGAAACCGTCCTCAGCTCGAGTTTTGTGGCCAAACTCGTAAACCATCCGCGCCCAGGTGTTGACACTGGTTAACTATCATAATTAAGAGATAAATAAATATGAAAAGGGCAAGAATATGATCACCAACAAAGGTTTAGGGTTTCAACTGACAATATTCCATGAGTTTTGGTGAGTTATGGTTCTGCAGGGACTAAACCAGAAAATTAGCACCAATAGCTTCCCATAGAAGGAAACCGTCGGGAGATAACGCAACCGCCACGTCGGGATACTTCTAGAAGACTTCACGGGACGTAAGAAGACACCACAAGGAAGGACACCACCACAGGCCGACTGGTGGGACCGACCGGTCCCACCAGGTGACCGATCGGTCGCCCGCTGGGTTCCGTCCTCTGCAAGCTACTTCCACCGACCTCCAGGATGCATCTCGACCGTACCTCAAGTCGGTTTGATCCAAGGGCCATGATTCATCGCCTAGGGCTATATAAATAGACCCCTGACCCCCCTCTCAGGCAATAGGGTTTCAGGCAATTCATTCATCAGGGTTAGACCAACCAGAAGGAGATCAATTGGAAGCTTTAGGACTACATCCACCTAGATTAGTAGATAGAATAGGATTAGAGGAGGCAAGCTTCGCTTGGATTCCTAATCTAGTCACGAGAAGGCTCGGTAAACCTAAGATCTTCTCTCTTGTATTAACATTATGGATCTATTTCATAATTGCTCTTCTAGTTCATCATTGTTCTTCATTGTTTATGTTCTAGTTCATCATCTAGTTCATGTTCATCGTCTAGTTCATCCTTTAGTTCATAATCTTGTTCTAGTTCATGTTCTAGTTCGTACTTTAGTTCTTCTCGATGATCTAGTTCACCTTATTGTTCATTACTGTGTTCTAGATAGCAATACAATTGATATGATTAAGACATCAATGATTATATTCTTAGTTATAATGCTTATAGTCTGCTTTGATTATATATTTGGCAGAGATAGTTCATCTTATTGTTTATACTCATGTTCGTATAACGCTCATCTTAAAGTACAACGGGTGGGTGAGGAATGCTGTGTAGGCATGGTGCCTATACGTTATTTATCTGCGAATACGTCCTATGTTCCGGATAGAGTGGTAGATCGCGGGTGTGACTGACCTGTTGAGTCCTCTGTATTCCACCTCCTGAATATAGTGTTCAGTATGGCTCAGTTAACTCATGGTTTAAGGGTTACTTTGTTTAACACTTTAGTTATGGAGTTGCCTCTTGATTATAAATATGATGTGACCTAGCCAATGATTGCCATATATAATTGCACTAATCAATGTATGCTATGACTTATAATTAGAATAACTTAGGAATGTTCCTTATTAATACCTGTTCTAATCATCATCTTGTTAGGCAGTACTGTTCTAAGTTTATCCTTGATTGATCTCATCTCTGCTATCCTTTATCAATTATTTACTATATCATTTACTCTGTACCTCATTCCTGCTCATAGTAATTAGTGTGTTATCAGTCTTACTACAAGTGTGTGCCATATTAAATACTGTTAAGTCCTTACCATACCATCATATCTTGAATTGATTAGTCTCTAGGCTAAAATATAAATAACGATACTTGAGACTAGCTTGGGTGAAATGCTCTACAATGAGTATGTTTATCTGTGCGCTTGTGGATAAATATCTATCTCTTAAATCCAGTGCCCTGATATAATTACATTGCTAGCTTCATGTTGGGGATGACAACTTGACGTTAAGTGAAGTTAGTAGTGTCCCGTACACTCTTTTGTGCTTTCACTAGTTTTATTATTTTATGTGACTCATTCTTAGAGTGAATCCATTAAGGAGTGTCAACAAGCATTTCTGGCGCCGTTGCCGGGGACCACATCAATTCAACTAGGGATGGTACCTAGGGTTTTCTTTAAAATCTTTGTGAACATTGATAAGGACATTGCATTAGCAGCATTTAAAACGGTAGCTAGAACATATCATTTTACTTACACACATGTGATAATGCTCTAATTATTTACTTTTACAGACTTACCCTGGCTTTGTTTATCTTTTATATCTTATGCAGGGTGATGTATGACTGGTTTCCAACTTCCGAACAACTACACTGAGGATCCCGAAGCTTTACTAAGGAAAACTAGACGCAAACTTAAGAGACCCTCAGCACCACTACCAGAAGTTAGCCAGATAAGGAGAAGCTTAACACCAGTATTAGACACCATGGCCGACAGGACACTCCGTGAGTTCTCTGCACCAACCACTGCCAACATCAGGACTGGACCAACAGTCAATGTGGGGGACAACGGATTTGAACTCAAGCCAGATTTGATCAACATGGTGCAAGCTAATCAATTTTGCGGAAAGGCACATGAAGACGCAAGCGCTCATCTCCAACACTTTCTGGAGATTTGCAGCACTTTCACCATCAAAGGAGTCAAAAGGGATGCCATTCTACTTCGCTTGTTCCCGTTCTCACTCTTGGGAAAAGCAAAACAATGGTTTTACGCCAACAAAGATAAAAACACCTCGTGGGTGATCTGTTCAACTGCCTTCCTGGCAAAGTTCTTTCCAGTGGGCAAGACGAATGCCCTCCGTGCCAAGATTTCAACTTTCCAACAACAACATGAAGAATCAATCCCAGAAGCTTGGGAACGCTTTCAAGACTACATATCAGAATGCCCTCACCATGGGATGGAGAATTGGCTACTCATGCAGACCTTTTATTACGGGCTCACTTCAAGTACCCGTGAAAATGTTGATGCCGCTGCTGGAGGATCATTCTTATCACTCACAATCAACAATGCAACTACACTCATAGAGAAGATGGCCTCGAACCAAGGATGGAATGAGGAACGCTCTCAGCCATGCAAGAGGGGAGGAATACATCAACTAAAGGAAGTAGACATGTTGTCTGCTAAACTTGACCTACTTATGAAGAAGATTGATGAACACACTCCCAAGAGAGAAGACGTCAAGCAAATCTACGAATCTCGCATGACATGTGAAGAGTGTGGAGGCACTGGTCATTCAGGGAGCAACTGCCCTGAGACTCAAGAGGATGCAAAGTACATCAACAACAACACCAACTATCGTCCTCAACAAGCTCAAGGATGGAACCAGCAATCAAGGCCTAATTACTCAGGTAACTACTCAGGTAACTACCAAGGTAATACTTTTAATCAACCACCTTTGAGAGAGATGATATCTAATCAAAATAAAATTATTGATAATATGTCTAAGAAGATAGCTTCCAATGATAAACTACTTGAAAATATTAATACTAGAATGGATAGCTTTACTTCTGCCATAAAGAATCAGCATAGCTTTAATAAGATGTTAGAATCTCAGTTATCTCAGTTAGTAGCTTCAGTCCCTATGACTGAAAACGGTAAGATTCCAGGAAGTCCAAAAGAACAAGAAACTGCAAATCTTGTAGACATCTTTGATGCAGGACACCTCATACCTAGACCTTCGAGGGAATGGATGGATGACTCCGTTACCCCAAAGAAAGGAGATCCAGGAAGACCTGTGATTCCAATTCATATTGGACCTCACAGTTTTGAAGAAGCAGTCTGTGACCTTGGAGCAAGCGTCAACATTATGCCAAGGGTAATATATGAACAAATACATGGTGCACCTCTATTATATACAACCACGTGTTTGCAGCTTGCAGATCAGACACTGTGCTACCCATTAGGAATTCTAGAAGACATCTGTATACGAGTAGGACGCTCGTATGTGTGTGCAGACGTTATGATCATTGAAACAGGTGGAAACGAAAGAGCACCCATCATTCTTGGACGCCCGTTCCTAAGCTCAACCAAAGCCATCATCTACGCGGACAGCGCCAAGATCTGTTTCACAATCGCAGGCAACAAAGAGAGATTCAGCTTCAAGAGCCGTACACTCACTACCAAAGTCCACCCTCAGATGCCCTACGAAGATGCAAACATCATATCATCAAAGAAGAAGAATAGAAACAGAAGAAAGAAGAACAAGGCTACACAACCACATCAAGACACAGTATGGATGGTCAACTCTGTTCAAACAGAATACGACCACCTTCTTGCATCACCATTCCTCGCTAAGAGAGATGACCCAGGCGTACCCACCATCGATTGCAAGATCGAAGAAAGTACATTCCACAAGACATTCTGCGACATTGGCTCAAGTGTCAATATAATGTCTAAGGTAACATATGAACACTTATATAAAAATAGAACTATGTATTCGACATATGTGCAGCTGCAGATGGCAGACCAAACTTATCGATTTCCGGAGGGAGTAGTAAAGGACGTGATGATCCAAATTAAAGATCACTATGTTCCCACCGACTTCTTAGTACTAGACATGGGAAAAGAAGATGACATTCACATCATCCTAGGAAGACCCTTCCTCAACACCACTGGCGCCATCATTTACATGAGATCTGGAGAGATCCACTTCCAGTTCTTCAGAGACAAGGTACGCTGTTACTTCAATAGTTATGCCACTAATGTATAGGAAAAGAAGAACCACTCAAGGAGGAGACGTCGCACATCCCAACACAACAAGAGACGACAAATCAAGGATGGATGGGCTGACTATGAAGGAGAAGTTACCAGGAGTGAAGATGTCCCATTAAAGGGAACGAAGGAGGAGGAAGTCAAGGAGACAAGTTGACTAGTCAAGCAAGTATAGAAAAAGAAAGAGAGTTCTACAGACGTGCAATCATCGAGGTCCTTCTCAGGATCCGCTGATACACCTAAGGAAGAATAAAGAGCATACAAGGAGTCTTGTTCGATAGACTATAAACGTCGAATCCTCGCCGGAAGGTAATTCGGTAGTTATCAATAATCATTAGCATTAAATTTATCACTGCATAATTAGGTAAAGCATGATCATTTACTATTAGCATCATATTTACTTCTTAAGCAATTATATTTGCATTAGAAAAAAATAATAATAATAATATGGAAACTCTAAGCCCCATGAGAGTAGTACACTTTATGTGGAGGCATAAAAATAATAGATATACATTTGCATATTTGCTTCTGCATTGCATTCTGTTACATTTTCTCTTGCATCATTAAAAAATAATAATAAAAAATATATATATATATACTAAATATTGAGAAAGAGATCTTACTAAAATTCTAGACAACTAAGGCTAGAGTGGCCAATCGCTAATGCTTAATCTGTTCCACAAGTTTTGTTGTCTATTTGAGTTTCACAGGATTTAAAAGGCCAAGAAAAGCTGACAAACAAGTGAATGCTCCATCCACTGTTTGAGCACTGTCTTAACAACATCAACATCAATCAAAGCTCTAATAGAGGAAGCACATATCCATTGTCAGTCTGCTACATTTCAAAATGACTACATCAACATTCAGCTTGGGGGAAGGCACCCCCATGTATCCACATAAGTATCTCTATCCTCTCAAGTTTTTCATAAATAAATTCAAAACAACAAAAAAAAATTATGGGCACATGAAGGCTCACCATTAAATCTAAAAAGAGACACTATGGAAACACTATTGAAGCTCTGCTTAGTGGAGAGGAAGAACATAAATAATCTTAAGAGCTTTAAAACAACTAGACAAATAGAGGAATATTTATCACTAACCTTTAATCAAGTTCCACTAGTTGTATTGTCTATCTTTGAATTCAGCAGGAAGAGAAGAAGAGAAGGACTTAAGAAATCGTTAACGGTCTCCTCGACTTCTGGAGAAAAAGAATAAAAGAATAAGTCAAGATCCAGCTTGGGGGAGAGCACCCTCAGTTACCACGATAAGTATCACTATTTTTTATCTATTACTATTAGTTCAATTTAGTTAGATCAGGTCAATAAACATATAGAAATTCCTAAAAAAGATAAATAACTATTACAAAACCAAATAAAGATATTATATAATGAATAAATGTCTAGGTGGATAAAAGATTAATTTCGCTCATAATAAAAATAATAAACAATTGCTCCGCTATAATTCCTTTTTAGTACCTAGTGTTTAAACTTAGATTTTCTTGAGAAAGTTGTTCTGAATAAACTCTGAACCTAAAACCTGTGGATGGCAATTGCTTGATCTAAAACATAGATAATTGTGAGATATGACATAAAAAGGTTTGAGTTGCTGTTTATCTAATTCCTAGAGATACTAGAGTTCTGGAGATTTACATTTTGAAAAGATTAAAAACACATGATGAGATCCTGTATGACATAACATGAATTCCTACCCAGAGCCATTAATATGATTTTAAGATAAGGCTACTTGCTTTGTTCTAAGTTTTTAGTTATGGTTGAGAAATTTGTCATGCTCTAGAGATCAAGAATGTTTTATTAAAAGATTCACTCTTCCGAAGTAGTATTGTGTTAGAGGCATGGGCTATGCAAAAATATAAAAGGAGGAAATAAAAAGGGACAAGTGTCCGACTACCTCAAAGAAAAAAAAAGAAGAAAGTGATGATAAAAGTATGAGAAAAAGAATAATAGCCCATGGTTCCTCTAATTACAATATGCAAGCAAGAGATGACAAATTTCAAATTTTCTAAGATCTTGATCTATGAGTATGACATCTTTCTTCCTAAACTTTGAACTTTGACTTGGTAAGATATGCTTTTCACTTCTTAAAGCTCCAGATATTTATCCATAGACGGAACGAAAAGTGCATCAGTGAGGAATCATAAAATATAAAAGAGCGATTTGAGAGTATCATACAAGGGAATCTCTGGTTTTCATATGAAAATATATAAAAACTCCAGAATGAAGGTTGATCAAAGAATTAGAGATACAATGCTTAACTTGATTGCTCTATCTTTCAATTGTTTAAAGACCCAGGTGAAGGCAAAAGCTCCATAGTTAAAGGTAATATGAGAAAGTCAGAATAGTTAACTCTAAACCAAGGAAGATTTTTGTTTTAACATATGTGGAGGCATAGTAACAGTTCCAGAAACATCATGAGTGTTTGCTAAGGGACTAGCAAAAGGTAAGCTTGGGGGAATTGTTGACACTGGTTAACTATCATAATTAAGAGATAAATAAATATGAAAAGGGCAAGAATATGATCACCAACAAAGGTTTAGGGTTTCAACTGACAATATTCCAAGAGTTTTGGTGAGTTATGGTTCTACAGGGATTAAACCAGGAAATTAGCACCAATAGCTTCCCATAGAAGGAAACCGTCGGGAGATAACGCAACCGCCACGTCGGGATACTTCTAGAAGACTACAGGGGACGTAAGAAGACACCACAAGGAAGGACACCACTAGAGGCCGACTGGTGGGACCGACCAGTCCCACCAGGTGACCGATCGGTCGTCCCCTGGGCCCGCTGGGTTCCGTCCTCTACAAGCTACTTCCACCGACCTCCAGGATGCATCTCGACCGTACCTCAAGTCGGTTTGATCCAAGGGCCACGATTCATCGCACAGGGCTATATAAATAGACCCCTGACCCCCCTCTCAGGCAGTAGGGTTTCAGGCAATTCATTCATCAGGGTTAGACCAACCAGAAGGAGATCAATCGGAAGCTTTAGGACTACATTCACCTAGATTAGTAGATAGAATAGGATTAGAGGAGGCAAGCTTCGCTTGGATTCCTGATCTAGTCACGAGAAGGCCCTGTAAACCTAAGATCTTCTCTCTTGTATTAACATTATGGATCTATTTCATAATTGCTCTTCTAGTTCATCATTGTTCTTCATTGTTTATGTTCTAGTTCATCATCTAGTTCATGTTCATCGTCTAGTTCATCCTTTAGTTCATAATCTTGTTCTAGTTCATGTTCTAGTTCGTACTTTAGTTCTTCTCGATGATCTAGTTCACCTTATTGTTCATTATTGTATTCTAGATAGAAATACAATTGATATGATTACGACATCAATGATTATATTCTTAGTCATAATGCTTATAGTCTGCTTTGATTATATATTTGGCACAGATAGTTCATCTTATTGTTTATACTCATGTTCGTATAACGCTCATCTTAAAGTACAACGGGTGGGTGATGAATGCTGTGTAGGCATGGTGCCTATACGTTATTTATCTGCGAATACGTCCTATGTTCCGGATAGAGTGGTAGATCGCGGGTGTGACAGACCTGTTGAGTCCTCTGTATTCCACCTTCCGAATATAGTGTTCAGTATGGCTCAGTTAACTCATGGTTTAAGAGTTACTTTGTTTAACACTTTAGCTATGGAGTTGCCTCTTGATTATAAATATGATGTGACCTAGCCAAAGATTGCCATATATAATTGCACTAATCATTGTATGCTATGACTTATAATTAGAATAACTTAGGAATGTTCCTTATTAATACCTGTTCTAATCATCTTCTTGCTAGGCAGTACTGTTCTAAGTTTATCCTTGATTGATTTGATCTCTGCTATCCTTTATCAATTATTTACTATATCATTTACTCTGTACCTGATTCCTGTTCATAGTAATTAGTGTGTTATCAGTCTTACTACAAGTGTGTGCCATATTAAATACTATTAAGTCCTTACCATACCATCATATCTTGAATTGATTAGTCCCTAGGCTAAAATATAAATAACGATACCTGAGACTAGCTTGGGTGAAATGCTCTACAATGGGTATGTTTATCTGTGCTCTTGCGGATAAATATCTATCTCTTAAATCCAGTGCCCTGATATAATTACATTGCTAGCTTCATGTTGGGGATGACAACTTGACGTTAAGTGGAGTTAGTAGTGTCCCGTACACTCTTTTGTGCTTTCACTAGTTTATTATTTTATGTGACTCATTCTTAGAGTGAATCTATTAAGGAGTGTCAACACCAGGTTTTGAGGCCCAAACCTGGAAACCGTCCACCCGATGGTTTTTCTCTGGCTCTATCACCAAACCGAAGCTGTAGAGGGGATGCACCGCCCGTGCACCCCGTCCACCGACACGTGTCCCCAAGTCCCCGACTTAGGCAACACATGACCGCAAGTCTTCGCTCGTCGCTGTCCCAGGCTATCAGCCACCACAGCTGATCCTCGGGCCACCGGTCCCTCAGTCCAAGCCTCACGTCCGCCCTTCGCCACTCTCAGTCCATCGGCACGACACGTCTCTACTTGACCTTCACCTTGCCTCTGATCACTGTATTCGTGCTCGACACCTGCACAACACAAGCCAAAGAACATGCGCATCATCCCAGTTGACAATCACTCATCACTCAGAGACCCGGCATACACCCATGTAACCGTAGGTCCTTTTAAGTCACCCTTCGCCTTGTTTCGGCTTACTTTCTCAAATTCCCCCGTTTCAACAAAAAAACCCTTTCTTTTCTCCTATCATCGCCCGATCCAATCTAGAAGATGTCCTCCGTAGCAAGTCGACATAGCTCCGAGCTCAGTGCTCCCAGCACCTCTAAGAAGAGGTAGCTCCTTCCTTCTTCTTTTTCTTGTTTCAAAAATGAAGCAGCTGTTCTTATATTGTTGCTTCTGTTTAGGAGGATCGGCGATGACCTCCCCAAGGACTTGACTCAGAAGGTTATAGACCTTCAATTCGATCTAGAGGGAAAGGATCGGGAGATTACCTGAATCTCTCGGGAGCGCAACGTCGCTCGTAATCGGGCCGCTGGTAAATATTTTTTGTCATTGCTTTCCTTGTTTTCCATTCCTGCCTTTACTCACTCTTCTTCCTTTCAGCCCTGGCAGCTAAACTCCATGCCCTCGAAGCCGCCGTCACCAAGCTTGCCATCATGGCCGACGTGACGGGTACGACGACCCTAAAGTGGGTAAATGAGGTTAACCGAATCCTCCCCGTCATCTCCAGAGCCGGCATGGGGTACGGCGCGACGCTCGCCTTCAATGTCATGCGGATCCACTCCGGCGCTGATTACCGTAGATTTGATGTATGCGAGCGAGAGCTGGAAGATAGGGTGGAACACTCTGTAGATGATATGAAGGAGGCTGGAACAGATCTGGCCGATTCTTTTGACCACACTCTCCCGATTAGGTGTAGGATGGGGTGGACGAACTGACCGTCCTCATTGTAATCTTGCATTCCCCCCTTTGTAAATAAAAGTTCTTCTGCTTGATCCAATCTGTGACTGACTCTTCGAGATCAATGTGTGTCCTGCTCTGTACATTGTCCTTTATCTTTACTCCAGCGGCGATGTATATCTCATTGGCTATTGCTGATAATCACATCAGTCATCTTTGCTTTGCTATAATCGGTTATTTCAAATCCAAAGTCCCAACCTTCTCTCATGTTTCTAACTCATGACGATATCAGGATAGCATTCCTTAAGGGACTTCTCTGTCTTCAGCTTTCTGTCCTCAGTGTCAATCGGTAACATGAGTCCCCAAACAGTCAACCGAAATTGAACAACTGCTAGCCAAATCTTATCAGCCTCCCAATTCTGGAGTCACGACTTCCTCTAGTCATCAAAAATCTGGCCTGGCCCAATAAAGGCCCATAAACTGTGAAAAATTATACTCCGATGCTCGATCTCCAATGTGCAAGCCATGGTTCTATAAATATGACCCTACACAGGTTGTCACTCTTGACTCCAATCGAACAGTTTGACTCGCAAACTCTCCACTTCTCGGCTTTTATCTCAAGCCAGAGAAAAAATCCTTCGCTTGTGTTCCCATCAATGGCAGGCAATGGTGACCACGGCAGGCATCCAATTGGAGACGAAGCAGGAGGAAGCCGAGCATCAGCTCACCGGCGTTATGGGTAAAAAAATGATTTCTTGCCCCCTTGTGATAGCTTTTCTCGTTCATCCATTTTTGATTCACTGTCCACTTTCTCTCTAGGGTGAGGTCTTCTCCCAGCCAAGCTCGGGTTCCTTCTCCAGAAACGGTAGCTCCAATAGCCTCTCTTAATCCCTTTCTTAGGCCATCAGATTCTCAATTTGATGGCTTACTTCGGCATACCTATTTGGAAGCTCTCCGGTGCCGCGAGGAGAGGGACAAGGTCCAGAAGGAATTGGAAGATATATCTAAGAAGTATGACATTGAGGAAGCTGAATGGGTGGACCAACGGAAGCAGCTCTGCAACATCATCACAGGTTAGTGAAGCCTTGGTTCCGTCCTTCTGGTTGATCCTACTTTGCCTGACGCACCCTTTCCCCTTGCTAGCTCTTTCTGCAGAGAATGACCGTCTGAAAACGGTAGTGAATAGAATTGTTGTTAAGGTAAATGCTCATGGGAATTCAGCCGAAGCTCGTCTTGATGTCGTGGATGGCCGCATAGATCAGGCCGTCATACAAGGTGTGCATGCTGGGGTCTCCCTCGGGCTAGCAGCAATGAGCTTTTGGACCAAAGAGGACTACTCTCTACCAGTTGTCTTTGCAGGCGGATACCTGGATGAAATGGAAGACATTGAAGATTATGATGATCATGCCGTCACTATTGTCGAAGCTATTGACCCGCAGTCCATTTTGAACAAATTATTCCAAGGGTAGTTTGTACTAGGACAAATCTGCAAACGAATAAATGGAGTTTGTTTCTTCTCTGAATAATGTCCATTTGTACTTCCCTATCGCAACACCTCTTCAGAGAAACGTTTCCCAAACGCATGATGTCACCTTAACCGAATAGATCTTGCTCTGACATGTCATGTCACTCGGCATCTTATTTACTGCACTTCACCTTTCTCTTCTCCCGATAAACCTGCTAACTTAAAAAATGCTAGGGTTACCAGAGTCATGAACACTTTTGTGTTAAAGGCGATATAAATAATATCAGCTATATTCCAAATCATTAGAACGTTTTTTCTGCTAAAGACGATGCTTTACATCGGCTATCTCCATATACAAATATTTTTGAATCTGCTTCATACATAATCATTACGCATTCGGCTTTTAACAAGTAGTGCCGAAGCTTGGTTCATCAGCAACACATACATGAACAGAATTTCTTCATAGCCGAGAACCCGTCTCTGGGTCTAACATTTTCGGCTAAAGCAAGCTATTACTCCTTCTTCTCTAAATTATGTATAAGGGCCGATCCTATCGTTAGGCTATCGGCCGCCACGTACAACTTGAACAAATTTACCATGTCGTGAAAGGGCCCTCATATATTCTTCAATTTCATCAAAAGCTTTCTGTTGTACGTCACTTCATGTGAACTCTTGATCCTTCTTTAGCTTTGGCAACGGAGAAATAGGCAGAAACCTTTCAAAAGGTTTATCAATTATAATCCGGATCAAACTTGCATACACTGGTCTTGTTTTGGCTTCATCACCAACACTTTATTCCTTATCAGCCGACATGAAACTGGGTCCTGACTTTCCTCCATTACCACCAATCGGATTACTTATTCAAAAATTACTCTGAGAGCCGACCGTTTGAATCGGCTGTTGGTCCTTGTCAAAAACATTCACAGGACCTACTTCCCAAACTCTTCCAGAGAAGCACTCGACACCATCATATTCCCAAAAGATGGGCTCTGTATTAGCGACACTCACCGAAT
This sequence comes from Coix lacryma-jobi var. lacryma-jobi, assembly GCA_009763385.1. Lineage (NCBI taxonomy): Eukaryota > Viridiplantae > Streptophyta > Magnoliopsida > Poales > Poaceae > Coix > Coix lacryma-jobi. Next base: position 81,584,414 of record CM019824.1, on the reverse strand, counting down.
CATCAGCATGGACAATTTCGACGTCTTCTCCAATCCACTGGATGAGGAATTATTGCATAGTTGACGGAACACAGCAGTTTGCATGTATCCAATCCCTTCCTAAAAGCAAACTGTATGACCCCTTGCCATCAATGACGAAGAAAGTAGTAATCAAAGTCTTGGACCCGATCTTCAACTCAACATGAACTGCTCCTCGAGTATCAGAAGAATTACCAGCAAAGTCCCTCAACACCATGTCAGTCTTCAATAATTCTTCACTCGCCATCCCAAGTTTCCTGAAGGTAGTATATGGCATGATATTTATGGCAGCTCCTCCATCAATAAACATTTTGGTTAGTGGCTTGCCATTGACATACCACCTCATATAAAGTGGTTTCAAGTGTCGATGCTTAGCTGGTTTATCAAAAACTGCCCGTTGAGCCAAAACAAGTTGAGCTAACAGATCTTGAAATTCATCTTCGTCGAAATCTGAATACACTTTTTCTTGGACATCTTGATTTTTGGGAGCTATGAATTCTGATGGGAGAAAGAATGCCATGCACGCATCAGCCGAATGATCACCTTCATTAGGCTTTTCTTTAGGATGCCAAATCTGCTTTGTTTTGACGCCTGCTTCTGCCAATTCCCTGTTCCTTAGGCGCTGCACTCTTCTTTTTTGGCTCTTCCTCAATCCTAGTGGACACCATTGTCCTTTCTGCCAAACATATTCACGGTATTTTTCTTCTCCAGCACGTGCCCAACCTCGATCGGCAAAAGTTCTTCCTTGCCGATTCTCGGAATCATTTATTTTTAAGAGTCGATCGTCTTCAGGGATTCAAACCCCAAGCCTTTCATGGACCAAACGACTGTTAACTCGAGACTGCCTATATTCAGAATATTGATCAATGCATTCAGGGCAATTGTTCTTGGCAGGCAGCTTTAAGCCTTCATTCCAATAATACTTGAAGAATGAGCACTCCCAATGAGACTGCTCTTGCTCCCTCATAAATTCTCGTTCCTCTCGGTATATCTCTTCTTCGTACCTTTGTTGTTTTCTTATGTACCTTTGTTCCTCATAAAACCTTTGCTTCTGGTACCGTTCCTGCTCCCGACGCCATTTGTTCAATAAAATACGCATCGTGATCCTGGGCCTGGAGATTTCACCCCCTTCAGTTCGGCTATTCTGGAAACGGACTCGTTGCCGAAATTCTTCGTTTGTGATTTGCCGATCAGGGTCAACAGCACCAGCTTCTCTCGCTCTATCAGAGGTTAACACCTTCATCTTGCTTTTGCCTCAGAGATTAGCTGCATCAACCATATTAACAAAGAAGGATACGATATTCTGTCCAAAAGGGCTATCATCAACTTTCATCTTTCCATCGAACCTCAAATGCCCCTCCTGGATAGCTTTCTGGATCTGCACTCTAAACACTCGGCAATCATTTATAGAGTGAGATCTAGTATTATGGAAACCACAATACTTCTTGTCTTTAATTCCTTCAGGGTGCAGCATGGGATGACCTTCCGGCAACTTGATGCGTCCTTCCTTCAACAAGTATTCAAACAGTCTATCTGATTTGGAAACATCAAAGTCGTAATTACCTTTTTGCTGCCTCAGCCATCGTTGATTGACTTGAGTTGGCTCTTTCGCCTAGACCAACTCGGCTGCAGCTACCTCATCTTCATCATCGTACTCTGCTGCCTCCTCTAGGAAAGCCTGATACATCTCAGCAGCCACGTCACCCTTCTGAAATTGATTATTTCTCCTGAACCCTTGAGCCTGACTACTCATCATTGCCAACCGTTGTGATAATTGTCTGAGATCATCAAACTCCATGCCGAATAACTTCTCCTTGATATTCGGCAACATGCCAGCTATAGTTATCCTTGGCAATTGATCATCTGGTAGATTCAGGGAATAGCAGAGGTTTTTAGTTTCCCTGAATCTGTGAAAATATTCTTGCGGCGTCTTGTTAGGTTTCATCCTCAGACTCATGAGATCGACCAACTTCTTCTGATTGGTGCCCGTAAAGAAATACGCGTGGAACTTTTGTTCTAGCTCTGTCCATGTATTAATAGAGTTTGCTGGTAGAGAGGTGAACCACGAGAAGGCTGGTCCTGTAAATGACAACGGGAAGTACCGAATTCTCCAAGCTTCATCTGCAGATGCCTCTCCAAGTTGCATCAGGTAACGGCTGATGTGTTCTATAGTACTGGTGTCATCTTGACCTGAAAACTTGGTAAAATTAGTAGGAGGCTTCACCCTTACAGGAAGCGCTACTCGGTTGTACCACTCTGGGTAGGGAGACTTGTAAGCGTAAGACTGATTCTTTGGTTTCAGGCCGAATTGATTTTGCATCATATCAGCCACCCTATGCATGATGAGATCAACACTTGAATCCGGAGCCGCTTGTGCTTGTCCCCCAATATGTGCTCCTGCTGAACTTTTATAGCCTGGGTTTGGAAAAGCATTAATCGCATTATAATCAATGAACTATTGATATCCATCTCCAAACATGTTCTTTTGTATCCTGTTCGTTGTGGGAGACACTCTGAAAGCAGACTGTGGGACATTTCCTGTTGTGCAGAACGCGAGCTGGCCATAAGTTGTGGGAGGTTGTTGTGCCTCATGCAGGACCATCCCACCTGCACTTGTACCCACTCCGCCGTCTTTAGCATTTTTCCTCTGAGGCTGAGGCACAGGGAATAACAGTGGCCCTTGCATCGGACCAGCGGCTACCTCGAAATGTTTATCAACCGCCATGCTGAAGATACCAACCATGATGGCACGGAAGGTATTCAGGAAAGCTGATTGATGATTAGTCATGGCCTGTGACATTACCTTATACACTAGTTCAGTCATTTTCTGAACATCTCCCTCATCAGTGCTATCAGACTTATGAGGGAAAAGACCTCTTGGGAGTCCTTGCTTCTAGAAAACCTTGTTGCTCTTGTTCTTCGAGAAGGTCATCAAGCACTTGCGTTGAAACTCATCACAAGCTTGTTGTACGAAAAGCTTCGAGTCTGGTGGCAACTCATCCATGGTCACTTCCAGAATTTGAGTGTCGTTGATCTCAGGCATCTTGAAACAGAGCAGTCCCACTGGGCGTGCCAAAAAGTGTGTTGGCGCAAAATGTGGTACGTTGCGCCTCACACACAGCAAGCCGGAAAAAGCGTGGCTTCAATCGAGTGCCCGGACGGTTTGAAATCCGGAGACGTGCCAGTCGGTTTGACCTGAAAACCAACAAGAGATAAAATTGTGAGAATAAACTGAAACATGCCGGATAAGACCAGACAGTTCCATATTTGCGGCTTTAAAGCCAACCGCAACGGCACACAGCTATAGAAGTTGTCTATCAACAGATTTAAAGATCATTCGGCTAACATTAGAAATAAACATATGTGAGCAGCTGGTTGCCGAATGCACATGTAAAGGACAACTTGCATAGATTAATCTATTCAGACAACACATGCATAGATTAATCCAACTAGTCTCCCACACGTCTAATCTTCATAAACCCGTCAAGCATAAGCCTAAGCAAGGCTAATACTCACTATAAGTCTATACCACTTCTTACGGTCAGGTTAATCCACCGCATGATACAACCTGACAATAAGAAGCTAAAAGCATATATATATATCTGAACAAATCTATAAACTCTCATTACTCGTGTAAGCTTAACCAAGCCCGACAAACTAGCCGAGTTGGGGTCCATGAAGAAGGAACATACAAACAAGCATGATCAAACCAAGCTAAAACCTGCATCTGTCGCACGACACCTAGTTTTATCAAAGCTCAAACGTGATTGGCATGCATGAACCCACAACATCTAACAACCTAGATTGGAAATTGATTCGGCCATCGTGATCGTGCAATTATTGGAATACAAGTAAACTTGTAATGCAGGGCCGAACAGAGACCAATCTAGATTGGGCAAAAGAGTGTTACAGAATTAATTAAAATATGCAACACATGATAACTTAATGAATCTACTAGATCTTGCCAAATCTAATAGAGCCGATAACTATCTCGCTTTTGCTAAACATATGAATAAACGCTTGCCGCACGGTATCGACCCATAAGCAAAGCATAAGCAAAGACTTCTTGATCGCTAACAAAGGTCCGCCGCACGACCATTGAAAACAAACAAGACTACTTGCATCATATCTAAATCCACCGCATGATACTAGACATGATAACAAGGTTGTCGGGACTTACGGAGGTCGATGGATCGATGATTCCTCTCGAAGAACTCGACCACACGACTAAGGACTCGAAGGTGGCACGGGGCCGGTTTGTATTGATATGGTTGTGAACAATTTTTACAATGGCCAAGGGTTTATATTTATACCCTGGGCAAAATACGAGTCCTAGATGACTATGATTTCTACAAGGAAACTAGGAAAATACGAGTCCTATCCCTATTTTCCTCTTGGTGTTCTCCATCGCCACGTGTCTTTTCGCGCAAGTCAGCTCCATTTGCCATATTTGCTTCTCGAATAAAATCACCGTCTTGCAAAATAGCCGACCGCTTATGCACTTGCCAAAACTCCGAGAATTAACCGATCTTGGTCATCTGCCGAATGCATCACACGACCATCTCTCGCACACTGGCCCATCTGTCATTTCCTTGTGTGTGCAAAAATATGGTGTTAACACATACCTCTGTGTATTTGGATTTTAAGGAAACGAGACCGTAATCTCGTTGTCTCCTCGTGTGGAGAAGTTTCGCCTGGAATTCGAGATCAATTCGCGTTTTGAGTTCTGTTCTTCGCGTTTTGATTTTTGGTCTTCTCGGAGATTTGCTTAGTTCTCCATATCCGAGGAACGGTTTTCAATTCCGCTTGATCTAAGTTGCTCTAGGTTGTGAGGCACATCTTTGCAACAAAGGGATCCATCTTTAACCTCACAATCCAGTAGATCGATCGGTTTTTGTGTTTTGATCGGTTTCTTCTCCCTTGCCCCGAATTCTCTCGATTCACCGATTTGGAGTTAGGTTCGAGCCATGATCTCCTTGGAGTAGCTCACTAACATCCTTGGAACTCCTCATACCAAGTCTAAGCCTTAGAGCTTTTGATTCGGAGGAGATTGGGTTGAATTTGCAGAAGAACAACATAGTTTCGGGGGCATCAGACGCTGAGCTCGGGAGCATCGGACGCTGCTATTCATAGCATCGGACGCTCCTGTGACACATGTCTGAGAACCGCGTTTTTGAGTGAGCATCGGACGCTCGATTGACCATCGGACGCGTCGGGGCCTGAGCATCGGACGCTGAGCTATCACTGTGCCAGCGTCCGATGCAGTGATCAGTTCGCTGTTTCGTCCGCGGTTCGTTTGTCCGTCTTCGGATTTGGTTTCTGGCTTTTGCGTTGGACTTCTTGGGTTGTTTAGTATCCCGTTGTGCTTCTAGGAAGCAACCACCCTACATCTAGGGTCATGGATACTTGCAAGCCCGTGTCTTGCGTTTGGGGTGGCTTTCTGGGACAAGGGCCATCTATTTCACGAGTTCAAATTTGAGAATCCCATTCACCCCCCTCTGGTCGCCAATTTGGTCTTTCAATTGGTATCAAAGCCGCTTAAGGATCTTCACTACCTTAATCGGTTTCAGATCCTAAGGGCGAAATGGATCAAGGGAATGGCAAGGCTCCCTACTTCGATGGGACAAACTGTCCCTATTGGAAGATTTAGACGCGAGCTTATCTCTACAGCATTGGATCTTATGCGAGATATGCGAGAACGCTGAGTATGAGGTCCTTGCGGCTCGTGTGGGTCAGATCCAGATTGACCAGCACGAGGCCAACTCTAAGGCTCATAACACTCCTTTGGCCAGCATCTCCCTTCTTGAGTTCGAGCGTGTCTCCGAGCTTGAAACAGCACGAGAGATCTGGGTGAAGCTTCAAAGCTATCACGAGGGGACCGTCCAGGTCAAGACCAGACTCTTTGAGACCTACAAGTGGGAGTAAGAGAACTTTGTTCAGATGGAGGGAGAGACGATTGACGCTATGTTCGCTCGTTTCCAAACGATTGTGAACAAGATGCGCGCCAATCGGGCCAACATACCTTATGATGATCATGAGAGGGCGCTTAAGCTTCCATATGCCCTGGATCGGAAGGTATGGGAGGTGAAGGTGTCGACCATCATTGAGTCTTCTGCTTACGACACCCTCACCGTGGATGAGCTATTCAACAATCTCAAGTCCACCGAGATTGATCACTTGACTCAGGCCAAGCTGAAGAACCCATCTTCACATTCCATGGCTTTTGTCTCAAGCAAGGGTGGATCGACACTTTCCGCTGACGCTTCACCACCTCTCTTCGCTTTGTCTTCTTTGCTTTTAGTGACAGAGGAGCAGGTGGAGGCGATGGGCGATGACGAGCTCGCCCACATCATCATGAAGGATCAAAATTGCTACCAGAAAGCGACCAGAGGGGGGGTGAATGGGAGCTTCAAATTTCTTTTCAGAAACTTGTCGCCACTGTCCCGAGAATCAACCCCTAAGAGCTAACCTAGAGCTTTCAAGTGTCCACGACCCTAGGTGTAGGGTGGATGCTTCCAAGAAGCATAGCGGGACACTACACAACTCTAGAAACCCAACGCAAAAGCCGGAAATCAAAACCGACGACGGACGAACGAACCACGGACAAAAACGTGCGAAGCTGCACTGACCGGACTCACAGGAACGTCCGGTCGGTCAGGATCGGACGCGTCCGGTCAAACAAAAACCGTTTTGGAACCTTACTGTTTGTGACCGGACTCACTAGTCAGCAGCGTCCGGTCAGTTGAACAGAGCGTCCGGTCAGCAGTGAAAAACCTGATGAACAGTGTTAGAGTCGAGTCCGGTAGCTAACCAACTGAGCGTCCGGTCAAGTCGCAAACAAATCACACAGAACGTGTTCAACGACCGGACTTAGAGACATGCGTCCGATCACCCAGAGCCGAGTGTCCGGTCACCTCGAAAATCGTCTGTTCATCTACCGATTCGATCCAAACTCTCCCAAAACGAAACCTCTAGGGTTCAAACTTGGAGAGATGAGTCACAAGGAGGAGAGTGAGCTACTCCTAGGAGATCATGGCTCGAACCTATATCCAAATCAATGAATCGAAGAAATTCGTGGAGATGGGAGAAAAGTTGATCCAAAACGAAAACCAATCGATCTACTTGTTCGTGAGGATTGAGGTAAATTCCTTCGGTGAAAGTGATCTCCTCACTGTAAAGAACAAGTTGATTCAAATGGTTTTGCAAACGGAGCAACGTGGAGAGAGATCGACCAACGGGAAAATCATGGAGAAAAAGCAAAACGCGAAGAACAACTCCAAAACGCGAATCACATCACGAATTGCAACCGTGTGGCTACCACACGCTACAACAGTGAGATTACGGTCTCACTTCCTCAAAATCTCCAGTACACAAAGGTATGGTTCTCTGCGGATCTCAGTTGCTACAGCAGGGGATTGGGAGAGCAGGAAAACCTAGAAGGCAAAGAGCAGATGACTGAGATAGGATGGGAGGTGGGTATCTCCCTCTACTTATCCTAATTCTAATTCCCACTCTACCCCAAGTTATTTACAGAGCGAACCAGCCAAACCCTAAGGCTATCCTGGACCAACTCGAAGATGATGGTGATCCGACGGCCACGCCCGCACAACTAGTAGCGTTGCCTCGACGCAACCTCACCGATTGTTGCCACGTGCCGCCACCGCTCTGCTTGTCCTTTTCGCGGACTTTGCCCCCGGTTTTGAGGCCCAAACCGGGAAACCAGCCTTCACGACCAACCCCCGGTTTTGAGGCCCAAACCGGGAAACCAGCCGTCCATCGCCTGAGTTTTGTGGCCCAAACTCAGAAACCCGCAGCGCCCAGGTTTTGAGGCCCAAACCTGGAAACCGTCCTCAGCCGGAGTTTTGTGGCCCAAACTCGGAGACCATCAGCGCCCAGGTTTTGAGGTCCAAACCTGGAAACCGTCCACTCGGTAGTTTTTCTGTGGCTCAACCACCAAACCGAGCCGTAGAGGGGATGCACCGCCCATGCACCCCGTCCACCGACACGTGTCCCCGGGTCCTCGACCTGAGCAACACTGTGCCCCGCAAGTCTCCGCTCGTCGCTGTCCCAGGCTGTCAGCCACCACAACTGATCCTCATGCCACCGGTCCCTCAGTCCAAGCCTCACGTCTGCCCTTCGCCACTCTCGGTCCATGGGCACGGCACGTCGCTAATTGACCTTCACCTTGCATTCGATCACTGTATCCGTGCTCGACACCTGCACAACACAAGCCAAAGAACATGCGCATTATCCCAGTTGACAATCACTCATCACTCGAGACTCGGCATACACTCGTGTATCCGCAATCTCCCCCTTGATGAGTGCATTGTCAACTACCAACACAAATCATAATGGAATAGAAGAAGGAAGAAGAAGGAGAAGGAACTCCAAATGACCCAAAAGCATATCAAAGCCGAAAAAGGTCAAGTGGAAAGGGCAAGACAACTTGGTCCCCAAAGACACGGGCAACGGCTTGACACAACCAAGCAAAGCAAAGCTAGCCCTCAAGAAGAGGTAGAACAGGCTCAACACCACTAGCAAGAAAGCTCGATACCAATTGAAATACCAATTGAAATTCAAGCAGAACAATGCTAGCCCTCAAGAAGAGGCAGAACGGGCTCAACACCGCTAGCGAGAAAGCATGATACCAACTGAAAAGCACAAAGGCAAAGGCGCTAGTCCCTCAAGAAAGAGGCAAAGGCTCAACACAACTAGCTACCAAAAATGCTCCGAACCAATTGAACTAGCTACCAAAAATGCTCCGAACCAATTGGAAAATTCAAAATCCGAGCCAGCTCAGATTCCCCCTCCAATAGTGCACACAACCAGTAAATTTCCCCCTTAGTTGATCTTATGATTTGAGAGAATTTCTCCCCCTTAGTTGAAAATGCACTATCAAGTATGTCCCCTCCAAATGCATATGAGTTAAAATGCAAGTTAGCAGCTTCAGGAATATATTCGATAGAATGAGAAGATGCTCGACAAAATGCTGATCCGATGACTCAACAATATGCACAGAATGCTAGCAAAGGCTCAAACTGATCACCAAATATGAAATCTGAACAGTGGAGCAGAAAGAGCAGTTTTCAGCCAAAAAGGTATTCACCATCAAAATAGCACTAAACATGTATAGACAGGAAGTCAAACAAGTGCTAAACATGTATACAAGGTGAACTACCCCTAGCAAGGTTCAATCATCATGCTATAGAATGAAACATAGACTTGTGTATTCAAATTTTATCGGAGTTGCAGCGGCTAACTTACACAAGTTCAAATTTTAGCATGTGATTGTGAGAGGTTGAAAGCTTGTCATTGCCTAACTTTTCATCTGTGCGAAGCCTATGTAGAAGCAATCAGAGGCTTAAAGCAACAATTTTGGTCATACACAACACAGCTCAAGTTTAACTCAAAGTGCAATGAGAAACAGTCTCGATACTGTGATGTGCTGACAAGCAATCCCATCTCAATCTTTCCAATTCACTTAACTTGGTTCAAATTTAAAATTGAATATGAACATACCAAGCAAGTGAATGACTCAGAACTAGAGACATAGCAACCTAGCATATATGAAAAGCACAAGTGATTTCAACATATTCTGCACATGCTAGTTGCATATCTCAATGGTGAACATTTTCAAGTTTTATGTTCATTAAGCAAATTCACCATTCATAAAATAGCTCAGCTCACAACATGTATCAGTGATCAAAAAGAGCATAAGCTACTAGTATCATCATAAAGCATCAGAGCATACACTATACAGAGCACAGTCACATTCTAAAGATTATATACATGAAGCTCTGAATGTAAATATGCAAGATGAAATGCAAAGATGCATGATGAAACCAATTGAAAGAAAAAAAGAGTCAGTCTATAATACACGAACCAAAATGTTTCCCCCATCTAAAAGGGGAAACACACACCAAGCTCACCTCTCAACCTAGCAAAAGTTGATTGGTCTAAAGGCTTGGTGAAAATATCAGCCAACTGATGATGAGTATCGACATGGCGAAGGTCGATATCACCCTTCTCATAGTGGTCTCGAAAGAAATGAAAGTGCACATGAATGTGTTTGGTCTCAGAATGCAACACGGGGTTCTTAGCAACGCTAATAGCACTCGTGCTGTCACAAAGCAAAGGAACGCGGAAAAAGTTCAGACCAAAATCACGCAAAGTGGCCATCATCCAAAGCAACTGGGAACAGCAGCTAGCCGCAACAACATACTCAGCCTCCGTGGTAGACTGGGCGATACTAGACTACTTGCGAGAAGACCACGATACAAGAGAAGAACCAATAAACTGGCAAGTCCCAGAAGTGGACTTGCGATCAAGTCGGCAACCAGCAAAATCGGCATCGGAATAACCGCAAAAGGAAAGGGTGGAGGAAGCAGAATACCAAATCCCAAACTCAGGTGTGAAGCATAAGTACCTCATAATGCGCTTGACCGCCTGATGGTGAGAGGTGCGCGGTGAAGACTGAAATCGCGCGCAAAGACACACCGCGAACTGAATGTCCGGGCGTGTCACCGTCAGGTACAACAGCGACCCAATCATACTCCGGTACTCCTTCTGGTCCACTGCTTCTCCCTCCACATCCGTATCCAGGGCCGTCATTGTCGACATGGATGTTGGAAGAGGCTTGGCCTCTGTAAACACTTGACGACACCTCAGTTGTTTACATGAATAAAATGTTGTCATGTCATCATAAGCATGTCATAGCATCATGTGCTAGCACACCTTGAGATGCATTCACTAAAATGAGTTTAATTCCTAATATGTCAGCATCTTTGGTTATATGCTTGTGATGCAGCTCAAAAACCTAATTTAGAATGTCATTATGAAGTAACTTGTGTTCATTCTCATTTGACTAAAGTCATGTAAAGGCATGAATCCAAGTTCAACAATTCAAAAGAATATAAAATTTATTTAGCCTAAAAATGGGAAAATCATTAAATTCCTATATAAGTTAATTAGCCCTTTCTAGTTAACTCAAAATCTATGCATAATTAGGGGTCGACCCTAAAAGCTTTTTGGTAGATCTTGAGGAGAGGTACAACTTTGGTATTCAAAGTTTTCAAAGTTTCTGTAAAAATTTAAAGTAATTTCGAATTTACTCAAACCCTGGAAATGGTCGCCTTTTGACTTTAAACTTGCATTTCAAAAACTATTTGAAATCTGAGTTTGAGATCTACATCAAAGTTGTAGATAATTTCAAAATGAACATTTCATTCATTGACCATTTTTCAAGTGTCAATGCAAAATCAAAAGTAATTTTGCTTCAACTGCAAAACCCTAGTTCTATCCCCTTTTCAAATTTCCAATTTGAAATTGATTTGAAATGTTTTGATCAAATTGACCTATTTCCAGTTGAAATCAGCCAAAGATTGTTAAAGAAAAGTTGTACACCTTTTCAAGCTCTACATTTTATATTTTGACAAATCTTGAAGTATAGTTCAAATTTCAAAAGTAATTTTGAAATTTCAGTAAGGGGGGAAAGAGCAATGAACAGTGCATGAAGGGGGGAAGCTCCTGGAGCTCGCCACTGAGCTGCTTGATCGCGCTGGGGAGCATGCCCTGCGCCAGCGAGCTGCTTGCTAGCTTCGCACGCGAGTTCAACACGGCGCCGCCCTCTCCTTCATCCCTCTCGCACCGCAGAAATGCCGTATCTTGCTTTTCTCCTCTGCTTGCTCGCCGCCGCCGCCGTCGCTCTGTTCAGCTACGCCGGTCGCGTGAGAGCTCGTCCGCCCCGTTTAACCGCGTCACCGTGTTCGCCTCACCGTTGTGGAGCTGTAGAGCTAGGTCGTAGCCTCGCTCGCCCCCGCAACCGCCCGGCGTAGCCGTCGTCTTCGTCTCCGGTCCCAGACACCTCCATCGATGCCGCCACCGTGGTCAGCAAGCTCGGAGTCCGTTCATCCTCACCCGAGCTTCGTTATCGCTTTCTCGTCTCTTCCTGATGCTCTAACACCAGGTCTTTGATCTTATCTCCCTCTATCTCAGCCGGAACAGGTCGTCGCCGTCGAGCCGCACCGCTGGAACCCGCCGCCGTCGTCGTCCTCACCGTTCGGAGCCGCGTCATCTTCGGAGACCTAGCCCGCTAGAGTCGTGGTGAGCCCCTGGTGCTGATGCGCACGTCCATAGTTTTGGTAGGGCTCTCAATTGGCCTGCGTGCCGTCGCCGTGCCGCCGCGTCCGCCTGTGTCGTCGTCGGAGTAGAGAGAGTGGTCGAGGGAGGGAGTTTGAGGGTTCATCGAAGCCGTGAGGTGAAGGGGAAGGCGCTGAGCCGGTTGGTTTGGCCGGAGAAGGTCCCGTTGCTCCGGCGTGCGCGAGCCGAAGCTCGCCGCCGTCAGCCATGGAGTCGGGGACTTGTCATTGGGAATTCGACAAAAACCGAGGGCCTAGGTGCAAAGTCTATGACTCAGAGGAATAGTGCTCAATAGTGTCAAGGGCTTAGTTGTAGTTTTGTTAAAGCCAGAGGGCTTTTCTGCAAAACCGGCAGTGCAGCGCGGGCAGGCCCGAGTTGGGCCGGCTTGTGTGTGAGTTGGGCCGAGCGGGCCAGTTTCGGCCCAACGGGGTTTTTCTTTATTCAAACGCTTTAATCTATTTTCTGTTATGTGCATACTAATGCTGATTTTGTTATTTTTGTATGAATTAATCTGTTGATCCATAAATCATGAAAAATTTTGTACATGTTCTATAAAATGTGTAGTTTTTATGAAAAATATAATATGTGCATGTTTCTGTATTTTGATCTGTAGTAAAAATTATGCCTTTTAATTCTTGAATACGTATTCAATGATTTTTATAAAATTGAATTTAACTCCAAAAATGCTAAAATTTATTTGGTGCACTGCTTGGATCATAACCAATCTGTGTACCAAGTTTGAACTAATTTGAGCATAGTTTGCTTCACAACTTAATTTCAGGCTAATTAAATTGCTTTCTTTATGCATAAACAATGTTGTGAAACATAAAACCTAAGTTTCTTTTTGATAGATTTGAAGGTTAAGATAAGTGAATTATCTTGATCTGCTGCTTGATGCAGGCAAGTGTCATTCATGTAAACCATGTATGTTTATACAAATTGGCTTTGTTGGTTTGCAACTGTACCGTGATGGAAAGTTGTTACAAGATAAATGTTTATAGCTTAGAAAATTTCCATCTTTACCATGATCATGACATGAGCATCTCATCAAGCATGCACTCTGTTATCATGTAGCTTCCGAAGTGGTCGATTGTCTGGACGAGGTTGGTCCAGGGAATTCGGAGTGTCCTGTTGATCCGGAATATCAGGAGTTTCTGACTTTTTCGATCAACAAAGGCAAGCCCCGGTTCATTTAACCATTTCCTTGGATTTATAATTACACTTACTTTCGATAACCTGATGCATTAAATGTTTATCAAATAAATGCTTTAAACATGTTGATGCATGATCAACCTTGTTATCGATATATCATTCCTTGATATCTGCTTTATGCAACTGTTAGAAATGCTTAGTCTTGCTTTATGAAGCTTTTGATAAATATTTTCAATGCTTATCGTTTTGGAATGACAATGAGAAAGAATGATGGTTAAGACCAGACGGGCACATACATCGAACCTTGTGTTGGTGTAGGGTGACCCGGATGTGTCGAGATAGGGTTAACCGTTGTTGGCCTACTAGATTGAGAAACTGTGAAGTACCGATCATATGCTACGGTAAGCTCTGCCTTGGTGGTTCTTAAATGAGAACGGCTAATCGTGCACTGGGAGTGGAGAGATGGCGGGAGTACTAGCTACCCTCGTGGGTTAATGTCCCGGATTGGAGGTGTACGAGTACTCTCGGGTGGCGCGGACCCGGTCTTGTTTGGAGGATCCGAGGTTGGGGTTGGTATATGCGTGATCTAGGGTCTACATATATCGTATGATCGTGGAAAACTCCCAGATCTGGTTGAATCGGTTCGAATCGTCGTGCTCCTCGGTTAAGGAGACTCAATCTTTCGACCCACACCGTAGAATAAAATGGAACTTGTTTAAGCAAGAATGATAATGATACTTCACTAATGTTCACTTTCAGTTCTTACCAAGTACTTAAATGATTAAGTAAAATTTGGATCTAGAACTACTTTAGTAAGCTTTTATGCAAATGAAAAATACTGTTGAGCCTACCCAAGTCAGCATACCTGTTTCTTCTCTTCTCTTGTCGGGTAAGCCTTGTTGAGTACCGTTGTACTCAGGGTTTGTTAAACCCCTGTTGCAGGTGACATTCACAAGCAGCCTTGCTTTGAGGCTTGTTGCGTGACCGTCGTTGAGGAGGACGTGTCCGGGGAGGAGTAATGCAACTCTTAGGCGGGGTTGTTTGTGTGAAATACAGTTGTATTAATGTTGCTTCCACTACCTAGGGTGAAGTTTGGAACTATGGTTTGTAATAACGACGCGAGTTTGAACAACTGGTTTGTAAAACCTATGGTGTAATATTTCTCCACTTTTATCTCTGATGTATATTATTTGTAAAATGTTGTAATACTGCATGACTCTTGCAATGATCCTAGGAATGTAAGGAAACGTGGATGAGTCGTGTTACCCGATGACACGTGATGGGTCTTTTGCGTTATGGGGCACAAGGTATGACTGCCTGAGGTCTGTAGGACAAGGACAGGTACTCGTGGGCCTTATTAATTCAGGAGGTTTTGTCACAGCCTCACCCATATCGAACTTCTTCAATACGTCCTTGGTGTACTTGCCATGGTGCACGAACGTCCCCTCTCGGGATTGCTTGATTTGCAACCCGAGGAAAAACGTCAACTCGCCCATCATGCTCATCTCAAACTCCCTGCTCATAGTGTCTGCAAACTTGGCAACCAAAGCGTGAGAAGAACCACCGAAAATGATATCATCCACGTAAATCTGGAGCAAGAGAGTGTCATTGCCTTGCTTGAGGAGTCAACTGTCGCGCTACGCTCCCCAGGATGTGGCCCAGGATAAAGACAAGCAGCGCAAATTTCTGAAGGGTCTTTATGATGGGTTGCAGCTCCAGCTGATGTCAAACACCTACCCGAACTATCAGGCCCTGGTCAATAGGGCGATCGTTGTTGACAACAAGAGGAAGGAAATGGAAGCAAAGAAAAGAAGCTTCCAAGGCCAGTCATCGGGGAGCAACACTCGTCCGCGAATCAACCCACAACAAGGTTACCCCCAGAGGAGTCAAGGCAACCAGTGGAACAGGGGACAACACCCCCAGAACAACCAGAACCAACAGCGCCCTCCCTGCCAACAGCAGTCAGGTGGTCAGCGCTACCAGCAGCAGCCAGGAGGACAGAGGTTCCAACAGCAGAGCAGTCAAGCCTCACGCCAGGGAGCACCCAACTCCACTCCCATGAAGAATGCAGCTCAGCAGAACCCCAACGCTTGCTACCGTTGCGGGGAGACAGGACACTATGCTCATCAGTGTCCTAAGAAGCAGAACCCTCAAGTCCCGCGAAATCAAGTGGGGAACCCGAAGCAGAACACCCAACCCACTAACACTGGGCGGGTGAACCATGTATCTGCCGATTCTGCCCTGGATGCACCGGATGTCATGATGGGTACGTTCAGCATCAACTCAATCCCAGCAACCGTACTATTTGATTCTGGTGCTTCGCATTCCTTCATTTCACAGTCGTTTGTTAGAATGCATGGTGTGCCTTTATGTGCAATGAAAGAAACAATCATAGTAAACTCACCAGGGGGTAGTATGCCTGCAAATTTTTGGAGCCCCACCTCTAGTGTCAACCTAAGGGGGGTAGACTTTAAAGTAAAGCCTATAGTGCTAAGAACAGCAGGTATAGATCTCATCTTGGGTATGGATTGGATGAAGCAACATGGTGCTGTCATTCAGTGCCAAGAAAGGTCAGTTGTTATATCTACACCTAAGGGAGACAGAATCTGTGTGCAAGTGGTGATGAAAGAGCAGCCAACTGCCACGGTCAACCAGATGGATGCGAGTGGTGCAGAGCAAGATCGGGTGGTGGACGAGTTCCCTGATGTCTTTCCTGATGATCTGCCAGGTATGCCACCTGATCGCGATGTTGAGTTCATTATTGAATTACTGCCCGGAACTGCACCAATAGCTAAAAGACCTTATAGAATGGGGGTAAATGAATTAGAAGAACTTAAGAAACAGCTTAAGGAGTTGTTAGAGAAAGGGTATATACGTCCTAGTGCTTCTCCTTGGGGAGCACCAGTGATCTTTGTGGATAAGAAAGATGGTAGCCAGAGGATGTGTGTGGACTATAGGTCTTTAAATGAGGTTACCATTAAAAACAAATACCCTCTACCCCGGATAGACGATCTATTTGACCAGCTTAGAGGAGCATGTGTGTTCTCTAAAATAGATCTCAGATCTGGGTATCACCAGTTGAAAATCCGGAACTCAGACATTCCTAAGACCGCCTTCACCACGCGGTATGGACTGTATGAGTATACAGTGATGTCTTTTGGTCTGACCAATGCCCCAGCCTATTTCATGTATCTGATGAATAAAGTGTTCATGGAATACCTAGACAAGTTCGTGGTTGTATTCATAGACGATATTCTAGTGTTCTCTAAAATAGAGGAGGAACACGCGGAACATCTGAGGATGGTTCTGCAGAAGTTAAGGGAGCATCAGCTCTATGCCAAGAGGAGCAAGTGTGAATTTTGGCTGAAAGAAGTCTCTTTCTTAGGGCATGTTGTCTCTAACGGAGGTATATCCGTTGATCCTAGCAAGGTGCAAGATGTGTTGGATTGGAACCCGCCAACTAATGCCAGTGAAATCCGAAGTTTCCTGGGTTTGGCCGGGTATTATAGGAGGTTCATTGAAGGATTCTCCAAGCTCGCAAAGCCTATGACTGCCTTGTTAGAGAAGAACGCTAAGTTTGTGTGGTCTGATAAATGCCAAGCAAACTTCGAAGAGTTAAAGAAGAGATTAACCTCAGCACCAGTCCTAGTTCTGCCAGACTTGAACAAAAGCTTCTCCATCTTTTGTGATGCATCTCGTCTTGGACTTGGATGTGTTCTAATGCAACAAGGAAGAGTAGTGGCCTACGCATCTAGACAGCTGAGGAAGCACGAGGTGAACTATCCAACTCATGATTTGGAGTTAGCAGCGGTTGTCCATGCTCTGAAAATATGGAGACATTATCTAGTTGGGCATAAGTGTGATGTGTTCACGGATCATAAAAGTCTGAAGTACATATTTACTCAGTCAGATTTGAACTTGAGGCAACGCCGTTGGCTAGAATTGATCAAAGACTATGAACTAGAGGTACATTATCACCCAGGAAAGGCCAATGTCGTGGCCGATGCCTTGAGCAGAAAAACTTATGCAAATGGACTGCAAGTGGAATGCATGTCAGCAGAGTTGAGAGCTGAAATGGCATATCTTAACCTATGCTTTGCCAACAATGTGGTGGAAATGTCAGTTGAGCCTGCTTTGGAAAAAGAAATCCGTGAGGGTCAGTTGAAAGATGAGAAATTGAAAGAGATAGCAGAGAACATAGTGCTTGGAAAGGCACCAGGTTTCAGGATGGATGCTAATGGGACTCTGTGGTTTGGAAAAAGGTTATGTGTGCCCGAAGTAAAAGCTATCCGTGATGCCATCCTGCGAGATGCGCATGAATCCGCCTACTCCATACATCCCGGTAGTACCAAAATGTACTTGGATCTGAAGGAAAAGTACTGGTGGTATGGATTGAAGCGAGATGTAGCGGAATATGTGGCCCTATGTGACATCTGTCAGAAGGTCAAAGCTGAACATCAAAGACCAGCAGGATTGTTACAACCTATGCAGATACCCGAGTGGAAATGGGAAGAAGTGGGAATGGACTTTATCACTGGATTACCCCGTACACAGAAAGGCTATGACTCCATATGGGTAATAGTGGACCGCCTCACTAAGGTCGCTCACTTCCTACCAGTTAAAACTACTTATAGTGGAGCAAGGTTAGCAGAACTGTACATGGAGAGGATTGTGTCTCTCCATGGTGTTCCAAAGAAAATAGTGTCAGACAGAGGGACACAGTTCACATCTCATTTCTGGCATCAGGTACACCAATCTTTGGGAACCAAGCTGACGTTCAGTTCTGCATATCACCCACAAACAGATGGGCAGACTGAAAGGATAAACCAAATCTTGGAGGACATGTTGAGAGCATGTGCCCTTCAGCATGGGGCTAGTTGGGATAAAAGCCTGCCATACGCTGAATTCTCGTACAACAACAGTCACCAGAAGAGTCTGAAAATGGCCCCTTTCGAAGCTTTGTATGGACGGAAGTGTAGAACTCCCTTGTTCTGGAATCAGACAGGGGAAACTCAAGTGTTCGGACCGGATGTTCTTAGAAATGCTGAAGAACAAGTAAGGATGATCCGAGATAACTTGAGGATAGCTCAGTCCCGACAAAAGAGTTATGCAGATACTCGCAGGAGGGACTTAGTTTTCAAAGTGGGAGACTATGTGTATTTGAAAGTGTCACCCATGAGAAGCGTAAGGAGGTTTAGCATGAAAGGAAAGTTGGCACCCAGATACATAGGTCCTTTCCGGATCTTGGCCAGACGTGGAGAAGTGGCCTATCAGCTCGAGTTACCTGAGAGGCTGTCAGGTGTTCATGATGTGTTCCATGTTTCTCAGCTAAAGAAATGCCTGAGAGTGCCTGAAGAACAAGTTCCCCTGGAAGAGATCAAGATAGGAGAAGATCTCACGTATGAAGAGTACCCTGTCAAGATCTTGGAAACAGCAGAAAGAGTTACCAGGAGTCGAGTTATCAAGATGTGCAAAGTTCAGTGGAACCGGTATACAGAAGAAGAGGCTACCTGGGAAAGAGAAGAAGATCTTCGGAAATCTTATCCCCAGTTGTTTGAGTAAGCTCCAGTCGAATCTCGAGGACTAGATTCATCTTAAGGGGGGTAGAGTTGTAACACCCTAAAAATTTCTCCAAAACAAAATAGGTGAAAATGATTTAATTATGTATTTGTGAGCATTTAACCTAGGGTTAAATAAATTTTTGTTGAATTAAAATAATGGTGGCAACATGTTTATGCATTCATGCTGATGCATTGGATTTATTGGAGTGACTGGTTTTTGTTAAAACTTGGTTTGGATTCAAACTCCTTTTGGAAATGTTTTGAAATGCTTTGAAATAAATGAAAAAGGAATTCATTTTACTCTCTCTCTCCTTTCCTGGCTTCCGGCCCGAATGGCTTGAGGCCCAGCCCGCCGGCGCCCTTCCCCTCCTTCTCTCCCCGCCGCTGGGGCCTCTTTCCTCCCCCTTCTCCTTTCCCGCCGTGGGCCGGCGCCCTCCGGATCCCCTCTCCCGCTCGGCCCACAGGCCGGCCCGCGCAGCAGCCGCCGGCCGCCCGCGCTCTCCCTTCCTCTCTCTCTGACTTCCCGTCCCCACCTGTCGGCGTTTTCCTCTTCCCCTTCGCACGCGCCGTCCGTGCTCGAGCGAGCAACTGCTTCGCCCGCTTCTCGCGCGCGTCGTGGGCAAGCCCGCTCCCACGACCTCGCCCTCGCCCTCGTGCTTTTAGCAGATGCGCCCGCACCCCGCTCCTTCTTTCCCCCTCTCCCACTCCCGCAGCGCCGTGCAGAGCACCATCCAGAGCCCCTCCGCGCCATTGCCGCCGCCGCCGTGCTCGCGCCGTCGTCTCGCTGCTCCGCCGGCCGATTCGACGCCGCGGGAGCTCCGTGCCACAGACGAGGTGCCCCCTAACCCCTTCCCTCGCTTCCTTGAACTCGGAGTCGCTCTAACCGCCGTACTCCGTGAGCAGGTACCTCGCCGGTCGCCGGTCTCCGCCGTTCGTCGCGGTTCGCCGTCGTCCGAGCCTCCCCGTCCCTTGCTTCAACGCGGTGAGCACCCCTTGCGATCCTCTATCTCCCTGATTCCTTGGTTTGACTCAGGGTGCCCTCAGAGCCCGTGGCCGCGACCTCCGTTCCGTCGTCCATGGCGGGTGCGCGCACGCCGTCGCGAAGCGACGCGACGTCGCGGCCTCGGTCGCGCCCGGCGTGCCGTCGGCCCGCCCCGCAGGCGCAAACCCCCCGAGCCTAATCTAAGCCGTCTGTCTCCGATCCGACGGCCCTGGCCGGCCGGTACCCCTTCGCCGGTCGTTTTGCTTAAGAGCCCCTGAAGAAACCATGAATCAACCCGCACTCCGACCGGCACTATTCCCTGAGTCTTGAGAATCTTTCTTTAAGCCCCCTGTGTTTCTTCTTAATCGAGGCGCAGTCCAGCTCAGAGAAAATCTGTTTCCTTTTTATTTTAAATGCCGAAAATAGTTTCAGTCTATTTACAGAAATGCCACTACCTTGTTTTGCTTATAAAATTCACGTTTTAACTCCGATTTGACCCGTTCAAATTGCGTTAGCTTCGTAATTTAGTGCTCTACCCGTTTATACCCCTGTTAGCCTGTTTTGGGCAGTTTAGCTTAAGGGTCCATGTTAATCTTGTTTAGGGCTTTAGAAATATCGTTTCGATCGTAACTTTCACGTCGTAACTCCGTTTTCGATGAACCAAAACTTGTTGTGATCGTAGAGATGCGTACTTCAGTTTTATCAAAGTTTTATTTCTGTTTATTACTGTTTGGTGTACTGTTCTAATAATAGCCTTGTTTGCATCGTGTATGTTTGCACCTGGAACGCGTGGTGATGTTTTGTGGTCGAGTAGACGGTGAGTCGGTGTGGTGCGATCAGGACCCCTCGTTCAGTGACCAGCAGGAAGATCAGTTCTACGACAACCAAGGCAAGTTAGCATGGGATCTCCTTGTTTCCTATACACTTTACTTTAATCACTCATTTATGCATGTGTCCAATTGAGCAACCTTAGAAAACCCACTTAGCTTTGTGATCTGTGATGTTCTTGTTCCCGTGGGATATATGCATATGGGTAGCTTTGCTAGTGCTAACTGACTTATAATCGATCCAGTCCAATGATGTATATGTTCTCATGATGATACGTATTAAACGGTTAATAAAACTTGCTGTTAGCAAAAGCTGGGATTGACAGTGCTACCATGAGTGCTATATGGCTCTGGTTTTAGCTCAGTACACTGGACCTTTTCTAACTTGTTAGCGGTACCCCGGAGGGGCGCAAGAGGGGCTTGCCTCTACGGATGTAGGGCTGCTCCTGTTCCTATGAGTATAGCTGCGATGGCCTTGTGCCATAGGAAAGGGGGGTTTGCTATGTCTGATTGCCAAGGAAACCTCGCGGCCCTAACCTGTTAGACGAACCAGCGAAAGGCTTCATAGTGTGCCCTGCCGATCTACCTCGGAAGTGGATCAAGAGGTTGGCCGCCTCGGGCACAAGGGTAACACGGCTTATGGGTAAAGATGCGCAACCTCTGCAGAGTGTAAAACTGTTATAACAGCCGTGCTCACGGTCACGAGCGGCCCGGAAAACTAGCAGAACTTTGATACTAGAATAATTGTTACTTTATGTTGTTGGTACATTATGATGTCATATCTTACCTTTGTTGGACGAATGGATCATGGGTTAAGGGTTAAGCACAATACTCGTTTACTCTAATGTTAAAACTTTGCCAACATAAAAGCTAACTGCAGTCAGACAGTGTCAGCCTTTTGAGCCTCATGAACCCTATGTTAGCTGCTAAGTACAAGGAGTACTTACGCTTGTTGTTTATCTTTCTTTTTGGATAAAAATCCCGCATGGGTAACAGATGAAGGTGCAGTTGGCGCTTTTCCTGAAGACTTCTAGGCTAGCTGCTCCCCCAGTCGACGTTTCCCTGTGGCTTAGTTTGTGTATCAGTTCAGTGAACTGTGTTTCAGTATGATGTAAGACTTTGTTTTAAATACTATCGTGATGTAATAAACAATGTGATGATGCCACTCTTATAATTTGTCTACTTATGTGTGTGATTGTTTCCTGGGCACACATGAGTATTTCGCCACAATTTTATTCCTTAAAATTGGGGTGTGACAAAAAAGTCTGCACCTCAGAGGTACAATCAATAACAACTTTCCAAACGTCTGGCATACCTTGGGAGGTCTAAACCAAGGGAAGGTCTGGTTCGTCGGACCTAAATATCCGAACCTTCGCCAAAAGGTAAAATCGATAGTTATCCTCATAATTACTTTTTTTTACATATTTCTCATATTTAATTCTTAGTCTTTTATTGCATCATCATATTTAATTCACAAACATTTTAATTTCTGCATTGCATTAGAAAAGAAAATAAAAATATTGCATTTGTTACATTACATCATAAACCATGAAGCCCCATGTGAATAGTTCTATGGTGTGTAAAAACCCACAGGAATGTTCACCGTGGTGGCATAAAAAAATAATAATAAAAATAAATATTCATACATTCATCCTGTTGCATTTTTCCCTTGTATCATAAAAATATAAAAATATTGAGAAAGAAATCTAACGGAAATTCTAGACAACTAAGGCTTGAGTGTCGATCCACTAATGCTTAATCTGTTCCACAAGTTTTGTTGTCTATTTGAGTTTCGTAGGATTTGAAAGGCCAAGAAAAGCTGATGAGCAAGTGAATGCTCCATCCACTGTTGGAGCACTGTCTCAACAAACATCAACATCAATAAAAGCTCTAATAGAGGAAGGACATATCCACTGTCAGTCAGCGACATTACAAGATCGAACAACTACGTCAACATTCAGCTTGGGGGAAGGCACCCCCTGTATCCACGTAAGTATCTTTATTCTCTTAAGTTTTTCATTCTATAAATAAATTTAAAACACCAAAAATATGTGAGAACATGAAGACTCGCCCTTAAAAAGAAAAAAGAACAAAAATATGTGGGCACATGAAGGCTCACCATTAATTAAAAAAGAGACAAAAATATATGGGCACATGAAGGCTCAACGCTATTAAGGGAACCAGCTCGGGGGAGACGCACCCCTATTATCTTCACGATTCAGGTATGTCTTTATTATTACTACTATTATTTCTAGCTTTTATTTTATATCTTAAAGTGTGTTAGATTAAATAAATAAAATAGTGTGTCTAGTTTGTTTTAAGAAGTTGATGATCACAGAAGAACCCTCTCTCTCTAATTTTTTGTATGGAAATGATGAATAGTTGCTCTATCTAATTTCTTTCAAGTACCGAGCCTTCAAAGCATGAGTTCTCCTAATTAATAATGATGCCTTAAAATAAAATTAAATGCATGGTTGACAAATACTTAATCTAAGGTCTAGGTAATTGGGATATGACATGTGATGATCTGAGCTGCTATTATCTTGTTCTAAACAACACTAAAGTTTCAGAGATTTCTAAATATAAACATGACTAATAATTGCATTGAGTTAAATTAAGCTTTGTTGACCCTATGAGTATCATACCATTGAATTGAGATCACTTACACATTTCATCCATCTTCCGCATAAATGCTCATAATTATCTGTTGCTACCCTCTCAGAAATTTGTTGGAAGCATATGGCTATTAAAAAAAAGAAAAAGAGAGAGAAAAGAAAAAAGAGATCCGAGGAAATAAAAAGGGACGAGTGTCCGAAACCTCAAAAAGATAGATCCCGAGGAATTAAAAAGGGACAAGTGCCCGGAACCTCGAAAGAAAAAAAGAAAAAAAAATGTCAGAGAAAAAAAAATGGGCACATGCCCGACAGTAGAATTCGCCTGATAGCCATGTGTCTCTGTAAACAGAAAAGAGTAAGTATATTCAAAAGAGCATCCGACTCCATTTTTCCATACACATGCACTTCTTGATTCAATGGTTGGTTGACTTCCTCTTTGGATCCATTGTTTAATTTGACAACACATGTATTAAAGCTTTTGAAAATTAATTAAAACTCCGGGATAAAGGTGAAGTGAAAGAACTAGAGACATAGTGCTTGATTTTATCGTTCAATCTCTCAATTACTCAAGATCTAAGGTAAAAGTAATAAGCCCCATGAAGAATAACATGATATGTTTCGGAGAACTTTTGTTTAACAGCAGGTATACTTGTTAGAAGTGAAGATATAGTAGCAACTCCTGATCCTTTGTTAATTCTTGGTTTTGCTAAGGGACTAGCAAAAGGTAAGCTTGGGGGGAATTGTTGACACTGGTTATCTATTAAAATTAAAGGATAAATAAATGAGAAAAGGGCATGAATTCAGTCACCAACAAAGGTTTAGGGTTTTAATTGACAATATTCCACGAGTTTTGGTGAATTGTGATTCTGCAGGGACTAAACTAAGAAACCAGCACTAATTGCTTCCCCTAGAAGGAAACCGACGCGAGATAACGCAACCGGCACGTCAGGAATATTCCAGAAGACTCCAGAGGACACCAGAAGTCACCACGAGGTCGGGCACCGCGGGACCCTGCCAGGTGGGACCGACCAGTCCCACCATGAGACCGGCCGGTCTTCCCCCGGGCCCGCTGGCTTCCGTCTTCTGCAGGCTTCCTCCACCGACCTCTACGATGCATCTTAGCCGTACCTTAAGTCGGTTTGATCTAACGGCCGCGGTTGATCCCTCAGGGCTATATAAGCAACCCCAGACCCCCCTCTCCAGGCATCTCCATCTTCATTATTCATCTCCACATCAGAAACTAGGGTTTCAATTAGAAGTAGAGATCCCTCTAGATGAATCTCATCTAGTACATCTAGAATTAGATCTAGTTCATCTAGTTGTAATCAAGAGCCAGCTATCAAGTAGAAGACTAGTTACCCCTCTAGTAGGATTAGAACCTAGTCTTATATTAGAACTAGAAGAGAGAGAGAGGAAGAGATCAAGGAGGAGCTCCGGCCAGTCGGATCAACTTCTTCATCTTGTACCTGTGGATTCAAGTTCATCATCAACTTGCTTCAGCAATGGTTTCGGTAATCAACGTCTATATTTAAGTTTGAGCCATCGTTCTTATTATTCTTAAGGTTTATGACTCTCTTTGAGTACCCTAATTCTAAGTTGCTCTAGAGTTAGAGTAGTTGGATAGTGTAAGCGTGGTGCTTGGACTTGATAGCTCATCATAAATGCCTCCTATAACGCCGGTAGTAGTGGTTGTTCGCAAGGGTGACTCTTATAGCCTTGTTGATTCTTCTATAGTCCACTTACCCGTGTGTAGGCTCGATAGGATTATACATTTGCATAAAAGACTCATATTCTGTTTGTGACCTTTTATGGCAACTTCCCCACTAAGAATAATATAAACATATCACTCTTAAGTTGGATTTAGATAACCCTAGTGATCCCCTCTATGCTTTTAGATTCTCTATCCTTGTTAGCTACATAGGGGTTAGACTTTAAGACTTAACACTATCCGTTCCGTTGGGTTCGATATTAAAACTGGGTTACTCCGGTGAAGTGCTACATCGGTAGATCTTATCTGTGCGCTTGCGGATAAAGTAGAGTGTGCGTTAATTTATACCAACAAGCATTTCTAGTGCCGTTGCCGGGGATAGAGTTTATCTCTACTCTTCGTAGCGACGTTAGTAAGTGTCAACAGTACTGTCACCGCGAGGGTCACCTAGCTGAGTTTTGCTTTTGGAGGAAGAGAGAGGCTAGGAAGGAGTTGGAACTGAACATCTAGGCCAGGCACCACCCTCACCATGGTGTGCAGGGTCAGGGAGTTCAGAGGCAGGGCGCTAGGTCTGGAGGTGCACCCCCTCAGGTAGCTAGGCCCCAGGCAGCTAGACCACGGGGTGGTGATCGTGCCCGTCGCGGTTCCGGTCGTTCTCAATATGATCGCGAGCCGGGTGTAAGAGGCTTTGCTGCTCCGTCCCATAGCGGACCACCTTTCTAGCATGGTGGTGATCGCTTTGCTCAAATGGGACGTAGAGGTGAGTTTGGAGGATTTCCGTTCCATAGCGGACCACTTTTTCAGTTTGGTGGTGATCGCTATCCACCCATGGGAAGAGGACAGTTTGGTGTTCCTTCTAACACTTTTTCTGGGCCTATGACACAACACTGCTGTTGGTATAAATTAATGCACACTCTACTTTATCCGCAAGCGCACAGATAAAATCTATCGATGTAGCACTTCACCGGAGTAACCCAGTTTTAATATCGAACCCAAATGAACGGATAGTGTTAAGCCTTAAAGTCTAACCCCTAAGTAGCTAACAAGGATGGAGAATCTACAAGTATAGAGGGGATAACTAAGGTTGTCTAAATCCAATTCAAGAGTGATATGTTTATATTATTCTTAGTGGGGAAGTTGCCATAAATGGTCACAAACAGAGTATGAGTCTTTTATGCAAATGTATAATCCTACCGAGTCTACACAAGGGTAAGTGGACTATAGAAGAATCAACAAGGCTATAAGAGTCACCCTTGCGAACAACCACTACTACCGGCGTTATAGGAGGCATTTATGAGCTATCAAGTCTAAGCACCACGCTTACACTATCCAACTACTCTAACTCTAGAATGACTAGAATTAAAGTACTCAAAAGAGAGTCACAAACCTTAAGAATAACAAGAACAATGGCTCAAACATAAATATAGACGTTGATTACCGAAACAATCGCTGAAGCAAGTTGAAGATGAACTTGAATCTGCAGGTACAAGATGAAGAAGTTGATCCGACAGGCCGGAGCTCCTTCTTGATCTCTTCCTCTCTCTCTCTCTTATAGTTCTAGTATAAGACTAGGTTCTAAACCTAAACTAGAGGGGTAACTAGTCTTCTACTTGAAAGCTGGCTCTTGAAGTTTTCTTCTAGGGTTTCTGAATGAGGCGTAGACTTTTTCTGAAGAGAGACTTGATCTTCCCTAGGGCCTAGCGGACTGTTTATATAGCCCTGAGGGATCAACCGCGGCCGTTAGATCAAACCAACTTCACGTAGGGCTGAGATGAGTCCTCGGGGTCGGTGGAGGAAGCTTCCAGAAGACGGAGTCCAGCAGGCCCAGGGGGAGACCGACCGGTCCTAGGATGGGACCGGTCGGTCCCACCTGGCCGCCTCTCGAGGTGTCCCGCCTCATGGTGTCCTCTAGGTCCTTCTGGAATATTCGTGACGTGCTGGTTGCAATATCTCGCGTTGGTTTCCTTGTAGGGGAAGCAATCAGTACTGGTTTTCCTGTTTAGTCCCTGCAGAATCACAATCCACCAAAACTTGTGGAATATTGTCAATTAAAACCCTAAACCTTTATTGGTGACTGAATTTATGCCCTTTTCATATTTATTTATCCTTTAATTTTGATAGGTAACCAGTGTCAACAATTCCCCCAAGCTTACCTTTTGCTAGTCCCTTAGTAAAACCAAAAATTTATAATGGATCAGAAGTTGCTATAATATCTTCACTTCCAACAAGTATACCTGCTGTTAAGCAAAAATTCTCCAAAAAATATATATGTTATTCTTCATGGGGCTTATTACTTTTACCTTAGATCTTGAGTAATTGAAAGATTGAACGATCAAATCAAGCACTATGTCTCTAGTTCCTTCACTTCACTTTTATCCTGGAGTTTTAATTGATTTTCAAAATCTTTAATACATGTGTTGTCAAATTAAACAATGGATCCAAAGAGAAAGTCAACCAACCATTGAATCAAGACGTGCATGTTTATGGGAAATTGAGTCAGATGCTCTTTTGAATATATTCACTCTCTTCTGTTTATCAGAGATATTTGGCTATCAGGCTAATTCTACTGTCGGGCACGTGCCCATTTTTCTGATATATTTTTTACGAGGTTCCCGACACTTGTCCCTTTTTATTTCCTCGGGATCTATCTTTTTGAGGTTTCAGACACTTGTCCCTTTTTATTTCCTCAGATCTCTCTTTTTTTTCTTTTCTCTTTTTTTTAAATAATAGCCACATGCTTCCAACAAACTTCTGAGAGGGTAGCAACAGATAATTATGAGCATTTATGTGGAAGATGGATGAAATGTGTAAGTGATCTTGATTCAATGGTATGATAAACTACTCACAGGGTCACAAACTTAATTTAACTCAATGCAATTATTAGTCATGTTTACATTTAGAAATCTCCGGAACTTTAGTGTTGTTTAGAACAAGATAATAGCAGCTCAGATCATCAATGTCATATCCCAATTACCTAGACCTTAGATTAAGTATTTGCCATCCATGTATTTAATTTTATTTTAAGGCATCATTATTAATGATGAGAACTCATGCTTTGAAGACTAGGAACTTGGAAGAAATTAGATCGAGCAACTATTCATCATTTCCATGCAAAAGATTAGAGAGAGAGGGTTCTCTTTTAGTGATCAACTTCTTAAAACACGCTATTTTATTTATTTAATCTAACACACTTTAAGATATAAATATAAAAGCTAATAATAATAATGGCGGTAGTAATAATAATAAAGACATACCTGAATCGCGAAGATAACGGGGTGCGTCTCCCCCCAAGCTGGTTCCCTTAATAGCATTGAGCCTTCATGTGCACATGTATTTTTTTATCTTTTTTTAATTAATGGTGAGCCTTCATGTGCTCACATTTTTTTTGAATTTGTTTATAGAATGAAAAACTTAAGAGGATAAAGATACTTACGTGGATACATGAGGTTGCAGTCCCCCAAGCTGAATGTTGACATAATCGTTCGATCTTGCAATGTAGCAGACTGGCAGGGGATATGTCCTTCCTCTATTAGAGCTTTGTTTGATGTTGATGTTTGTTGAGACAGTGCTCCAAAAGTGGATGGCGCATTCACTTGCTCGTCAGCTTTTCTTGGCCATTCAAATCCTGTGAAACTCAAATAGATAACAAAACTTGTGGAACAAATTAAGCATTAGTGGTTGGCCACTTAAGCCTTGGTTGTCTAGAATTTCAGTAAGATCTCTTTCTCAATATTTTTATATTTTTATGATGCAAGAGAAAATGCAACATGATGAATGCATGCATATTTATTTTTATTATTATTTATTTTTATGCCACCACGGTGAACATTTCTGCGGGTTTTTACACGCCATAGAATTATTCACATGGGGCTTTATGATGCAGTGAAATATTTTTATTTTGTTTTCTATTATAATGCAGAAATTAAAATGTGTTGTGAATTAAATATGATGATGCAAGAAATGGTTATGGATTAAATATGAGAAATATGCAACAAAGTTAATATAAAGATAACTACCGATTTTGACCTTTTGGTGAAGGTTCGGATATTTAGGTCTGACGAACCGGACCTTCCCTTGGTTCAGACCTCCCATGGTATGTCAGACGTTTGGAAAGTTGTTATTGATTGTACCTCTTAGGTGGACATTTTCTCACATACTTTCTTGGTCTGAGTCTTCACTTCCTGTGGTTCACTGTCTTGATGTTTCTCTCCTTTCTTTTCTGGGACAATGTCGATAGCTTCTTCTTCATGATTGGCCTCTCTATTCTTGATAGTTTGTCTTCTTTGGCTTTGAGAGCGGCGTCTTTCACTTCTATTCTTCTTAGGTGCTTCATCGGGCATGTAGCTGATGAAGTTGCATCGTGCCTTTTCTCTAGGAAAGTGAAAAATGGATTTCCTCTTGTAGATGATTGTACTTGTAGCATAGAGGAATGGTCTTCCTAGGATGAGGTGGACATCATCGTCTTCTCATGTCGAGGATCAAGAAGTCTGTGGCGACTTCATGACCTCTAATTCTGACTACGACGTCTTCCATCATTCCTTCTTGTTTATGCCTCTTGATATGGTGTCACTCATGTCATTTGTTCGTCCAGCAGTTTGAAGTGAAGCGTTAATTGTGGATGCTGGCAGCATCTTGCTTAGTGTGCATGTTCTTGTAGATCTAGGACCTTCACTCTGTAGAATTTGGGAGTGACTTCTCTGTGTTTTCCTTAAGAGTGTGTCCTGCTCATAAAGACAAGGTATAGATCAACTGCATGGGCTCTATTGGTGGAAAAAACACCAACAGAACCAAAAGTTTTGTTGATTCCCCTCTAACCTTAGGCACATTGCACAAGACAAACTTGTTGTTTATGTGTCCTATTCAATCTTACCATGAGTAATAGGATCAGAGGATGAGCATGAAAGTAGCATCTTAAAATATTTAACAGATCAAATTACTTAACCCAAGGACGGATAATCTATGCATAAAGTGTTGACCTTTTCATGATTGAGATATATCATCTTCCAAAGGTTAGATGCCAAACATTTTAGCTTATTTAGTTAAGACAGTGAGATTCAAGAAAGCTAAGAACAAAGATTAAAGGACTGAACATGTTGAGTTGATTAGGTTGGATCAAGTGAGGTGCAACTTAAACATGTTTTGTTCTTTATTTATGTTCATACTAGAATCAAGAAGAAGCTTTTAAAGTGATGGTCACTTACCTTGAAATGTTACTTTGTCATTGGAAAGTGATTGTGCTGAACTACCTTGTGGAAGCTTCTCTTGTCTAGCTGGTTGTTGTTTATGAATGGCTTGTCTTCTCTTGTTTGTCTCACAATATCCTTGAGAGGAGGAAGATCACAGTTGAATCAACCTTAGAGGTATCGACCTTCCTTCTCTTGTGTCGACTTATCAGTGAAGGTGCATTGTTCCTCGAGTATGCTGACTAGGATCCTCTCTCTTTCTTGTATTAATTTTGTACTATGAGGATGTAGGGACAGTTCCGCATTCTTCCCTTGTCAACCTTTCTTGTTTTCCCTTTAATTATTGGGTTGACAGGAGACTTGAAATTAGAGCTGCTACTCGAGTGCCTCTATGATAGTCTTTGTCTTCTAATGTCACAACAGAGACTTGTTCTCTCAATAGTGTCTAGATGATGGAGATCTTATCGGCTGTTCTTCTTGATTTGCTGGCTCAGGTATTGTCTCTCCATCTTCTAACTCATGTGGTGTAGTGGCTTCATCCTTCAGGATGCCCTCCTCAATTCTTGGCAGTTGGTTCTCCCTTCGTCGTCTTTTCTTGGTTCTCTTTGGCTGCTCATATGTGATATAGATGTTGAAGATGCAGCGAAAGATCCAAAAGTTGACTTCTCCAGATCCGGCAAAGATGATAACATTGAATGTGTTCAAGAACGATCTTCGAAGAATGAGTGGTGGATCATACTCCTCTTCTTGACTGGGGCAGCATCTAGTGGTTTGTAAGAGATCAATATGTCTTGAAGCTCGGTTTCTCCTTCCTCCCTTTGATTGTGAAACACATCTAGACAACGGAATTCTCTCCCAGGCTGGCTTGTGATGCAGATGGATTCCCAAACAACATGTTCATGTGTTGGATTTGTAGATCTTGCTATTGTTGTAGTGGTACCATCTTGTCTCCCAAGCTAGCTCTTGATTAGAAAAGAGGATAACTTCCCACTTCTTGTCTTGATGTCTTCGACAATGATGGTTGCAGGCATAGGTTGTCTCATACGAGGTAAGTTGCATCCTGTTTGTCATCAGTGCCCAAGGAAGACTCAAAGCTAAGCTATTGCCAACACCATTCATGATCTGAGAGTAGGTTTGTGTGTCTATGGTTTGAGTTTTGGATCTTCAATGTTCAGACCAAACCATGGATGAACAAAATCTCTCTCCTGCGTAATGTTAGTGGACATATACCCGAAGGATTGCAAGAATTTGAAGCATGGGTTATTATCTACAACTTATGTATTTTGCATCTATGCTAATAAAAAGATGTTTTTAGGATTACTTTAGCATAGACTAGTATTTCATGTGTTGGTTGCACTTTAACAAGGCAAAAGATAACTTGCAGTAGAAGACAAAATAAATAAAATTTGATAGTCATAGTTCTTTCATCCATGACGAATGAGCTGAGTCTTCATTGTGCGAAAGTTGTTGAAGTTCATTGTACACCTTGCTTCATCTCCAGTGTGAATTCATCTTCAGACTTTCCCAAATTGATATTGAAAGTTTTCCTGCAGGGGTTAGTCCACCAAAATATCCAATATCTACTATAGCATACTATCAGTTTAGAAATCAACCTAGACACCACGTCTAATTTGATCTAGGAAGGCATTTTAACCTAAGCACCATACTTAATTTAAAAGCCTTTAGAGGTAAAATCAGCACACCTTTTTTCTCAAGAATCAGACCAGACACCATGTCTTACTTTAATTCATGAAAACTGTTAAACTAAGCTCCATGCCTAATTTAAAAGGTGTATGATAATACTTCAAAACCAAAGAATATACTATAGCAAATAAAGATAACATGAAAGCATTGTAGAGATTTATTCAGATGGTGATGAAAGAGTATGATTAGTATATGAGCATATCCTACCAAGCTTGGATTTTGCACAAATCAAGATTGGATAAATGTAGTTCAATGTTGCATGATGATTGGTGGGACATACCTTGTGTTTGTTGTTCCTTCGTTCTTTTCTGCTCCAGATCTGGAAAGGTTAGTGACAAGAATACCCGAAGGAATATTTTCATAATTATATTTCTATGCTCATTACAAGGACAGTGCAGCAGAAAGGTAGGCATAGCTCATAACCAAGTATTATGATGGGGTATAAGGATTCTACTGATTATAGCTTCCTCATGGGGTAGTGACAGATAATAGTGGAATTCAAAAACAACACTCATAGGAATGAAAACAAAAATAATGAAAAGACTAGGACAAAAGGAAAAGATAAAAGTATGATTACAAGGTTAAACTAAGACTTAAGATGATCTACCGTTCCCCGGCAACGACGCCAGAAATGCTTGTTGGTATAAATTAATGCACACTCTACTTTATCCGCAAGCGCACAGATAAAATCTATCGATGTAGCACTTCACCGGAGTAACCCCATTTTAATATCGAACCCAAAGGAACGGATAGTGTTAAGCCTTAAAGTCTAACCCCTAAGTAGCTAACAAGGACGGAGAATCTAGAAGTATAGAGGGGATCACTAAGGTTGTCTAAATCCATTTCAAGAGTGATATGTTTATATTATTCTTAGTGGGGAAGTTGCCATAAAAGGTCACAAACAGAGTATGAGTCTTTTATGCAAATATATAATCCTACCGAGCCTACACACGGGTAAGTGGACTATAGAAGAATCAACAAGGCTATAAGAGTCACTCTTGCGAACAACCACTACTACGGGCATTATAGGAGGCATTTATGAGCTATCAAGTCTAAGCACCACGCTTACACTATCCAACTACTCTAACTCTAGAATGACTAGAATTAAAGTACTCAAAAAAGAGTCACAAACCTTAAGAATAACAAAAACAATGGCTCAAACTTAAATATAAACGTTGATTACCGAAACAATCGCTGAAGCAAGTTCAAGATGAACTTGAATCTGCAGGTACAAGATGAAGAAGTTGATCCGACAGGCCGGAGCTCCTTCTTGATCTCTTCCTCTCTCTCTCTTATAGTTCTAGTATAAGACTAGGTTCTAAACCTAAACTAGAGGGGTAACTAGTCTTCTACTTGAAAGCTGGCTCTTGAAGTCTTCTTCTAGGGTTTCTAAATGAGGCGTAGACTTTTCTGAAGAGAGACTTGATCTTCCCTGGGGCTTGGGGGCCTGTTTATATAGCCCTGAAAGGACCTTGATGTCGCCTAGAGGGGGGTGAATAGGCCACAAGCACGGGAGCTCGCCAGGCGACGCCTAGCCGTCTAGGAGGCTTCACCTCCAAGAGTAAAAGATGCACAACGAAGATCGACGAAGCCCGACAAGTGCTCAAGGTTTGGAAGGCTCTAATATGCTCTCTAGCTCTTAATCACACAGCCCCAACACTTAGTCATGCACTAAGCATGTCACTCTCACAAGAGAGGGTTGGGGAGAGCTCTCAAATGGCTTTGGATGTGTTAGACGTGTTTTGGGCACCAACAGCCAGCTCTGGAGGCGTGGGGTGGGTATATATACCCCCCACACCCAAAACTAGCCGTTGGATGTCAGAAACTAGCCGTTACTGGCTGTACAGGCCCGGCACTGCCGCACATAGCCCGGCACTGCCGGGGAGCGGCACTGCCGCTCGACAGAGCGGCACTGCCGCAGCTCCCTGAGACAGCACAGGTGACCTCACGAAAAACGCCATAACTTTTTACTCCGAACTCCGATTTCAGTGATCTTGGACTTTCTGGAAAGCTTGTTTCGAGGGCCATCCAACCCTACAGAGAACAAGCCCAAGATCAACAAGTGCAGGTGCAGTGCTAAGTGTTTTATCTCATGTTAGCACTTGGGTTCGGTTAGTTTGAGCACTTGAGACTTGTCTATGATTCGTATTGCATCCCCCTTGATAGTATGGCATAACTACACTCAAGACAAAGAAAATATAACCATTTTAACCACTTGAGTCTTCAATGTCTTCATATGCCATTTCTTCTTGATATCACTTCGAAAGGGGTTGCAATCATCTTTGTCTCCTTTCTTTGAGCAAACACACCTTGAGCATGTGACTTGAACCATTTCCACACATATGAGTTCAATCCATGGCTTCAAGTCACTTCCACTAATGATTTGATCCTCAACACAATATGAATCCTCATAGCTTGATTAGTACCTCGACTCAATGCAAGTACTCTCTTCTTCACCCTAGCCATAGTACTTCGGTCTCTTGACCTTCACCGTCGCTTAGTACCTCGAAGCCCTTTCCTTGCTATCTTCACCTTATCAAGCCACACTCAAGTCACATCATATTGAGCATCCATTGAAAACCATTTCTTCAATATTGTGATCCTTGCTTGAACATCTTGTAGATATGCATGTTGAGATCAATCAAGCTTTAGTTTGACTCACATAGAGACATATATGGATCATGATTAATATGGTCAAGCCAATTCACGATTCCTAATATCCTCTCCTTTTGGCTTGACACTCAACACTCACTTCAATCTCCATCTTCATACTTCTAGCTTGATCAAATCAATGCAAAGTGATTCTCCAAACTTTTATCCATACAAGCAAACCAAATTAAACTCCCCCTCAATTTGTGCATACAAGAGTACACAAAGCACACTTATGCACATCAACAATATGAGGTCAAAGGAGAAGTCTACACTATGTTCCAACTCATTTCAAACTCCTTCAAGCTGCTTGCAATCCAACTTTTCAGATTCTGTCTTCCTTGGTGAAAAATTCATATCTCTCAGGCCATTAAGCCAATATGCATGAAATTTGGTACAGAGCTGCATCTATGAGTCCTTTAACTTCTGTAAAAATTTCAGCTCATTTGAACTCCATTTAGTCAGTCAAATCAATTTTTCACCAAAATTGCTCAAGTCTGAAATTGCATTGCTGAAACTGACATAATTCAATATGAAACTAATTTTCTTCTAAACCAAACTGCATCCCAACTGTACAACAACAAGTACTAGATATATATAGCATGCTCACAAAGTTTCAGGTCAATTCATCAGTGTTTCAACCTCCAAATCCATGCTTGAAAGCAGCTAGCTCAAAATTTCAGATTTCTAGACAGATTTGATAATTTTTACAATTCTTCTCTTCTTGTCCAATAATGAGGTGGTTTTGGCTTAGAACACTCACAAGATGTCATTACCATTCAGTCCTCTTGTCAATGATTGAAGTCTTGTGAATTCTTCTAATATAGCATATCCAACTCAACCTCAACATCATGCTCTGGGTCCACAAAATGGACTGTTGTCAGCTGCTGTGTGTGGAGGTGTGCAGCAGTGCTGCTCATGGCGCAGCAGTGCTGCCCGTGGCCCGGCAGTGCTGCCCGCTGAGCGGCACTACTGCTCGCACATCACCAGTAGGTTGTAGATTATGTTCAACATGAGGAGCCTCCACATCTTGAGAGTGAGTCAACACACTCCGACATCTACCAACCTCATCTTGCTTTAGGTGAAGAGTAACCTTTAGGCTTGTGATGCATCCAAATGAATAAGCACAACCTCTTCTTATTGATTTCCTATGAATAAGCTCAACACAAGAGGTATTAGTAGCACAAGCACTAGTTTCTCATTTAGTAACCCTTTATGTGTGGAAGGCAAATGGGCTACCAAAATAGAGAAACCTCATAACATGGACTAAATCTCCCTTAATGCCACATGCACACTCTTTTGAGTAATGGAAGTGTGAATGTGCATGGTTGGTCATTTAAGTCCAGGGGGCAGATTTAAGCCATATTATGGTGAGTGGCTAATCATAGACGAATCAACCCAAAATTAACTAGAGAGAACACATCACATAGTTTTGGATTGATGACATTGATATGATAGCACACTCCATTTGAGAAACACATTCTCATTTAGTGAGACTACATAAATCACTTAGAGAAATGGTTAGTCTCACAACTCTAGTCATAGAGTAAATTCCCCCTTTTATAAGTGCTCTAAGTTTTTGAATTTCTCACATAGCACTCTATCCATTTAAGAACATGGAATTTTACTCTATGTCTAGGTCATGGCAACAATAGAATAATCAAATTTAACTTATGCCAAGAAATACTCACAACCATTTGAGCATGTAGATGGCCATAAGATGAGAATGAGAATTTGCCAATCTACCATATGACAAGATTTCATCAAGTAGAGAGTTCTTGAGATTTGAGTGATAAGTGCTTCTACTTGAGCTTTCTTGAAATTTTTGGTTTAAGGTCCACAAAGAACACCAAGTCATGTATGTTGCTTGTTGTGATTGATCAATTCAATTCCAATCATACTTTTCTTCCATGACCAACAACCAATACATATCCTCAAGTGCTTTCTTTCCCTAAGTGACTACACAAGACACAAAGAGATAAGATTTGAAATAAATTGCACTTGAGATTTAGTTGTTACCACCCTTCTTGAAATATAATGGATGAGGTGGCTTCTTCATCTTCACTTTGCTTGTCATCGTGTTGTAGACTTCATCCATGGCTTGGACTTATCTCAGCCACTACTATCTGCATAGGGGCGGCACTGCCGCTCTGAGGCGCGGCACTGCCGCTCTGAGGCATGGCACCACCATATCAGAGATGTCAGCGGAATTTGGTGCAACAGTAGCTTGAGGATCTCCTATCTTTGTACCCCAAATCTTCTTGTGGTCTTATATCACCCATGGGCATTTTCTTGATTGTCTCACAAAGTGGTTCCTCATTACCTACAACATGAATAAGATCTTGCTCTACTAGAGAGCCATTAAAAGCATCATATGAAAGATGATTCATTTGAACTCAAAGTACTCTAGCCACTCCTAATAATTCATAAGCATACACATATTTGTGAACTACTAGAGACTACACAAGTCAAGTGGCTAGCTAGCAAGGGTTAGGTACTTGTTACCGAGATGAGTATGAAGTTAGAGATATATCCATCAATTCATCCTTGGGTCAATCTTGATAGAATAGTCAATATTAATAAGATTGATAGCTTGAGATGATATTTTCAATAAAAGTTACTCAAGCACCCCAAGGCTTCATATCACCTTCAAGTACCTACAACACTTACTAAGCACAATTTGGTACCCATACCAAGATGGGTCCATCAAGGTTAGTCACAAGAGACTTAGGCACCCAAATGGTCTTTGTGCTAGTATGTGGTGAACCAATCACCTTTCTAGCACAAGTGTCATTTTTGGGTCTCCTAAGCAAGTTTAAATCAATTGAAGAGTTGAGCTTAGGAGTGTTACCCATGGGACAATCCAAACTTAAATGTCCCTTTCCTTGGCAAATGTAGCAAATGCGGCGTTTGTTCTTGTAAGACATCTTCTTATCTTGCTTCTTGTTTGCTTCCTTACCGATGAGCCTCTTACTTGATGATGTCAAGCCTTTGTCCTTCATGTAGGGGCATGATGCAATTTCATGACCCTTCTAATTGCACTCATAACACTTCCTCTTACTTATTCTCATCTTCTTGTTTGGAAGTGTGGCTTGGTCATCAACCTTGTTGGAACACATCGAGGCATTGTGTCCCATGTTGGAGCACTTGACATGAGCCATATTGTTCTTTGTTCTTCTCTTGAATCTTGCTCATGCCCTTCTCTTCTTTCTTGGTGGCCTTGGGAGCTTTTCAGTTTTGCCCAAGTGCGGCACTTCCGCGTTTGTGCGCGGCACTACCGCGTCGCGGCACTTCCGTGGGTGGGCGCGGCACTTCTGCACTAAGGACAAAATACACTTTTCCAACATGCTCCTTGGCTTTGCCATTGTCGGAATTGTGACCTTGTTGATGGGGTTTCATGCATGCTGCAGTTGATCCCTTCTCAAGCTTCTTCACCATGTCTTCACGGTTATCTTGAGAAGGTTGAGCAATGCACTTGCCCTTCAATTGAATCAAGTCCTTGAGCCTTGCAACCTCTTCTTTAAGTTCATCATTCTCTTGCACAATGAGGTCATCACAAGACTCTACAAGCACATTCTCAACACAAAACATATTTCCTTGCGAACAACAAGGGTTAGCATGAGATAAATCAAATTGAACTTGTGTACATGTGCACTTGTGAGGTTGGAAGGATTTTACCGATGTTACCACAACCTCATGACTGATTTCTAGCATGATATGAGAATCCATAAGCTTCTCATGAGAGCACAAGAGCTCATCATGATTTTCTTGCAATGTCTCATTCTTGCTAGTGAGCTTTTCCACTTTGTCCTTGAGCATATAATTTTCATCTTCTAATTGAGAAACACAACATAGAGAGTTAATAGTACAAGTTTGCTCAATTGACAAGTTTTCATACCTTTCAACCAAAGTAGCATGAGAGCACTTAAGCTTTTCATGCCTTTTGGTCAACTTCTCCAAGCATTTGATCTTTTCGATGAGAAAATCTTCTTGCTTGTGAAGTGCTTCTTCTTGCTCATCAATTTTATCTATGAGCTTGAGCACCATCAACTTGTCTTTCTTGCTTAGGAGTGCAAGGAGTGGATCAAGCTCATCATCATCATCACTCTCATCTTCACTTTCACTTTCACTTGAACTCTCATTCTCACTTGCCACATTCTTCTCTTTCTTTGCCATGAGACCCATATGAGAAGTGGCATAGAGAGTTGAGCATCTCGGTGAAGTGGACTCATCATTTGGCCTCCACCGATCACACTCTTCTTCTTCCTTAAAAATGTTAGTCTCACAAGAACTAGAGGAAGTAGAAGTACCATATGTAAAAGCATATGTTGGTGTGAGAGTGGATGAGTCATGATCACCTAAACCTTTTGAGAGAATCACTTGAGGCTCTTTATTTGTTGGTGAAGTTGAGCACTCCTCAAATGATTCCTCTAATGAGAGCAACCTCTCATCACATTTGGACTTATCATATCTTTCTTTGAGTGTGGTCCAAATGAGATGAGCATCCTCAAGTGGTTCACCATCTCCAAATATGACGGCATCAAGTACATCTTCACTCAAGGCACTAAATAAGACATTAGTAGCTTGAGCATTGAGTTGTAAGCATTTCACTTCCTCTCTAGTTAGATAGTCCAAATCATCACTAGGAGGTGAAATGCTCACATCTACAATCTGCTCGAGTTGAGGACCCATGGCCCTAAAAACATCAAGTATACTAGCAGACCAAGATGTATAATTTGAGCCATCGGAAAGTAAAAGTTCTAGAGATACTTCCTCACTTGTCGACATCGTCTCTCAAGGCGGTTAAGCCCGTAATTGAGAGCCCAGGCTCTGATACCAATTGAAAGGACCTTGATGTCGCCTAGAGGGGGGTGAATAGGCCACAAGCACGGGAGCTCGCCGGGCGACGCCTAGCCGTCTAGGAGGCTTCACCTCCAAGAGTAAAAGATGCACAACGAAGATCGACGAAGCCCGACAAGTGCTCAAGGTTTGGAAGGCTCTAATATGCTCTCTAGCTCTTAATCACACAGCCCCAACACTTAATCATGCACTAAGCATGTCACTCTCACAAGAGAGGGTTGGGGAGAGCTCTCAAATGGCTTTGGATGTGTTAGAAGTGTTTTGGGCACCAACAGCCAGCTCTGGAGGCGTGGGGTGGGTATATATACCCCCCACACCCAAAACTAGCCGTTGGAGGTCAGAAACTAGCCGTTACTGGCTGTACAGGCCCGGCACTACCGCACTTAGCCCGGCACTGCCGGGGAGCGGCACTGCCGCTCGACAGAGCGGCACTACCGCATCTCCCTGAGACAGCACAGGTGACCTCACGAAAAACGCCATAACTTTTTTACTCCGAACTCCGATTTCAGTGATCTTGGACTTTCCGGAAAGCTTGTTTCGAGGGCTATCCAACCCTACAGAGAACAAGCCCAAGATCCACAAGTGCAGGTGCAGTGCTAAGTGTTTTATCTCATGTTAGCACTCGGGTTCGGTTAGTTTGAGCACTTGAGACTTGTCTATGATTCGTATTGCATCCCCCTTGATAGTACGGCATAACTATACTCAAGACAAAGAAAATATAACCATTTTAACCACTTGAGTCTTCAATGTCTTCATATGCCATTTCTTCTTGATATCACTTCGAAAGGGGTTGCAATCATCTTTGTCTCCTTTCTTTGAGCAAACACACCTTGAGCATGTGACTTGAACCATTTCCACACATATGAGTTCAATCCATGGCTTCATGTCACTTCCACTAATGATTTGATCCTCAACACAATATGAATCCTCATAGCTTGATTAGTACCTCGACTCAATGCAAGTACTCTCTTCTTCACCCTAGCCATAGTACTTCGGTCTCTTGACCTTCACCGTCGCTTAGTACCTCGAAGCCCTTTCCTTGCTATCTTCACCTTATCAAGCCACACTCAAGTCACATCATATTGAGCATCCATTGAAAACCATTTCTTCAATATTGTGATCCTTGCTTGAACATCTTGTAGATATGCATGTTGAGATCAATCAAGCTTTAGTTTGACTCACATAGAGACATATATGGATCATCATTAATATGGTCAAGCCAATTCACGATTCCTAATATCCTCTCCTTTTGGCTTGACACTCAACACTCACTTCAATCTCCATCTTCATACTTCTAGCTTGATCAAATCAATGCAAAGTGATTCTCCAAACATTTATCCATACAAGCAAACCAAAGTAGAGAATGACTTATATCCAATATGAGTTGTGTCCTTTGTCATTTCAACTTTGCTTGCCATTTACTCACTTATGCATTCTTGATTCATTCTTCAACCTTGATCAAAGCTAGTTCACTATCAAACTCTTCTTGCTCATGAAAAGCAACCCATTGTTGAGACCATTCCAAAATCATCAATCCATGTCTCACTTGTCATTTGCCAAATATGCTTGCTTTCTCATGATGCCATGATATCCCACAACATAGAAGCCATATCATCAACTCTATTTGCATTGTTGTCTTTTGCTTGAACAAGATTGTTTCCATGATCTTCCAATACAACAATACACAATTTTGGCCTTCATTTCAACACTATGTGGAATATCATCAAGTTTGCTTTTCTTGTTGAACCTTTGATACACTTAGCAAACTTGTTAGACCTTTAATTATGTTGTCACTCAATTCACCACAACCCACTAAGGGCTAGATGCACTTACAATCTCCCCCTTTTTGGTGATTGATGACAACACAATTAAAGCTTACAAGAGATTGATAAACATTAAGATTTTGAATCCTATGATATAGTGAGCTCCCCCTAAATGTGTGCATTGAAAGGAATTTCAAATTTTGGCTTCAAATGCCAAATGCACATATTTAAGACAAAGTGTGGAAACTCTCTTATATCTTAGCATTCGTGGGGTGCAAGGTGTCAACATGATAACCGTGATGCTCATGAGACAGTTCATGCACTCAGAGATTGCTGGCCAGTAGAGAGCGGCACTGTCGCACTAGAGAGCGGCACTGCCGCACTTGCCTGACCAACACTAGAGAAACAAGCACAAGCACTCAAGGCATGAATGTCACACAATAGCATAAATGATTCTTGTCAAGAGCATCAAATTAAATTATCCTTGCACACACCACATAATAAATCTTATATGCCTCTCCTTTACCCCTTTCCATCCTCATATCAATCTCTCTTCCCTTACAATGTCCCCCAAAATTTCTCCCCCTTTGGCATTAATCTCCAAAAATGATCTCTCCACCAAAAGGAAGAAATGATGGTAGACAAGTGAGGGATAGAGGTAGGTAAAAGTTTAGCATATATGATTTCTCTTCTATGTTTTTCTACCAAACAAAGTATGCAACACTTTAAGTCAAGATTCTCAAGAGGTTAGCATATTTAGCTCATACCTCACATAGGCGACATAACATGAGACAAACTTACATAATCACCACAAGAGGTATCAACCAAATATCTAACTCATTCTCTAATCGTCACCATAAGAACAAACTCATGGTGTGACTCAAAATATTGCATACACATGCACACTCTAGCATGTAAGGGCCTAGATGCACAAAGGTAATACGAATGTTCATAGAGTGATATACCTTTGTTCTAAGCCTCATAATCTCCACCATGATGAGTCGAGTTTTGGATTCTCGGGCAGACCTTGTTTGTTGGGTTGTCCCTTTTGGTCCTATTTTCAGAGCCGATTTTTCTCGCTCTTTCAGCTCTGCTAGATGTTTGATGGCTGGTCCTTCTTCTGATTTGTGGAAGTGGCATAGGAGACTTGGTCATTTGAGTTTTGACTTGCTTGCAAGACTTAGCTCACTTGGCCTAATCCAAGGATTGCCCAAGCTTAAGTTTCAGAAGGACCTTGTTTGCCATCCTTGTCGTCATGGGAAGATGGTTCTTGCTTCTCACCCACCTGTTAATCAGGTGATGACCAAGCAACCCGGTGAGATTTTACACATGGACACTGTTGGTCCAGCTCGGGTTTGCTGAGCGGGTGGGAAGTGGTACGTTCTAGTGATCGTGGATGATTTTTCGAGGTACTCTTGGGTGTTCTTCATGGAGACTAAGGATGAAGCTTTTTCTTTTGCTCGAGATCTGATTTTGAGGTTGAAAACTGAGTTTCCCCCTGATACTATTAGAGCTATCCATAGCGATAATGGTACTGAGTTTGTCAACTCGCAGTTTACCTCCTTCTGTTCTTCTCTTGGAATCGAGCATCAGTTGTCTTCTCCCTATGTCCCCTAGTAGAACGGTGTTGTTGAGCGCAAGAACCAGACCCTTGTTGAGATGGCCAGGACGATGCTTGATGAGCATAGGACTCCTAGGCGGTTTTGGGCCGAGGCGATCAACACGGCTTGCCATGTTTCAAACCGCATCTTTCTTCAAGCTTTCATGAAAAAGACTTCTTATGAGTTGTGTTTTGGACGGGTACCCAAGGTGTCTCATTTTCGAGTGTTTGGGTTCAAGTGTTTTATCCTGAAACAAGGCAATTTGGGCAAATTTGAATCTCGTTCTGCTGATGGTGTGTTTCTTGGTTATGCTTTGCATTCTCGTGCTTATCATGTTCTTAACCGTGAGACTAACCGGATAGTGGAGACCTGCGAGGTCACATTCGACGAGACTATGCCTTGTGTTTCTTCTGCTTTTGATGTTGCAGAAGATCAGGAGATGGGAGAGACGATCTTTGTGGAGGAGGAGCAGGAAGACGCCGAATGGGGTGATCCGGAGTCAACTCCACTGGCTGACCCATTCGACCCTGCGACGACGATGTCTGCTCGAGGACCCGATCCTACTACTTCCACTACTTGGGGTCCTCTTGAGCCACCTCTCCAGCAAGCACCGGCTGCACCTGAGGGAGCGACAACATCTGGTGAGCGGGAGGCGACTTCGGCAAGGGAAGCACCCCGAAGTGTTTAGCAGATCCACCCTCCGCAGCAGATGATCGGCGGCATTGACCAGCGAGTCACACGGTCACGAGCGTATGAGATCTCACACTTTTCTCATTCTGCATTCGTTGCTTCTTTTGAGCCCAAAGATGTTGGACACGCTCTTTCTGATCCTAATTGGGTTAATGTCATGCATGAGGAGTTAGAGAATTTTAAGCGAAACCAAGTTTGGACCCTAGTTCCACCTCCACCAGAATGCCACCCTATAGGTACCAAATGGGTTTTCAAAAACAAACAGGGTGAGGATGGGATGGTAGTGAGGAACAAGGCTAGGCTAGTAGCCCAGGGTTTCAGCCAAAAGGAGGGGATCGACTATGAGCAAACCTTTGCCCATGTAGCTCTTTTAGAAGCCATTAGAATCCTTCTAGCCTTTGCCGCTTTGAAGGGTTTTAAGCTTTACCAGATGGATGTCAAGAGTGCATTTCTAAACGGGTATATAGAGGAACAGGTTTATGTGAGACAACCTCCTGCTTTCGAGAGTCCCAAGTTTCCAAACCATGTTTTCAAACTTACAAAAGCTCTATATGGTTTGAAACAAGCCCTGAGAGCATGGTATGATCGTTTGAAAATTTTTCTGCTTTCCAAGGGTTTTAAAATTGGACAGGTACATAAGACTCCTTTTCTCATCAAGCAAGGCAATGACACCCTTTTAATTCAGATTTACGTGGATGATATCATCTTTGGTGGCTCCTCTGATGCATTTGTTGCCAAGTTTGCAGATACAATGAGCACGGAGTTTGAGAGGAGTATGATGGGTGAGTTGACCTTCTTCCTCGGGTTGCAAATCAAGCAAACCCGAGACGGGACATTCGTGCATCAAGGCAAGTACACGAAGGACATCCTGAAGAAGTTTGACATGGGCGAGGCCAAGCCTCTTACGACACCCATGGCGACGATGATTGTGATGGACGCAGACCAGGACGGAGGGGCGGTTGACTATAAGAAGTACATGAGCATGATTGACTCGCTCCTATACGAGGCTACGAGGCCAGACTTACACTTCTCAGTGTGTCTGTGTGCTCGTTTTCAGGCGTCCCCTCAGATTTCCCATAAGCAAGTAGTCAAGTGTATCATGAGGTACCTCCGATTCACTCCTGAATTCAGGCTTTGGTATTCTTCCT
Organism: Coix lacryma-jobi var. lacryma-jobi; assembly: GCA_009763385.1. Taxonomy (NCBI): domain Eukaryota; kingdom Viridiplantae; phylum Streptophyta; class Magnoliopsida; order Poales; family Poaceae; genus Coix; species Coix lacryma-jobi. The sequence continues at coordinate 81,539,815 of CM019824.1, read as the reverse complement.
CTTCGACTCTTTCGCTTTGTGGTTATTCCCATGCGGATTTTGACGGCTGTCGGCTTGAGCGCAAGTCTACTTTTGGGACTTGTCAATTTCTTGGCTCTTCACTAGTTTTGTGGTCTTCTCACAAGCAGTCTAGCGTAGCCTAATCTACTACTGAAGCTGAATACGTTGCCGCTGCTTCTTGTGCTTCGCAACTTTTATGGATGGTTGCTACATTGCGTGATTTTGGTCTAGATTTCAGTCGGGTCCCTTTGCTTTGCGATAGCACGTCTGCCATTAGTGTAGAAACGAACCCTGTTCTTCACTCCAAGTCCAAACACATCGATGTTCGCTTTCACTTTCTTCGTGATCACTACGAGAAAGGCGACATTTATCTTAGGCATGTAGACACCCATAACCAGGTTGCGGATATTTTCACCAAGCCTTTGGATCTCTCAACTTTTGCTAGGTTGAGAGGAGAGCTTGGTGTGCGTTTCCCCTTTTAGATGGTGGAAGCATTTTTCATGTTGTATCATATACTGACTTTGTTTTGAGTCTTTCTAGTTGATTTTCAGTTTTTGCTCCGATACTGTTTTAGACTAGTTTTGCATTTCATTATGTATACACTTTGCATTTTCAAGCTTCATGTCTATAGTTTTTAGAATGATCTTATGCTTTGATTAGTGTATGCTCCGATGTTTCATGATGTTGCATGTAGCTTAGGCTCTCCTTGATCGCTGATACATGTTTTGAGCTGAACTACTTTTCAGAATGGTGAATATGCTTAATTGAACATAAAACTTGTTCACCATTGAGATTGGTAACTAGCATGTTTAGAATGTGTTGAGGTCACTTGTGCTATTTCATATATGCTAGGTTGCTATGTCTCTAGTTCTGAGTCTTCCACTTGCTTGGTATGCTCATAATCTGTTTAAAATGAACCAAGTTTTAAGTGAATTAAAAAGATCGAGATGGGATTGCTTTGTCAGCACATCACGGTATCGAGACTCTTTCTCATTGCACTTTGAGTTAAACTTGAGCCATGCAGTGTAAGACCGAAACCGATGCTTCAAGCTTCTCATTGCTTATGCATAGGCTTAGCTCGATTGGAAAGATAGGCTTTGACAAGCTCTCAACCTCTTGCAATCATATGCTAAAATCTGAACTTGTGTAATAACCGCTGCAATTCTCTGATAAAATCAAAAAAACACAAGTCTTTGTTTCATTCTATAGCATGATGATTGAACTTTGGTAGGGGTAGTTCACCTTGTATACATGTTTAGCACTTGTTTGATTTCCTGTCTATACATGTTCAGTGCTATTTTTGATGGTGAAACCCTTTCTGAAATGGCTAAAACTGCTAACTAAGCTCATATGCTCATCTTCCGTATTCTGTGATTAGTTTGAGCCTTTGCTAGCACTTTTGATTATTGCTTGATGATCGGATCAGCACTCTTTAGAGCATTATTTCACTCTATTAACTATATACCTGAAGCTGCTGACATGCTTTTTTGACTCATATGCATTTGCTTGCTCCGATAGGCATGGCCTAGCTCCGTTTCGCTTGTTTGAGCTCCTTCCCCTTCTCTTTTGATTGCAATTTGCCCCCATGGGGGAGATTTTTTGCTATATGGTGTCAATTTGCAAATTGTGCTTCACTTGTTGAGGGGGAGTTCTCTTAGTAAGGGGAGCTTTTCTGTTTTGCTCTGATTTGAATTGATTGGAATTTTCAGCTAGTTGCGTCGAGCCTCTGTGCCTCTGTCTTAAGGGACTAGCTGTTTTCGCCTGTTTTCGAGCAATTTTGATTGGTATGGAGCTATTCTTGATTGGTATGGAGCTTCTAGCAGTCTTTGCATCCTTATGCATTCTTCAGCTGGTATCGAGCTTCAGCTAGTGGTGTTGAGCCCTTTCTGCCTTTTCTTGAGGACTAGCTTGTTCTTGACTTGGTTGTGTCGAATCGTTGCCCATGTCTTTGGGAACCAAGTCTTTGGCTCTCTAAGATCGAGTTTTGCTCTTTGATGAGTTCTTGCTCCGATCCTTTTGCTTGGTTGTGTTGAACTGTTGCCCATGTCTTTGGGGACCAAGCTCTGCTTATCTTGACTTGTCCTTCTTCGACTTTTACCTTGGCTTTCGGACATCTCGAGTGAGTTTTCTTCTCTATCTACTTCTATTTTCTTTTATTCTTTGATCATGGTTACAATGTGTTGACGATGCACTCATCAAGGGGGAGATTGCGAACACAAGGTTGATATGTGCCCTTGTGGTTCCTTTCCTGAGTGATGAGCGATCGGTCAACAGGCTCACGGGAAGGGGTGAGAGGCAACATGTTTTTTGGCTGTGTTCATGTGCAGGTGTCGAGCTCGGAGATAGTGGTCGAAGGTGAGGTGAAGGTCAAGTAGAGACGTGTCATGCCGACGGACCGGAAGCGGTGAAGGGCGGACGTGAGGCTTGGACCGACGGACCAGGAGACCTGAGGACCAACTGTGGTAGCTGGCACGTGGCATCGACGAGCGAGAGCACATGGAGATGTGCGGTGCATCGGCCGAGTCGGGAGGAAGGTGACGATGTCGTGACACTTGGTGGGAGGCCGAGAAGGATGGTGAATGCATTGTGCTCGGTGTGGAGGCTGGACCTGCATCGACATTGGTGCTGATGGTCGGGGTGTGAGAAGCACATCCCGTCTACGGCGCGGGTTTGGTAGTTGAGCCTTGAAAAACTATCCACGACGGTTTCTGAGTTTGGGCCACAAAACTTTGGGTGACAGGTTTCCGAGTTTGGGCCTCAAAACTCGGTGAGGACGGTTTCCAGGTTTGGGCCTCAAAACCTAGGCTCGCGGGTTTCTGAGTTTGGGCCACAAAACTCAGCCGGAAGACAGGTTTCCCGGTTTCAGCCTCAAAACCGGGGGAGGTCCAAAAAGGACGGTCGACGCGTGGCGGCGTGGACAGGCTGGCACGGCGGCAAAGCTATCCACGAGGAAGGTGCGACGGTCGACAGGACGGCACGTGGCGGCATCTTGAGGCTTGTGTCGAGGCGAAGCTAAGGATGAGGAAGGCGCGTGACCGTCGGATCGTGACTCTTCAGAGTTGGACCAGGATACCCCTAGGGTTGGCCGCTTCGCTCTTGTATCTAGGGGTAGAAGGGGACTATTGTTATTAGGCTATAAATAAGACATGCGCCCCTCCTATCTTCCTATCCTTGCAGCCATTATTTCCTGAGCTCTCTCTCTAGCCCCTGGTTAGGTTCTAATCATACCTCGCTGCCTGTGATCCGTAGAGACGGTTAATCATACCTCTGTGTATTTGGATTTTGAGGAAACAAGACCGTAATCTCGTTGACTACTCGTGTGGAGAAGTTTCGGCTGGAATTCAAGATCAATTCATGTTTTGAGTTGTGTTCTTCGCGTTTTGGTTTTTGGTCTTCTTGGAGATTTGCTTCGTTCTCCATATCCGAGGAACGGTTTTCAATTCTGCTTGAACTAAGTTGCTCTAGGTTGTGAGGCGCATCTTTGCACCAAAGGAATCCATCTTTAACCTCACAAACCAGTAGATCGATCTGGTTTTGTGTTTGGATCAGTTTCTTCTGCCTTGCCCTGAATTCTCTCGATTCACCGATTTGGAGTTAGGTTCGAGCCATGATCTCCTAGGAGTAGCTCACTAACATCCTTGGAACTCCTCACACCAAGTCTATGCCTTAGAGCTTTTGATTCAGAGGAGATCAAGTTGAATTTGCAGAAGAACAACACAGTTTCAGGGGCATTGGACGCTGAGCTCGGGAGCATCGGACGCTCCTGTGACACATACGTGCCTGAGAACCACATTTTTGAGTGATCATCGGACGCTCCGTTGACCATCGGACGCATTGGGTCCTGAGCATCGGACACTGAGCTATCATTGTAGCAGCGTCCGATGGTCATGCAGTAAGGTTCCAGAATGGTCTTGTTTGCATCGGACGTGTCAGCCGCTTTGGCATCGGACGCTGGCAGCGTCCGATTGAGTGATCAGTTTGTTGTTTCATCCGCGGTTCGTTCGTCCGTCTTCGGATTTGGTTTCCGGCTTTTACGTTGGACTTCTTGGATTGTGTAGTATCCCGCTGTGCTTCTAGGAAGCATCCACCCTACATCTAGGGTCGTGGATACTTGCAAGCCTATGTCTTGCATTTGGGTGACTTTCTAGGACAAGGGCCATCTATTTCACGAGTTGAAATTTGAGGCTCCCATTCACCCCTCCTCTGGTGGCCAAGTCGGTCCTTCATACACCTTGTTCTTAAGGTTCTCATTTTCTACCACTAATGATGAATCACAAGTAGTAGAAGTGGTCATTTTTGTTGAGCTAGATGATGATGATGCATTGGTGAGAGCAACAATAATGGGAGCTTAAAATGATTCATCAAGTATATCACATGTAACTCCTACATTGCGTGTCTCTACAACATCCTCAATCTTACTTTGATCAAGGAGGGAGGAGTGGGCTTCCTTAAGCCTAATGTGAGCTTGATCAAGCTTCTCATGGGCTTCCTCTATCCTCTCATGAGTAGACTTGAGCTCATCAAAGGATTGCTCAAGAGCCTTGTTGGCCTTGCGCAATTCTTTGCACTCCTTCCTCTTAGTCTCAATGTAAGAGTGAGCATGTTGTAGCATGCTCATGAGGTCCTCCTTTGAGTACTCCTCATCATCATCACTCTCACTCTCACTTTCACTCTCATCGGATGATACCTTAGTGGTCTTAGCCATGAAGCATGTCGATGGAGTGTTGAAGATAGAAGGCTTGCTTGAGATAGCAAGACTAGCCATAGCCTTCTTCTTGGTGGTCTTCCTCTCATCATTGCTAGAATCATCATCATCGCTTGAGGAAGCATCACTATCCCAAGTCACAACATAGGAACCACCCTTCTTCTTTTCCTTCTTCTTCACTTTCTTCTCTTTTCTTTCTTTCTTGTCTTTCTTCTTGCTCTTCTTGTGAGCATCGTCTTCATCGCTTGAATAAGGACAATCCGCAATGAAGTGATCCTTACTCTTCCATCTATAGCACCTTTTAGTTGTGTTATTGGTTGCATCTCTTCTCTTTCCTTCTCCATAGCCCTTTTTCTTCATGAACTTGCCAAACCTTTTCACAAAGAGAGCCATTTCTTCATCATCTATTTCACAACCACTTGAGCTTGCTTGATCATCACTTTCCTCCTTCTTTGCTTTGCCGTTGCTCTTGCTCTTGGAGGATGAAGCTTTGAATGCCACATTCTTCTTCTTCTTCTCTTCCTCTTGGGCTCCCCCATCCTATTCCACATGGTATGTGTCTTGTGTGACCACATCACCTAGTACTTGGTTTGGGGTCACCGTATCCAATCCTTCCCTCACTAGGATAGTCACCAAAGTATCAAACCTTGGTGGTAAGCATCTCAAGAACCTGTGAGAAAAGTCCTTGTCCTCCACTTTCTTTCCCAAAGCCTTCAAGTCATTGATAATCACTTGTAACCGGTAGCAAGCTTGTCTTTGAGGATGTATAGCTTGGCACCCTTGTCCGCCTTGGTGCCCTCATATGTCTCCTCCAATCTCTCCCACATCTCACTTGCTCTTTCAAGGTCCTTGAATTGCTCAAACACCTTTGTGTCAAATGCTTCATAGAACAAGTTGATTGCCACATCATTCCGTTGAAGCTTCTCTTCTTCTCTTGGAGTGGGACTTGCGGTGTCAATTACCGCAAAATCATGTTCAATCACCTCCCAAATCTTTCTATTCATTCCTCTTGTGAATGCACACATCTTCCTCTTCCAGCAATCAAAGTTGGTGCCGTCAAAATCTGGTGGCTTCCACATATAGTTGATTTGAGCCATTGTAACACCGGAGGATGTTAAGCCTCAAACAAATGGTGACCACGGCTCCGATACCACTTGAAAGGTCCAAATTGGCTTGAGGGGGGTGAATATCCTAATTCAAAATCTACAAAGACACTTAGGCAAACACTATTAGTATAACAAATGGTGAAGCTTTTTGCGCTAGCCTAATAGTGTGTTGCAAGCCACCTATCCAACAATTCTACCTAATAAAACTATATCACACAAACAATTAGGGCTAGAAACTAATGCGAAATAAATAAACTAGCTCTAGCACAACTATAATCAAGATGATCTAAGATAAACAAGTGTGTGCAAAAAGGAACGATGTAAAACAATCACAACTAGCTACACAAGATATATTGCAAAGGATATATATATACCAAGTAATAGATTCAACACAAATGAAATAGCTCAAGTAAATGCACAAAGTAAAAGAGCTAGATAGAGGTGGTTTCACCGAGCCTTCGGGATTGCCTAGAAGAGAGCCAATCACCGGTGAAATCCACTCGTGAAACCAATCACCAAGAAAGATGCACAATCACAATAAGCACACGGGACACCAATATTTATCCCGAGGTTCACGTGCTTGCCAGCATGCTACTCTCCGTTGTGTCGACCAACACTAGGTGACCCGGTGGCTAATCGGCACAAAGCCAAGCTCACAAAGAGCGCCACAAGAATCTACCACTAGCGAGGTAGCTCAATGACACGAGCAATCCACTAAGGATGCCTCTTGCCGCTCCAGCGTGGTGAGGCTCCAAAACCTTTCACAGTCACGAACGGTGGTGGCCAAGAACAATCACCAATCTTGCCAACTCCACCTCAACTCCTCCAAGCTGTCTAGCCACCGGCAAATGCCAAGAGTAACAAGCCACTCAAAGCCGATGCGAAGAACTAGTGCCACTAGAATAAACTCTTTCAAATCTTAGCACTAATAACTCAATCTCACTTAGTTTGATCAAATCAATGCTAGAGATGAGTTGGGAGGCTTGGATATGCTCACAAGGATGCTTAGGAATCAAAATGTGCAAGAGAGAACTCTTGTGAGCCGGCCAAGCCACTTATAAAGCCCCCTCAAAACGGCCTAGCCGTTGGGCCAGAAACGCGACCATGGGACGCGCAGGTGTCGGGGTCATCGGACGCTCGCCCAGTGTCTGATGCTCCGATGAGCACCATGTGTCCTCCTGATATGAATTCAAGCCACCCGATCCCAACGGTCATATTCTTTCGTGCCACGGTTAAAGTAATATCGGACACGTCGATGTGGGCATCGGACGCTCCGATGCCACTGCTTCTTTTAGCGCTCTTTTCTGCGCCACAACGGACGCACCAGCACACTTACATCGAGCGCTGAACCCCTACATCCGATGACCATGCAGAGAGGTTCTAGAACGCCCCAAACACATCAGACGCATCCGATGGTTTTGCATCGGACGCAGGCCAGCGTCCGATGCTCCCTGCAAAGCTTTCTCGCGCCACGTCATCTCCATCGGAGTCTGCAACAATGTTTCCTTAGCGTCTGTTGCCAGCGTCCGATGCTCTTTCAGCATCAGTCTGTAGCTAGGGTTAGCCATCGGACGCTCGGCCCAACGTCTGATGCTGCCGCCTCCAGCGTCCGATGCTGATAACTCAGCACCTTTCACTTTCTAACTTCTACCCTTGCTCACATGCGCCAACACCAAAGCGTTTCATCACTTGTGCATGTGTGTTAGCATTTTACAAAGCATTTCCAAGGGTTTAGTTAGTCACTCACTAGGTATATAGCATCAATAAGTTAGAGAACTCCTAGTGGCACTTGAACACCGCATAAGCCGTGAATTAACTCCTCTTAATAGTATGGCTATGTATCCTAAATGTGATCACACTCGCTAAGTGTCTTGATCACCAAAACAAAGAGCCCTATAGATTATACCTTTGCCTTCAGGCCTCTTTGCATCATCTCTTCTCTTCTTTATTTCACCAAAGGTAGAGCACTTGATCTCTTCAATTGCATGTGGCCATCACCATCATCCATGGTTGCCAACTTGCTAGCTCCACCACTTGGCTTGGTCTCAATCCTTTCTTATAAGCTACACACATGCTTAGTAATAGGATTAGACCAAATAGGTTTCATCAATTAACCAAAACCAAACTAGGGCTTTCAACGCACCTATACTACTGTTCCCGGAAGGCATCTCGTGCAATAGAAGTGATCAGACGCTGAGTGAGTCCGGTCAATAATGACCGAACGCGTTCGGTTGTTTAAAAACCTCTTTGGAACCTCTCTGTTCGTGACCGGATGCTCAGTGAAACATTGACCGGACAGCTAGTGAAACATGCGTCCGGTCACTACTGAAACATCGACCAGACGGTATTGCAACATTGACCGGACATGTCCGATCACTGCGCAGTCAACACTTTAAGGGTGTAACGACTATATTTGTTTGAGGGGGTATATGAATATGAGTTGGATGGCTTTGGGGCATCTCTCTTGGCATTCTAACATCTTGGACATCCCTTTGAGCTACTTTCTCCCACTCATCTCCTTGCTTGATAGCTCGAATCAAATTGAGATTGAGTGATTCCATGTGCATTTGATTGTGTGTTTGCATCTAGTGGCACATGGGGATCGTTGTTGCTGCGGGTATTCTCGTTACTCTTGGTGGTTGCCACCACCTAGATGGCTTGGAGCAGCGGAGGAGCATTGGCATGAGTTGGTGATTGTTCGTGACCATCTCCCGGTGATTTGTGAGGGGTATTGTGCCTTCCCCGGCCAAGAGCCAAAAGGTAACTCTAGTGAATTGTGTGTGTCATTGAGTTACCTCCATTTGTGGGTCAGTTCTGAATTACCTCCATTCGTGGGTAAGTTCTTGTGCCGCTCAAGTGTTGAGCTAGGTTTGTGAACACCTATTAGCCACCGAACCACCAAGTGGTTGGTCGACACAACGGGGACTAGCATGCTGGCAAGCACGTGAACCTCGAGAGAAAATTATTGTGTCTCTTGCCTATTTGGATATCTCTCAGAGTCTTTTGGTATTCATATTATGGTTGATCATCTCTTCTCAGCATCAGTATATCTCTCTATCATTGCATTACATTCTTTATTTCTTGTGTAGAGATAATTGTAGCTAGAAGTAGCTCTCTATTTAGAAGTAATTATTTTTTGATAGCTCACTAGTTTAGAAAGTAGTGACATAGCTCTTGTGTGACATAGAGATCATAATATACTAGAATTGCTTGGATAGGTGGCTTGCAACACTTGGTAGTGCTAGAGCAAAATGCTTCGCTTCATAGTTGTCTAACTAGTTGCTCTAAGTGTTTTGTAGAAATTTTTTATTAGGCTATTCACCCCCTCTAGCCATTTAGAACCTTTCAAGGACTTGGAGTGTCGGGTGGTCGATGATGAGATGACACGTGTCGGTGGACGAAGAGTAGAGGCTAGGCTCCCTCTACAGTGTCAGTTGGTGGTTGATCCAAAAAAAACACTAGCGACAGTTTCCAGGTTTGGGCCTCAAAACATGGGCATGACAGCTTCTAAGTTTGCGTCTCAAAACTTAGGGTGAACGATGATTTACGGATTTAGGCCTCAAAACTTGATGTGGTTTTTGAGGAGGAACAGGGTGGCATGTGGCAGCATCACAGGGCTTGCAAGGAGGCGAGGCGAAATTGTGAAGGGCTCATGGTCATCAGATCAAATATTTCTAGAGTTGGACTAAGATGCGATTAGGCTAGTTAGTTTGCTCTTGTATCACAAGAGGTAGATTGGGGATTATGTTTTGGTCTACAAATAAGAGATGACTCTCTTCATCTCAGGCTATCACTTCAACCACCACTTCAGTTGTTATTTTCTATAAGGGTTTTCAGTGCCTCTAACTGTTGTAGTGATCCCCAGATGGAATAGCAATTTCCTCTATGTAATCTTTTATCAGTACTCGGGAAATTTTAGGAAAGGGGGCCCTAACCACCTTATTTCCTTGCTTCAATTTGGTGTCTGATTCAGTGATTTGTTCTTCTATGTTCTTGCTCCCGGTGTCTCTTCTTGTTCTTTGTTTTGCTCGATCTCAAGATTGGGGGCGTTTGGTTTTGTTCCGTTTATTTCTACTTGTCCTAGGACATGTGTTGATTCATTCCACATCGAAGGTTTTTGACTGAATCCACACTAGCACGTAGATCGGGTCGTTTACTTTTTTGGAGTCTTTTGTGTTGTTGCAACAAATCTCATTAATTCTTGGAGTTGCAATTAGGTTTAGGTCATGATCTCTTAGGAGTATCTCACTATCTTGCTTCTGATCCCTTGTGCAAAGTTTGAGCTCAATGGTCGAGATTTGAGGGAGATCCAGACGATTTGGTAGAAAAACATATGCTTGCACATAGTGATCGGATGCCCTGTTCAGGGTGATCGGACACTGACACGGAGTCCAATCGTTCAACACCGGCACTGTCCAGTTCACATAGGTGTGACTAGATGCACATAGTATGACCGTACGCTCCTATAAGTCAAGTCTAGTCAGAAATAGAGAGCTTCAGAACTGACTGAACGCGTCCTCTCCCAAGTGAATGGATCCGCTGCCGAGTCTAGTCGCTACTTAGAGTGTAGCGAAGTTCACGGGGTGCGTCCAAGGCCTGTGACCGGACCGGCGTCTAATCGGTTCTGCTGTTCGACGTGTCACTGGATGCTACCTGACCGGATGCGCCTAACCACTGTGGCTGAGTCTGGTCAGTGCAAGTCAGTCATGGTTTTGTTTGTGGTTTTTGCGTTCGAGCTCTAAAGCGAGTTTCGCTTATTGCGTTGCATTCATGGTTTCTGTGCTCTTCAAAAATCATGCTTCATATCTGTGATTTTTGGATGAATCCCCCTTGTGTTTCTTGGAGGAGGATGAATAGGCCAAATTTCATCTAGTCACTAGTTGCCTCGTGTGAATTAGGGTGTGTGAGTTTTATGGTGTCCTGCTATGTTCAGAGGGAACATCCACCGCTCAATCATTTGGGTTGTGGACATCACGATTATTGGTATTTTCCTCTCGATATTGATTTTGGGAGAGACACCAAATATTTCAAAATAAATGTTTACACCAAAATTTGGTAAAGATCAATTAAGATGATGAGTTGGCTTGCACGTGTATGGGAACGTAAAGGAAATCAGCCGGGCTCCATGTGCGCTCATTAATTATTTTAGTTTTAATGGTATACGTGCATGAAGAAAAGATATAGAAATAAAGACACATGAAGATTAGAGTTCGTGCAATTAAGGAAAAGAAAGGAGGCTTGTTTAATCGGGACACATCTACATTGCCTACAAATATATGGAGATGGTGGGCCAGCTTTTTTACCGTGAGGCTAGTACGGTACCCAAACTTTGATGATCTCGTCCAGAGAAGGAAAATAAAACGGACACCAGTGTGCGTGCAGCGTAAGGGAAGGAAAAAAGAACGTATTATTATTTTTGGCAGGAGCATGGTATCCAATAAACGTCAAGATGGGAGAAGCAGGGATACCTACTATCCTTGTACGTACATGTCCATAGCGGATTAAGTGATATATTCGTATATGTGTATCTTGATATTTGTTTAGATATGTTTTGTTAGTCATAGTCCTTTCGGGACTCTTATTAGCCCAGGGTATAAAAATGAACCCTCGGCCATTGTAATAGATGTTCACAACCATATCAATACAACCGGCCCCGTGCCATCTTTCGAGTCCATAAGTTGTGTCGTCGAGTTCTTCGAGAGGAATCATCGATCCGTCGACCTCCGTAAGTACCGGCAACCTTGCTATCATGTCTAGTATCATGCGGTGGATTTAGATATGATGCAAGTAGTCTCGTATGTTAAGCTTAGTATCGTGCGGCGGATTTAAGCTTGTGACGGGAAGTTTTTGATTATGCCTTGTATCGTGCGGCGGATTAAGTCATGAGTAAAGATAGTTATCGGCTCTGTTAGATTTGACAAATCTAATAGATTCATTAAGTTATCATGTGTTATATGTTTCATTTATTTGATTCCTATAACACTCTTTGCCCAATCTAGATTGATCTTTGTTCGGCCTTGCTGCACGAGTTTACTTGTGCTTTGTTAATCATAAGATCGTAATGGCTGAATTAACTTTCAATCAAGACTGTTACATGTTGTGGGTTCGTGCATGTCGACCATGTTTAGCCTTTGATAGAGCCGGGTACCGTGCGGCAGGTGCAGGTTTTAGATTAGTTTAATCTTGCTTTGCTTGTATGTTCCTTCTTCATGGACCCCAGTTCGGCTAGTTTGCCGATTCCGGTTAAAGATTACATGAGTAATGAGTTTTTATAGATCTATTCAGATATCTGTATGCTTCTAGCTTCTTATAATTAGATCGTATCATGCGGTGGATTAATCTAATTATAAGGAGTGGTGTGGACTCATAGCAAGTGGTATCATACGGTGGATTAGCTTTGCTTGAGTTACACTTGACGGGTTTATGAAGGCTAAACGTGCTGCAGATTAGTTGGATTGGCCTATGCATATGTTGTTTGGACAGATTTATATTTACAATTTGCCCTTTTATCCTTTTGTTATTCATGTTTTGGCATTTAGCGTGTTTATAAGCTCCATCTTTGTATTTGTCAAATGATATTATAAACTTGTTTCGATAAACAGCTTTTATTGCTGTGTGCCGTCATGATTGGCTTTCGAAGCCGTACATGTGGAACTGTCTGGTCTCATCCAGCATGTTCCATGGTATTCTCATATTTTTATCCCTTGTTGGTTTTCAGGTCAAACCAACTGGCACGCTTCCGAATTCAGAATACTCCGGGCACCCGATTGAAGCCAGCCTCGTTCGGCTTGCTGTGTGCCTGGCGCAGAGTGTCACGTTTTGGGTCAACACACTTTTTTGGTACGCCCGGTGGGACCACAATCGTTTGATCAGGAGTCAGATGTCTATTGGCTTATATTTCATCAACAAGGATCGGCGAAGAAAAGTCACAACAATATTCTACACTTAGCCGATGACCTTCCAATATAAGATTATGATGATATTTTTTCTACTAACATCGATTTCAAGACATCAAACTGATCTCCTGATTGGAATGAAGCATCAGAGCTGATAACTTTCCCTAAAAAGTAATCGACTGCAAACATGAAGATTCAAGACTTTGCCGGTGGCACTTGATCTCAGAAACGATGAGCCCTGTATCATCAGATAAAGTGAGCTGATTTATTTATCTTGCTGGTGGCATGAAAGAACCGATGGTAATATGTTTTGAACACTGTCGTCTCGATTCATTATTTTTGCATCGGCTAAATTGGTAAAAATGATAGCTGATCACTTAGTAAAAGGAATCGGCTGAGAAGCTAGCAGATCTCTTCACGTTATAGTGCCATGCATGCATATGTACGTGTCAACATGCAAAAAAAAAGGGCTAGCCAGTATGTATATGTTCATGTATGGTACATACCTCTCAAAATGTATGGAGTTGATTAGCTGCTCAGAAGGGATCACGTGCGGTAAAGACAACTTGGTACTCTTTTCAATGGCTAAGGGTATAGTATACAACTAGTTCCACAACGATAACAAGAAGCGACTGAGAATACAAGCAGCAGAAAGATTATAATTTGGAAGTTTGTCGCCTGGAGTCCATACATGAAGAAACGTCTATTGTTGTCATCGGCTAAATATCAATCGGCTATTACTCATCGTCCTCCAGCATTGGTTTAGCCGTCCTGGTTCTCAGCTCCTGACTTGAGTCGCCTTCGTCAATTCAGCCGAGCGCCTGAATAACTAAACCAGAAAGTGCTCTGGCTAACTCTATCAGGCATCAGTGCATCAACTAATCAAGAAGAATCAGCTCTTGGCTAGTGAGATGGAATTTCTTCAAGATTACCGGATGAAGCTAATGAAAATCAACGAAGTTCAATTAAAGCACAAAGTTAATTTTTACTTGAGCTGCATGAGTTATATTTGGAAATTTTCTGCATGCTAAGATTGGAGTTGGAGCCGAAAACCAAGTATATCACGTACGTGATTGTAATCGGCTGTATGGGACCTACTAGTGTGTGCAACTATCCTCTCTTCATAACTCAGAAGGCCAATGGAGAATAAAAGTATCGGCTCCTTATCTCGTAGAAGATGGGATTATTTTAGCGACAAATAAAACACCCAATCAAGAGGACAGCCGATTGAGTAGCAGTCATCCTCTCATATCCCTGTACTTCTTGAGAAGAATTTTGCACCAATTAATTATTTGGCTGGAAATTTCTTATTATTCTAAATCACTTGGAAAGTCAAAGGGTTCTGCATACAAGGACTTTCACGCAATGGAGAAGAAAAGAACTTTGGTCAGATGTTGCAGTTCGAGGACGTGGCATCCGACTTAATGTTGTCGCGCACCGAAATCCGTCTGCCATATCGTCTGCAAACATGGCAAGGTTATTTCTTTCAGATCAACCAGTCAGGGTCATACGTGCTGCTGTCCGGCAGCCAATCGGCTATACTCTCCGCCGCTCCCGCAGTTAATTAGATAGATCATAAATCGATAGTAGGAATCGACTAATTGTTGAATAAAATGATTGACCGTCCGAGAATAGGATTGGCTCCAAGGATAGATATACGGAAATCGCCCGGGGGGCCTATTACTTATCAAGTAATCTGATGAAATCAAGTTCTTCGTGACAACTAGGGAGGCCACGGGTTGTCATTGTTCGGTAAGAAGAGTCACAGAGTATGCTGAGTTGATGAGGCTCAGAGTTGAGAAAGACGAGATAGATAGCCGATCATCAGCTAAGCAAAAATTATCTATTGATGGAGATTTGGACTCGTCACGCATATGCATTACACAACATCGAGTGATTCATCATGAAGAAGGACAAGATGAATGACTTCCATTGACTCCTTCATCTTCAACGGTGGTTTGTGTAACTCTACCCTTACCTTTTAAACAATGTTGAAGGGGCAAAACTTATTGCATCTCCATGATAAATTAAAGTCTTGAAAATCATATGTGATATAAATAATGTTCTAGCTTATCTATTGAAATGATGAATACATACTCTGTTTTATATTTTACTCCTGTCTAATTTATAGCTTTGATTTCTCTAATTTTGGGTTTAGTGGTTATAATATTTATCTAGAAATCTTTGAAACTTGTGGATCACATAAAGTTTAAACTTTGTCTAAAACTGATCGTAAAATATGAATGAGAATAGAATTTGCTATGACATTATTCTAAGAGATACTTTAATTCTCGAGAATTCATAAAATAAAATTTTCTTAAATGTCATATTGAGCTTTGTCAAACTGTTGAGACTTCTGGTCAGATTATAGTCATATTCCCAAGATCAAGATTCACAATATAATTAATAATATCTTGTGCATGCACTCTTTCTTTGATTAAAGTATATGAGGCTATTTTTGCTTAAAAAAAACTCAGAAATAAAAACGACGGGCACGTGTCCACCAAAACTGAGTTAGAAAAAATGACGGTCACGTGATCGCAAGATAAAATAAAAGATGACCAAAGGTCCAGTAGCCTCATATATTTTAAAATGACTGAGAGAATGATATGTAGAAGAATAAAAATCTTTACTCGCACTTCTTGATCTAAGTATATGACTTGTATATCCTTATAGTCCAGATTTTTGACTTTGCAATATTGTGCGATATCTTTCATACTCGGAAATAAAAATGACGAACAAGTGTTCACCGAAACCGAGAAGAATATAAAACTCCAGAATAAAAGTGTTCAAAAGAATAAAAGATAAGCAATTCTGTTTTTGTTTTGTTTTGCGATTTACTGATAGATTTAGTCAAAACTAAAAGCTCCATGGTTGAAGAGAAAGAAGGATAACTAGAATACCGTTTTATTCAAACTTAAGAGAAATCTTAGTTATAAATATGATACTCTTGAGATATAGTCAGCATTGCAGCATCTTCTAATCAACAACAAAATGGAGAACTATTATACGCATTTACTGTTAACCTATTTCCCCATGTATTGGATGTTTATTATTTTACAGGTAAATTGTGGAAATTCGGTGAGAACATGCTATTGTTGCCAGTGATTTACTCAGTTTCTTGGAAAAAGAGGATCGGCTTGAAATTATTATCAGCATTGAAAAGCCGATGTGGCTCTTTATATTTCAAGAGAAGCCGGTGGAGTCTTCAAATATTGCGATCGAATGTCATCAGGAAAAGAGGACCATCGGACTAAAATAATTCGAAGCATGAAGAATTCATACTCCGAACTCGGGGGGCCTGTGTTTACACCAAAATTTGGTAAAGATCAATTAAGATCATGAGTTGGCTTGCACGTGTTTGGGAAAATAAAGGAAATCAGTCGGGCTCCATGTGCGCTCAATAATTGTTTTAGTTTTAATGGTATACGTGCATGAAGAAAAGATATAGAAATAAAGACACATGAAGATTAGAGTTCGTGCAATTAAGGAAAAGAAAGGAGGCTTGTTTAATCGGGACACATCTACATTGCCTACAAATATATGGAGATGGTGGGCCAGCTTTTTTACCGTGAGGCTAGTACGGTACCCAAACTTTGATGATCTCGTCGAGAGAAGGAAAATAAAACGGACACCAGTGTGCATGCAGCATAAGGGAAGGAAAGAAGAACGTATTATTTTTGGCAGGAGCATGGCATCTAATAAACGTCAAGATGGGAGAAGCAGGGATACGTACTATCCTTGTACATACATGTCCATAGCTGATTAAATGATATATTCATATATGTGTATCTTGATATTTCTTTAGATATGTTTTGTTAGTCATAGTCCTTTTGGGACTCTTATTAGCCCAGGTATAAATATGAACCCTCGGCCATTGTAATAGATGTTCACAACCATATCAATACAACCGGCCCCGTGCCATCTTTCGAGTCCTTAAGTCGTGTCGTCGAGTTCTTCGAGAGGAATCATCGATCCGTCGACCTCCGTAAGTTCCGGCAACCTTGCTATCATGTCTAGTATCATGCGGTGGATTTAGATATGATGCAAGTAGTCTCCTATGTTAAGCTTAGTATCGTGCGACGGATTTAAGCTTATGACGGGAAGTTTTTGCTTATGCCTTGTATCGTGCGGCGGATTAAGTCATGAGTAAAGATAGTTATCGGCTCTGTTAGATTTGGCAAATCTAATAGATTCATTAAGTTATCATGTGTTATATGTTTCATTTATTTGATTCCTATAACACTCTTTGCCCAATCTAGATTGATCTTTGTTCGGCCTTGCTGCACGAGTTTACTTGTGCTTTGTTAGTCATAAGATTGTAATGGTCGAATTAACTTTCAATCAAGACTGTTACATGTTGTGGGTTCGTGCATGTCGACCATGTTTAGGCTTTGATAGAGCCGGGTACCGTGCGGCAGGTGCAGGTTTTAGATTAGTTTAATCTTGCTTTGCTTGTATGTTCCTTCTTCATGGACCCCAGTTCGGCTAGTTTGCCGATTCTGGTTAAAGCTTACATGAGTAATGTGTTTTTATAGATCTGTTCAGATATATGTATGCTTCTAGCTTCTTATAATTAGATCGTATCATGCGGTGGATTAATATAATTATAAGGAGTGGTGTGGACTCATAGCAAGTGGTATCATGCGGTGGTATCAAGAGGGATAAACGTGCGACAGATTAGTTGGATTGGCCTATGCATATGTTATTTGGACAGATTTATATTTACAATTTGCCCTTTTATCCATTTGTTATTCATGTTTCGACATTCAATGTGTTTATAAGCTCCATCTTTGTATTTGCCGAATGACATTATAAACTTGTTTCGACAAAAAGCTTTTATAGCTGTGTGCCGTCATGATTGGCTTTCGAAGCCGTACATGTGGAACTGTCTGGTCTCATCCAGCATGTTCCAAGGTATTCTCATATTTTTATCCCTTGTTGGTTTTCAGGTCAAACCGACTGGCACGCTTCCGGATTCAGAATACTCCGGGCACCCGATTGAAGCCAGCCTCGTTCGGCTTGCTATGTGCCTGGCGCAGAGTGTCAGGTTTTGCGTCAACAATAAATTATTTGAAGCTCACATTCACCATCGTCACCATATCTGTTCCTTCGTTATGTCTTTCATGACCACTGGAATGGCAGCACATGCCTTGTCACGATCAGAGCCTCCGCAAAGGGGACAAAGGAGGACAACATTGAGGACAGGTGGACCCCGATGAAGCCACGAGAGTTATGACGATGCCCTCGACAGCCAAAGGCCCACTCGTGTCTTCAAAGACTATTAACTTGTGGAGACTTCCTCTTAGCGCCAACAGGTCGAGGCACAACCCTTTGATGAGCATGTATGTGAAACATACGTTCGGTGAAAATCGATGGCCTGCCTTCACGATGAGGGTTTCCCTGGCTACATTCATGGGCCTAATGTGCATTCATTACAGCTTGACTATGTCCATGAGCAAATGCGATTTTGTACGAGAAAGTCCTCGGTGCCGCTGGTGTATTGAACGTATTGTTGACGTTGAAAGTGATCCGAATCACACACCAGCAGGGCTAGAACGCCCAAAGAGGTTGCAGATCAACCTGAGACAACAAGGGATCTAACTAAACTGGTGAAACTGACCTAAGGACAAGTTTTGACCAGTTTAGGGTTGGATTCCTTGTGTTGATAAGTCTAGAACTCCCTCTGGGAAGACCTGTCGGGGACAAGCACGTAGAGGTTGCCCTAGGACCAGCAACAGCGCCTAGAACGCCCCCAAATCTCACTGGGAGATGCATCGAACAACAGGATAGAGGGAAAAGGGTAAAATGGTATAGTAGATTGATTTTGAATGATTAGGGTTGGATCCTCAATCGTCCATTATCCTCTCATATATATAGAGGGGGTTGGTCTTTTCTCAATAGGAAACATCTCCATATCATGATCTCCAAGTTTCCTATCCGGGCTTCATCAAAATATGGAATCCAAGAGTCCAATCTGGACTAGAAAAGGTAAACTCGATTCGACCGATTCTCAAACCGACTAAACCGGTTTAATGAGCCTCGATAATAGCCCAAACTGACTAAGTCGATTAACAGATCTCTATAACCCAGTGAAATTAGAGAAAAGATCTTTAAATCGACACCTTAATGACCATGAATTGGCGTTCATCACCATTCTAATGCTTCCGACCAGTGTCACCTGGTCAGAAATCTTGTAACTGGTTGGAATATACTCACAGCAATAAGTTAATCAAGCGACTATACCAATTTTGCTTAGAATATCTGTAACACCTCTGTTGTTTAACTGTAATTAACCTGACATGTCATCATCATTAGTCATTAATCATTCTTGTCATGCATTTAAGTTTGCTTAATACCTGTGTAATGATTTCTTTTTCGAAAACCCTAAAAGCCCAAATCTTCCTTTAAGGGCAAAATGGTAATTTCACCTCTGTGACTTGCTTGTGTAATTTCTTGTTCAGTTTTGTGTCTTGAAGCTTTGTTGTGTTGTTCAAAACCCAAAATCTAAAACAGATTTCAAATCCCTTTTGAAAAACCCTAATTTCCAAACCCTAGTTTTTACCCCTCTTTTTGTAATTTAAAAATTATTCAAAATTTGGACTTGGTCCAAAAATCAAAGTTGTAGATCTTGTCAAAAGGAACAACTTTGGTATTTTCAGATTTTCAAGTTCCTATATAAAATCAAAAGTAATTTTGAAATTATTCAAATCTTAAAAGTGTCCCCTTTTCTGTTTTCGAATATAATTCAAAAACTGTTTGGAATTTGAAAATATTCTTTTTGACAAAGTTGTAGATCTCCTTTTTCTGCACAACTTTGGTATTTTGAGTTTTTGCTGCTCAGTTCAAGTTTTGGGAGTAATTTGCAAAATACAGAGATCAGCCAAAAGTCAAACCCTAGACCTAGCCCTGTTCATCTTCAACCTAGAGCTAGGGGGGGTCCGGCCATAGCCAAGCCGCCGGCGCTGCGCACGCCGCACGCCTGGCAGATGCACGCGCGCCTCCAACCTGTCGCCGCTGTCCGCGCCATCATGCCGCACCCGCACGCGCAAAGCGCTGACCTCCGCCCCGTCCCCCACTGCTCCCAGCACGACGCCGCCGCGTGGCCGTCGCCGGCGAACGCACACCCGGCCCCTGCGCGCACGCCGTCCTTCCCGCCAGCCTGCAATCGAGTGCGCACGCCTTGGCCGAACTCATCCACACCATCCCGTGCTCTCTACCGTCCCCGACCGTGCCTATAAAAGGGACCGCCGGAGTCCGAGCTCCTCACTCGTCTCCGCCGCCGTGGCCAGCCCACTCCGAAGCTCCCGCCGCTCAACCAACTAGCCCAGCAGCTCCGTCTTGAGCTCGTGAAGCTTCCCCACCCCTCAATTTGGTCTCTACCGCCTCCTATCGCCCGGCGTAGCTCGCCGTTCCCATCTCCAGCGAAAGCCCGGCGAGCTCGGGTTCGGGAAATACTTCCTTTCCGGCCATGATCATGCCTCCCCGACCCCTGTTTCATCTTCCTTACTCCCTTGCGACTCTAACCAGGCCCTTGCGGTCTCGTGTTATGCGCAGGATCGCCGGAGCGCCGCTCGCCGCCGAGAGAGCTCCGCCGAAGCACCGCCAACGTCGAGCTTCCTCCTTCGATCCTTGTTCCGCCGAGCCCTGCCTCCGACCGTGGTAAGCACTCGAAGCCCCCGGTCTCTGCTTTCGGCGTAAAGCTCGAGCCAGGCCTCGAGCGGATGCACGTTCACTGTCTAGCTCGAGCCAGGCCTCGAGCACACGTTCTCCGCTTCGCCCGAGCCAGGCCTCGGCGAACACTTGCTCTCTGTCTCGCCCGAGCCAGGCCTTGGCGAACACTTGCTTTCCGTCTCGCCCGAGCCTCCCAGTCAGGCCTCGGACGAAACGCTTGTTTCCGCTTCGCCCGAGCCTCCCGGCCAGGCCTCGGACGAAACGCTTGTTTCCGTCTCGCCCAAGCCTACCAGCCAGGTCTCGGACGGCCGAGTGTTTCCGCCTCGACCGAGCCCTGCTGTCCGCCTCGCCGCGATTCGCCCGAGCCCCTGCGAGGAAGGAGCACAGCGCTCTTTTCTTTTTCCTTTTTGAAAGAGTGTGGATAGTGTTCTGTTTTCTCTTTTTTGTGTGAATTAATCTGTTGTTCCTTAAATCTTGATAAAATTATGGTATGCTCCATGCACTGTGTAGTATTTTATAAAATTATGAAACTTGACTTTTCTGCAAGAATTTGAAGATGTAAAATCCCTCTTTTAATTAATAAATGGATGGTTTTGGATTTTTAGAAAATTATTTATAACTCCAAAAATCATGAGATAAATTTTTGTGAGCTTCCTATGCCATGTGTAGTCTCTGGTGAAATTTTGAAGTCTTTTGGAACAAGTTGATTTTTGAGCATTTATCTTTAATTGTTAAATAGTGCCTTTGTTAATTAATGTCTGATTTTATTTGAGCACCTTAATGACCTCCAAAAATTATGAAATTTGTTTTGCCATCTATCTACACCATAATGAACTTATGTGATTAATTTGGTAATTTTTGGAGCAACTTCATAAAATGACCTTTTTAAATAATTAAGGAAAATAGAAAAAGTGATTAGGGTTCATGTTGTATGCCCTGTTTTGCATTATTCATGCTAGCATACTCATGTGCATGCATCATTGCATTCGTATAGTCACCGAAGGAGAAATCAAAGTCGAGGCCGCCGCCGACGAACCTGCTCCCGAAGTAACTCCGAGCTTCGACCTCCGCACCTCCAACCCTGAGCCAGCTGTCTTTGCTCTTCAAGGCAAGCCCCGGTGCATTTAACCATTTCCTTGAATTTATAAAATGATTTCCTTAAATGCTTTTGAGTTAAATTATTGCATTAGGTTTATAGGAGTTGTGTGTTATCCTAATTGATGCACTATCCACCTTGACCACTGATACACCCGATACCTGCTTTTCAAAAGTATTTGAAAAATGCTTAGCAATGCTTATTGAATTAGACTTTGCAATAAAATGCCAATTTCAAAAGTGTGATCACTTAAGGAATGTTTATGGGATTTTGGTCTTACTCCCCGACTGTTGGCTAGGTATCTGATCCGTACCTAGTCAATAGCGAGGAGAGGTTGTCCGAGCGTACGGTGCCGTCATGTTGTAGTCCGGGACTCAACAGTTGACACCGACCGGGACAGGGTTGAAAAACTGACAGGACTATTATGCTTGGGTGAGATATGACCAAGGTATAGTTCTGGCTGGAAAATTAGGGACCATCCGTATGGGGGCCTGCTGGTCAAGACTTGTAACTATTCACATACTTCGGAAAGCTCTGGCTCCGAGAAATCCTTGATTGGGACCGACAACCGCACACTGGGAGTGGAGAGATGGCGGAAGTAGCATGTACCCACGTGGTCGTCGTACCTGGATAGGAGTGGTGTACTGTACTTCCGGGTGGCGTAGGACCGGGTCCAATCTTGGAGGAATCGTGGTAGACGAGTTGGTATATGCAAGCTTGGGTGCTACATATGCAGTGTGGATAGGGATCCTCAGCTGAGTATTATTTATCCGGATTAACGTTGCTCCTCGGTTATGGAGACTTGGTCACTGGCTGTCAACGGAGAGTGGTTCTCAACTAGGTATGTTTTGAAATGTAAAATGAATCATGAACGATGAAGAATTGAGGAATACTGAATCTTTCAAAAATAAAATAAGGTTTACGAAAATGCTTTTCTGCAAAATACTTGATCTTGCTTAAGCCTTACCTTGACTACCCTAAGCCTCTCATTCCTGAGTCTTCTCCCTTTTTCTTAGTCGGGTAAGTCTTGTTGAGTACCCCAGTACTCAGGGTTTGTTACCCATGCTGCAGGTATGACAGAGTCCTCGATGTGTCTTGCACCCTGCTGCGTGACCATCGTCCAGGAAGAGGCCGATGAGGCCGAAGAATAGTTGTACACCCTCGGGCTGGGTGATTATAAGTATCTTTGTTGTTCTCCACTATGTTGCCTATGTCTATTTCTATTATCAAGAACTTGGTTTGTAATAACTGCACCTTAATTTCTATTTGGAACCCTGCTTTGTAAAACTAATGTTATTTAAGTCTTCCGCTCTTTATTCCGATGTTATTTGTAAAAGTATGCAATGCTGTAACCGAATTGTGAGATGATCCTGCGGACATTGGGCACTGATGTAGCCCGGTGGCGAACAGGTCTTAATCACATGGAACATGGGTTCGGCTGTCAGAGGTTGACAGGGACACGTGGGCCATGGGATTAGGGTCGTTCCGTCACAGAGTGGTATCGGAGCATCTCACTTTAACGTTGCAGTGTTCGTTTTTGCGAAAACTTCAAAAGACCTTTTGAGTCCAAACAAACTAAACTTGACTATTTTGAGTCCAAATTGCTTCTCTCATCTTGTCTCTCATATGGCAACACTAGCTAGTGGAACAACATGTTTTAAGCCCTATGTACTTTATTTATTTATTGCATTGCTTTGTTCCGTAGAAACGATTCATGCATCATGTCATAATCACTTAAGTTAACTTCCTCTCTAAGTTCGTTGGGGTAGTATGCCTTTATCTGTTCTTGCGAGCCTTTCTCATCCATCTTCTCTTATCCAGACATGGCCCGTATCAAGCTAACTGCCCGCAAGTCGACTGGACCGCATGGTGTGCCACGCCACCAGCTGGCACCACGCGCTGGGGAGGAGACTGGAGAATCTTCCAATGGTCGTCGCTTTCCCCGCCGCACCCGCAAGAATCTGAAGGAGGAAATCAAGAATCTGAAGGCTGAGATAGAGAACATGGAGCATGACTTCTACCTTTCCCGCCTGGAGTTTTATGAGGCACGAGCTTCCCTGGAGCAGGCCAATCGGAATACGGTTCGCGCTATCGAGCAGCGCAATGATGCTTGGCCCCGCGAGGACGTTACTAGAGCCCAGCTCCATGAACTGCAGCAGTACACCGCCCAGATTGAGCAGTTCAATGATATGCTTCATGAGGAAGTGCATCAGCTGTATGATCAACTCCACCCCTTGGTACCCCCGGTTATGGAAGACCCTGAGGACGGAGTAGTGGAAGAACCCGATGTGGAACAAGAGCCAGACGTGGACGAAGAAATTGAACCTGCTGAGGACGTCCACGCTGAAGACGAGGACGAGGAGGAAGAGCCTGAGCTCATCCTCGAAGAAGACGACGACGAAGAAATGATCATCATCGATGAGGACTAGACCCGTCTTTAGGAGATGGAGATCCCGTGTGTCTGTACCACTTGCTTACCTAAAACCTTATTCTAGGTTTGGGAGCATTAGTCTGTCTTTTGTTAAGTCAGTATGTATCTTTCTTTTCGCATCTTTTCCCTTTATCGGTCTGTATCATCTGTCAGTCACCTTATCAAGTCATCTGTCTTTTGTATCAGAAGAAGCTATCAGTCTGTTGTTTTCAGAACCCTATCTATGAATGCTAAGTTCCAAGTTGCTTAACAGATGCCTGTGAACACTCGCACTGGAGCTGGAGGTTCTGATGATGCCAACCTCCCAAACCCTCCACCTGTCCCAGCCACCCTAGCAGATGCCATTACAGACTTGGCCGCCGCTGCCAACCTAATGGCTCAAAACCAAGGACAGCAGAACTTTCACCGTGGTCGCCACAACATCAACCAAGAGACCACCTATGTGGAATTCACCGAAACTCATCCACCGGTCTTCACCAAGGCCGATGAACCCCTCGAAGCTGATGATTGGCTCCGCACCATGGAGCAGAAGTTTGGTCTTATCAACTGCACCGATATCCAGAAGCCACGGTTCGCTTCACAGCAGCTTCGTGGTCCGGCAAGTGCTTGGTACGCCAACCTGTTGGCTGCCCAGCCAGAAGGTCATCGGTTGACCTGGGAAGAGTTCCGCACTGCTTTCCGTGCACATCACATCCCTTCCGGATTAATGAAAATGAAGCTTGATCAGTTCCTGGCTCTCCAACAGAAAGACTCCACAGTCATGCAGTATGTGGGTCAATTCAATCATCTCAGCCTGTATGCCTCAGAGTATGTCAACACAGATGAGAAGAAGAGGGATTGTTTCCTCAGAGGACTGCACCCAAAGATCCGCAGGAGCTTGTCCAATAACCTGACAGGGTCTTATCACGATGTTGTTGACCGGGTTGTTGCTTTTGAAGAAAGCAATCGCCAGTACCAGGAAGAGAAGAAGAAGAAGAAAGCAGGGTAAGGCAGCTTCTCTGGCGGTCACAAACGCCAGAGAATCATCTATCACCCCAGCCACCACCACAATCGTCTACCTTACCCCAACCAGCAAGTGGTCGTCCGTACCGCGGCCACCACCCATAATGCCAACCAGCAGAGTGCCACACAGCCGAATGCCCCAGGTGTTCGTATCACCACTCCACAAACAGCCTACAACCATCCCTGCTACAACTGCGGCCAGCTTGGTCACTGGTCTCGTGAGTGCCCAAAGCCCAAGAGGTATGCTCAGAATGCTCAGAAGAATCCCGGAGGATCTCAGCAGCAGCAGCACCGTGCCCAGCAGCAACAGGCCCAGAAAGGCAGGATTGTCAAGAAGCACGGGCAAGTCTACTACACCGCTGTCAGCGATATACCAGAAGGGGAGCCCGTCATGATCAGTAGGTTTCCTGTTGCCAATCACCCTGCAGTTGTGTTGTTTGATTCTGGTGCATCGCATTCCTTCATCAGTCGTACTTTTGTCATCAAGCATGAAATATCAATTGAGGATTTAAAAGAAAGTTTCTGCATATTTTCGCCTGGAGGGCGTATAAGTACTAAGGAAGTGGTTCGCAGTATACCAGTAATGTTGGGGGAACATGTATTTCCCACCACCATGATAGTGCTTCATGCTCAGGAGATAGATGTCATCCTAGGCATGAATTGGATGTGTCAGTATAAAGCCATGATCGACATCTTGAATAGAGTTGTGAGAGTGGATATTCCTAACAGTACCACCAAACTCCTTCTCCAACTTCCAATGCCTCAAAAACCAGCAGCCACTCAAATAAATACCGCCTATGTTCTGGAAACCCGGGACATCCCCGTGGTTTGTGAATTCCCTGATGTTTTTCCTGAGGATTTGCCTGGTCTGCCTCCTGACCGTGACGTTGAGTTTGCCATAGAGCTAAAGCCCGGGACTGCTCCTATATCCCGCAGAGCTTATCGAATGCCTCCCAGAGAGTTGGCAGAACTAAAAATCCAATTACAAGATTTGTTGGACAAGGGTTTCATTCACCCAAGCTCTTCTCCTTGGGGCTGTCCTGCAATCTTTGTAAAGAAGAAAGACAAGACTCTCAGAATGTGCATTGATTATCGCCCACTCAATGAGGTCACCATCAAAAATAAATATCCCTTGCCTCGTATTGATCTTCTCTTTGACCAGTTAGCTGGAGCCAAAGTATTCTCCAAGATCGATCTCAGATCCGGCTACCACCAAATAAAGATTCGTCCTAAAGATATTCCTAAAACAGCTTTCACCACCAGATACGGCCTATATGAGTACTTGGTCTGTCCTTCGGTTTGACCAATGCCCCTGCTCATTTCATGTACCTCATGAACTCTGTGTTCATGCCAGAGCTTGATAAATTCGTGGTCGTGTTCATTGACGACATCCTTGTCTACTCAAAAACCCCTGAAGATCACGCCGAACATCTTCGTATCGTTCTATCCCGTCTCAGAGAACATCAGCTGTATGCCAAGTTCAGTAAATGTGAGTTCTGGTTAGATCAGATACAGTTTCTTGGTCATGTCCTTTCCGCTGAAGGTGTGTCAGTTGACCCTGGTAAAGTGGCAGACATTCTGGGTTGGAAGCCACCTACCACTGTTCATCAAGTCCGCAGCTTTATGGGAATGGCAGGATATTATCGTCGATTCATCCCAGATTTCTCAAGAATCGCCAAGCCTATCACTGAGTTAGTAAAGAATTCTGTGAAGTTTGTCTGGTCACCAGCCTGTGAGCAAGCCTTTCAAACTCTGAAGAAACTATTAACTACATCACCAGTGCTAGCCCAGCCGAACATCGAGAAGCCCTTTGATGTCTACTGTGATGCATCTGGTACTGGTTTGGGCTGTGTTTTGATGCAAGAAGGTCGAGTGATCACATATGCCTCCCGACAGCTTAAGCGACATGAAGAGAATTACCCAACTCATGATCTCAAGTTAGCAGCAGTAGTGCATGCCTTAAAGATCTGGCGTCATTATCTGTTGGGCAGTACCTGCAATGTGTACACAGATCACAAGAGCCTGAAGTATATCTTCACTCAAGAGGAACTGAATATGAGGCAGAGAAGATGGCTTGAGTTAATTAAGGACTATAATCTTGAAGTGCATTACCATCCGGGTAAG
This sequence comes from Coix lacryma-jobi var. lacryma-jobi, assembly GCA_009763385.1. Taxonomy (NCBI): domain Eukaryota; kingdom Viridiplantae; phylum Streptophyta; class Magnoliopsida; order Poales; family Poaceae; genus Coix; species Coix lacryma-jobi. Next base: position 81,512,781 of record CM019824.1, on the reverse strand, counting down.
GCGAATGTGGTCGCCGATGCACTCAGTCGCAAGTCTTATTGCAACTGTCTGATGATGAAACCCTATGATTCTTCTTTGTGTTATGAGCTGGAAAAGTTGAATATTGAAATGATTCCACAAGGAACTCTGAATAATATCAGAATAGAAACCCCTATCAGAGAGCAGATCATCGCGGCACAGAAAGATAACCCTGGAATCAAGCACATCATCGAAAAGGTCCAATCCGGAAAGGCTGATTGTTTCAGGATCGATGATGCAGGAGTAGTATGGTTTAAGAATCGGTTAGTAGTTCCTAAAGTGCCAGAGTTAAGAAAGTTAATCCTTGATGAAGCACACTTGACTAGATTCTCCATCCACCCCGGCAGCAACAAGATGTACCAGGACTTGAAGCAAAGAGTCTGGTGGACAAAGATGAAAATTGAGATCGCCCGGTATGTCGCTCAGTGCGATACCTGCCAGAAAGTCAAAGCCGTGCACATGAAGCCCGGAGGAGAATTGCAACCTTTACCTGTACCTGCTTGGAAATGGGACGATATCAGTATGGACTTTATCAATGGTCTACCCAAGACATCAAGAGGTTTTGATTCCATATGGGTGATCGTGGATCGCCTCACTAAGCAAGCTCACTTCCTGCCAGTGAAGACCAGTTACACCGTCCCCACTTATGCCACTTTGTACAAGAACCACATAGTGAAACTCCATGGCATACCCAAGAGCATTATCTCTGATCGTGGTACCCAGTTTGTCGCAAAGTTTTGGAAAGCGTTCCATACCTCACTTGGAACCAAGCTCTTGCATAGTACGGCATATCATCCGCAAACAGATGGACAAACTGAGCGGGTCAACCAAGTGTTAGAGGATATGTTAAGAGCATGTGTGCTCACCTTCGCAGATACTTGGGATGACTGTTTGCCCTTGGCAGAGTTCTCATATAATAACAGTTACCAAGAGAGCATCAAAATGGCACCCTTTGAAGCACTGTACGGCCGCCGTTGTCGTACACCTCTCAATTGGTCTGAACCCGGAGAAAGGGAATTCTTTGGAGTTGACCTAGTAAAAGATATGGAAGAGAAAGTCAAGCAAATACAAGAGAACATGAAGATTGCACAGTCTCGACAGAAAAGTTATGCTGACAAGAGACGTCGACCTCTGCAGTTTGAGATCGGGGATTATGTGTACCTGAAGGTCTCGCCCACCAAAGGAGTCACTCGTTTTGGAGTCAAAGGAAAGTTAGCACCCCGCTACATTGGTACCTTTGAGATTCTGGATCATTGTGGCAAGGTAGCTTACAAACTGAGGTTGCCCGATCATCTTTCAGCAGTTCATAATGTGTTTCATGTCTCCCAACTCAAGAAGTGCCTCCGAGTACATGAACATGTGGTTGAAGTTGAAGGCGTTGAGCTAGAACCAGATCTGTCATACACTGAGTATCCAGTTCGCGTGTTGGATCACAAGGATCGTGTTACCCGAAGAACCACCACAAGATGGTACAAGATCCAGTGGAACCAGCACTCTGAAGAAGAAGCCACCTGGGAATCCGAAGACTTCTTAGCAAAGAACTATCCCGACTTTCTCGAATCTCTGTAGATGTAAGGTTTTGTCCTTGTCCTTCTTAAGACGTGAAATCTCGGGGCGAGATTTCTTTTAGGGGGGAAGGCTGTAACACCTCTGGTGTTTAACTGTAATTAACCTGACATGTCATCATCATTAGTCATTAATCATTCTTGTCATGCATTTAAGTTTGCTTAATACCTGTGTAATGATTTCTTTTTCGAAAACCCTAAAAGCCCAAATCTTCCTTTAAGGGCAAAATGGTAATTTCACCTCTGTGACTTGCTTGTGTAATTTCTTGTTCAGTTTTGTGTCTTGAAGCTTTGTTGTGTTGTTCAAAACCCAAAATCTAAAACAGATTTCAAATCCCTTTTGAAAAACCCTAATTTCCAAACCCTAGTTTTTACCCCTCTTTTTGTAATTTAAATTTTTTTCAAAATTTGGACTTGGTCCAAAAAGCAAAGCTGTAGATCTTTTCAAAAGGAACAACTTTGGTATTTTCAGATTTTCAAGTTCCTATATAAAATCAAAAGTAATTTTGAAATTATTCAAATCTTAAAAGTGTCCCCTTTTCTGTTTTCGAATATAATTCAAAAACTGTTTGGAATTTGAAAATATTCTTTTTGACAAAGTTGTAGATCTCCTTTTTCTGCACAACTTTGGTATTTTGAGTTTTTGCTGCTCAGTTCAAGTTTTGGGAGTAATTTGCAAAATACAGAGATCAGCCAAAAGTCAAACCCTAGACCTAGCCCTGTTCATCTTCAACCTAGAGCTAGGGGGGGTCCGGCCATAGCCGAGCCGCCGGAGCTGCGCACGCCACACGCCTGGCAGATGCACGCGCGCCTCCAACCTGCCGCCGCTGTCCGCGCCATCATGCCGCACCCGCACGCGCAAAGCGCTGACCTCCGCCCCGTCCCCCACTGCTCCCAGCACGACGCCGCCGCGTGGCCGTCGCCGGCGTACGCACACCCGGCCCCTGCGCGCACGCCATCCTTCCCGCCAGCCTGCAATCGAGTGCGCACGCCTTGGCCGAACTCATCCACACCATCCCGTGCTCTCTACCGTCCCCGACCGTGCCTATAAAAGGGACCGCCGGAGTCCGAGCTCCTCACTCGTCTCCGCCGCCGTGGCCAGCCCACTCCGAAGCTCCCGCCGCTCAACCAACTAGCCCAGCAGCTCCGTCTTGAGCTCGTGAAGCTTCCCCACCGCTCAATTTGGTCTCTACCGCCTCCTATCGCCCGGCGTAGCTCGCCGTTCCCATCTCCAGCGAAAGCCCGGCGAGCTCGGGTTCGGGAAATACTTCCTCTCCGGCCATGATCATCCCTCCCCGACCCCTGTTTCATCTTCCTTACTCCCTTGCGACTCTAACCAGGCCCTTGCGGTCTCGTGTTATGCGCAGGATCGCCGGAGCGCCGCTCGCCGCCGAGAGAGCTCCACCGAAGCACCGCCAACGTCGAGCTTCCTCCTTCGACCCTTGTTCCGCCGAGCCCTGCCTCCGACCGTGGTAAGCACTCGAAGCCCCCGGTCTCTGCTTTCGGCGTAAAGCTCGAGCCAGGCCTCGAGCGGATGCACGTTCACTGTCTAGCTCGAGCCAGGCCTCGAGCACACGTTCTCCGCTTCGCCCGAGCCAGGCCTCGGCGAACACTTGCTCTCTGTCTCGCCCGAGCCAGGCCTCGGCGAACACTTGCTTTCCGTCTCGCCCGAGCCTCCCAGTCAGGCCTCGGACGAAACGCTTGTTTCCGCTTCGCCCGAGCCTCCCGGCCACGCCTCGGACGAAACGCTTGTTTCCGTCTCGCCCGAGCCTACCAGCCAGGTCTCGGACGGCCGAGCGTTTCCGCCTCGACCGAGCCCTGCTGTCCGCCTCGCCGCGATTCGCCCGAGCCCCTGCAAGGAATGAGCATAGCGCTCTTTTCTTTTTCCTTTTTGAAAGAGTGTGGATAGTGTTCTGTTTTCTCTTTTTTGTGTGAATTAATCTGTTGTTCCTTAAATCCTGATAAAATTATGGTATGCTCCATGCACTGTGTAGTATTTTATAAAAATATGAAACTTGACTTTTCTGCAAGAATTTGAAGATGTAAAATCCCTCTTTTAATTAATAAATGGATGGTTTTGGATTTTTAGAAAATTATTTATAACTCCAAAAATCATGAGATAAATTTTTGTGAGCTTCCTATGCCATGTTTAGTCTCTGGTGAAATTTTGAAGTCTTTTGGAACAAGTTGATTTTTGAGCATTTATCTTTAATTGTTAAATAGTGCCTTTGTTAATTAATGTCTGATTTTATTTGAGCACCTTAATTACCTCCAAAAATTATGAAATTTGTTTTGCCATCTATCTACACAATAATGAACTTATGTGATTAATTTGGTAATTTTTGGAGCAACTTCATAAAATGACCTTTTTAAATAATTAAGGAAAATAGAAAAAGTGATTAGGGTTCATGTTGTATGCCCTGTTTTGCATTGTTCATGCTAGCATACTCATGTGCATGCATCATTGCATTCGTATAGTCACCGAAGGAGAAATCAAAGTCGAGGCCGCCGCCGACGAACCTGCTCCCGAAGTAACTCCGAGCTTCGACCTCCGCACCTCCAACCCTGAGCCAGCTGTCTTTGCTCTTCAAGGCAAGCCCCGGTGCATTTAACCCTTTCCTTGAATTTATAAAATGATTTCCTTAAATGCTTTTGAGTTAAATTATTGCATTAGGTTTATAGGAGTTGTGTGTTATCCTAATTGATGCACTATCCACCTTGACCACTGATACACCCGACACCTGCTTTTCAAAAGTATTTGAAAAATGCTTAGCAATGCTTATTGAATTAGACTTTGCAATAAAATGCCAATTTCAAAGTGTGATCACTTAAGGAATGTTTATGGGATTTTGGTCTTACTCCCCGGCTGTTGGCTAGGTATCTGATCCATACCTAGTCAATAGCGAGGAGAGGTTGTCCGAGCGTACGGTGCCGTCATGTTGTAGTCCGGGACTCAACAGTTGACACCGACCGAGACAGGGTTGAAAAACTGACAGGACTATTACGCTTGGGTGAGATATGACCAAGGTATAGTTCTGGCTGGAAAATTAGGGACCATCCGTATGGGGGCCTGCTGGTCAAGACTTGTAACTATTCACATACTTCGGAAAGCTCTGGCTCCAAGAAATCCTTGATTGGGACCGACAACCGCGCACTGGGAATGGAGAGATGGCGGAAGTAGCATGTACCCACGTGGTCGTCGTACCTGGATAGGAGTGGTGTACTGTACTTCCGGGTGGCGTAGGACCGGGTCCAATCTTGGAGGAATCGTGGTAGACGAGTTGGTATATGCAAGCTTGGGTGCTACATATGCAGTGTGGATAGGGATCCTCAGCTGAGTATTATTTATCCGGCTTAACGTTGCTCCTCGGTTATGGAGACTTGGTCACTGACTGTCAACGGAGAGTGGTTCTCAACTAGGTATGTTTTGAAATGTAAAATGAATCATGAACGATGAAGAATTGAGGAATACTGAATCTTTCAAAAATAAAATAAGGTTTACAAAAATGCTTTTCTGCAAAATACTTGATCTTGCTTAAGCCTTACCTTGACTACCCTAAGGCTCTCATTCCTGAGTCTTCTCCCTTTTTCTTAGTCGGGTAAGTCTTGTTGAGTACCCCAGTACTCAGGGTTTGTTACCCATGCTGCAGGTATGACAGAGTCCCCGATGTGTCTTGCACCCTGCTGCGTGACCATCGTCCAGGAAGAGGCCGATGAGGCCAAAGAATAGTTGTACACCCTCGGGCTGGGTGATTATAAGTATCTTTGCTGTTCTCCACTATGTTGCCTATGTCTATTTCTATTATCAAGAACTTGGTTTGTAATAACTGCACCTTAATTTCTATTTGGAACCCTGCTTTGTAAAACTAATGTTATTTCAGTCTTCCGCTCTTTATTCCGATGTTATTTGTAAAAGTATGCAATGCTGTAACCGAATTGTGAGATGATCCTGCGGACATTGGGCACTGATGTAGCCCGGTGGCGAACAGGTCTTAATCACATGGAACATGGGTTCGGCTGTCAGAGGTTGACAGGGACACGTGGGCCATGGGATTAGGGTCGTTCCGTCACAATATCTGACCCTTTAGATACAAAGTATTTGAAGATGAATTCAACTTCATATTATGACCCGAATACGTCTTCTAGCCTTATTATCTGCTTATGACACTTTTGAGTGTCAACATATGCCCCCCTGTTTTTAGGTGATCTTTAGTAGAACCTAAAAACAAACCAAACAACAATGATGTCCATCTCATCGGTTATTCAGTAACTAATGATAAATATACATATTGGTCATTTTTTGTTCTAAGGGCGATACATGTACCGGCCATTGTTCGGAAGCCACTCAGGCCTCTTGCGAAACACTTGGAAAGTATTTTTCAAATACCTTCCGTTTATTGCTCTTGGGCGACCTTCACCTAGTAACGTCTCTAGCATGTATGAATTCCCGAATATCACTTTGATCACTTTATAAGGACCTTCCCAACTCGGCGACCACTTGCCAAACTTATTGCTCTTCGACCCCAGCATAAGTACAGTTTTCCATACTAATTCTCCCACCTGAAATGATTTACTCTTCACCTTCTTATTATAAGCTTTGGCAACTCGGACCTTGTCTCTCTCTATCTCCTTGAGAGCTCTTAACCTTTTATCGGTCACTTCATCAATGTTGTCCACATCATGATACATAACAGCGGATAAATCATTTGTTTAGCAAGTCTATATGCATCTAGATTTACTTCAACAGGCAACACTGCTTCTTGACCATATACCATCTCAAAAGGAGTAACCTTCGTGGCACCATGTCTTGATATACGATAAGCCCATAGAGCTTCACACAAAATCTCATGCCACCTCCTCGGGTTATCCTCGATCTTCTTCTTGATAAGCTTGATCAAAGTCTTGTTACTGGACTCAGCTTGGCCATTAGCTTGAGCATAGTATGGAGATGAATTGAGCATCTTTATCTTATATAATTCGGCAAAATCCCGCACTTCTTTAGAAATAAAAGATGTTCCTTGATCTGTAGTCAACGTTTGAGGGATGTCGAACCTATGTATAATATGCACAGTAATAAACTCAATTACCTCCCTGTGTGTAATGTTCTTCAAAGGTACTGCCTCAGTCCACTTAGTGAAATAGTCTATAGCGACCAAGACGAAACGATGTCCCTTCAAAGATGGGGGATCAATTTGGCCAATGAAGTCTAGCCCTGAACCTCGAAAAGGTCACAGTTTGATGATAGGATGAAGCATAGCAGCAGGTGCAAGCTGTATATTTCTAAACCGTTGGCATTCTTGACAACCTTTGTAGTAACAAAAACAATCGGTCATCATAGTAGGCCAATAAAACCCAGCTCTACGCAATAACCATTTCATATTCGGGGCCGATTGATGCTTACCACAAATACCTTCATGGACCTCTCCCATAGCTACTCTTGCTTGATCAGATCCCAAACACTTAAGTAGTAAGTCTTCGATGGTTCTCCGGTAAGCTCATCATTGTGCAATATATATTTGAATGCACTCCGCCAAACACTTTGATCAACTTTAGTATTTGGATCACGAAGATATTTCAACAAGAGAGGTCTCCAATCTTCTAAATCGGTCTCGTTCCCATTAATAATTGACTCGGACCGATTTAGAAATTCCACAGACGACTCAACTGGACCAAACGTTCCAAGATCGACCAGGTCAATCGGACGAACTGGCTGACTTAACTTAATTTATAGTCAACCTGGTCGGCCGAGCCACTTAACCAAGTAGATTTCAAACTAACCTGGTCGCCTGGGCAGATCGACTAAATTGGTTCAAAATCAGTCTGGTTGGCTAGGCCAGCCGATTGAACCGATTCTTTGTGACTTGTATACAAAATTTCCAAACAATTATGCATCAGCTTTTCTTTTATGTGAAAATTACGCCTACTGACGCTATAGCCAGATGCTTGCTGAGCTAACATGTTGGCTTTACGATTTTCATGCCTCGGTATATGCCGAATTTGGAATTTGGCAAAGTGAGCAATGATATCAAGCATTCAGCGACCCTTCTAGACATTGAAATTCACCAGTAACTTGTTGTACTACTAGCAGGGAATCGCCATAAGCCTCAACATGCTTAGCTCCCATGGAATACAATACTTCTAAACCAAATAACAAAGCTACATATTCAGCTTGATTATTGGTGCAAAAGTAATCTAATTGGCTTAGCATTTCAAATTCAGCGGCATTAGGAGAAATAATGACTATACCAACACCTTGGCCCTCCTTACAAACCGATCCATCGAAATAAAGTTTCGATGGTGTAAAAGTAAAGTAACTGATCTCATCTTCTAAATCAATAACATGTTCAACAATGAAATCAGCAAGAACTTGACCTTTTAATGCTTTGAATGGTTCATAAGTCAAGCCATATTCAATTCATATATACGCCCATTTGCCTATCCTTCCACTAAGGATTGGCCGATATAACATGTGCTTAATCACATCGGCCTGACATGCAACCACACATGTACTAGACGACAAATAATGTCTCATTTTAGCACAAGCATAGTACAATGATAAACATAACTTCTCAATATGGGCATACCTTTTCTCAAGATCAAGAAGACGATGACCAATATAAGCCACCACATACTGAAGGACCAAAAGTGCTACCAGAAAGCGACCAGAGGGGGGGTGAATGGGAGCTTCAAAATTTCTTTTCAGAAACTTGTTGCCACTGTCCCGAGAATCACCCTAAGAGCAAATCTAGAGCTTGAATAGTATCCATGACCCTAGATGTAGGGTGGATGCCTCCGAGAAGCACAACGAGACACTACTCAACTCTAGAAACCCAATGCGAAATCCGGAAATCAAAACTGACAACGGACGAACAAGCCGCGGATGAAAATGTGGTGAGGACACAGCATCGTCCGATGGTCAGGCACCGGACACGTCCGATGCAAAATGAACAAGTCTGGGACCTTACTGCATGGTCATCGGATGCTGGCTACAGTGAAGTCCTAGCGTCCGATGTTCTACCCTCCGACGCGTCTGATGCAACAGCGCGTCCGATGGTCAGTGTTGACGTTTGTTAGTGCAAATAGAATATGAAAGATTCTGCAAGCGCACAGATGAAGGACCGAGAAGCTAACCGAAAGCGACCAGAGGGGGGGGTGAATGGGAGCTTCAAAATTTCCTTCCGGAAACTAGATGCCACTGTCCCAAAATCAACCCCAAGGGCGAACCCTAGAGCTTGCTAATGTCCATGACCCTAGATATAGGGTGGATGCTTCCTAGAAGCACAGCGGGACACTAGACAACCCTAGAAAGCCAACACAAAAGACGGAACTCGAATCCGATCAAGAATGAACGAGCCGCGAACGAAAACGCGCGAAACTGGATCGACCGGACTCAGGCCAGCGTCCGGTCAACAAAAATCGGCTCTGGAACCTTACTGTTCGCGACCGGACTCACGAGTACGGAGCGTCCGGTCGAGAGCAGTGCGTCCGGTCAGAAACGAACAAGCGCGATGAACAGTGGATCCTGCGCGTCCGGTCAGCTGACACCGGATGCGTCCGGTCGCTGAAAAACGGATCTGGACCCTCTCTGTTCTTGACCGGACTCACAGAAGGGAGCGTCCGGTCGAGTGAACAGAGCGTCTGGTCACACGCAAACAACCACCGTGGTGTTCAAACACCGGACGCACGACCTGAGCGTCCGGTCGGCCCGAGCAGCGTCCGGTCACCCCGACAACCCTCTGTTCTTCCACCGATTCGACTCAAACTCACTCAAAACGAATCCTCTAGGGATCAAACTCGGTGAGTGGAGTCACAAAGAGTATAGTGAGCTATCTCTAAGAGATCATGGCTCGAACCTATCTCCAAATCGGTGAATCGAAGAATTTCGGGGGTGAAGAGAAAAAGTGACCCGAAACTAAAAATCGATTGATCTCCTAGACCGTGAGGTTAGAGGATGATTCCTTCGGTGGAAAGAAGTGCCTCATGATCTAGAACAACTTGGTTCAAACGGATTTGCGAAAGATGAACCGAGCAAAAAGATCAAGCGACGGGAAGATCGTGGAGAAAAGGATTCCGCGAAGAACACGAACACAACGGAAATCACAGCCACGAGTTCGAATCAAGGACGCAAATCAAGCCAACGATCTGTGCTCCAAGGTGAGGATACGGCCTCACTTCCTCAACTCAACAGTACACAGAGTGGAGTCTCTCTGCGGATCTCAACTAGCTAAAGCAGGGACGGGAGAGCAGGAAACCCTAGCAAATGAAGGCACTAACTGAGATGGGGGAGGAGGGTGTCTCCCCTGGACTACTTATACTAACCTAGACTAAGCCTATTTCCTACTCTACCCTTCTCTAAACTAATTACAGAGCAAACCAGCTAAACCCTAAGGCTATTCTGGTCCAACCCGCGGTGGTAGGTAGATCCGACGGCCACGCCCGCTCGAACCGAAGCGTTGCCTCGACGCAACCTCTGAATCGCCGCCACGTGCCGCCCTCGCTCTGCACCCCCGGTTTTGTGGCCCAAACCGGGAAACCAGCCTTTTCCAGCAACCCCCGGTTTTGAGGCCCAAACCAGGAAACCAGCCTCCAGCCTGAGTTTTGTGGCCCAAACTCAGAAACCCGCAGCGCCCGAGTTTTGAGGCCCAAACTCGGAAACCGGCCCATCACCCGAGCTTTGTGGCCAAACTCGGAAACCATCCGCGCCCAGGTTTTGTGGCTCAACCTGGAAACCGAGCACCCGAGTTTTGAGGCCCAAACTCGGAAACCGTCCACCCGGTGGTTTTTCCCTGGCTCAACCACCAAACCGGAGCTGTAGAGGGGATGCACCGCCCGTGCACCCTGTCCACCGACACGTGTCCCCAGGTCCTCGACCCGAGCAACACCGTGCCCCGCAAGTCTCCGCTCGTCGCTGTCCCAGGCTGCCAGCCACCACAGCTGATCCTCAGGCACTCCGGTCCCTCAGTCCAAGCCTCACGTCCGCCCTTCACTGCTCGATCCATCGGCATGGCACGTCCGCCGCACGGCACGCCCATCCTTCATCGCACCCAGTCCATCGGCACGGCACGTCTCAACTTGACCTTCACCTTGCCCTCGATCACTGTCTCCGTGCTCGACACCTGCACAACACAAGCCAAAGAACATGCGCATCAAACCTGTTGACAATCACTCATCACTCAGAGACTCGGCATACACCCATGTATCCGCAATCTCCCCCTTGACGAGTGCATTGTCAACTACACACACAAATCATAAAATGAAAGAAGAAGGTAGGAGGAAGGAGAGGAAGAGAACTCAACCAAATGACCCAAAAGCATAGCAAAGCCGAAGAAGGTCAAGTGGAAGAAGCGAGAACTTGGTCCCCAAAGACATGGGCAACGGCTCGACGCGACCAAGCAAAGCAAAGCTAGCCCTCAAGAAGAGGTAGAACAGGCTCAACACCGCTAGCAGAAAACCAATTGAAAATCGGAGCTAAAAGATGGCAAAGTGCTAGTCCCTCAAGATAGAGGTACAGAGGCTCAACACAACTAGCACAAAAACCACTCCGAACCAATTGAAAAATGGCAAAGTGCTAGTCCCTCAAGATAGAGGCACAGAGGCTCAACACAACTAGCACGAAAACCACTCCGAACCAGTTGAAAAACAATCGAAAAGTCTTCGAACCAATCGAAATCAAACTCGATGCCAAATGAGGAAAATGTTTGCTAGTCCCTCAAGATAGAGGCAACGGCTCAACACAACTAGCAAACTCCCCTCGACAAGTGCAAGCAACCCGGGACTCCCCCTTAGGTCCAACAAGAGAAGAGCATAAAGATCTGAAAATCTCCCCCTTAGCAAAAAAAAAACTCCCCCTTAATTGAACGCCAGGAGACATATGATTTGCAAAAACTCTCCCCCTTAGTTGAAAATGCACTTATCAAGCACAAACTCTTCCCTTGAGCCAACAAAACTCCCCCTTCTAAAATGCATATGAAGTCAGAAATGCAAGTTAGCAGCTTTAGGCATATAAAAGAGTGCAAAAATGCTCTAATCGGTATAGCTCCAATGGCACAACTAAGCACTCAAATAGCGAAGGCTCAAACTGATCACACATACGAAATATGAAGCATATGAGCAAGTGAGCAGTTTTTAGCCAAAAAGATAGTAACCATCAGAATAGCACTACACATGTATAGATAGGAATCCAGACAAGTGCTAAACATGTATACAAGGTGAACTACCCCTAGCAAAGTTCAATCATCATGCATAGGAATGAAGCATATACTTGTGATTTCATTTTTATATTGGAGTTGCAGCGGTGAAGACTTCACAAGTTCAATTATTTAGCATGTGATTGCGAGAGGTTGAAAGCTTGTCTTTGCCTAACTTTTCAACCGAGCGAAGCCTATGCCGAAGCAATCAGAAGCTTGAAGCTACGGTTTCGGTCATACACTACACGGCTCAAGTTTAACTCAAAGTGCAATGAGAAACAGTCTCGATACCATGAGGTGTTGACAAGCAATCCTATCTCGATCTTTTCAATTCACTAAAACTTGGTTCAATTTTTATACATGATATGAACAGACCAAGCAAGTGAATGACTCATAACTAGAGACATAGCAACCTAGCATATATGAAAAGCACGAGTGAACTCAACATATCCTACACATGCTAGTTGCATATCTCAATGGTGAACATTTTCAGATTGTAAGTTATTAAGTAAATTCACCATTCCAAAATAGCTCAGCTCATAACATGTACTAGTGATCAGGAAGAGCATAAGCTACAAGCATCCATATAAGCATCGGAGCATACTAAATAGAGCATAGTTACATTCTAGTGATTATAAACATGAAGCTCAGAATGTAAATGCGTATGCTAAAAAGCAAAAGAAAAGAAAGACAAAAGAGTCAGTCAAATATACAAGATCCAAAATGTTTCCCCCATCTAAAAGGGGAAACACACACCAAGCTCACCCCTCAACCGATTAAAGGTTGATTCGTCTAAAGGCTTGGTGAAAATATCAGCCAGTTGATGATGAGTATCGACATGGCGAAGGTCGATATCACCCTTCTCCTGGTGGTCTCGCAGAAAATGAAAGCGCACATCAATGTGTTTGGTCTTCGAGTGAAGCACGGGGTTCTTAGCAACGCTAATGGCACTCGTGCTGTCACAAAGCAAAGGCACGCGAGAAAAGCTCAGACCAAAATCACGCAAAGTGGCCATCATCCAAAGCAACTAAGAACAGCAGCTAGCCGCAGCAACATATTCAGCCTCCGTAGTGGACTGAGCGACGCTAGACTGCTTGCGAGAAGACCACGAAACAAGAGAAGAACCAATAAACTGGCAAGTCCCAGAAGTGGACTTGCGCTCAATACGACAACCAGCAAAATCGGCATCAGAATAACCGCAAAGTGAGAGGGTGGAGGAAGCAGAATACCAAATCCCAAACTCAGGAGTGAAACGAAGGTACCTGAAGATGCGCTTTACCGCCTGACGGTGAGAAGTGCGCGGCGACGCCTGAAAGCGCGCGCACAGACACACCGCGAACTGGATGTCCGGGCGTGTCGCCGTCAGGTAGAGGAGCGACCCGATCATGCTGCGGTACTCCTTCTGGTCCACTGCTTCTCCATCCACATCCGCATCCAGGGCAGTCGTCGTCGACATGGGTGTTGGAAGAGGCTTGGCCTCACCCATATCGAATCGCTTTAGCAAGTCCTTGGTGTACTTGCCCTGGTGCACAAACGTCCCCTCTCGGGATTGCTTAATTTGCAACCCGAGAAAGAATGTCAGCTCGCCCATCATGCTCATCTCGAACTCCCTGCTCATAGTATCTGCAAACTTGGCAACCAAAGCGTGAGAAGAACCACCGAAAATGATATCATCCACATAAATCTGGACCAAGAGCGTGTCTTTGCCTTGCCGGAGGAGAAAGAGCGTTTGATCTACACATCCCATTTTAAAACCCTTAGCAAGCAAAAAGGTTTTCAACCTATCATACCAGGCTCTAGGGGCTTGTTTCAAACCATATAAAGCTTTATGAAGTTTAAAGACATGGTTTGGAAACTTGGGATATTCAAAACCGGGGGGTTGTTCTACATATACTTCCTCTTCTATGTAGCCGTTTAAGAAGGCACTCTTGACATCCATTTGAAAAAGTTTGAAGCCTTTGGATGCAGCAAAAGCCAAGAGTATCCTAATAGCCTCCAAACGAGCTACAGGAGCAAACGTCTCCTCATAATCTATCCCCTCCTTCTGACTATAGCCTTTCGCTACAAGCCGGGCCTTGTTTCTAACAACGTGGCCATCCTCTCCTTGCTTGTTTTTGAAAACCCATTTTGTCCCAATAGGCTTACAGTCAGGTGGAGGTGGAACTAGAACCCAAACCCGATTTCGCTCAAAATTTTCTAACTCCTCATGCATGGCATTAACCCAATCCGGATCCGTCAAAGCGTGTCCAACATCTCGGGGCTCAAAATTAGCAACAAAAGCAGAATGAGCGAAGTGCGAGATTTGCTGTGACCTGGACCGAGTGACCCGTTCGTCGATGTTGCCGATCATCTGCTGAGGCGGGTGCAGGCGCTGGATATGTCGTGGCGCCTCCCGAGCTGAAGTAGCCTCCCCCTCAACAGCAGCTGGTGCCTCCCCGGGTACAAATGGTACCGCTCGGGGTGGCGGATCCCACGGCCCCCAGGAAGAAGAGGTGTCGGGGCCGTGAGTCGTCGTCGAGGCCGCTCTTTGCGGCGCGGCAGGTGGAGGGGGTGCTGGATCATCCATACCTTCAGCACCCTCGTCCTCGTCATCAAAAAGAGGCTCACCAACCTCATGATCACCTGCACGCTCAAAACGAGAAGAAGGACAAACCATGGTCTCGTCGAAGGTGACATCGGATGTCTCCATGACTCGGTTAGTGTCAAGGTTAAGTACACGATAAGCTCGAGTGTGAGTGCCATAACCCAAAAACACACCGTCAGAAGAACGAGATTCAAATTTGTCCAAGTTGCCCTTTTTGAGTATAAAACAATGGCAACCAAAAACTCAAAATAACTCACCTTGGGCAGTTTGCCAAAACGCAACTCATAAGAAGTCTTTTTCAAGAAAGCTCTCAGAAAAATGCTATTGGAAATATAGCATGCAGTGTTCATAGCTTCGGCCCAATAGCGCCTAGGAGTCCTATGCTCATCAAGCATCGTCCTGGCCATCTCAACAAGGGTCCGATTTTTCCTCTCTACAACACCATTTTGGGGCGGTGTGTAGGGGAAGAAAACTGATGCTCCAAGCCAAGGCGGTTACAAAACTTCTCAAAATCCGAATTTTTGAATTCGGAACCATTATCACTTCTAATAGCTCGCATCGAGTTCAAAGGGAACTCGTTCTGAAGACGCAAAATTAGATTGCGAGCGAAGGAGAAAGTCTCAGTCTTCTCAGTCAAAAAGAAGACCCACGAATATCTCGAAAAGTCATCAACAACAACCAAAACATACCACTTGCCACCAACCGAGCTCACCCGAGCCGGACCAACAAGGTCCATGTGTAAAAGCTCTCCGGGGTGCGAGGTCATGACCTTAGTCACTGGATGGTGGGGAGCGGCAACCATCTTCCCATGTCTGCAAGAATGGCAAACTAGATCCTTCTCCATCGAAAGCTTGGGCAATCCTCGGATTAGGCCAAGTGAGCTAAGTCTTGCAAGCAAGTCGAAGCTTAAATGACCGAGCCTCCTATGCCACTTCCAAAGATCGAAGGAAGAAGGACTAGCCAAAAGACAGCGAGAAGAACCAAACGACTCCGAAAAATTCGCGCGAAAGACTTTCCCAAAGGGCGAAATCAGACATACAAGATCGCCCTGAGGATCTAAGATGCGACTAAGGTTCGGTTTAAAACGAATCTCATAGTCATCATCAAAAAGTTGCGAAACAGAAAGAAGGTTAAAATGCAGGTTAGAAACAAGAGCAACATCGCGCAACACAAAGTGCTCATTAACCCGCACCGTCCCACGAGACAATACCTTACCTTTACTATTGTCGCCGAAGGTTATGTACTCCTTTCCGGCGACCGGGCTAAGGCTGGAGAACCACTTGGCGTTTCCGGTCATGTGCCTCGAGCAACCGGAATCCACCAACCAAATGTCCTCCAACCGCCTTACCTACATCAATAAAAAGACATAGGGTGAGCATACGGTCCAACACTGGGGTTAGTGAAGTAAGGAGAATACCAGTGTTGGGCCGGCTGCTCAAAAGAACGGTTAGTGTAAAAACTATTCCTAGCCTGTCTACGGGGGATGCGATCACCACGCTGAGGAAAACGTGGTCCGCTGGGGAAGAAGCGCTCACCGCGGTACTCAAAACGCGGTGGGGGAAAGCGCTCAACTAAGCCTCCGCCACGGGGTCCGTTACCTGCAAAAGCAGGACCCCGTCGGGCACGCTCTCTACGAGATCTACGCCTAGGAGCCTGGGGCTCAACTGCTCTAGCGTCTCTCCTCGGAGCTCTCTCCTGCCTAGGCCTAACAAACTGAGGTGCTGGACCTCTAGGCCTAGTCTCCCTCCTTGGGGCTCTCATCTCCTGCCTAGGCCGGGGACCTTGACGTCCGGACCTAGCAGCTCTCCCCTGAGCCTTCGGCACATGTCCACCATGAGCTGGATGGTACATGTCCGGGTTCTCCATCTCCCGAGCATGGCGCGCCTCCCGCTTGCGCCGGAAACAGAACTCGATCAAGTGACCATCCCTCCCACAGAAATCACACTGGTACCTCACCGCACGCAAAGGGGGTTGTTGGTGACCAGGGCTGTGGGTGTGGCTCACTTTGCCTTTGCCCTTCTGTGGCAACTCCTCACGAATGGGTGGCATAGCATCAAGCTTGTTCTTGAGGTGGTTTGGCTTGGGTGCCCAAATTTGGTTCTTGGGAGGAGCTCTCGGGGGTTCCTCAACCACACCATCTTTGGTGGTAGGCTTGGCAGGCTCTTTGGGTGGAAGTTTGGCAAGTTTGGGAGTAGTGGTGGAGTTAGGCTTCTCACATGGATTCAAACCACTCGACTCTCCAATCTTCCCAAAAGCAGAAAGATCAACACCCTGAGTAAAACCTACACCAGGAGCCCCAGCAGCTCGCTTGAATTGGGAGATCATCATCCCGAGCTGCGGCTCACTACAGGAGACCCATGACAAGATGGTCCGAAGGTATGTGTTTTCTTCCTCGGTTTGCATCTTGCCATGCTTCACATTGGCAATCTCCAGCTCCAAGCCCTTGCACAAAACGCACCTCGCCACACCAGTGCTACCTGAGTTGGCCTCCTCAAGAGACACAATCTTGGCATTCTTCTCTGCCAACTCAGATTGCAAGACGGGACAGGTCTTGCATGCACCCAACAGAGAAGGTCTAGCCTTCAGCTCATCCAGCTCTCCTACCAACGCAGCATACTTACCTCTCAAAGTGAGAAGGTCAGTCATGTGCGTGGTGCACGACTCGCACTCAACCTCCTCCGACACGACCACGGTGGACTTGGCAAACTCAAGCTCCCTCATCGTGTCCTCCCACTTCTGCCTAAACTCCTTGCGCTCTCTAGCGGCACGCCTAAGCAACTTGTCCTGACTAAGGAGCGCGGCAGTAAGCTTCTCAACTTCAGCAGAAAGCTCGTCATGAGTAAGGGATACCTGGGAGGTGTCGTCGTCATCGTCGTCGCGAGGGGAGTGCTCCAGCTTGCCATCGACCTCATCACCGAGCGCCATGGTGCAGAAGCCGTCGTCGTCGGCGAAGAAGCAGAGACCGTTCAGCTTGTCCACGATCCTCTTCTTCTTCTCGGACTCGTCGTCGCTTGATGAAGCGGAGTCGTCATCCGAGCCGTCGACGTCGCTGAGCGTGGCGAAGAACACACGCTGCTCAGCCTGGGCCTTCTCCAAGTACTTCTTCTTGATGTAGTCCTTGTCGAAGCCGCCCCTCCGCTTGTGCCTCGCGGGGACGTACTTGCGCTTGCCGGAGTCGTACTTGTGCCCATGATCGCCCTTCCCAGATGAATGCTTCTTCTTGGGGCAGTTGGCGACGAAGTGGTCGGGGTCGCCGCACTCATAGCATCCTGAGCGTCCTCCACCGCGGCGACGGTTCATGCAGTTGTTGTGGAACCGCGTGAACCGGTTGGCGAGCATTGCCAACTCGTCATCCCCCAACGACTCAAGCTGGTCCTCTGTGACAGAAAAGAGTGAAGAAAGTGCAAAGCCGACAGAGGGATTAGCAGAAGAGCCAGAAACCAAAGCCATAGTCGGGCCAGATCGCATAAGAAGCCCTCGACATGGCGTCAATCTCACTGGACTTGAGCTTACTAAAGAGCTCGTCGCAGGTGAGGGTCTCATAGTTAGGCGATTCGATGATCGCCTGAACCATGGAATCCCACACCGACCGATCAAGAGTGTGCAAGAGCTTCAAAGCACGCTCGTGATCATCAAAAGGCAACTGCTCCTTGTTAGCCCTCATCCTGTTGACAATTACCTGAAAGCGAGCGAATAAACTTTCTATGCTCTCGCCAGGCTGATGTCGAAAGTTCTCATACTCACGCTTGAACGACTCATAGAGTCGGGTTTTGACTTGAGAGGTGCCCTCATGGAAACGCATGAGGGTGTCCCAGATCTCCCGAGCCGTAGCAAGGTGAGAAACACGATCAAACTCACCCATGCTCAAGCAAGAAAAAAGAGCATTACGGGCTCGGCTATTGGCATCGTGCTCATCGATCTGTTGCTGAGAAACACGAGCAGCCAAGACCACGTAATCAGCAGTGTTGCAAATATCCCAAATAGAAGCACCCAGACTCTGCAGATAGGCCAACATGCGTATCTTCCAATACGCATAGTTCGTCCCATCAAAGAACGGCGGTTTGCCCACGCCGCGATCCATGTCGCCTTCGGTGGATCTGGATCCGGCTAAGGTGGAAGATCCTTAACCTGCTCTGATACCAATTGAAGGACCGAGAAGCTAACCGAAAGCGACCAGAGGGGGGGTGAATGGGAGCTTCAAAATTTCCTTCCGGAAACTAGATGCCACTGTCCCAAAATCAACCCCAAGGGTGAACCCTAGAGCTTGCTAATGTCCACGACCCTAGATATAGGGTGGATGCTTCCTAGAAGCACAGCGGGACACTAGACAACCCTAGAAAGCCAACACAAAAGACGGAACTCGAATCCGATCAAGAATGAACGAGCCGCGAACGAAAACGCGCGAAACTAGATCGACCGGACTCTGGCCAGCGTCCGGTCAGCAGGGACCGGACGCGTCCGGTCAACAAAAATCGGCTCTGGAACCTTACTGTTCGCGACCGGACTCACGAGTACGGAGCGTCCGGTCGAGAGCAGTGCGTCCGGTCAGAAACGAGCAAGCGCGATGAACAGTGGATCCTGCGCGTCCGGTCAGCTGACACCGGATGCGTCCGGTCGCTGAAAAACTGATCTGGACCCTCTCTGTTCTTGACCGGACTCACGGAAGGGAGCGTCCGGTCGAGTGAACAGAGCGTCCGGTCACACGCAAACAACCACCGTGGTGTTCAAACACCGGACGCACGACCTGAGCGTCCGGTCGGCCCGAGCAGCGTCCGGTCACCCCGACAGCCCTCTGTTCTTCCACCGATTCGACTCAAACTCACTCAAAACGAATCCTCTAGGGATCAAACTCGGTGAGTGGAGTCACAAAGAGTATAGTGAGCTATCTCTAAGAGATCATGGCTCGAACCTATCTCCAAATCGGTGAATCGAAGAATTTCGGGGGTGAAGAGAAAAAGTGACCCGAAACTAAAAATCGATTGATCTCCTAGACCGTGAGGTTAGAGGATGATTCCTTCGGTGGAAAGAAGTGCCTCATGATCTAGAACAACTTGGTTCAAACGGATTTGCGAAAGATGAACCGAGCAAAAAGATCAAGCGACGGGAAGATCGTGGAGAAAAGGATTCCGCGAAGAACACGAACACAACGGAAATCACAGCCACGAGTTCGAATCAAGGACGCAAATCAAGCCAACGATCTGTGCTCCAAGGTGAGGATACGGCATCACTTCCTCAACTCAACAGTACACAGAGTGGAGTCTCTCTGCGGATCTCAACTAGCTAAAGCAGGGACGGGAGAGCAGGAAACCCTAGCAAATGAAGGCACTAACTGAGATGGGGGAGGAGGGTGTCTCCCCTGGACTACTTATACTAACCTAGACTAAGCCTATTTTCTACTCTACCCTTCTCTAAACTAATTACAGAGCGAACCAGCTAAACCCTAAGGCTATTCTGGTCCAACCCGCGGTGGTAGGTAGATCCGACGGCCACGCCCGCTCGAACCGAAGCGTTGCCTCGACGCAACCTCTGGATCGCCGCCATGTGCCGCCCTCGCTCTGCACCCCCGGTTTTGTGGCCCAAACCGGGAAACCAGCCTTTTCCAGCAACCCCCGGTTTTGAGGCCCAAACCGGGAAACCAGCCTCCAGCCTGAGTTTTGTGGCCCAAACTCAGAAACCCGCAGCGCCCGAGTTTTGAGGCCCAAACTCGGAAACCGGCCCATCACCCGAGCTTTGTGGCCAAACTCGGAAACCATCCGCGCCCAGGTTTTGTGGCTCAACCTGGAAACCGAGCACCCGAGTTTTGAGGCCCAAACTCGGAAACCGTCCACCCGGTGGTTTTTCCCTGGCTCAACCACCAAACCGGAGCTGTAGAGGGGATGCACCGCCCGTGCACCCCGTCCACCGACACGTGTCCCCAGGTCCTCGACCCGAGCAACACCGTGCCCCGCAAGTCTCCGCTCGTCACTGTCCCAGGCTGCCAGCCACCACAGCTGATCCTCAGGCACTCCGGTCCCTCAGTCCAAGCCTCACGTCCGCCCTTCACTGCTCGATCCGTCGGCATGGCACGTCCGCCGCACGGCACGCCCATCCTTCATCGCACCCAGTCCATCGGCACGGCACGTCTCAACTTGACCTTCACCTTGCCCTCGATCACTGTCTCCGTGCTCGACACCTGCACAACACAAGCCAAAGAACATGCGCATCAAACCCGTTGACAATCACTCATCACTCAGAGACTCGGCATACACCCATGTATCCGCAACAGAACATCATTGTAGCATTTTACCAGGAGTATTCCAGGATCGTTATTTATATTTTACCACAGGGAAGCTAGGGTCAAGATTCTGATAATTCACTATCATGCATCTACTAACTCAGAGTACTAATTAGACTAAAGCAGGAGTAATTGATATATGATATATATAATAAGGAAAGCACATCAAAGAGAATTTAATGATAAATGTATAGATAACTATAGTGGGAGGACAATGGGAGAGATCAAGGTTCCTATGCACTTCTCTATTACTTGGGTTCTAAGGTAACAAGGATGAAAAGATATAGCAGTGATAAACATTGGCACTTTGGAGCAACAGTACCTTTCTGATTCTCGAAAAAAGACTGAGAAAAGGGTAATCGGGAGAAGCCTGCCAAAAACCTCTATGAAAACACCAATCCTAACGTGGTGGATTATAACAATCTACAAAGCTGTCACCCCTGTAGCTACCACAACTATCCGGAGGATTAGGCGCAAACTCAGGTAAACCCTAGTCTAGACACCAAGTCTACACTAACGCTTACTACTCTAATTACTGCATATAACTAGAGCACTCAATACGAGCAGAGATCCCATGCCAAGATATAACAACTATACTAATCATATATGAAAGGCATAAAGTAATTAGAGAAGATAAATATATTAAAGCATAAGTCTTACAAAGAAAAGATACAAAGGCATACCGAACCTCTGAAGACTCCTCCGGAACCAGAGCGCAGCTCCCTCTCCCTAACTCCCGACTAAAGGTAAGCTATTACATTGGAAAATCTAAACCTAATTCTCTAAGGAGGAGTGGTTGTCCTTCGAGGGACGGCTCTGCAAAGACTCCCAGATGATGATGATGTTGTCTCAGGGCGGTCCTGGGTTTATTATATAGGGGCTCCTGGCCTCCCCTCCACCTTGGGCAAGCGATGTGGGACTAAATCCTTCGCCATATGCACATGGGCCTTAATGGGCCAAAACGTATTGGAGAGGTCGGTTGGAGTGCGTCACGCGAAGGAGGAGCAGATTGGGCCCAATAGCTGACCGACCGGTCTAGGAGGGAGACCGACCGGTCTGCCTCTATGGCAGGTGGGCTCCACCTTCCGTGGGTCGCCTTCTCATGTCTTCTGGAATGTTCTGGATTGTTCTAGAATCTTCCAAGTCGTATCCACCGAAGAAGACTCTCGCTCCGGGACTCCAAATATAGCAAATCATATGTCCGTTTCGATCGTCTTGACGAGGTCTTCACAATGGTGTGCTCTGTTTCATCACTTGAGATACTTTTATATGGTAAAAACATGGATGTCCTACAAAACAAGTGAGAGCACCAAAACTCGTGGAACTTGTTAGTTTCAAACCCTACAACTATGCTTTATGGTTCATTTCATGTCATTCTATGCATTAGTTGATGGTATAATATTGACATTAAGGACCGTCAACAAGTTCCCCAAGCTTACCCTTTTCTAGTCCCTTAGCAAAGCCAAACTCAACAATGGATCAGGAGTTGCTGCAATATCTGCACTTCTAACAAGTACACATTCATTCAAACAAAAGTTCTCATTTGGATTAGAAAAAGATATCATATTATTTTTCACGGGGCTTATTTGTACTTTACCTTGAATCTTGAGTAATTGAAAGATAGAACGATCAAATCAAGCACCATGTCTTTATTTCTTTCACTTCACCATTATCCCGGAGTTTTTATGAATTTTCAAAAAGCTTAAGAACATATGTTGCCAAATTAAACAATGGATCCAAAAAGAAAGTCAACCATACCATTGAATCGAGAAGGGCATGTGTATGGAAAATGGAGGCGGATGCTCTTTTGAATATATCACTCTCTTTTATCTATTAGAAACACATGGCTATCAGGCTAATTCTACTATGGGGCACATACCCATTTTTTTCTTATATTCATATTATTTTTTTTTCTATTCTCTTTTTTTTTCTTCGAGGTTCCGGACACTTGTCCCTTTTTATTTCCTCGAGATCTATCTTTTTGAGGTTTCGGACACTTGTCCCTTTTTATTTCCTTGGATTTTTTTTCTTCTTAAAATAAATAAATAGCCGCATGCTTCCAACAAACTTTTGAGAGGATAGCAATAGATAATCATGAGCATTTATGCGGAGGATGGATGAAATGTGTAAATGGTCTCAATTCAATAGTATGATAACTTCTCACAGGGTCAACAAAGCTTAATTTAACTCAATGCAATAATTGATCATATTAATATTAGAAATTATCCAGTACTCTAGTGTTGTTTCAGAACAAGATAACAGTAGCTCAAATCATCACATGTCATATCTGTCAATTACCTAGACTCTGGATCAAGCATTTGCTACCCATATATTTAATTTTATTTTAAAGCATCATTAATTTTTTAAACTTAAGAGAACTCATGCTTAAAGGCTAGGTACTAGAAAGAAATACAATAGAGCAACTATTCATCATTTCCATTTTAACAAATTAGAGAGAGTTCTTCAGATTAGACATGCTTTATTTATTTAATCTAACGCACATTATAACCTATCACTAAAAAACACTAAGATAATAGTAAGACATACCTGAATCACGAAGATAACGTGGGTGCTCCTCCCCCAAGCTCGATGTTGTTGTAATAGTGTTGAGCCTTCATGTGCTCAAATTTGTTTTTTGTATTTTGAATTTATTTATAGAAAGAAAAACATAAGAGGATATGGATACTTACCTGGATACACGGGGGTGCTTCCCCCAAGCTGAATGTTGACGTAGTCGTTCGATCTTGCAATGTAGCGGGCTGGCAGTGAAAATGTTCTTCCTATATCGGAGCATTGATTGATATTGATGGTCGTTGAAATAGTGCTCCAACAGTGTTTGGAACATCCACTTGCTCGTCAGCTTTTCTTGGTCATTCAATCCTATGAAACTCAAATAGACAACAAAACTCGTGGAATAGATTAAGCATTAGTGGTTGGCCACTCAAGCCTTAGTTGTCCAGAGTTTCAGTAAGATCTCTTTCTCAATATTTTTATATTTTAATATTTTTATGATGCAAGAGAAAATGCAACAGGATGAATGTATGCATATTTATTTTTTTTGTTTTTATGCCACCACGGTGAATATTTCATTTGGGTTTTTACACACCACAGAATTTTTCACATGGGGCTTTAAGTTTTATGATGCAGTGCAAAAAGTAAAATATTTTTATTTTCTTTCTTTTTTATGCAATGCTAATGCAGAAAAGTAAATATTCTATGGAGAGATGATGATAAAACTAAAAATGCAAAAACTAATGCAGAAAAGAAAAATATGGATAACTACCGATTTTACCTTTCGGCGAGGGTTCAATGTTTCAAGTCCTCTGAACAGGACTTCTCACCATGTTCATTCTTGAGGTGCATCATTTGATCCCAATATGTAGACCTTGATAAATACACCTCTTGATATGGTGTCACTCATGTTCTCTGTTAGCCCAGCAATTTGAAGTGAAGCATCAGTTGTGGAAGCTGGCAGCATCTTGCTTAGTGTGCATGTTCTTCTAGATCCAGGATCTTCACTCTGTAGAATTTAGAAGTTGACACACTCCTCTATGTTTTGCTCAAGAGTGTGTCCTGCTCATAAAGACAAGGTAGAGATCAAGTGCATGGGCTCTGTTGGTGGAAAAACACCAACAGTGTTGGGAGAAGGACAATAGTTTCGGCCCCCGGCACCTCCTTTCAGGCATCGCCGCGTGATCGAACGAGAAGTATAGTCATCCGGACAGAAGGTTGCTTTCGTTCAGGCTATCGCCATCCGAACAGAGCATTGCTTTCGTCAAGGCCATCGTCAACCGAGCGAGGCATTGCTTTCGTCAAGGCTATCGTCAACCGAGCGAAGCGTTGCTTTCGTCAAGGCTATCGTCAACCGAGCGAAGCGTTGCTTTTGTCAAGGCTATCGTCAACCAAGTGAAGCATTGCTTTCGTCAAAGCTATCGTCTGCTGGGCGGAGAGTTGCTTCCGCTCAAGTGAAGCGTTGCTTTCGTCAAGGCTATCGTCAACCGAGCGAAGCATTGCTTTCGTCAAAGCTATCGTCTGTTGAGCGGAGAGTTGCTTCCGCTCAAGCAAAGCGTTGCTTTCGTCAAGGATTTCGTCAACCGAGCAAAGCGTTGTATTCGTCAAAGCTATCGTCTACTGAGCGGAGTGTTGCTCCCGCTCAGGCTATCGCCAGCTGAGCGAAGCGATGTTCTTGTCTGGGCTATCGTCAGATGAATGAGCGGTTGCTTTCGTTCGGGCGGAACAAAATGGTGACTATTCTATGTAACGGTGTGAAGGAGAAAGCGTCCTATCATCAGAAAGACGAAAGGTTATTTTTGTCTGGGTTACCGACGGTCGTTTCTGTCATGGCGAAGAAGCGTTGGGTTTCGTTTCGGTTTCGTAATCCAAATAAGATTGTCGTCGGTCGATACCCAATTTTGCAGGGATAGATTCTGGCGAGGGAGACAATGCGTTCACCGGAAGGGGAGCTGAGTTGGCGGCGCGTGGGCCCCATAACACGTCTTCAGAGGGGGCTAAGGTGTGCCTTCCTCCCCAAGACAACCTCTGAACCGCAAGGGCATTTTGGTTCGTGTGAAAATGTGTGTACGAGTATAAATAGTGCCCGACTGAGACACTGCAAGGGGTGAATTCTGAATCTACAGTGTCAATATAAAAGCAGTTCGTTTCGCCTGTTGCTTTTCTCCTTTTGTTTGTCTGTCTGAGTGCTTTCGACTGTTTCGGCGACAGCCATTGTTCTAAGGTTTCTGCCTAGAACAACATTGGCGCCCACTGGTTGTTGCCTGAGCTTTCGATGGCACCAAAGAAAGGAGCAAGTTTAACTGGCGAATCATCCAAGGCGATAGCTCCAGCAGCGGTTGTACCAGGTGAGGTACCGCCAACCGAGCCGGATGCCTCATTCTGCAGGACGTCACCGGGAATCATCCAGGCAATCGGCAAGTGACACCGGGGGTATTTGGAAGAAATACCAGAAGGCACAGAAAGGAAAATGGCGACAAAGGCGAAATCACCAATCGAGCAAGGCACTTGAAGACTTTGGACACTTTCTAGCAAGAAATTGAGAAGCTTGCGCAAGAGCGCAATCAGTTGTCGCATCAGTTAGAGGAACAGAACAGGGCCACCCAGGCCAAAGTGGCTATTAGGCAGGCCGAAAGTCACAAGGAAGGGCTACTTAAGGAAACACAGCAATTGCAAAGGGCAATTGGAAAAGGTGGCGTTCAGGAGGCGGAACCTTGCCTCAGCAAATACACATAATTTCGGATGAAGAGGACGAGGCATTCGACCCTTCACCGCCTTTGTCTAGGGAGCTGCAACTTCATCCATGGCCGCCGAATTACAAGCCAAGAATACCACCTTTCGACGGATTGACGAATCCAAGGAAATTCATCGCAAGCTATGAAACACGTATAGTATACTCCGCAGGTGGCGATAGTACAACTTTATCTAAATCTCTTATTCTGGCAGTAGAGGACATTGCCCATGATTGGTATATGTCAATCAGTCCTTGTCGGTACAATCTTGGCAGCAATTCAAGGCCGACCTTCTGTCGACTTTTCAAGGATACAACACAGGAATCAAAACCACCAGAGACCTGTTGAACTGTACACAAGGAACAACGAAACTTTGTCCGAATACTTGGGAAGATTTATCCAGCTAAAGGCTGAAGGACCGAGAAGCAACCAGAAAGCGACCAGAGGGGGGGGGTGAATGGGAGCTTCAAAATTCCTTTCAGAAACTAGTAGCCACTGTCCCGAGAATCACCCCAAAAGACAAACCCTAGAGCTTGCTAATGTCCACGACCCTAGATGTAGGGTGGATGCTTCCAAGAAGCACAGCGGGACACTACACAACTCTAGAAAGCCAACGCAAAAGACGGAAACCAAATCCGACAACGAGCGACCAAGCTGCGGACGAAACTGCACTAAACTGCACTGACCGACTCACCCTGCATCCGGTCAACACCCACCGGACGCGTCCGGTTGATCGAAAACAGTTTTCGGACCTTACTGTTTCTGACCGACAC
Organism: Coix lacryma-jobi var. lacryma-jobi; assembly: GCA_009763385.1. Classification (NCBI taxonomy): domain Eukaryota; kingdom Viridiplantae; phylum Streptophyta; class Magnoliopsida; order Poales; family Poaceae; genus Coix; species Coix lacryma-jobi. The sequence continues at coordinate 81,486,137 of CM019824.1, read as the reverse complement.
ACAAGCGAGGAGCGTCCGGTCGAGAGCAGTGCGTCCGGTCACTAGAGCCAAGTCAGGTGAACAGTAGATCCTGACGTCGGTCAATTCAACAACCCAGCGTCCGGTCACGAGCGTCCGGTCAATACTCAGAAAATTCCGCGACACATTCAACCACCGGACGCGCCTAGCGTCCGGTCATCTCGTGACTTTGTTGTTCACTCACCGATTCGACTCGATCTCACCCAAAACAAATCCTCTAGGATCAAACTTGGTGAGAGGAGTCACAAGGAGGATAGTGAGCTATCTCTAAGAGATCATGGCTCGAACCTATCTCCAAATCGATGAATCGAAGAATTTCGGGAAAGGGAGAAAAACTTGGCCCAAAACGAAAATCGATCGATCTACTAGCTCGTGAGGTTAGAGCTGAATTCCTAGACCGTGAGGTTGGAGGGAAATTCCTTCGGTGGAAAGAAGTGCCTCACGATCTAGAACAACTTGGTTCAAATGGATTTGCAAAAGATGAACCGAGCAAAGAGATCAAGCGATGGGAAAATCGTGGAGAAAAAGGATTCCGCGAAGAACACGAACAAAACGCGAATCACAACCACGAATGCAACCGTGTGGCTACCACACGCTACAACAGTGAGGATACGGCCTCACTTCCTCAGAATCAACAGTACACAGAGGCAAGTCTCTCTGCGGATCTCAGCTAGCTACAGCAGGGGATGGGAGAGCAGGAAACCCCAAGTGCGAAAGAGCAAATGACTGAGATATTTGGGAGGAGGTGTCTCCCGACTACTTATCCTACTACTAGCCTAAGTCTATTTCCTACTCTACCCCTCTCTAATCTAATTACAGAGCGAACAAGCTAAACCCTAGGGTTATTCTGGACCAACTCGGTGGTAGGTGTATCCGACGGCCACGCCCGCACAAACCGAAGCGTTGCCTCGACGCAACCTCCGGATCGCCGCCACGTGCCACCCTCGCTCTGCACCCCCAGTTTTGTGGCCCAAACCGGGAAACCAGCCTTTTCCAGCAACCCCCGGTTTTGAGGCCCAAACCGGGAAACCAGCCCATCAGCCTCTGAGTTTTGAGGCCAAACTCAGCAAACCCTCAGCGCCCAGGTTTTGAGGCCCAAACCTGAAACCGTCCTCAGCCCGAGTTTTGTGGCCAAACTCGGAAACCCTCAGCCCGAGTTTTGTGGCCAAACTCGGAAACCGTCCACGCCCAGGTTTTGAGGCCCAAACCTGGAAACCGTCCATCCGATGGTTTTCTCTCTGGCTCTACCACCAAACCGACGTCGTAGAGGGGATGCACAGCCCGTGCACCCCGTCCACCGACACGTGTCCCTGAGTCCACGACTCAGGCAACACATGACCGCACTTCTTCACTTGTCGTCGTCACAGGCTGCCAGCCACACAGCTGATCCTCGGGGCCTCTGGTCCCTCAGTCCAAGCCTCACGTCCGCCCTTCACCGCTCGTACCTCGGCATGACACGTCCGCCGCAACGGCACGCCCATCCTTCACCGCACCCGGTCCATCGGCACGGCACGTCTCAACTTGACCTTCACCTCGCCGTCGATCACTGTATCCGTGCTCGACACCAGCACAACACAAGCCAAAGAACATGCGCATCATCCCAGTTGACAATCACTCATCGCTCAGAGACCCGGCATACACCCATGTATCCGCAATCTCCCCTTGATGAGTGCATTGTCAACTTCTCACACAAATCATAATGAAAAGAAGAATAAGGAAGAAGGAGGAAGGAGAAGGAGAAAACTCAACCAAATGACCCAAAAGCATAGCAAAGCCGAAGAAGGTCAAGTGGAAAGAGCGAAAGAACTTGGTCCACAAAGATATGGGCAACGGCTCGACGCAACCAAGCAAAGCAAAGCTAGCCCTCAAGAAGAGATAGAACAGGCTCAACACCGCTAGCAAATACCAATTGGAAAATCGAAGCAAAATGCTAGTCCCTCAAGATAGAGGCACAGAGGCTCAACACAACTAGCAAAGAAAGCTCGATACCAATGCCTTTCGGCCAACAAGAGACAACAAAGCTCAATCTCCCCCTTAGTTGATCATCCAGGAGACATGCAAATTCTCCCCATGGAAACTCCCCTTCAAATGAACACTCGGGAAGCACAAATGATTGCAAATTCTCCCCTTTAGTTGAAAATGCACTAATCAAGTAAAAGACTCTCCCCATCAGAAAAGGCACCAACAAAAAGTGCGAACATGGGAGATTCTCCCCCTTCCAACATGCATATGAGTCAAAATGCAAGTTAGCAGCTTCAGGCATATATTCAGGAGAATGCAAGGATGCTCTAAACAGTATAATTCCAATGAATCAACAACGGTATACAAGCTCAGCAAAGGCTCAAACTGATCACCAGATATGAAATATGAACATATGAGCAGAAAAAGCAGTTTTGAGTCAAAAGGGATTCACCATCAAAATAGCACTAGTAATGTATAGACAGGAGTCTGAACAGGTGCTAAACATGTATGCAAAGTGAACTACCCCTAGCAAAGTTCAAACATCATGCTTAAGAATGAAACATACACTTGTGAATTCAACTTTAGATCGGAGTTGCAGCGGTGAAATTACACAAGTTCAATTATTAGCATGTGATTGCGAGAGGTTGAAAGCTTGTCATTGCCTAACTTTTCAACCGAGCGAAGCCTATGCCGAAGCAATCAGAAGCTTAAAGCTACGGTTTCGGTCATACACTACACGGCTCAAGTTTAACTCAAAGTGCAATGAGAAACTGTCTCGATACGGTGATGTGTTGACAAGCAATCCCATATCGATCTTTTCAATTCACTAAAACTGGTACAAATTTTCAACATGATATAAACAGACCAAGCAAGTGAATGACTCAGAACTAGAGACATAGCTACCTAGCATATATGAAAAGCACGAGTAAACTCAACACATCCTACACATGCTAGTTGCATATCTCAATGGTGAACATTTTCAGATTTGAAATTATTAAGCAAATTCACCATTTCAAAATAGCTCAGCTCACAACATGTACTAGTGATCAGAAAGAGCATAAGCTACAAGCATCAACATAAGCATCGGAGCATACTACATGGAGCATAGTTACATTCTAGTGATTATAGACATGAAGCTCAGAATGTAAATGTGTATGCCTAAAATGCAAAAGAAAAGAAAGACAAAAGAGTCAGTCAAATATACAAGATCCAAAATGTTTCCCTCAACTAAAAGGGGAAACACACACCAAGCTCACCCCTCAACCGATTAAAGGTTGATTCGTCTAAAGGCTTGGTGAAAATATCAGCCAGTTGATGATGAGTATCGACATGGCGAAGGTCGATATCACCCATCTCCTGGTGGTCTCGCAAGAAATGAAAGCGCACATCAATGTGTTTGGTCTTCGAGTGAAGCACGGGGTTCTTAGCAACGCTAATGGCACTCGTGCTGTCACAAAGCAAAAGGCACGCGAGAAAAGTTCATACCAAGATCACGCAAGTGGCCATCATCCAGAGCAACTGGAACAGCAGCTAGCCGCAGCAACATACTCAGCCTCCGTAGTAGACTGTGCGACACAAGACTGCTTGCGAGAAGACCACGAAACAAGAGAAGAACCAATAAACTGGCAAGTCCCAGAAGTGGACTTGCGCTCAATACGGCAACCAGCAAAATCGGCATCCGAATAACCGCAAAGGGAGAGGGTGGAGGGAGCAGAATACCAAATCCCGAACTCAGGCGTGAAACGAAGGTACCTGAACATCCGCCTTCACCGCCTGACGGTGAGAGGTGCACGGCGACGCCTGAAAGCGCGCACACAGACACAAACCGCGAACTGGATGTCCGGGCGTGTCGCCGTCAGGTAGTAGGAGCGACCCGATCATGCTGCGGTACTCCTTCTGGTCCACTGCTTCTCCATCCACATCCGCATCCAGGGCAGTCGTCGTCGACATGGGTGTTGGAAGAGGCTTGGCCTCACCCATATCGAACCGCTTCAGCAAGTCCTTGGTGTACTTGCCCTGGTGCACAAACGTCCCCTCCTCGGGATTGCTTAATTGCAACCCGAGAAAGAATGTCAGCTCGCCCATCATGCTCATCTCAAACTCCCTGCTCATTGAATCTGCAAACTTGGCAACCAAAGCATGAGAAGAACCACCGAAAATGATATCATCCACGTAAATCTGGACCAAGAGAGTGTCTTTGCCTTGCTTGAGGAGAAAGAGCGTTTTATCTACACATCCCATTTTAAAACCCTTAGCAAGCAAAAAGGGTTTTCAACCTATCATACCAGGCTCAAGGGGCTTGTTTCAAACCATATAAGGCTTTGTGAAGTTTAAAAATATGGTTTGGAAACTTGGGATTTTCAAAACCAGGGGGTTGCTCAACATACACTTCCTCTTCTATGTAGCCGTTTAAGAAGGCACTCTGACATCCATTTGAAAGAGTTTAAAACCTTTGGATGCAGCAAAAAGCCAAGAGTATCCTAATAGCCTCCAAACGAGCTACAGGAGCAAAAGTCTCCTCAAAGTCTATCCCCTCCTTCTGACTATAACCCTTTGCTACAAGGCTGGCCTTGTTTCTAACAACGTGGCCATCCTCTCCTTGCTTGTTTTTGAAAACCCATTTTGTCCCAATAGGCTTACACTCAGGAGGAGGTGGAAACTAGAACCCAAAACCCGATTTCGCTCAAAATTCTCAAGCTCCTCATGCATGGCATTGACCCAATCAGGATCCGTCATAGCGTGTCCAACATCTCGGGGCTCAAATTAGCAACAAAAGCAGAATGAGCGAAGTGCGAGATTTGCTGTGACCTGGACCGAGTGACCCGTTCGTCGATGTTGCCGATCATCTGCTGAGGCGGGTGCTGGCGCTGGATGTGTCGTGGCGCCTTCCTTGCCGAAGTGGCCTCCCCCTCAATAGCAGCTGGTGCCTCCCCGGGTACAAATGGTACTGCTCGGGGTGGCGGATCCCACGGCCCCTAGGAAGAAGAGGTGTCGGGGCCGTGAGTCGTCGTAGAAGCCGCTCTTTGCGGCACAACAGGTGAAGGGGGTGCTGGATCATCGATACCCTTCAGCACCCTCGTCCTTGTCATCAAAAAGAGGCTCACCAACCTCATGATCACCTGCACGCTCAAAACGAGAAGAAGGACAAAACCATGGTCTCGTCGAAGGTGACGTCTGATGTCTCCATGACTTGGTTAGTATCAAGGTTAAGTACACGATATGCGCGAGTGTGAGTGCCATACCCAAAAATACTCCGTCAGAAGAACGAGACTCGAATTTGTCCAGGTTGCCTTTCTTCAATATAAAACAATGGGCAACCGAAGACTCTAAAATAACTCACCTTGGGCTGTCTACCAAAACGCAACTCATAAGAAGTCTTTTTCAAGAATGCTCTCAGAAAAATGCGATTGGAAATATAGCACGCAATGTTCATAGCTTCGGCCCAATAACGCCTAGGAGTCCTATGCTCATCGAGCATCGTCCTGGCCATCTCAACAAGGGTCCGATTCTTTCTCTCTACAACACCATTCTGAGGGGGTGTGTAGGGGGAAGAAAACTGATGCTCTAAACCCAAAGAGTTACAAAACTTCTCAAAATCCGAATTCTTGAATTCGGAACCATTATCACTCCGAATTGCTCGCATCGAGTTCAAAGGGAACTCGTTCTGAAGACGCAAAATCAGATTACGAGCAAAGGAGAAAGTCTCGGTCTTCTCAGCTAAAAAAGAAGACCCACGAATATCTCGAAAAGTCATCAACAACAACAAGCACATACCACTTCCCCCCAACCGAGCTCACCCGAGCCGGACCAACAAGGTCCATGTGTAAAAGCTCTCCAGGGCGCTTGGTCATGACCTGAGTCACTGGATGGTGGGGGAGTGGCAACCATCTTCCCGTGTCTACAAGAGTGGCAAACAAGATCCTTCTCCATATGCAACTTGGGCAATCCTCGGATTAGGCCAAGTGAACTAAGCCTTGCAAGCAAGTCGAAGCTCAAATGTCCAAGTCTCCTATGCCACTTCCAAAGATCAGAGGAGGAAGGTCCAGCCACAAGACAACGAGAAGTGCCAAAAGACTCCGAGAAATTCGCACGAAAGACTTTTCCAAAGGGCGAAATCAAACACACAAGATTGCCCTGAGGATCCAAAATACGACTGAGATTCGGTTTAAAACGAATCTCATAGTCGTCGTCAAGAGTTGCGAAACAGAAAGAAGGTTAAAATGCAAGTTAGAAACAAGAGCAACATCGCGCAACACAAAGTGCTCATTAACCCGCACAGACCCGCGAGACAATACCTTACCTTTGCTATTTTCGCCGAAGGTTATGTACTCCTTTCCGGCAACAGGGCTAAGGCTGGAGAACCACTTGGCGTTTCCGGACATGTGCCTCGAGCAACCGGAATCCACCAACCAATGTCCTCCAACCGTTTTACCTAGAAGGTGTCCGTCGTCGTCGTCGTCCCGAGGGGTGTGCTCCAGCTTGCCGTCGACCTCATCACCAAGCGCCATGGTGCAGAAGCCGTCGTCGTCGGCGAAGAAGCAGAGGCCGTTCAGCTTGTCCTCGATCCTCTTCTTCTTCTCGGACTCATCATCGCTTGAGCAAGCGGAATCGTCATCCGAGCCGTCGACGTCGCTGAGCGTGGCGAAGAACGCACGCTGCTCAGCCTGGGCCTTCTCCAAGTATTTCTTCTTGATGTACTCCTGTCGAAGCCCGCCCCCTCCGCTTGTGCCTCGTGGGGACGTACTTCTCCTTGCGCTTGCCGGAGTCGTACTTGTGCCCATGATCGCCCTTCCCAGATGAATGCTTCTTCTTGGGGCAATTGGCGATGAAGTGGTCGGGGTCGCCGCACTCATAGCATCCTGAGCGTCCTCCTCCGCGGCGACGGTTCATGCGGTTGTTGTGGAACCGCGTGAACCGGTTGGCGAGCATTGCCAACTCGTCATCCCCCAAAGACTCAAGCTGGTCCTCTGTGACAGAAAAGAGAGATGAAAGAGCAAAACCTCCAGAGGGGTAGAAGAGCCAGAAACCAAAGCCATAGTTGGGCCAGAAGGATTCTCATAAGAAGCCCTCGACATGGCGTCAATCTCACTAGACTTGAGCTTACTAAAGAGCTCGTCGCAAGTGAGAGTCTCATAGTTAGACGATTCGATGATCGCCTGGACCTTTGAGTCCCACACCGATCGATCGAGAGTATGCAAAAGCATTAAAGCTCTCTCATGATCGTCGAAAGGCAACAGCTCCTGTTAGCTCGCATCTTGTTGACCAATCACCTGAAAGCGAGCGAATAAGCTTTCTATGCTCTCACCAGGCATATGTCGAAAGTTCTCATACTCCCGCTTGTGCGACTCGTAGAGACGGGATTTGACTAGAGAGGTGCCCTCATGAAAGCGCATGAGGGTGTCCCAAATCTCACGAGCCGTGGGGAGGTGAGAAACGCGATCAAACCCCGACATGCTCAAACAGGAGAACAAGGCGTTACGCGCCCGGCTATTGGCCTCGTGCTCATCTATCTGAAGCTGAGAGACACGAGCAGCCAGGACAACGTAATCGGCCCTGTTGCAAATCTCCCAAATAGAAGAGCCCATGCTCTGGAGATAGGCCGACATGCGTATCTTCCAATACGCATAGTTCATCCCATCAAAGAACGGCGGTTTGCCCACGCCGCGATCCATGTCGCCTTCTGTGGATCTGGAACCGGCTAAGGTGGAAGATCCTTAACCTGCTCCGATACCAATTGAAGGACCGAGAAGCAACCAGAAAGCGACCAGAGGGGGGTGAATGGGAGCTTCAAAATTTCCTTTCGGAAACTAGTAGCCACTGTCCCGAGATTCACCCCAAAAGTCAAACCCTAGAGCTTGCTAATGTCCACGACCCTAGATGTAGGGTGGATGCTTCCAAGAAGCACAGCGGGACACTACACAACTCTAGAAAGCCAACGCAAAAGACAGAAACCAAATCCGACAACGAGCGACCAAGCTGCGGACGAAACTGCACTGACCGGACTCACCCTGCGTCCGGTCAACACCCACCGGACACGTCCGGTCGATCGAAAACGTTTTCGGACCTTACTGTTTCTGACCGGACACACAAGCGAGGAGCGTCCGGTCGAGAGCAGTGCGTCCGGTCACTAGAGCCAAGTCAGGTGAACAGTAGATCCTGAGCGTCCGGTCAATCCAACAACCCAGCGTCCGGTCACGAGCGTCTGGTCAATACTCAGAAAATTCCGCGACACATTCAACCACCGGACGCGTCCGGTCAGCCCGACCTAGCGTCCGGTCATCTCGTGACTTCGCTATTCACTCACCGATTCGACTCGATCTCACCCAAAACAAATCCTCTAGAGATCAAACTTGGTGAGAGGAGTCACAAGGAGGATAGTGAGCTATCTCTAAGAGATCATGGCTCGAACCTATCTCCAAATCGATGAATCGAAGAATTTCGGGGGAGGGGAGAAAAACTTGACCCGAAACAAAAATCGATCGATCTCCTAGACCGTGAGGTTGGAGGGAAATTCCTTCGGTGGAAAGAAGTGCCTCACGATCTAGAACAACTTGGTTCAAATGGATTTGCAAAAGATGAACCGAGCAAAGAGATCAAGCGATGGGAAAATCGTGGAGAAAAAGGATTCCGCGAAAAACACGAACAAAACGCGAATCGCAACCACGAAATGCAACCGTGTGGCTACCACACGCTACAACAGTGAGGATACGGCCTCACTTCCTCAGAATCAACAGTACACAGAGGCAAGTCTCTCTGCGGGTCTCAGCTAGCTACAGCAGGGGATGGGAGAGCAGGAAACCCTAAGTGCGAAAGAGCAAATGACTGAGATATTTGGGAGGAGGGTGTCTCCCGACTACTTATCCTACTACTAGCCTAAGTCTATTTCCTACTCTACCCCTCTCTAATCTAATTACAGAGCGAACCAGCTAAACCCTAGGGTTATTCTGGACCAACTCGGTGGTAGGTGTATCCGACGGCCACGCCCGCACAAACCGAAGCGTTGCCTTGACGCAACCTCCGGATCGCCGCCACGTGCCGCCCTCGCTCTGCACCCCCGGTTTTGTGGCCCAAACCGAGAAACCAGCCTTTTCCAGCAACCCCCGGTTTTGAGGCCCAAATCGGGAAACCAGCCCATCAGCCTCTGAGTTTTGAGGCCAAACTCAGCAAACCCTCAGCGCCCAGGTTTTGAGGCCCAAACCTGGAAACCGTCCTCAGCCCGAGTTTTGTGGCCAAACTCGGAAATCCTCAGCCCGAGTTTTGTGGCCAAACTCGAAAACCGTCCACGCCCAGGTTTTGAGGCCCAAACCTGGAAACCGTCCATCCGATGGGTTTTCTCTGGCTCTACCACCAAACCGACGTCGTAGAGGGGATGCACAGCCCGTGCACCCCGTCCACCGACACGTGTCCCTGAGTCCACGACTTAGGCAACACATGACCGCACTTCTTCACTTGTCGTCGTCATAGGCTGCCAGCCACCACAGCTGATCCTCGGGCCCCTGGTCCCTCAGTCCAAGCCTCACGTCCGCCCTTCACCGCTCGGTACCTCGGCATGACACGTCCGCCGCACGGCACGCCCATCCTTCACCGCACCCGATCCATCGGCACGACACGTCTCAACTTGACCTTCACCTTGCCGTCGATCACTGTATCCGTGCTCGACACCTGCACAACACAAGCCAAAGAACATGCGCATCATCCCAGTTGACAATCATTCATCACTCAGAGACCCGACATACACCCATGTAACCGAGTATGGTATTTATTTCCACAGGGAAGCTACTATGGCAGAACTAGCACTAGGACTGCTATGAACAACTAGTGATTCTAGCAAGGTTGATCGAAATGTATGAATGGGGGTTGGTTTCTAATACTACTAAAAAGAAAGAAAGACTAACTACTACCAAACTAAATCGACGGGGTCTGGCCGATGAACAGATTTATGTTTTCCTACACACTTACGATCACTGCTAACTTAGCAACAAAGGTTTTATCTAGTTCTTCAAACCGTACACACCCTCTGGACTATTTACCTCAGACGTGCACAACGAGGTTTATGATTTAAGAACAAACCCAACTACGTGGTGGAATTCAAGGCTCCCAGGGCTGTCACCACCTGTTTGCTACCACAGCTATCCGGGAGGGCTAGCCACAAACTAAGGTATAACTAGTCTAAGCACCGCGCTTACACTAATATATACAACTCTAATCTTGCGTCCAAAACTAGAGCACTGATTACTCAGCGAAGAACCCAAACTAGATACAAACTAAATACTAAGTTATCTATGATCGAAAGCACACAACAAGAACAATAAGTAAAGAACTTAAAGTAAATGTTGAAAGTAGAAGAACACTAAGATAAATGAAGCAAGACTTGGAATTATACCAAAGACTTGGAAGATCCACTATTACAACTCCAACTCTTCTCTTCTTCACTCTCGCTCTCACTCTAAGTCTCTCAACTAGAGTGTTACTTCACCAGAGCTTCGCTTACAAGAAAGTGGGACTAATGAGGTGAGGTCTGAGTACAAATGAGCTCGGGGGTCCTATTTATAGCCTAAGGCACCTAGGGGGGTACTTATAGACCTAGGGTTAGGTCAGGCGGGTGAGTGAGGCGGTGGGCGCAGCCCTAGGTGGCGGCCGCTGTTGGTAGTTCTTAACTTCACTAAAGATAGAGCTAGGCACTATCCCCGGTAACGACCCAGAAATGCTTGTTGGCACTTGCTAACGTTGTTACTAGGAGTAGACTATGAAATGTATTCCTGGCAACGGCGCCAGAAGTGCTTGTAGCAAGTCCAGTCACTATACCTAAAGGAGTGAAGCTAAAGCAGCTATCTACTAATGCCAAATGGGGTTGTCAATCCCGACACTAGTAGGAGCTAGCTAGCGAGAATGCAATCTACCAGGAGGAGATTCTGCAAGCGCACAGAACTATCATAGTAGCACTTCGCCTAGGAGTACCAGGTGTCGATTTATTTGATCCCAAGGGAAGGCTAGGGTGGTATATGAGTTGAGTCAAGGAGGGGATTGTAACACCCCCGGTGTTAAGCATTCCCTAAATGCATAATTTGACATAGCATAAGCATAGCATCTCATCTTTCTTGTGCATATGCTTGTTGAATGCTTAAGTCCTTGTGTTAATGACTAGTATAATCTTGTTATGCTTTCTGTTTCTAACCAAGTGCCTTTTAACAAAGTTGTAGATCTTGATGAAAGGAACAACTTTGCTTTTAAGCACTTTCTCAGAAAAAGCTTTTAAATTGTGATTTCTTGCATTAGAAAAATGGTTTAGCATTAAATTTCTTTGTCTCAGCAGAATTTGGACTCGAGCCTTAAAGATGATTTGTTCCTTACAAAATTCTAAGCAACTTTGCTGTTAGGACCCTTTCCTAGTTCGGCTTAGTTAGGAGTTATAGAGCATCAAAGTTTATAACCCAACTTCATTAGTTTAATCCTAGTGGGCCCGGCCAGTCAGCCTCATCTTCTTTTTCCCCACGCCGCCGCTCCCTCCGCGCCGACCGAGCCTGCCGCCGCCGCGAGACCGCCTCGCCCGCCAGCGAAACCACCGGCATCGCCGCCCATGGTTTAGCGCTGCATGCGCCACGTCGCCCCCTCGCTCGCTGCAAGCTCGCCACGACGCCTCGGAGCTTGGTGCATGCTCGCCGCGTGGAGCTCGACGCCTGACGCCGCCGCGTCCGGTCGGAAGTTTCCCCGATGGGAACTGGCCAGGTGCAATTCACCCAGCCACTTGTTCCTTTGTCCTTGTCCGCCTTGAGCTTGCCAGTCAGAAAGCTTTCGCTCACTCGCTCACCGGTTCGCCACTCCACTCCACGGCTTCGCAGAGCAGAGCGCTGCCGCCGGACTTCGGAGAGCGATTGCTCGCTCCACCGCTCACCGCCGTTCGATTCCTCCCGCCAGTTTCTCCGCCGCGGCCTCCTCTTTCTTCGGCAAGGGTTGGTTTTCGCATTCTTCCTCTTTGTTCGCAGGAACCGCGGATGCCATTCCCGAGCTTCCGCCATGGCCGCCACCGTGACCTTCACGTGGACCGGTCATCTCCAGCCAAGCTATCCCGAGCCGAGCCATGTTTTAGTCTGCTCTACCTCCGTAGTAGCTTAGAGTTAGTCGGAGACCTCTCTTTTTGCCGTGTTTTAGCCGGGACCGAGTCATGTCGCCGCCATGTCCGCTCTGGACCGCCGCCATGCATCGCTCTGAGCAATGCTGGGGATGCCGAAGCCCTAGAGTTGCGCCAATAGGTCGCTTGTGTCTTGCTTAGGCTAGTGCTAACCTCGCCGAGTCGCCAGCCGCCGGGAAGAGTTCCGCCGCCGAGTCGCAGAGCCGCCGCTCCGCCATGGCCGCCGTCGAGCTTGCTCCGATATTCCTCTGGCTCAGCGAGTCGGTTAGTCGTGTGCGCCTCGCAACCCGCACCTAGCGATGGTCTCCGTGTCGCCAGAAGTGTCGCCGTCGACGAGCTAGGGCCGGTCAACGACCACGGCGCCAAACTCCGCCGTTGACTGCCGAGCCTGGCCTCGCGCGGTAACGTGCCGAGCCTGGCCCTCGCGCGGTAACGTGCCGAGCCTGGCCTCGGAAGCTGGTCGCCCTGACCAGCGGGCCCCGACTGGCAGAAAAGGGAAGAGCCTGGTTGCCGTAGGCCTCGGTAAGTCGGACGAACCGAGCCTTCGCCTCGAGCCTCGGTTGAGTCAGCTATTGTCTCGGTTGAGTTAGTAGCCTCGACTGAATAGGTTAGCCTCGGGCTGCCAGTGTGCCTCGGGCGAATCGGAAAAATGTGTCTGAGCCTCGGGCCTCAGCCGAATCGCGCCGAGTGTGCCGAAGCTAGCCTCGGGCCTCAGCCGAATCGCGCCGAGTGTGCCGAAGCCTAGCCTCGGCCTCAGCCGAATCGCGCCGAGTGTGCCGAAGCCTAGCCTCGGGCCTCAGCCGAATCGCGCCGAGTGTGCCGAAGCCTAGCCTCGAAGCCTCGTGTGCCGAGCTAGCCTCGAAGCCTCGGGCGAGTCGCGCCGGGTGTGCTGAGCGCTTGTCTTGTGCCTCGGCCGAAGTCCGTAGAGTATGGGTTGAGTTTTCCTTTTTAATATGTTTTGCAGAATTCATGTAAAGGCTTCAAAAATTCATACAAGGCTCATTTTATGTCCAAATCCTGTGAAGCAAATTTTGTTAGGTCAAGCATGTTTAGATCTATCAGTAAAGTTTGTTGAATGTATTGTTGGTAATACTTTTATGTGTAGATTTATTTACATTAGAAAAGTGCTGATAACTTGGAAAATGCATAACTAATTATATATCAGTCAGAAAAATGTGATTCCAGTTTTGTTAGGTTTGTATGAAGGTGTAGTTTCAGAGAAAAATATAATATGAGGTTGTTCTGTGAATTATTTTGACAGTAGCTTTTAAAATGGGTAAATGTCGTTTCCTTGTTTATTTTGTAGTAATTTAAATATGAGGAATATGAACCTGAGAATTTAAGTACATTGCTCTTGTACTAGGAAGCTCAGTAGAAAAATAAGAAATCTGTTGTTTGACACTTTTGCTAGGGTGTGTAGTTCAAAGCACCCTTCCATGATAGAATTTGTCTTTTTCATAGAGAATGAAGTCTAAGTCCAAATGAGATGAAATTTGGACAGGGAGCTAGATTAGGTGTTGTTAACTCCCAGTAATTTCTGTAGATTTTTCTGAAGCTGTCTAGGTTAGGTTGTTGTATAAAGCATGTGTAAATAAATTTATTTCAGCAAGTATTTAGAGGGTAATAAACTCATTAAGTAAACTTTGAGGTGGTGACAACATAGCTTAATCAATTGACTATGTTAGGTTAAATAGTTGGGATGATGTTGACTACCTTGTTGGAGAGAATGCAGTAGATGACATGTGTCTATCTCCTGATTGCTGTCGATCATGTGCATCACATATGCATTCTATGTGCATTCATCCTATTCATGCACTTTATGCATCATACAGGATCAGCGGAGGAGATCCAGACCCAGTCGTTACTAGAAGAGCCCAGTCCGGAGGAGATCCTGACAGAAGAAGTCGGAGGGACCGACGCCGACGAGTTGCCCGAGTGCCGTGATCACCGTCCGTCGGACTTTGAGAAAGGCAAGCCCCGGAGCATTCTAACTCCTATGGTTTGCAATTGTTTTCTAATTTAACCTGATGATGGATGCTGCATTAGGTTATAGGAATTGATTGTTACCGTTGATGCATTATTACTTATCCTTGACCACCTGCAATATATCTTGATACCCCTGTTTAGGTCTAGGCTCGTTATATGCTTAGCCCTGCTTAGACCGGTACAAGTCGGGTGATTTCCTGTCTCCCGCAATAGGTGGATACTGATCATGTTTAGCCTGTGCTATCATGAGATAACCATGTGATAATTAATCTGAGACGGAGGCGGGATGTAAGAGCAGCAGGACATGGGTTCTGTGTGCTAGTAGGCTCCTGTCTGTGTCGCATAGGACCCGTTCGGGAATGTCCCTTCAGTCAAATTGAACGCGTCGATCACTTAACGGAGTTGGTCTGAGTACCTCCCGTGAAGCCGAGTAAGGTTATTCGAGCCGGAGATGGAGATGTTGACGCCTAACACCCAGGGCCTCAGCTGTACCGTGGGCAACTATTCTGATCGACCTGGCATGGTCCGAGGGTAGGCAGGGCCTGATCGACCTGGCATGACCGTGGGCAGTTATAGGTTGAGCGACCTGGCACTGAGATAACCCCCGGTGTAGAAGGGCCCATGGCCGTCCCGCGCTTTGTGTTCTCGAATCTCCTGACTGGCAGCTTACGACTGCCGTAGCCGGACGTGCCGGGCGAGTGTGAGACATTTTATCCCCAGCTGGGTAGGAATCGATTATAATCGCCATCGCTCCTGGACAGTGAGCAGTTGACTTTAGATCATTTCCCGTAGAACTTATGGAACTAAATTGGTTATGGAATCTGAAAGGCTATTGATGAAATAGTCACTCTTGATTGATTAATTAGCAAGTGCTTGTTTAGTACAGGCGCAAATCTAGTAAGGTAGAGTTAATGACTAAAAGCAATTGCCCACAGTTGAAACTGAGTTTATTACTAAAGCTTTCATGCAAAAGAGTATGTACAGCCAACCCCACTAATATAGCCTACATGATCCTTGGAGTCTCATTATTTTTGATTTGTGACGGGTAAGTCTAGCTGAGTACCTTCTTGTACTCAGGGTTTTATTCCCTTGTTGTTGCAGATGGCCAGTGCTTTTATGGTTACTGCGAGAACTGCTTGTACCCGGTAACGGGGGATGACTAGACCAAGGGCATGGTCAACACTTATCTCATCTGTTGCTTTTGTGGACCCAGTCAACTGATGGCACCGTATTTATGAACAATCCAAATTATGTTCAAAAGACTATGTTGCTTCCGCTACTTCTTTCAAACTATGTTTGTAATATTATTTCGTACTCCGATGTAATTTGAACTCTGTGCAACTGTGTTGTAACCTGTGAGCATGTTCGTGGAACGAGTACGATCTTGGCTGGACGTCGTTGAATGATTTGAAATCCTTCGAGATTTCCGGACTACCGGGTTTGTACGAGCTTAAGTACTCAATGATTTCTGCGAGAGCGGAGGTTTTCAGTGCTTAATCTGGTGCAAATTGGTCGGTTCTGTTACAGCTGGCATCGGAGCAAGTTCTGCGTTACTGTTCATGGGTGTATTTAAAACAATATTTTATAAAGGATAAAGCTGTATTTGCCAACTTATAGTTATATTAGGATTTGGAAAATCTTAAGGATTAAAGCTAAGGTGTGCCAGTGACCAAGTCCTTATGCTCAATAGAAATTTAGGTGGCTATTTAAGTACTAACTTGGGGGTTGTGCATCATATTTAAATTCTGTTACTTCTGTCGTCCATACGGCAAGGGTGAAATTGTATGGATGCTATTCTTCGGAATGGTAATGTATGGATCAATTGCCTCTACGCCAAGGTAATAAGTGAGTTGCGAGAGCATGATTGGACAACCGCCAATCTAGGTGAGTGCTTAAATGGTACTGACATGTATACCTGTTGCACGCCAGTATATATGGAAGTCTTAATCAAGGGAGTAATACTTTTCTGATGGGTGCATATACTGCTTACGTGTATACTGGGTGTGCACCTAAGCTAGTATTAGATTTAATTTTAGCAATGCATGATATTCATATTGTGGGCAGGGCTGAAATGAATTTTCTGCAGGTACACTAACTTGCGAACGTATAGTACGCTAGTTAACGCTATGAGTGAACGTTGTGTGCCACCGTCTAGCCGTTAGATTGTTAGGCAGTAAGGACGTATGTTACGCTCATGCATCATGACCATATAATCTTGCATTAATCTACTTCCTTCCTTATGTTATCCGTCCCGACCTTAAATAAAAGTTGTTCCCAACTAATTAAAAACTATGTGGATACACTTCTTTCAGATGGCCCGCACTAAGCGTACCGCCCGCAAGTCGACTGGAGGCAGGAGGCCCAATTACATGCTGGGTCCTTGGACCGAGGAGGGATCCGAGGATTTTCTGGAGGAGTTCGGCGTGCCTACTCTTTTGTGGAGGGTGCTGCACTTAGTCGGATACCAGGAGGGCCAGGAGCCGCAGTATGAGTGGCATCGAGTTCAGTTCTCAGAGGATCGCTACATGTACACAGTTGAGGTGGACGTTCCCAGCCGTGATCCGCAGGATCATGTGTGGTGCCGCAGAGTGTTTGCTCTTCAGGGTAGGACTCCTTGGGACGGGGCCAACCAAGTTGCGTACACTGTTCTTCGGGATATCATGGAGGATCATCCAGAGGTAGTTGCCCAGGCCACAGCCAGTGTCTTCCCTACAGCAGATCCGTACCAGTCCGTGTGGCGTCAGCCGGGTGCTACAGTGTTGGAGGCCAGTTCTGCAGAGCGTGAGCACTGCGCAGGGCCAGCTGGGAGTGCGATGGCTGCACCCATGGCTACCTACGGGTGTCTATCACGTAGCTACGACCACCTGGACCACATCCTCAGTGAGGAGATAGCTGCACATCACCAGGGTCAGGAGGCGCATGCTACAGAGGTCGACCTTCTTACCACTCAGCTAGCTCACTTGACCGTTGAGAGAGACCAGGCTCGTCAGAGGGAGCAGGAGACGGCACAGCAGCTTAGTGACCAGCAGGGTATGACGACCTTCTTATCCACCATCATGGCCGAGACTGAGGAGTCGCTACGTAATGTTTGTCTCGAGGGCATTCGTGCTTCAGAAGAGAACAGGCTTCTCAGGCTACAGGTGGGAGATTTGGAGCTGCAACTTCATCATCTCCAGGACTACAATGATCGCCTACATGAGGAGATTCATCGCCGTGAGAATGAGAGGAACCCTATCTTTCCTCAAGAGGACTCGGATTCTCAGGACAGGGAGAGAAGGAATTTCCTCGAAACCATCTCGAGTGATGATTGGTGACAATGGACGATGATGACGATGGTGCCAGTAGGGAGTAGACTAGTTAGTATTAGCGTCGTAGTGGTCTTATCTCATATGTGGCGCTTGATCTTTTGGGTAACATGCGGATGTAAGGATGTGTGTTTAGACTTATGTGCGTTATGGCGCAAGACCTTAAAAAGTCCCATATGTAGGGGCACCTATGGATGTTATGATTACTTTGTATGTTATGTGATGAGCACTTTTATTATGTGATGATGCGTTTGTTGGATCGAAATTTATTATGGCCTCTGTTAATTGTTTGGTAAATTGTTTTCCGAATAATTCCTGTTGGCATGTTTATTGTTCTCCGCAATTTTGGCAACGTCGTTAATGATTATTGCTATCGCTACATGCAGATGACGATGACTCGCAGTGGAGCGGGTGGTAGTGGTGGTAATGATGATGGCAGAGAGAACCGCAACCACCACCTCCTCCACCACCCACGGCCGAGCAACTCTTCGCTCAGTTCTTGGGAAGCCAACGCAACATCGAGGCGCTTCTGCGAGAAAACTTAGCGCATAACAATCAAACACCCTGAGCCGAATCAGTACAGCTCGTTCAAGGATTTTCTGGACACCAGGCCGCCAATTTTCAAGGAAGCCACAGAACCTCTAGAAGCAGAAGAATGGCTGCATACAATCGAGCAGAAGTTTCGACTGCTCAGGCTTACAGAAGAATTAAAGGCAGAGTATGCTGCACATCAGCTACAGGGGCCAGCCGGAATTTGGTGGGGACATCACCGTACCACTTATCCAGCTCGTACACCTGTCACTTGGAGAATGTTCGCGGAAGCTGTTCGCGGGCACTATATTCTGCCAGGCTTGACTCAGATGAAGATGGCTGAATTCATGAGCTTAACCCAAGGAACTCGATCAGTGACCGAGTATCATCACTTGTTCAACTCTTTATCTCGCTATGCACCAGATTTTGTGGATACCGAGGCTAAGAAGATAGCTAGCTTTAAGAGAGGACTGAATACTAAGATGGGAAAATCAGTGGGTCACTTCATCCCGCACAGTTTTCAATGACTTCATCAGTGACTGCTTGATCCAGGAGAATCACAACAATAAGCATACTGCAAGCAAGGCTAGGAAGAGGACCCTGGAATCCGGATCATCTCAGTTCAGAGGACCACCAGCTCAGCGTTCTCAATACCGACCACCAGCACCTGGGGCTCGTTTCAGGCCGCCTCAGAAGAAAGGACAACAGCAAGCTCAGCGTGGACAACGACCATACAAGATAGCAACTAATCAAGCTCGAGCAGGCCAAGGCAGCTCAACTGGGACCAAGCCAATAGTTCGGGGACCGTGCTTCAATTGCAACCAAGATGGGCACTTTGCAAGGTATTGCCCACACCCCAAGAAGCAGCAGGCTAATTACCCAGCGCGTCTGCATAACATGACCGCTGAAGAAGCTCGTGCAGGAGAACCCGTGACTGCCGGTATGTGTCTCGTGAACCATCATCCTGCAGTTGTTTTATTTGATACTGGATCATCGCATTCTTTCATGAGCAAGGCATTTGCACTAAAGCATAATCAAGAAATCTCTGAAATGAATTATGGGTTTCGCGTGACCTCCGTAGGGAGTAGCGTGTTATCTAGACAGATGGTGTGTAATGTGACCATCGATATTGGAGGGCATAAATTTGGAGCCAACTTAGTGGTTTTACCAGGGCTAAGTATGGATGTAGTTTTAGGAATGAGTTGGATGACTATGTGGAGTGCGGTATTAGACACTGCAAACAGGACTCTTACCTTATCTGATAATCGGACAGGTAACAAGCTGCGCGTATCTCTTCCTCGAGGTGCCGATCTTGTTGACTTATCTTGTACTTTTGCTATAGAAGACCTCTCCAAAATTCCAGTTGTTAGGGATTTTCCGGACGTTTTTCCAGATGAGTTACCAGGGTTACCACCAAAAAGAGCAGTGGAGTTCGTGATAGAGTTGTTACCAGGAACTGCACCAATCTCTAGGAGACCGTATCGAATGCCGCCCAATGAGCTGGCAGAACTCAAGACCCAGATCAAGGAACTCTTGGACAAGGGATTCATTCAACCCAGTGTATCAGAATGGGGTGTCCAGCTTTGTTTGTCAAAAAGAAGGATAAGTCCTTGCGCATGTGTGTGGATTATCGTCCACTCAATGCCGTGACTGTTAAGAATAAGTATCCGTTACCTAGGATAGACATCCTTTTGATAAGTTATCAAGGGCCAAGGTGTTTTCTAAGATTGATCTAAGGTCAGGGTATCATCAGATTCGAATCAGACCACAGGATATTCCAAAGACCGCTTTCTCAACCAGATATGGGTTATACGAGTATCTTGTTATGTCCTTTGGATTAACCAATGCTCCAGCATATTTCATGAGTTTGATGAACTCCGTGTTCATGCCAGAACTAGATAAGTTTGTAGTGGTGTTCATTGATGACATTTTGGTGTATTCTGAGAACCCCGATGATCATGCAGAACATTTGAGGATTGTTTTGACAAGGCTACGAGAGCATAAACTTTATGCCAAGTTTAGCAAATGTGAATTTTGGTTGAAGAAGGTACAATTTCTTGGTCATATTCTGTCAGAAGAAGGAATCTCAGTAGACCCTAGTAAGGTACAAGAAGTCATGGACTGGGAAGCTCCTACTTCAGTTAGTGAGATTCGAAGTTTTCTTGGTTTAGCGGGATATTACCGCCGTTTTATTCCAGATTTCTCCAAGATTGCAAAGCCAATGACCAGTTTGTTGCAAAGAATCAGAAGTTTGAATGGACGGAGAAGTGCGAAACTGCTTTCCGTACCTTGCGGAAGCTGTTGACCACTGCTCCTGTTTTAGCTCAACCAGATATTGAGAAACCCTTTGATGTCTTTTGTGATGCGTCAAAAGTAGGCCTAGGTTGTGTTCTCATGCAAGAAGGCAGAGTGATTGCTTATGCTTCGCGGCAATTGCGAAAGCATGAAGTGAATTACCCGACCCATGATTTGGAATTAGCTGCTGTTGTACATGCTTTGAAGATTTGGAGACACTATCTGCTTGGGAATGTCTGCAATATGTACACTGACCACAAGAGTCTTAAATATATTTTCACGCAAGCAGAATTGAATATGAGGCAAAGAAGATGGCTGGAATTGATTAAGGATTATAATCTTCAAATTCACTATCATCCAGGCAAGGCGAATGTTGTGGCCGATGCGCTGAGCCGGAAATCACACTGTAATGCTATGAAGCTTCTACCAGAGGATGAGTTCAGCTTAACACATGCTGCAGTGCTACATGACTTAGAGTTGCGCAATGTGTTAGTAGACCAAATTAAAGAAGGTCAGAAAACCGATAAAGGGATCTATCATATTAAGGAAAGGCTCAAGGATGAAAAAGAGGCCGATAAGCATTTTCGAGTGGATGAAGATGGAGTTCTATGGTTTAACCAGCGTTTAGTGGTGCCTAAGGATAGAGAACTCAGGAGTCGGATCATGGATGAAGCGCATTTGTCCAAATTATCTATTCATCCTGGAAGCACTAAGATGTACCAAGATTTGCGTTCGAGATTTTGGTGGACCAAAATGAAGAAGGAGATTGCCGCATATGTAGCCAGATGCGACACGTGTTGTCGAGTAAAAGCTATTCATTTGAAACCAGCTGGAATGCTTCAACCATTAGCTATACCTGAATGGAAGTGGGAAGAAGTGAGTATGGACTTTGTCGTTGGTTTACCCGCGACTCAGAAGGGTAATGATTCAATTTGGGTAATTGTAGATCGTCTCACAAAGACCGCACATTTCATTCCAGTCAAGACCAACTATAAGGCCCCAGATTATGCAGAGATCTACATAAGTCAAATTGTGCGACTGCACGGCGTACCCAGGGTTATAGTCTCTGATCGCGGACCACAGTTTACTGCACCGTTTTGGGAAAAGTTGCAGAAGGAGTTAGGCACGGATTTAGTCCGAAGCTCAGCCTATCATCCGCAAACATCAGGGCAGACTGAGAGAGTGAATCAAGTATTAGAGGACATGTTAAGAGCCTGCGTTTTATTAGCAAAAGGTTCTTGGGAGAAATGGTTACCATTGGCAGAGTTTGCTTATAATAACAGTTATCAAGAAAGTATACAAATGGCTCCTTTTGAAGCTCTGTATGGTAGAAGATGCAGATCACCGATAAACTGGGTAGAACCAGGGGAACGTCGGTACTATGGTGTTGACATTGTAAAAGAAGCAGAAGAACAAGTTAGAATGATTCAGCAACACTTTGCGTCTGCACAATCTCGTCAGAAAAGCTATGCTGATAAGCGAAGGAAACCGCTTGAGTTCAATGTTGGTGACTATGTCTATTTGAAGGTTTCGCCAATGAAGGGTGTAAAACGTTTTGGAGTCAAAAGGAAGTTAGCACCAAGGTTCGTGGGACCATATAGAATTGTGCAAAAGAAGGGACAAGTGGCCTATCAACTGCAATTACCAGAGCATTTGAAGGCTATTTTTCCAGTGTTCCATGTCTCTCAACTAAAGAAATGTCTTCGAGTACCCGAAGAAGAAGTACAACCAGCTCGTATCAAATTGCAATCTGATCTCACTTACTCAATTACACCATGTCGAGTGCTTGATGAAAAAGAAAGAGCGACCCGCGGAAGAATCGTGAAGCAATATAAGGTATCTTGGAGTGAGCAAGATGACCGGGATGCTACTTGGGAGACGGATGACTATCTAAAGGAAGTATACCCACACTTTTATAAGAAATGGTTCGTAATCCAAATCTCGGGACGAGATTTCTTTTAAGGAGGGGAGGGCTGTAACACCCCCGGTGTTAAGCATTCCCTAAATGCATAATTTGACATAGCATAAGCATAGCATCTCATCTTTCTTGTGCATATGCTTGTTGAATGCTTAAGTCCTTGTGTTAATGACTAGTATAATCTTGTTATGCTTTCTGTTTCTAACCAAGTGCCTTTTAACAAAGATGTAGATCTTGATGAAAGGAACAACTTTGCTTTTAAGCACTTTCTCAGAAAAAGCTTTTAAATTGTGATTTCTTGCATTAGAAAAATGGTTTAGCATTAAATTTCTTTGTCTCAGCAGAATTTGGACTCGAGCCTTAAAGATGATTTGTTCCTTACAAAATTCTAAGCAACTTTGCTGTTAGGACCCTTTCCTAGTTCGGCTTAGTTTAGGAGTTATAGAGCATCAAAGTTTATAACCCAACTTCATTAGTTTAATCCTAGTGGGCCCGGCCAGTCAGCCTCATCTTCTTTTTCCCCACGCCGCCGCTCCCTCCGCGCCGACCGAGCCTGCCGCCGCCGCGAGACCGCCTCGCCCGCCAGCGAAACCACCGGCATCGCCGCCCATGGTTTAGCGCTGCATGCGCCACGTCGCCCCCTCGCTCGCTGCAAGCTCGCCACGACGCCTCGGAGCTCGGTGCATGCTCGCCGCGTGGAGCTCGACGCCTGACGCCGCCGCGTCCGGTCGGGAGTTTCCCCGACGGGAACTGGCCAGGTGCAATTCACCCAGCCACTTGTTCCTTTGTCCTTGTCCGCCTTGAGCTTGCCAGTCAGAAAGCTTTCGCTCACTCGCTCACCGGTTCGCCACTCCACTCCACGGCTTCGCAGAGCAGAGCGCTGCCGCCATTGCCGCCGGACTTCGGAGAGCGATTGCTCGCTCCACCGCTCACCGCCGTTCGATTCCTCCCGCCAGTTTCTCCGCCGCGGCCTCCTCTTTCTTCGGCAAGGGTTGGTTTTCGCATTCTTCCTCTTTGTTCGCAGGAACCGCGGATGCCATTCCCGAGCTTCCGCCATGGCCGCCACCGTGACCTTCACGTGGACCGGTCATCTCCAGCCAAGCTATCCCGAGCCGAGCCATGTTTTAGTCTGCTCTACCTCCGTAGTAGCTTAGAGTTAGTCGGAGACCTCTCTTTTGCCGTGTTTTAGCCGGGACCGAGTCATGTCGCCGCCATGTCCGCTCTGGACCGCCGCCATGCATCGCTCTGAGCAATGCTGGGGATGCCGAAGCCCTAGAGTTGCGCCAATAGGTCGCTTGTGTCTTGCTTAGGCTAGTGCTAACCTCGCCGAGTCGCCAGCCGCCGGGAAGAGTTCCGCCGCCGAGTCGCAGAGCCGCCGCTCCGCCATGGCCGCCGTCGAGCTTGCTCCGATATTCCTCTGGCTCAGCGAGTCGGTTAGTCGTGTGCGCCTCGCAAACCCGCACCTAGCGATGGTCTCCGTGTCGCCAGAAGTGTCGCCGTCGACGAGCTAGGGCCGGTCAACGACCACGGCGCCAAACTCCGCCGTTGACTGCCGAGCCTGGCCTCGCGCGGTAACGTGCCGAGCCTGGCCTCGCGCGGTAACGTGCCGAGCCTGGCCTCGGAAGCTTGGTCGCCCTGACCAGCGGGCCCCGACTGGCAGAAAAGGGAAGAGCCTGGTTGCCGTAGGCCTCGGTAAGTCGGACGAACCGAGCCTTCGCCTCGAGCCTCGGTTGAGTCAGCTAGTCTCGGTTGAGTTAGTAGCCTCGACTGAATAGGTTAGCCTCGGCTGCCAGTGTGCCTCGGGCGAATCGGAAAAATGTGTCTGAGCCTCGGGCCTCAGCCGAATCGCGCCGAGTGTGCCGAAGCCTAGCCTCGGGCCTCAGCCGAATCGCGCCGAGTGTGCCGAAGCCTAGCTTCGGGCCTCAGCCGAATCGCGCCGAGTGTGCCGAAGCCTAGCCTCGGGCCTCAGTCGAATCGCGCCGAGTGTGCCGAAGCCTAGCCTCGAAGCCTCGGGCGAGTCGCGCCGGGTGTGCTGAGCGCTTGTCTTGTGCCTCGGCCGAAGTCCGTAGAGTATGGGTTGAGTTTTCCTTTTTAATATGTTTTGCAGAATTCATGTAAAGGCTTCAAAAATTCATACAAGGCTCATTTTATGTCCAAATCCTGTGAAGCAAATTTTGTTAGGTCAAGCATGTTTAGATCTATCAGTAAAGTTTGTTGAATGTATTGTTGGTAATACTTTTATGTGTAGATTTATTTACATTAGAAAAGTGCTGATAACTTGGAAAATGCATAACTAATTATATATCAGTCAGAAAAATGTGATTCCAGTTTTGTTAGGTTTGTATGAAGGTGTAGTTTCAGAGAAAAATATAATATGAGGTTGTTCTGTGAATTATTTTGACAGTAGCTTTTAAAATGGGTAAATGTCGTTTCCTTGTTTATTTTGTAGTAATTTAAATATGAGGAATATGAACCTGAGAATTTAAGTACATTGCTCTTGTACTAGGAAGCTCAGTAGAAAAATAAGAAATCTGTTGTTTGACACTTTTGCTAGGGTGTGTAGTTCAAAGCACCCTTCCATGATAGAATTTTCTTTTTCATAGAGAATGAAGTCTAAGTCCAAATGAGATGAAATTTGGACAGGGAGCTAGATTAGGTGTTGTTAACTCCCAGTAATTTCTGTAGATTTTTCTGAAGCTGTCTAGGTTAGGTTGTTGTATAAAGCATGTGTAAATAAATTTATTTCAGCAAGTATTTAGAGGGTAATAAACTCATTAAGTAAACTTTGAGGTGGTGACAACATAGCTTAATCAATTGACTATGTTAGGTTAAATAGTTGGGATGATGTTGACTACCTTGTTGGAGAGAATGCAGTAGATGACATGTGTCTATCTCCTGATTGCTGTCGATCATGTGCATCACATATGCATTCTATGTCCATTCATCCTATTCATGCACTTTATGCATCATACAGGATCAGCGGAGGAGATCCAGACCCAGTCGTTACTAGAAGAGCCCAGTCCGGAGGAGATCCTGACAGAAGAAGTCGGAGGGACCGACGCCGACGAGTTGCCCGAGTGCCGTGATCACCGTCCGTCGGACTTTGAGAAAGGCAAGCCCCGGAGCATTCTAACTCCTATGGTTTGCAATTGTTTTCTAATTTAACCTGATGATGGATGCTGCATTAGGTTATAGGAATTGATTGTTACCGTTGATGCATTATTACTTATCCTTGACCACCTGCAATATATCTTGATACCCCTGTTTAGGTCTAGGCTCGTTATATGCTTAGCCCTGCTTAGACCGGTACAAGTCGGGTGATTTCCTGTCTCCCGCAATAGGTGGATACTGATCATGTTTAGCCTGTGCTATCATGAGATAACCATGTGATAATTAATCTGAGACGGAGGCGGGATGTAAGAGCAGCAGGACATGGGTTCTGTGTGCTAGTAGGCTCCTGTCTGTGTCGCATAGGACCCGTTCGGGAATGTCCCTTCAGTCAAATTGAACGCGTCGATCACTTAACGGAGTTGGTCTGAGTACCTCCCGTGAAGCCGAGTAAGGTTATTCGAGCCGGAGATGGAGATGTTGACGCCTAACACCCAGGGCCTCAGCTGTACCGTGGGCAACTATTCTGATCGACCTGGCATGGTCCGAGGGCAGGCAGGGCCTGATCGACCTGGCATGACCGTGGGCAGTTATAGGTTGAGCGACCTGGCACTGAGATAACCCCCGGTGTAGAAGGGCCCATGGCCGTCCCGCGCTTTGTGTTCTCGAATCTCCTGACTGGCAGCTTACGACTGCCGTAGCCGGACGTGCCGGGCGAGTGTGAGACATTTTATCCCCAGCTGGGTAGGAATCGATTATAATCGCCATCGCTCCTGGACAGTGAGCAGTTGACTTTAGATCATTTCCCGTAGAACTTATGGAACTAAATTGGTTATGGAATCTGAAAGGCTATTGATGAAATAGTCACTCTTGATTGATTAATTAGCAAGTGCTTGTTTAGTACAGGCGCAAATCTAGTAAGGTAGAGTTAATGACTAAAAGCAATTGCCCACAGTTGAAACTGAGTTTTATTACTAAAGCTTTCATGCAAAAGAGTATGTACAGCCAACCCCACTAATATAGCCTACATGATCCTTGGAGTCTCATTATTTTTGATTTGTGACGGGTAAGTCTAGCTGAGTACCTTCTTGTACTCAGGGTTTTATTCCCTTGTTGTTGCAGATGGCCAGTGCTTTTATGGTTATTGCGAGAACTGCTTGTACCCGGTAACGGGGGATGACTAGACCAAGGGCATGGTCAACACTTATCTCATCTGTTGCTTTTGTGGACCCAGTCAACTGATGGCACCGTATTTATGAACAATCCAAATTATGTTCAAAAGACTATGTTGCTTCCGCTACTTCTTTCAAACTATGTTTGTAATATTATTTCGTACTCCGATGTAATTTGAACTCTGTGCAACTGTGTTGTAACCTGTGAGCATGTTCGTGGAACGAGTACGATCTTGGCTGGACGTCGTTGAATGATTTGAAATCCTTCGAGATTTCCGGACTACCGGGTTTGTACGAGCTTAAGTACTCAATGATTTCTGCGAGAGCGGAGGTTTTCAGTGCTTAATCTGGTGCAAATTGGTCGGTTCTGTTACAGGGCTGAGAGTCGAAGAATAAGAAAAGGGAAAAAGGGGAAAAGGGGAGATGAAAGGCTAGAAAGAATGTATGGATGGATAGGTAAGTTTGAATGAAATGGTTAAGGTAAGGTGGATAACTAAATAGATGGATAGAATGGGATAACTAAGGATAACTAATGATAACTAACTACTAACTAAAAACTACTCCTAGATACCACGAAGCAAGATAACTACGAAGCAAGATAGTTACGAAGCAGGGTAGGCAAAAGTCAATAAAGCAACTAAGTTAAGCAAAGTTTTATTC
Source organism: Coix lacryma-jobi var. lacryma-jobi (assembly GCA_009763385.1). Lineage (NCBI taxonomy): Eukaryota > Viridiplantae > Streptophyta > Magnoliopsida > Poales > Poaceae > Coix > Coix lacryma-jobi. Next base: position 81,459,053 of record CM019824.1, on the reverse strand, counting down.
CTATCTTATCAAGTATCGAGGCGTACTAGCCTTTACCACTGACTTAGGTTGAACCCTAGCACAACGAGCCTTACTGTTAAACTAGGCCAACTACGTGGTGGAATTCAAGGTGCACAGGGTTGTCACCACCTGCTTGCTACCACAGCTATCCGGGGGTCCAGCCGTATCTGAAGGTAAGTCTATAACTAAGCACCACGCTTAATTATATTCTAACTATCTCTACCCTAGCTTTGAATAGAGACACCCTTGCAGACGTCAGAGCAAATACTTGACTTAATAGATAAACACTAAACTAACTAAACAACCTATTGGCAAAGATCAAACACTAAGCTCACTAGAGATTTACTACTATGGCTAAGTGAATTGAACTGTAGGATAGCTTGGCACTCAAGCAATCAATCAAGTATACCACTCAATACTGATAAGTAGAATAAAGTAATACTTGAAATGATGAACTAGAATATAGTAAAGTGCTTGAGATACAAGACCAAAACCTGAACTGGAGATGAAGGAAGACTCTTCCAAGCTCCAGGACCGATCACTCGCACGCCTCTACTCTTGAGCTAAGCCTTGAGCAGCGCTACCGCGAGGGCAAGGATGCCTTGCTCTACTAGCTACCTACTTGCCTAAGCTCTCTGAGCTCTCTCTTGCTTGCTTCTACTTGCTTTGCTTCTCTTGTGTGATGGTACGAATGGAATGGTGCCTCCAGGGGGGTATTTATAGCCTTGTGGAGTGAGGGGGGTATTTATAGGGGGCAGCCAACCGACCTAGGGTTAGGTCAGGTGGCGGGCGCCACCCCCTACAGGCGGCCGCCAGTCCCCTGGCCGTTGGATGCACCGTCATTGATCCTACGGCCTCCAGGTGGTTGTCAAAGGCGGTTTGGAGGTCGGTTGCATGTCCTAGCAACCGACTTAGGTCATGATCCACGCCACTTCCCTTTGTAGCCCTCCGATCAAACCGACCTAGTGACCATGGGCCAAGATTTGGCCTTAGGGTGGTCACATGGATCAGTGACGTGGTAGAGGGGATTCTGGGCCAAACCGTAGTGGCGGGCGCTACCTAGGGGTCGCGGGCGCCACCCCTTAGGCCCATTTGGGCCCTGGTGAGTGGGCTTGGCCTCTGGTGGGTCCATATCTCCAAATTTGGTTCAAATCCTGCATTCAAATAAAATTCTATGGACATGTGGAATTTGGTTAGTTTGAAACCTATTCGACTACATTTCATCCCTTTTTGGTGAATTTTAGGGTAAAATGTTGATGGTAAAACAGGTGTTTAAGGACCATCAACAAGCTCCCCCAAGCTAACCTATTGCTCGTCCTTGAGCAACAATGCGGTTCAAGCATTAAGCATGAAATAGGTAGCAAAATTAAGATGTTTGCAAGTGCATATTGTATAGTGAGAAATAACTTAGCATATATCATTAATCATAGCAATGTGGGGCTTATAGCTTGTCACTTCAAACATGCAAGAGTGAAACAAAGTAGTAGATAGGAAACTTTTATCTCGCGTAGGTTTAACTAGGATTCTGTCTGGAGGTTTTAAGGTTTTCAAAAGATAAAAACTTGCTTAAGTCCTCCAAGATTCACTCAATCACTCAATGGTGTTTAAATCCTCACTTAGGCCAAAATGTAGCCTCTCCTATTTCTAAAGAATGATATGTGGAGTTTTAGGTAGGCTAAGAACCATGAGCAAATTGCCTGATGTTTATTGCTAAGCTAGACACTCAGATCATAAGGAGGAGCAAATCATAAAAATTGATCAAGATGTGCATGTGTGGTTATGTGGAAGTGTATAGAGAGATATTTCATAATCCTTCCTAGTTGATTTTCTGGGGTCTAGAGCTAATGATAACTCTCTCTCTTTCTTTTTTTCGATACATAGTGAGGAGACAAAAAATGTGTCCTCACATTTTGTTAGGATATAGTCCTCTCTTGAGCTAGTTTGCTCAAATTTTTTTTTGGATACATTGTGAGTAGACAAAAATGTGTCCTCACATTTTCTAGGACATAGTCCTCTTTTGAGCTACTTTGCTCAATAGCTTTTTCTCTCTCTCTCTTTTTTTTAGCTCTAGATTTCCCCAGATTATCTATAGGAAAGGATTTTTGAAATGAATAGGGAAAGGGAGAGAAATGCTTATTCCCAGTGTAGGAATAAGCATAAGGCTAGCAATGGGATGTTTTGGCAAGGTATTGCATATCTCCAGTGTAGAGAATAAGCAATTTATTTGGTGGTTGCAAACTTCCAAAGTGGATAGTAAGCAATATAGTGGGTGTGTGTGAATCTTGATTCAAAAGATATGATAAGCTTCTCTACTAAGATCTATGAGGTCTAACAAAGCTCAACACAAACAAAGCTCTTTGTGGTTTTGACTAATGACTAACAAATATTTGGCTGGTGGTGGGATGGGATAAAATCCAAAAGGAACTTTTAGCAAGGTTTTCATAATCTTTAAAAGAAATCCTCCAGATTAGGTCCTAATTTCACCTTAGCAAGTTTAAAGAATTACTCCATTTCTTACTAACTTTATTCACTAACATGATTTCAGTTTAAAGCATGTGCAACCCACAAAAGCTACAACTTAGATAAGACTAGTCATTCAAACCATAACAATAGCAATTGCATGACCTATTTCAAAGCTTATTGTCACACCCGGTTTTAAGAACAAAACCAGGTATATACCATATGTGAGCCCAGGAAGTCAAATCTCACATATAGCTACAAATAAAGGGTAATATCGAAAGACAATGCTCAAATACATAACGTATATAAAACAAAGAACATAACCTTAAAGAGCAGACAGCGGAAAGACACTCTGATCTTCAGATGGAGACACCTACTTGACAGGGAACAACTGACTGGTTGACCACAAGCCTAAGCTTCTCCAAAGCTTAACTTTCTGAGGTGTGGGGAAAAGCAAGAGTGAGTCCATGTCGAACTCCACAAGTATAACAACAAGTGATATAGATCCCAAGTTTCATGATCAATGTAACATAAATAATGAATAGCATATAATGGTAAATAATGAACATGTTAACCAACAAAAGTCATAATCTTTACGTCTTCAAGGCCGCTCGTGTCCTTGAGCAAGGCTGATATATCAGTTTAATAAACTTTAAGCAAAGGTGCACACTTTCCCTGCGAGACGTGAATTGCCCTTTCGCCCGAGGGAGCCAGCCTCTTAACCCACTTCCAAGGAAGGTCGGCAGGGTTCACGATGAAGCCTTTCAAAGGTTCGTCTAACAAGTTAGGGCTGCTAGGTTTCATTAGTCAGTCTGGGTGATTCAACCAGTCACGGGGATCCCCAGTCTGTTGTCCCCCATTTGAGCCACAAGGGTAACCTCTAACAAGCTAGAAAAGGTCCTCATACTGAGCTAATGCCAGAGCCATATAACCCCCATCAGTTGTATCGTAAATCCCGAAGGTACTCGTACAGATAATTTCTTAAGTTGCTAATAAGTCATTTTTATCATTCGATGCATACATTAATTAAGTAACATGATCATGATTGCGAAAAGAAATCTCGATTGCTATACTTGCCTTAACTCAAGATCCTTCTTCTGTTGACTTGTAGATGTCCAAAGATTGACTCTTGATCACGATCTCTGGATCAAGAACTCTTCCTCTTGATCACCAACGTATAACTCACCGACTGGACACACGATCACAGAACACCACGCAAACATCCAAAAGCAATTCATGCAAAGCAAACATAGCCTATGATTAGAACAATACATCAACCATAATAAAACAAGATGAAAATTTTTGAAAACCAATCTACGTCTCACTACGATCATACAGACGCGAAGATCACTCTGATCGGAGTTATAACGGAAAAGATATGATCTCAACAAGATTAAAGGCACTAATTACTAGATTAGATTTAACTCAAATTTTAATTACAGAAAACAGTAGTGAAAATTATATGGTTAGAAAGAACTTTTCGAAATGATTCTAACGCAAGTTGAACGGGTCAAAACGGAGTTAAAAGAAAGAAGTTATAAGCTTTTGAATCTGGTGGCAAAACTGTAAATAAAACAAACCTGATTTTGTAAATTTCAATAAATAAAACGAAATTGGAAATTCGGGCTGACTGCGCCTCACTAAGGAGAAAACGCAGGGGCTTTGAAGGAAGATTCCACAGACTCTTCGCACAGTGCAATTTGGAGTGCGGGTTGAGGTTCAAGAAATTGTAAGGGGTTATTTGCAAACTAACCAACGAAGGGGTATCCTTTGATGGAAGCCGTTGGATCTTGATTCGGTGGCTGAGATTAGACGAGGAGGGAGAGAGAGGGTTGGTGCCGGCGCAGAAGCAGGCCACGGTGGCGGCCATGGCCGAATCGCGGCGGCGGAGACCGATCTCGAGCCACCGGGCAGTAGGGACCTCGGTGTTGGGTGCAATCGAAATAGGAGCTCAAAGGGTTCTTACCTAGGGCAGTGACGAGGACAACGCGGGTTCCTGGCCGGCATGGGGCACGACGAGGCGGCGGCGGTGGTTCTGCAAATCCGGCGAAGAATTAGAGTACAGAACAAAAGGAGGAGAAGAGATATGAGGGTTCGGGTAGATTCAGGAGATTGATACAGAGCTCGGAGGGGACCTCGGAGCGACGGTGGAGCGGTGTGGAGCGAGAACAACGGCGGCAGGATCTCGGCTAGGGAGGAGCTTGCGGCTAGGGCGATTTAGGGCACGGGAACACGATCTGGTTGGATGAGGGAAGGCGGCAGAAGGTGGCGAACTCTATAGGGGTGTCGCGCAAGACAGTTTAGGCAGAGGGGAGGCGGCACCAGGATGGACTCGAGCTCGGACTTGTATCCGAGTTGCGGTCAGGAGGAGGAAGACGACGCGGACACACGGGCCCAAGACATAAGTGAAACAGAGGGGGCCTGCAGCTTCTGCGCGGGCTTCGGCTCCACTTGGGCCGGAGTGGGGTCTGCGGGCCAAGCGGGATGATGAGGGGGTGGCCACCTGCCTGGGGCCGCTGTGGGCTGGCGCTGGGCCTGACGGCCAGGTAAGGAGAGGGGAGGAAGGGTGGGGAAAAACAGGCCGAGGCTGGGCCTTCGGGCCGAAAAGCAAGGAGAGGGAGGAGAAGGAAAACTGCCTTTTTCTTTTTATTTTAAAACCTTTTCAATGCATTTTCAAACCCAATTTTGAAAACCTTTTGAACTTTTGATTTGAAACTTTAAGAGAAACATTAAGTTTTGAAATTTTAAACTTTCCAAACTTTCTAAAAAAAACAAAAAGTCTTTATTTCCAAAACCCTTTCTAGAAAATTTATTTTCAAATTGTTTGCAAATCATTTTGAATTCAATTTGAGTTTTAACCAAAACCACACTTCACAAAAACTCAAATGCTCCAACATGAATGCACAAACATGTTTCTAACCCTAGGTTAAATTTTAATTTAGAGAAAAATTTTATTTCCCTACATTTTAGGAGCACAAAAATTCATAAATAAATCATTTTAACCCTAATTCAAGAAATGCAAATTTTAGGGTGTGACAAATCTACCCCCCTTAAGAGAATCTTGTCCCGAGATTCGGGAGAGACTCAGAGCACAGGAGAGAACGAGAAAAGATCTTGATAACACTTTCACTTCACACTTGTATACCAAGCTTATCAAACCACTGATGTTTCATGATCATAACCTGTGAACAAAGATTCCATGAAAAGATTATTACACTTGATTATCCCAAACTTATCTTGATCGCTAACTTGATTGGCTTACAACTCAAAGAGATGTGGAAACTTGGTCTGCAGTTGTTCCTCGGTTTCCCACATCGCTTCTTCTTCACTTAGGTTACTCCACTCAACCTTACACACTTTAAACATTCTTCCATTAAAAGTTCTCCAGACTATTTCTAGAATCTTGACCGGATATCCTGCATTTGCCAGATGGTCTGTTATATCAACTTCCATTGAAGATGTTTGCCCATCTGTGTTCTTAGCTATACGCTCATCATTATCCATGATAGCATTCTTAGTCTGCACTCCATTGTCCAAGTCATCAGCTTTCTCAGATTGAAGTTGACAACCGCGATACTCAATTCTTTTCCCTGACGGTGCAGTTAGAAACATTGTGCATTGAGTCCCATGAATTACTCCTTTGTGCGCACACAACCATCCATTACCAAGAACCATAGGAATATTGAGTGACTCCAAAACAATGAAGGTTACGGTAAAGTTTTCCTTGTTTATGACAAGACTGACTTTTGGGCACATCTGATCTGCCTGTATTTCTCTAACTGGGGTATGAACTATCAAGGGCCTCTTTGTTGGACACTTCGCCATCTTGCTCGTCTCTAACAACTTGTCGGAGATGAAAGAGTGTGAAGCACTGGGATCAAACAGAGCAAAAACTTGTGTTGAGCTCACTTGAATGTAACCACCAACCATTTTTGTAGCACCTTGAATGTTATCCATATCCATATTGCTCAACCTTCCATTGGTATAATTGCGCTGTGCTCTACTTGCTTCAGTAAGCTTCTTTTTGGCTTTTCTTTTTCGCTTTCGTTGTTGTGGATTCTGACTCGGATCATTCCCAACTTGAACTTCAACATTGTTGTTTTGATAGTGTTCGACTTCATTGCACTCGTGATCATCAGTGAGAGGTGGCATATAGGGATCCTGATTCATGGTGTGCCACATTTCCTGTCATCAGGTGACCAACAAAAGCAACATGAGCAAGGATAGATCATCATACTCATGAAGTACCATGAGAGACAACTCACAACTTCAACATCTGTTGATCAAAGCACTACCCCCCTTAAGAAAGGACCGACTAGAGAACACAAAAGGGTAGCTTGCATATTATTTCCAGCATGTTGACAGCCATAACCAACTTCTGATATCCCAGAGAAACTCATATGTAAAGGTAAGAACAAGAATTCTGAAATTTCTCGTGAGTAGCAAAACAGCAGTGCAGTAAAACAGCCATAACTCGAGCTCTGTTTATCCAATGAAGTTGCAGTTGACCTTTCTCGAAAGCTTGTAAAATCCTCTACAACTTGCATGTAGAACACATTTCTAGATTCTGTAGTTAAGGTCGTTGAAAATAGCAGACAACAGAAACTATTTCAGATTCTAGACAGCACAGATGCATCAACTTGTGAATTTCATAACTCCAAAACCATAAGAGCTATAAGGGTGGTTCTTGCGGTCAGAGAAAGGTCATGAAGTCTACTTGTGTCCAGAATTGTTCCATGATTTTTGAAAATCCACAAACAGAGATATAAGCTGACAAAGCCAGACTGCTTCGAAAAGGCAGGATAGGGAAGACAGGTGAAGAGCAAAAACCCAACTATCTATGCATAAAACCTATCAACAAAACCTAAATGAGATTGTGAGGAAGCCCACAAAATCATTGCACTCATTACAAAGATCCGAAACAAATATGTGCATAATAACAAAGCAACTGAACCACAAAGTTTCACTTTTCAAACAATGACTCAACTTGCGATACTAACGTTCTCTTCGTATAAAGGGCGAAGATCCTAATCTCCACTTTTGATAAAACAAGAAGGTGGTAAGAGAAGATTCTAAAAGAGTATCAAGCCAAGGAGTGAAGGAGAGAACAAGATTTTAAAATTAAGCAACAAGGAGGAGAAAAATAACAATAACAAGGGTAGAAGCTACAATAGAGAAGAAAAATACCAAGGTTGATAGAACAAGAGTTCTATAGAAATTTTCAAAACCTTAAAACATTCAGTTTCTAACTAGGCTTGCGTCCTACAGTCAGCATTGCTTTGATACCACTTTGTCACACCCGGTTTTAAGAACAAAACCAAGTATATACCATATGTGAGCCCAGGAAGTCAAATCTCACATATAGCTACAAATAAAGGGTAATATCGAAAGACAATGCTCAAATACATAACATATATAAAACAAAGAACATAACCTTAAAGAGCAGACAGCGGAAAGACACTCTGATCTTCAGATGGAGACACCAACTTGACAGGGAACAACTGACTGGTTGACCACAAGCCTAAGCTTCTGCAAAGCTTAACTTTCTAAGGTGTGGGGAAAAGCAAGAGTGAGTCCATGTCGAACTCCACAAGTATAGCAACAAGTGATATAGGTCCCATGTTTCATGATCAATGTAACATAAATAATGAATAGCATAAAATGGTAAATAATGAACATGTTAACCAACAAAAGTCATAATCTTTACGTCTTCAAGGCCGCTCGTGTCCTTGATGCGGCTGATATATCAGTTTAATAAACTTTGCGCAAAGGTGCACACTTTCCCTGCGAGACGTGAATTGCCCTTTCGCCCGAGGGAGCCAGCCTCTTAACCCACTTCCAAGGAAGGTCGGCAGGGTTCACGATGAAGCCTTCTAAAGGTTCGTCTAACAAGTTAGGGCCGCTAGGTTTCATTAGTCAGTCTGGGTGATTCAACCAGTCACGGGGATCCCCAGTCTGCTATCCCCCATTTGCGCCACAAGGGTAACCTCTAACAAGCTAGAAAAGGTCCTCATACTAAGCTAAAGCCAGAGCCATATAACCCCCATCAGTTGTACTGTAAATCCCGAAGGTGCTCGTACAGATAATTTCTTAAGTTGCTAATAAGTCATTTTTATCATTCGATGCATACATTAATTAAGTAACATGATCATGATTGCGAAAAGAAATCTCGATTGCTATACTTGCCTTAACTCAAGATCCTTCTTCTGTTGACTCGTAGATGTCCAAAGATTGACTCTTGATCACGATCTCTGGATCAAGAACTCTTCCTCTTGATCACCAACGTATAACTCACCGACTGGACACACGATCACAGAACACCACGCAAACATCCAAAAGCAATTCATGCAAAGCAAACATAGCCTATGATTAGAACAGTACATCAATCATAATAAAACAAGAAGAAAATTTTTGAAGACCAATCTACGTCTCACTACGATATGATCTCAACAAGATTAAAGGCACTAATTACTAGATTAGATTTAACTCAAATTTTAATTGCATAAAACAGTAGTGAAAATTATATGGTTAGAAAGAACTTTTCAAAACGATTCTAACGCAAGTTGAATGGGTCAAAACGGAGTTAAAAGAAAGAAGTTATAAGCTTTTGAATCTGGTGGCAAAACTGTAAATAAAACAAACCTGATTTTGTAAATTTCAATAAATAAAACGAAATTGGAAATTCGGGCTGACTGCGCCTCACTAAGGAGAAAACGCAGGGGCTTTGAAGGAAGATTCCACAGACTCTTCGCACAGTGCAATTTGGAGTGCGGGTTGAGGTTCAAGAAATTGTAAGGGGTTATTTGCAAACTAACCAACGAAGGGGTATCCTTTGATGGAAGCCGTTGGATCTTGATTCGGTGGCTGAGATTAGACGAGGAGGGAGAGAGAGGGTTGGTGGCGGCGCAGAAGCAGGCCACGGTGGCGGCCATGGCCTAACCGCGGCGGCGGAGACCGATCTCGAGTCACCGGGCAGTAGGGACCTCGGTGTTGGGTGCAATCGAAATAGGAGCTCAAAGGGTTCTTACCTAAGGCAGTGACGAGGACAACGCGGGTTCCTGGCCAGCATGGGGCACGACGAGGCGGCGGCGGTGGTTCTGCAAATCCGGCGAAGAATTAGAGTACAGAACAAAAGGAGGAGAAGAGATATGAGGGCTCGGGTAGATTCAGGAGATTGATACAGAGCTCGGAGGGGACCTCGGAGCGACGGTGGAGCGGTGTGGAGCGAGAACAACGGCGGCTGGATCTCGGCTAGGGAGGAGCTTGCGGCTAGGGCGATTTAGGGCACGGGAACACGATCTGGTTGGATGAGGGAAGGCGGCAGAAGGTGGCGAACTCTACAGGGGTGTCGCGCAAGACAGTTTAGGCAGAGGGGAGGCGGCGCCAGGACGGACTCAAGCTCGGACTCGTATCCGAGTTGCGGTCAGTAGGAGGAAGACGACGCTGACACACGGGCCCAAGACGTCAGTGAAACAGAGGGGGCCTGCAGCTTGTGCGCGGGCTTCGGCTCCACTTGGGCCGGAGTGGGGTCTGCGGGCCAAGCGGAATGACGAGGGGGTGGCCACCTGCCTGGGGCCGCTGTGGGCTGGCACTGGGCCTGACGGCCAGGTAAGGAGAGGGGAGGAAGGGTGGGGAAAAACAGGCCAAGGCTGGGCCTTCGGGCCGAAAACCAAGGAGAGGGAGGAGAAGGAAAACTGCCTTTTTCTTTTTATTTTAAAACCTTTTCAATGCATTTTCAAACCCAATTTTGAAAACCTTTTGAACTTTTGATTTGAAACTTTAGGAGACACATTAAGTTTTGAAATTTTAAACTTTCCAAACTTTCCAAAAAAACAAAAAGTCTTTATTTCCAAAACCCTTTCTAGAAAATTCATTTTCAAATTGTTTGCAAATCATTTTGAATTCAACTTGAGTTTTAACCAAAACCACACATCACAAAAACTCAAATGCTCCAACATGAATGCACAAACATGTTTCTAACCCTAGGTTAAATTTTAATTTAGAGAAAATTTTTATTTCCCTACATTTTATGAGCACAAAAATTCATAAATAAATCATTTTAACTCTAATTCAAGAAATGCAAATTTTAGGGTGTGACACTTATTCAGGTTTTAACTTGTTTAAGCAGATTTTATCAATTTTATTCATGGAATGGTTACTTAGGCAGGCATATAGCATTCAAAAGATATAGAAATTAAGAACCGAATGTAAAGAGTGAGGTTGAAACATAACTTATTGGAGCGGGAGTCTCCCCCAAGTTGGCTTCTTGCTTTGTGAAGGGCCTTCTTCTTCTTAGACGGAGCTCTTGTTCTCATTTTATTAAAAGGGAAACTATCTAATATTGTGAAAAGGGAAACTATCCTATTATGATATTTTATTATTCTAACTAAGTTAACATATACCTATGCATATAACTAATGATAACTGATTTTTTTAGTTACATGCATGACATATGTTATTTATTCCAAAAAGGGAAATTTGAAGGGAAATTAAAAATTAAAACCATACCTTAGGTCCATGGAGTTTCATCCTTATCGGGTGGATCTTCTTCCTTGGGCACTTCTTCTCTTAGTACTCCATCGGGTTCTTCTTCCTTTGGCACCTCTCCTTTGTTATGTGAATTACACAACTCAGGAGGAGGTGGTTCTTTCTTTCCGTTCCACCTTGTTCCTGGGCGCCTCTTCTTAGTACGAACGGGTTTTGCTTCCTGCATGTTAGCGGCATATGCGGGGCCTCGAGAGAAAGAGAATATTTCCTTCCTCCCTCCTAATGTCATTTGAATTTTACCACTTCCCACATATATGCAGGCATCAACAGTGTTCAAGAAGGGTCTACCTAAGATTAGAGGCACATCTTTCCTATTTCCCATATCTAGTATTATGAAATCAGCAGGAACATAGGAACCTCTAATATGAACAGGTAAATCATTAACTATTCCTTCTATATAGCAAGTGGATTGATCAGCCAGCACAACATAGGCAGATGTGGATGACATGGGTGGAAAGAACAAGTTTTCATAGAAATCTTTAGATATAATGTTCACACTCGATCCTAAGTCACACATGGCATTTTTAAAGACTTCACCAAAGATTGAGCATCTAATTATGGGACTACCATGATCACCCATTTTAACAGTCATGGTTTGATCTTCATAATAGTTAAAATATTTTATTTGAACCATATTTGCAGTTTCCATGTCAGGTTTAGCAGGAATTTTGCCAGTTTCAAAAGATGGTATGATAGCAGCAAGTTGAGCTAATTGGGTTTCTAACATCTTATTAAAGCTTAATTGATTTTTCAGAGCAGATGAGAAATCTTCCAATTTAGCCTTTATATTCTCAAGGGTTTTATCATTCGACATTAATCTCTTATTCAAGAAATCAGTAGTTCTACCTTGTGAGTAAACTAAATTTTTCAAGAATGAGAAATTATCAGAATTCTGAAAATTAGAGCGGGGGAATGAATTGTTACCTTGAGAGTTTGCCGGCTGATTCCATCCTTGATTCTGGTGACGGAAACTGTTGTTGTTGTTGATGAAGTTCAAATCTTCATGTAGCTCGGGGCAGTGGCTCCCAAAATGTCCGGTTTCTCCACAGACTTCACAAGTCATGTAGGATTCCAGAGATTGGACACTCTCTTGTTGGTTCATCTTCTCACAGCTGTCCAGCTTCTTTGCCAGCAGGTCCATCTTGGCCACGATCATTTCGGCCTCCTTAAGGGAATGCATACCTCGCTTACGGGGCTGCAGTCTCTCGTCATTCCATCCTTGGTTTGACACCATCTTCTCTATGAGAGCCTTAGCATCTGCAACATTCAGAGAAAAGAATGCACCGCCGGCGGCGGCATCCAAATGGCTTCTAGAGAGTGGGGTTAGGCCATGGTAGAAGTTCTGGATCAATAGCCAGTCCTCCATACCATGGTGCGGACAAGCGGCGACATACTCTTGCAACCTCTCCCAAGCCTCGCGAATAGATTCCTCGGCTTGTTGCGTAAAGCTGGAGATTTTGTTGTGCAGAGCATTCGTCTTGCCCATCGGGAAGAATTTGGCGAGAAAAGCATTGGAACATTTGTCCCATGTGTCTACAGCGTTGCGATCGGTATAGAACCATTGCTTCACTTTTCCTAGAAGAGAAAAAGGAAAGAGACGAAGACGGATGGCTTCTTGGGTTATCCCCTTAATGGTGAAGGTGCCGCAAATCTCCAAAAATTGTTGGAGGTGAGCATTGGCATCCTCATGAGCTTTGCCACAGAACGGGCTAGCTTGGACCATCGTGATCAGAGCTGGTTTCAACTCAAAATTGAGGTTGGCATCGATCACGTCTGGTCCCGTCGCTACATTAGCGGCAGAAGGAGCAAAAAATTCATGAATGGTCTTATTGGACATCGTGAAGATAGAACAAGATAAGAAAGAAAGAAGTTGACGAAGATAAAGGAAAAAGATAAGAAGAGTTAAAGAAAGAAAGAATGGGGTAAGATGGGATTCGCTAAGCGGGAGCTTAGACGAAGATAAATTCGACACGGACTCGACCGATACACCGATTGCCTTCCCCGGCAACGGCGCCAGAAATGCTTGTTGGTAGTTCTTAACTTCACTAAAGATAAAGCTAGGCACTATCCCCGGTAATGGCCCAGAAATGCTTGTTGGCACTTGCTATCGTTGTTACTAGGAGTAGACTATGAAATCTATTCCTGGCAACGGCGTCAGAAGTGCTTGTAGCAAGTCCGGTCACTATGCCTAAAGGAGTGAAGCTAAAGCAGCTATCTACTAATGCCAAATGGGGTTGTCAATCCCGACACTAGTAGGAGCTAGCTAGCGAGAATGCAATCTACCAGGAGGAGATTCTGCAAGCGCACAGAACTATCATAGTAGCATTTCGCCTGGGAGTACCAGGTGTCGATTTATTTGATCCCAAGGGAAGGCTAGGGTGGTATATGAGTTGAGTCAAGGAGGGGATGAGAGTCGAAGAATAAGAAAAGGGAAAAAGGGGAAAAGGGGAGATGAAAGGCTAAAAATAATGTATGGATGGGTAGATAAGGATGAATGAAATGGTTAAGGTAAGGTGGATAACTAAATAGATGGATAGAATGGGATAACTAAGGATAACTAATGATAACTAACTACTAACTAAAAACTACTCCTAGATACCACGAAGCAAGATAACTACGAAGCAAGATAGTTACGAAGCAGGGTAGGCAAAAGTCAATAAAGCAACTAAGTTAAGCAAAGTTTTATTCCTTTCTTATCAAGTATCGAGGCGTACTAGCCTTTACCACTGACTTAGGTTAAACCCTAGCACAACGAGCCTTACTGTTAAACTGGGCCAGCTACGTGGTGGAATTCAAGGCGCATAGGGTTGTCACCACCTGCTTGCTACCACAGCTATCCGGGGGTCCAGCCGTATCTGAAGGTAAGTCTATAACTAAGCACCACGCTTAATTATATTCTAACTATCTCTACCCTAGCTTTGAATAGAGACACCCTTGCCGACGTCAGAGCAAATACTTGACTTAATAGATAAACACTAAACTAACTAAACAACCTATTGGCAAAGATCAAACACTAAGCTCACTAGAGATTAACTACTATGACTAAGTGAATTGAACTGTAGGATAACTAGGCACTCAAGCAGTCAATCAAGTATACCACTCAATACTGATAAGTAGAATAAAGTAATACTTGAAATGATGAACTAGAATATAGTAAAGTGCTTGAGATACAAGAGCAAAACCTGAACAGGAGATGAAGGAATACTCTTCCCAGCTCCAGGACTGATCACTCGCACGCCTCTACTCTTGAGCTAAGCCTTGAGCAGCGCTACCGCGATGGCAAGGAAGCCTTGCTCTACTAGCTACCTACTTGCCTAAGCTCTCTGAGCTCTCTCTTGCTAGCTTCTACTTGATTTGCTTCTCTTGTGTGATGGTACGAATGGAATTGTGCCTCCAGGGGGGTATTTATAGCCTTGTGGAGTGAGGGGGGACTGGGCAGCCAACCGACCTAGGGTTAGGTCAGGTGGCGGGCACCACCCCAGACTGGCGGCCGCTAGTCCCCTGGCCGTTGGATGCACCGTCATTCATCCTACGGCCTCCATGTGGTTGTCCAAGGCGGTTTGAAGGTCGGTTGCATGTCCTAGCAACCGACTTAGGTCATGATCCACGCCACTCCCCTTCGTAGCCCTCCGATCAAACCGACCTAGTGACCAAGGGCCAAGATTTGGCCTTGGGGTGGTGACATGGATCAGTGACGTGGCAGAGGGGATTCTGGGCCAAACCCTAGTGGCGGGCACCACCCCCTAGGCCCATTTGCGCCCTGGTGAGTGGGCTTGGCATCTGGTGGGTCCATATGTCCAAATTTGGTTCAAATCCTGCATTCAAATAAAATTCTATGGACATGTGGAATTTGGTTAGATTGAAACCTATTCGACTACATTTCATCCCTTTTTGGTGAATTTTAGGGTAAAATGTTGATGGTAAAACAGGTGTTTTAGGACCATCAACAGCCGCCACCCCCCTGGCCATTGGATCCACCGTCATTGCTTCAACGACATCTAGGAGCTCCAGGGAGGCGGTTCCAAGGTCAGTTGCATGTCCAAATAACCGTCACATGGGCAATTGCGTCATGTTCCATGTGACATCTCTTCTTGGCCCTTGGATGCAATGACCTAAGTGATCAATGGCTGCAAATGAGTGTGGCATGCCTCCCCTAGATAAGTGACGTGGCAGGGGAGGAGTTTGGGCCTCACTCCCCTGGCGGCCGCTAGTGAGGGGTGGCGGGCGCCACCCAACCTTGGCCCAAAGTGAGCCGAGGTGAGTTTGCTCGCCTCCTGGTAGGTCCTCTTGGTCATTTTGCTCAAAAACCCTACAATTTCCTACATTCAAATAAAACTCAAGTACAAGTGGAAATCGTTAGTTTATAAAAGGTTTTTGGTTGATTTTAGGCCCTTGTGTTGTGTTATATGACCTTGTCGATGCTAAGAATATGACACTTAGTGAGCATCAACAAGCTCCCCAAAGCTTACCTCTTGCTCGTCCTCGAGCAAGCATGAACTTGAACCTTGGAAACTCTGTGTTTTTGTTGTGTATTCCCATATTATTTTCATCACCATGGAATTGGTAGCCTTCCCTGCACTCTAGATTAGAACAAAAGACCAGCAAGAAAGAAGGTTTGTCTTTCCCTTGCCTATTTTGCTCATCAAGATACGTGGAGTTTTTGCAAGTTTTGTTCAAAAGAAAGCATGCTTAGTAACTTCTGTGGCTCACTCGATCACTCATATTTGTATGTGGAAGTGGAAGAATTATCCTCTCACTAAGACTTTATGTGGGGTGTAATGGGTAGAATAAAAAATGAGCATGCAATGCTAGCATAATTTTGCTAAGTTAGACAAATGGAGCAAAGGAGCAACAAGTCATAGGTTCAGACCAGGAATGTGCAAGTGTGTGGTATTTATTGTGGCTAATACTTTCATGGCACTTCTCCTTTTTATCTCATTTATGGGATCATGGCTATGAATGAGAGCACTTGCTCTTTTGGATATTCTCTTCTTTCTAGAGCACTTGCTCTTTTGAATTTTCTTTCTAGAGCACTTGCTCTTTTGAATATATTTTTTTTCTTTCTAGAGCACTTGCTCTCTTCTTTTAAACTACTATAGCCATGTCCCTAAGATTTCATTATGGAGCATGATATTTTGCCATGGAGTATTCCTAACAATGAATGGAAATAAATGCATGTTGTGTGCGTATTCTCAGTGTAAGAATAGCACTATATAGGTGAGTGCAAGTGAATTCCTTGGTCTAAAAATATGACAAGTTTCTCTACCATGTCTATCAACAAAAGTCTAACTAGCTCAACACTAACATGCAGCTAGTGGAAGCTCCTACTCTAAGAGTAAAAATTATTTGGCTTTGGTAGGACTTTCTTTGGCACAGAAGTACTTAGAGCAAGTTTTTAAATTTTTCAAAATAACTACTCCACAAACTTGACTTGCTCATGTCAAAGTAGAAACTTACTTCCCCTTTACTTAGTCTAATGCTCATGTCTCAAGTTTAGTTCTAGCATACGTTTTCCCATGATAACTCTAATGCGTGGCATACATTATTTTTATTCATTAAAAAGACTTATGATGAGAGCGTTTCATTTATTGCTATTTTTTTTATTATTATTTTTAAGCTACAAATTAACTAAGATAAAACTCAAATTTAAATTACTGAAATAAAAATAAAACTGACAGTAAAAAAGATGGTAGTGATACTTACCTCTTTGACGGGGGTCCTCCCCCAAGCTGGCTATTCGCGTGGTTGATTACTCTAGTAATTTTCAGTTCAATAATCAAACTAGACTCCATGTCTAATTGGATTAAGGAAGGCATTTTAACCTAAGCACCATGCTTAATTTAAAATAATTTGAATGTACTCTCGAAAAGAACAACCAAACCAAAGCATACTATAGCAAACACAGGTAGAATGAGAGCATAAAAGAGATTTATTCAAAAAGAGATGACAGAGTATGATCACAGTGAGGAATATATATTTTTTTCTTTTTTAGTTGCGGATGACATGAATGCATATAAGGAACTAAACATGATGTGGATTTGATAACAGAAAACCTAAACTTAATGGAATGGATGCAAGGATGATTCGAAGTAAACATGCAGTGGAATGCAAGAAATTAAAAAAATAACTACTCATAAAGTTTAAAGTCCATGAGCAAGACTGTCTCACCTCGATCATACTTACCATGACTCAAAACTAGGATTTGTGAGTGGCACAGAGTAAATATCCGTCATATGGGATGAGAGTTGAATTGTTGTGACAGCGACCTTTTCTCCAATCTACACATGGTTAGAATAATATATATGTATGCACAAACCTGTGAGATGGCAGGGTTCCAGGATTAATGATGGATCTTGAATGTTCAGGCACCCTGGGTTCTTTATTCTTGTGGAAGCTCGCCATAAGGTCGAAACGGCATATGATGTCCTATCTATTCCACACTCAACAGAACAAGGGGTAATCCTACTAAAGCTAGTGGTACACTAAATTAGCAGACATCAAGATAATTATCAAAGTCATTACACCAATTGCTTCCCCGGCAACAGTGCCAAAAATGCTTGTTGACGATTGGTAGTGCAAATAGAATATGTAAGATTCCGCAAGCGCACGCGAAGGAGGAGCAGATTGGGCCCAATAGCTGACCGACCGACCTAGGAGGGAGACCGACCGGTCTGCCTCTATGGCAGGTGGGCCCCACCTTCCGTGGGTCGCCTTCTCATGTCTTCTGGAATGTTCTAGAATCTTACAAGTCATATCCATCGAGGACTCTCGCTCTGGGACTCCAAATATAGCAAATCATATGTCTGTTTCGATCGTCTCGACGAGGTCTTCACAATGGTGTGCTCTGTTTCATCACTTGAGATACTTTTATATGGTAAAAACATGGATGTCCTACAAAACAAGTGAGAGCAGCAAAACTCGTGGAACTTGTTAGTTTCAAACCCTACAACTATGCTTTATCGATGATTTCATGTCATTCTATGCATTAGTTGATGGTATAATATTGACATTAAGGACCGTCAACAGTTAGCATCTGTTGCTCCTTTAAAAACACTGTCAGATGACACATGGCACCGGAAGCGTCAGCTGATATGAACTCAGTGTCTGATGCTCATGAACAGAGCGTCTGATGCCCCTAAAACAGCACTATTCTTTCGTGGATTCTACCCGATCTCTTCCGAATCAAAAGCTCTAAGGCTTAGACTTGGTATGAGGAGTTCCAAGGAGGTTAGTGAGCTATCCCAAAGAGATCATGGCTTGAACCTAACTCCAAATCGGTGAATCGAAAGAATTCGGGGGAAAAGGAGCAACACTCGATTCAAAACAAAAATCGACCGATCTACTAGCTCGTGAGGTTAGAGGTGAATTCCTTCGGTGAAAAGATGCGCCTCACGTTTTAGAACAATCCAGTTCAAACGGAATCGCAAAAGATGTACCGAGTAAAGAGATCGATCATCGGGAAAATCGTGGAGAAAAGCAACCCGCGAAGAACAACAACAAAACGTGAATCACAACCACGAATTTGCAACCGTGTGGCTACCACACGCTACAACAGTGAGATTACGGTCTCACTTCCTCAAAATCTTACGAACACAGAGGTATGATTGTCTTCTCTGTGGATCTCAGTTGCCACAACAAGGGATTGGGAGAATAGGAAAACCTAGAAGGCAAAGAGCAAAAATGACTGAGATATATTGGAGGGAGGGGAGGCCTCTCCTTATATAGCCTAATACAATTTATTCCCCTTCTACCCTTACTGCTAATTACAGAGCGAACCAGCTAAACCCTAGGGTTATTCTGGACCAACTCGAAGAAGATGCTGCTCCGACGGCCATGCCCGCACAACTGGTAGCGTTGCCTCGACGTAACCTCACCGATTGCCGCCACGTGCCACCATCGCTCTGCTTGTCCTTTTCCACGGACTTCGCCCTCGATTTTGTGGCCGAAACTGGGAAACCTGTCTTCACGACCAACCCCCGGTTTTAAGGCCCAAACCGGGAAACCAGCCTTCACAATCAACCCACGGTTTTGAGGCCCAAACCGGGAAACCAGCCGTCCATCGCCTGAGTTTTGTGGCCCAATACTCAGAAACACGCAGTGCTCAGGTTTTGAGGCCCAAACCTGAAAACCGTCCTCATCCCGAGTTTTGGGGCCCAAACTCGGAAACCATCCACCCGATGGTTTTTCTGTGGCTCAACCATCAAATTGAACCGTAGAGGGGATGCACCGCCCATGCACCCCGTCCTCCGACACATGTCCCCAGGTCCGTGACCCGAGCAACACTGTGCCCCGCAAGTCTCCGCTCATCGCTGTCCCAGGCTGTCAGCCACCACAGCAGATCCTCAGGCCACTGGTCCCTTAGTCCAAGCCTCACGTCCGCCCTTCACCGCTCTCAGTCCATCGGCACGGCACGTCTCTACTTGACCTTCACCTTGCCTTCGATCACTGTATCCGTGCTCGACACCTGCACAACACAAGCCAAAGAACATGCGCATTATCTTAGTTGACAATCACTCATCACTCGAGACTCGGCATACACCCATGTATCCGCATTTTCCCACTTGATGAGTGCATTGTCAACTACCAACACAAATCATAATGGAAGAAGAAGGAGGAGGAAGGAGAAGAGAGAACTCGACCAAATGACCCAAAAGCATAGCAAAGCTGAAGAAGGTCAAGTGGAAAAAGCAAGACAACTTGGTCCTCAAAGACATGTGCAACGGCTCGACGCAACCAAGCAAAGCAAAGCTAGCCCTCAAGAAGAGTTAGAACAGGCTCAACACCACTAGCAGGAAAGCTCGACACCGATTGAGATATCGGTTGACAATCAAGCAAGATAGAGCTAGCCCTCAAGAAGAGGCAGAACGGGCTTAACACCGCTAGCGAGAAAGCTCAATACCAACTGAAAAGTAGAAAAACTCGATACCAATTTGAGAAACACACTCATAAAGCAAAACTGCTAGTCCCTCAATATAGAGGCACAGAGGCTCAACACAACTAGCATAAAATCACTCCAAACCAATTGAAAAACCTTCATCAAAACGAGCAAACTCCACCTCCAATAGTGCACACAATCCAGGACATGATTTGTCAAATTTCTCCCCCTTAGTTGAGAATGCACTATCAGGCAAAACTTCTCCCTTCCAAATGCATATGAGTCAAAAATGCAAGTTAGCAGCTTCAGGAATATAGTCAATTGAACGAAAAGGTACTCTACAAAGTATAACGCTAATGACTCAACAGTAAGCATACATGCCAGCAAAGGCTCAAGCTGATCACTAAATACAAAGTCATATGAGCAAAGTGAGCAGTTTTGGCCAAAAGGTATTCACCATCAAAATAGCACTAAACATGTATAGATAGGAAGTCAAACAAGTGCTAAACATGTATACAAGGTAAACTACCCCTAGCACAGTTCAATCATCATGCTACAGAATGAAACATATACTTGTGATTTCAGATTTTAATCGGAGTTGCAGCGGTGAAATTTCACAAGTTCAAAATTCAACATGTGATTGCGAGAGGTTGAAGGCTTGTCATTGCCTAACTTTTCAAACGAGCTAAGCCTATGCAGAAGCAGTCAGAAGCTTAAAGCGTCGGTTTCGATCATACACTACACGACTCAAGTTTAACTCAAAGTTCAATGAGAAACAGTCTCGATACCGTGATGTGCTGACAAGCAATCCCATCTCGATCTTTCCAATTCACTTAACTTGGTTTAATTTTATGACAGAATATGAACATACCAAACAAGTGAATGACTCAGAACTAGAGAAATAGCAACCTAGCATATATGAAAAGCACAAGTGAATTCAACACATTCTACACATGCTAGTTGCATACCACAATGGTGAACAATTTTCAAATTTTATGTTCATTAAGCAAGTTCACCATTCATAAAATAGCTCAGCTCACAACATGTATCAGTGATCAGAAAGAGCATAAGCATCATCATATAGCATCGAAGCATACTAGATAGAGCATAATCACATTCTAAAGATTATATACATGGAGCTCGAAATGCAAAATGCATGATGAATTGCAAATACTAACCCATCAGAAATGAAAACAAAATGAAAGAAAAGAGTTAGTCTAAGATACAAAAACAAAAATGTTCCCCCCATCTAAAAGGGGAAACACACACCAAGCTCACCTCTCAACCTAGCAAAAGTTGATTGGTCCAAAGTCTTGGTAAAAATATCTGCCAACTGATGATGAGTATCGACATGGCGAAGGCCGATATCACCCTTCTCATAGTGATCTCGCAAGAAATGAAAGCGCACATCAATGTGTTTGGTCTTAGAATGCAGCACGGGGTTCTTAGCAACGCTAATAGCACTCGTGCTGTCACAAAGCAAAGGGACGCGAGAAAAACTCAGACCAAAATCACGTAAAGTGGCCATCATCCAAAGCAATTGAGAACAGAAGCTAGCCGCAGCAACATACTCAGCCTCTGTGGTAGACTGGGTGACGCTAGACTGCTTGCGAGAAGACCAAGACACAAGAGAAGAACCAATAAACTGACAAGTCCCAGAAGTGGACTTGCGATCAAGTCGGCAACCAGCAAAATCGGCATCAGAATAACCGCAAAGGGAAAGGGTGGAGGAAGAAGAATACCAAATCCCAAACTCAGGTGTGAAGCATAAGTACCTCATAATACGCTTGACTGCCTGACGGTGCGAGGTGCGCGGCGATGACTGAAATCGCGCGCAAAGACACACCGCGAACTGGACGTCCGGTCGTGTCGTCGTCAGGTACAGCAGTGACCCAATCATACTTCGGTACTCCTTCTGGTCCACAGCTTCTCCATCCACATCTGCATCCAGGGCCGTCGTGGTTGACATGGGTGTTGGAAGAGGCTTGGCCTCACCCATATCGAACTTCTTCAGGATGTGCTTGGTATACTTGCCCGGGTCCACAAACGTCCCCTTTCGGGATTACTTGATTTGCAATCCGAGAAAGAATGTCAACTCGCCCATCATGCTCATCTCAAACTCCCTGCTCATTGTATCTGCAAACTTGGCAACCAAAGCGTGAGAAGAACCACCGAAAATGATATCATCCACGTAAATCTGGACCAAGAGAGTGTCATTGCCTTGCTTGAGGAGAAAAAGCGTTTTATCCACACATCCCATTTTAAAACCCTTAGCAAGCAAAAAGGTTTTCAACCTATCATACCACGCTCTAGGGGCTTGTTTCAAACCATATAAAGCTTTGTGTAGTTTAAACACATGGTTTGGAAACATGGGATTTTTGAAACCGGCAGGTTCGTTCGCATACACCTCTTCTTCGATGTAGCCTATTAAGAAGGCACTCTTGACATCCATTTGAAAAAGTTTAAAACCTTTGGATGCAGCAAAAGCCAAGAGGATCCTAATTGCCTCCAAATGAGCTACAGGAGCAAATGTCTCCTCATAGTCTATCCCTTCCTTCTGACTATACCCCTGGGCTACAAGTCTGGCCTTGTTTCTCACAACATGGCCATCCTCTCCTTGTTTGTTTTTGAAAACCCATTTTGTACCAATAGGGTGACACTCAGGAGGAAAAGGAACCAAAACCCTAACCTGATTTCTCTCAAAATTTTCTAACTCCTCATGCAAGGCATTGACCCAATCCGGATCAGATAAAGCATGTCCAACATCTCAGGGTTCAAAATCAGCAACAAATGCAGAATGAGCAAAGTGAGAGATTTGTTGTGACCTTGACCGAGTGACACGTTCGTCGATGCTGCCGATCATTTGTTTAGGCGGGTGTTGGCGCTGAATATGTCATGCCGCCTCCCGAGCTGAAGAAATCTCCGCCTCAACAGCAGCTGGTGCCTCCTCGGGTACAAAAGGTACAACCCAAGGTGGCGGATCCCACGGCCCCCAAGTAGTCGACGAAGAGGGGTTGGGGCCGTGAGTCATCGTAGTAGAAGCCGATGCTTGCGGCACAGCAGGTGGTGCTGGATCATCCATCCCTTGAACACTCTCGTCCTCGTCATCAAATAGAGGCTCGCCAACCTCATGATCACCTGCACGTTCAAAGCGAGAAGGACAAACCATGGTCTCATCGAAGGTGACATCGGATGTCTCCATGACTCGGTTAGTATCAAGGTTAAGTACACGATATGCACAAGTATGAGTGCCATAACCCAAAAACACCCCGTCAGAAGAACGAGACTCAAACTTGTCCAAGTTGCCTTTCTTGAGTATAAAACAGTGGCAACCAAAAACTCTAAAATAACTCACATTGGGTTGTTTTCCAAAACGCAACTCATAAGAAGTCTTTTTTAAGAAAGCTCAGAGAAAAATGCGATTGGAAATATAGCATGTAGTGTTCATAGCCTTGGCCCAATAACGCCTAGGAGTCCTATGGGCATCGAGCATCGTCCTGGCCATCTCAACAAGGGTCTGATTCTTCCTTTCTACAACACCATTTTGTGGCGGTGTGTAGGGGGAAGAAAACTGATGCTCCAAACCCAAAGAGTTACAAAACTTCTCAAAGTCCGAATTCTTGAATTCAGAACCATTATCACTATGAATAGCTCGCATCGAGTTCAAAGGGAACTCGTTCTGGAGATGCAAAATCAGATTGCAAGCAAAAGAGAAAGTCTCAGTCTTCTCAGTCAAAAAGAAGACCCATGAATATCTCGAAAAGTCATCAACAACAACCAGCACATAACACTTCCCCCCAACCGAGCTCACCTGGCCAGACCAACGAGGTCCATGTGTAAAAGCTCTCCAGGGCGCTTGGTCATGACTTGGTTCACAGGATGGTGGGGAGTGGCAACCATCTTCCCATGTCTACAAGAATGGAAAACAAGATCCTTCTCCATAGACAACTTGGAAAATCCTCGGATTAGGCCAAGTGAGCTAAGCCTTGCAAGCAAGTCGAAGCTCAAATGTCCAAGTCTCCTATGCCACTTCCAAAGATCAGAGGAGGAAGGTCCAGCCACGAGACAACGAGAAATGCCAAAAGACTCCGAGAAGTTCGCACGAAAGACTTTCCCAAAGGGCGAAATCAAACACACAAGATTGCCCTAAGGATCCAAAATACGACTGAGATTCGGTTTAAAATGAATCTCATAGTTATCATCAAAGAGTTGCGAAACAGAAAGAAGGTTAAAATGCAAGTTAGAAACAAGAGCAACATCGCGCAACACAAAGTGCTCATTAACTCGCACAGACCCACGAGACAACACTTTACCTTTACTATTATCGCCAAAAGTGATAAACTCCTTTCCGGCGACTGGACTAAGACTGGAGAACCACTTGGCGTTTCGGGTCATATGCCTCGAGCACCCGAAAGCCACCAACCAAACGTTCTCCAATCGCTTTTCCTACATCAATAAGAAGACATAGGGTGAGCATAAGGTCCAACACTGGGTATGTGAAGTAGGAATTATACCAGTGTTGGGCCGGCTACTCAAAAGAACGGTTAGTAGAAAAACCATTCCTAGCACGCCTACGGGGAAAGCAATCACCACGCACAGGGAAACGTGGTCCGCTAAGGGAAGAGCATCCATCGCGATACTCAAAACGCGGTGGGGGGTAACGCTCAACTACAAAGTCACCGCCATGGGGTCCATAGCCTACAAGTGTAGGCTCCCGCCGGGCACGTCGTCCTCACGGCCTAGGCCTTGGAACTTGAGGCACTGGACCTCTCGGCCTAGCAGCACGCCTTTGAACATTCGACACATGTACATCATGGAAAGGATGGTACATGTCCATGTTGTTGGTACATCATGGAAAGGATGGTACATGTCCATGTTGTTCATCTCCTTTGCACGGCGCTCCTCTCTCTTGCGCCGAAAGCAAAACTCCCTCAAGTGTCCATCTTTCCCATAATGCCCACAATGGTACCTCACCGCTCTCATAGGGGGTTGTTGGTACTCACGGTAGTGGGTGTGGATCACTTTTCCCTTCTATGGCATGAGCTCCTCTTGGATAGGTGGCATGGTGTCTAGCTTGTTCTTGATGTGGTTTGGTTTGGGAGCCCATGTTTGTTTCTTGGGTGGAGCTCTCGGAGGTTCAACAAACACCTCATCCTTTGTGTTAGGCTTGAGAGGCTCTTTGGGTAGTATCTTGGTAAGCTTGGGAGTAGTGGTGGAGTTGGGCTTCTCACACGGGTTCAGACCACTCGACTCTCCAATCTTGCCAAACGATGAAGCGCACTCAACACCCTGAGCAAAGCCAACACCTGGACCTCCAGCAGCACGTCTGAATTGGGCAATCATCATCCCAAGCTGCGGCTCACCACAAGACACCCATGACAAGATGGTCCAAAGGTATGTGTTTTCCTCCTCGGTTTGCATCTTGTCATGCTTTACGTTCGCGATCTCCATCTCCAAACCCTCACACAAAGCACACCTAGACACACAAGTGCTACCTGAGTTGGCCTTCTCAAGAGACACAATCTTGGCATTCTTCTCTGCCAACTCGGATTGCAAGCTTGCACAAGACTTGCACGCACGAAGCACTGAGGATCTAGCTCTAAGCTCATCCACCTCTCCATCCAAGGCAACATACTTCCCCCTCAAGGTGAGAAGGTCAGTCATGTGCCTGGAGCACATCTCACACTCATCCTCCTCGGACACAACAACGGTGGACTTGACAGATTCAAGTTCCTTCACCGTATCCTCCCACTTCTGCCTAAACTCCTTCCGCTCTCTAGCAGCACGCCTAAGCAGTTTATCTTGACTCAGAAGGGCAGCAGTAAGTTTCTCGACCTCAACAGAGAGCCCGTCGGGGGTCTGAGATACCTAGGAGGTGCCGTTGTCGTCATCGTCGTTCCAAGGGGTCTCCTCCAGCTGGCTGTCGACCTCCTTGCCGAGGGCCATGGTGCAGAAGCCCTCGTTGTCGGCAAAGAAGCAGAGGCCGTTCAGCTTGTCCTCGATCTTCTTCTTCTTCTCGGACTCATTGTCGCTTGAAGAAGTGGAGTCGTCATCCGAGTCATCGACGTCACTGAGCATGGCGAAGAAAGCACAATGCTCAGTCTGGGCCTTCTCCAAGTAGTTCTTCTTGATGTACTCCTTGTTGAAGCCGCCCTACCGCTTGTGCTTCGCGGGGACGTACTTCTCCTTGTGCTTGCTGAAGTCGTACTGGTGGCCATGATCGCCCTTGCCTGCCACTTGCTTATTTTTCTTTGGGCAGTTGGCGATGAAGTGGTCTGGATCACCACACTAGAAGCACCCAGCACATCCTCCACCACGACGTCGGTTCATGCAGTTGCTGTGGAACCACGAGAACCGGTTGGCAAGCAGGGCCAACTCGTCATCTCCCATGAACTCCAGCTGCTCCTCTGTGATAGAAAGAAGAGAGGAAAGTGCAAAGCCTCCAGAGGGGTTAGCAGAAGAGCCAGAAAGCAAAGCCATCGACGGGCTAGAAGGATTTTCATAAGAAGCCTTCGCCATGGCATCAATCTCACTAGACTTGAGCTTACTGAAGAGCTCGTCGCACGTGAGGGTCTCATAGTTAGGCGATTCGATGATCGCCTGAACCTTGGCATCCCACACCGACCGATCGAGAGTGTGTAGGAGCTTCAAAGCCCTCTCATGATCGTCGAAAGGCAACAACTCCTTGTTAGCCCTCATCCTATTGACAATCACCTGAAAGCGAGCGAATAAACTTTCTATGCTCTCGCCAGGCATGTGTCGAAAGTTCTCATACTCTCGCTTGTGCGACTCGTAGAGACGGGTTTTGACTTGAGTGGTTCCCTCATTAAAATGCATGAGGGTAGCCCAAATCTCCCGAGCCATAGCGAGCTGCGAAACCCGATCAAACTCTGTCATGCTCAAACATGAGAAAAGAGCATTACGGGCTCGGCTATTTGGCATCGTGCTCATCGATCTGATGCTGAGTTGCACGAGCAGCTAAGACCATGTAATCTGCAGAGTTGAAAATTTCCCAGATGGAAGCACCCAAACTCTGAAGATAGGCCGACATGCGTATCTTCCAATACGCATAGTTCGTCCCATCAAAGAACGGCGGTTTGCCCACGTCGCGATCCATGTCACCTCTGTGGATCTGGAACCGGCTAAGGTGGAAGATCCTTAACCTGTTCTGATACAAATTGAAGGACCGAAAGTGCTACCCGAAAGCGACCAGAGGGGGGTGAATGGGAGCTTCAAAATTTCTTTCCAGAAACTTCTTGCCACTCTCCCGAGAATCACCCTAAGAGCAAACCTAGAGCTTTAATAGTATCCACGACCCTAGATGTAGGGTGGATGCCTTCGAGATGCACAGCGAGACACTACTCAACTCTAGAAACCCAATGCGAAAGCCGGAAATCAAAACCGACAACAGACGAACAAGCCGCAGACGAAAACATGCTGAAGACACAGCATCGGACGCTGGCAGCGTCCGATGGTCAGGCACCGGACGCGTCCGATGCAAAATGAACAAGTCTGGGACCTTACTGCATGGTCATCGGACGCTGGCTACAGTGAAGTCCTAGCGTCTGATGTTCTACCCTCGGACGCGTCCGATGCAACGGAGCGTCCGATGGTCAGCGTCCGTTGCTCCTTTAAAAACGGTGTCAGATGACACGTGGCACCGGACGCGTCAGCTGATATGAACTCAACGTCTGATGCTCACGAACAGAGCGTCCGATGCCCTGAAACAGCACTATTCTTTCGTGGATTCGACCCGATCTCCTCCGAATCAAAAGCTCTAAGGCTTAGACTTGGTATGAGGAGTTCCAAGGAGGTTAGTGAGCTATCCCAAAGAGATCATGGCTCGAACCTAACTCCAAATCGGTGAATCGAAAGAATTCGGGGGAAAAGGAGCAAAACTCGATTCGAAACGAAAATCGACCGATCTACTAGCTCATGAGGTTAGAGGTGAATTCCTTCGGTGAAAAGATGCGCCTCATGTTCTAGAACAATCCAGTTCAAACAGAATTGCAAAAGATGTACCGAGTAAAGAGATCGATCATCGTGAAAATCGTGGAGAAAAGCAACCCGTGAAGAACAACAACAAAACATGAATCACAACCACGAATTTGCAACCGTGTGGCTACCACACGCTACAACAGTGAGATTACGGTCTCACTTCCACAAAATCTTACGAACATAGAGGTTTGATTGTCTTCTCTGTGGATCTCAGTTGCTACAGCAAGGGATTGGGAGAGCAGGAAAACCTAGAAGGCAAAGGGCAAAAATGACTGAGATATATTGGAGGGAGGGGAGGCCTATCCTTATATAGCCTAATACAATTTATTCCCCTTCTACCCTTACTGCTAATTACAGAGTGAACCAGCTAAACCCTAGGGTTATTCTGGACCAACTCAAAGAAGATGCTGATCCGACGGCCACGCCCGCACAACTAGTAGCGTTGCCTCGACGCAACCTCACTGATTGCTGCCACATGCCGCCACCACTATGCTTGTCCTTTTCCACGGACTTCGCCCCCGGTTTTGTGGCCGAAATCGGGAAACCTGTCTTCACGACCAACCCCCGGTTTTGAGGCCCCAACCGGGAAACCAGCCTTCACAATCAACCCCCGGTTTTGAGGCCCAAACCGGGAAACCAGCCGTCCATCGCCTGAGTTTTGTGGCCCAATACTCAGAAACCCGCAGCGCCCAGGTTTTGAGGCCCAAACCTGTAAACCGTCCTCTGCCCGAGTTTTGTGGCCCAAACTCGGAAACCGTCCACCCGATGGTTTTTCTGTGGCTCAACCATCAAACCGAACCGTAGAGGGGATGCACCGCCCGTGCACCCCGTCCTCCGAAACATGTCCCCAGGTCCTTGACCCGAGCAACACTGTGCCCCGCAAGTCTCCGCTTGTCGCTGTCCCAGGCTGTCAGCCACCACAGCTGATCCTCAGGCCACCGGTCCCTCAGTGCAAGCCTCACGTCCGTCCTTCACCGCTCTCAGTCCATCGACATGTCACGTCTCTACTTGACCTTCACCTTGCCTTCGATCACTGTATCCGTGCTCGACACCTGCACAACACAAGCCAAAGAACATGCGCATTATCCCAGTTGGCAATCACTCATCACTCGAGACTCGACATACACCCATGTATCCGCACATACTCTTTACCTTCGTCTTCTCGCGTCAAGACAGCTCCGATGACCTTCTCTTCAGCAGCAATGTATAGCTTGAAAGGAAACCCTCTCCTAGGTGCACGAAGAATCGGTGGAGATGATAAATATTCCTTTATTTTCTCAAATGCTTCTTGTTGCTCTGCCCCCCAAGTGAATTCAGATTCATCCTTCAACTTTAGTATGAGGGTAAAAGGAATAATCTTCCCAGATAAGTTTGCAATAAATCTTCTTAAGTAGTTCACCTTCCCTAAGAACTTTTGCAAGTCCTTTTTACATGTAGGCGCCTTAACTTTCTTAATCTTCTATATCCTCTTAGGATCAATCTCTATGCCCTTGTCATGAATAATAAATCCAAAGAACTTTCCAGCTGACACACCAAAAGCACATTTTAGTGGGTTCATCTTCAATCCATAGCGGCACATCCTTTCAAATGCTAGACGTAAATTGACTAAATGAGACATATGAGCACCCGATTTGATCACAATATCATCAATATATACTTCCATGATCACACCAATTAAATCATGAAAGATCAAATTCATAGCACGTTGATAAGTAGCACCTGCATTCTTCAATACAAATGTCATCACAACCCACTCAAAGAGACCAATAAAACCAGGACAAATGAAAGCCGTTTTAGACATATCTTCTTCGGTCATGAATATCTGATTATAACCAGTGTTGCCATCAAGAAAGCTAACAATCTGGTGTCCTGAAGCATCGTTGATAAGCATATCGGCTATAGGCATAAGATACTCATCCTTCGGACTAGACCTATTTAAGTCTCTAAAATCAATACAGACCCTAATCTTACCAGTGTCCTTTTTCTCAATAAGCACAATATTATACACCCATTCTGCATACCTGCATGGCTGAATAATCCCCACTTGTAATAACCGATTAATTTCATCTTTAATCCGGTCATATATTGTAGAGTAAAAATGGCAAGGATGTTGTTTGAAAGGCCTGAACCCAGGTTTAATGGGGAGCCGATGTTCAACAAGCACTTGGCTCAACCCAGGCATTTTCGTATAATTCCATGCAAAGCAGTCAACATATTCTCTCAGAAGTGCAATCAACTCTAGTTTATAATCGACTTCTAAGTTTTGATTCACAAATCTCAGCCTAGGTATAGAACCATCCCCAATACCAACTTGTTCTAAGGGGTCACCCGATGCGAAACCTTGGCTCATCAAAATCATCAATAGCTTCACAAGCATCAGTCTTGGAAGTCTGATATTGATCAACACGATGTTTTAACCAATCAACATTAGCATCCATTAGGATAATTACATGATAATATTGAACCGATTGTCAATCGGCTATAGAGATACCGGTACAAAACCTTCCTTGTGACTTTAATGAATTGAAAATCATAAAGGTCCTGACCAGATAAGCAAGCAATAGCATCATGCCCCCCGAGCAAAGGAGCATCAGCCGCAACAACATAGGCCGATGAATCTAAGTGCACAATCTCTACATTATTTCCCACCCACTGAATGAGAAACTGATGTAGACTAGAAGGAATGCACGGATTAGCATGAATCCAATCACGCACAAGTATAAGGTTATAGATACCTTGTATATCGGCGACGAAGAAAGCAGTAGCCAAAGTCTTGCTGCCAATAGTAAGCTCCATGGACGCAACTCCTTTGGTCGGGATAGGATCTCCTCCTCCTACTCCAGTGATGGTCATGTTGGTCTTGACCAGCTCTTCATCAGTGCCACCAAGCTTCTGGTAAAGTGAGTATGGCATTAGGTTCACAATTTCCCCGTTGTCGACCAACATCTTGTGGACTGGTGCACCATTGATGTGGCCCTTTACATGAAATGGGTTGAGATTAATGACAGAGTCTTCTGGTTTCTGAAACACGGCACTCTGCGTAGGGGAAGTTAAATTCTGTTCCTTTCGAATCATCTCCAACCACGTAATAATCAGCATATAGGTAAACTACATTAACCTCCGCCCTTTCTGGAGAAGGTTCGTAATACACCATCTCCTCATCTTGCTCTTCGGGTGCATCTTCACTTATCGTGGCAACACCAGCAGAGGAGATAAGATCATTTGGGCATGCGTTAGTGCCCGCTAGAACATCAGGAACCGATTTGATCAGCTCAGAAACTGGTCCGGTGATCTTATCACAAGATTTAATAGCAGCCGACTTAACCAGTTCGATATTTAAGCTGGTCGGCCCATGATCTAAGCTGGTCAGCTTGGGATCCGACCTGGTCACCCCTGAAGCTGATTTGATAGACTCGGTATCTAGACTGGTCGGCTTAGGATCCGACCTGCTCGATTCAGCAACTGTCGTAGTCGGTTTTTGATTAAACAAAACCTGACTCTTCACTCTCTCGCTGGCCTTGACGAAACATAGGATGCGTTGACTTGAATATGTCTTCCCTCATTTTCTCAATCTGCTCCTGCCTTTGCTTGTTACAACGAACTCTCTGCAATTTCCTCTGTTGAGTCTTACTCAAGCCAGGGGGACACCACCTGGGCTGAGTATATCTGGGATCCCGCTCGATGGACCTTTTCTCTTCCACTCCGGCTGAAGTATCTAGGGCATCTTGGACCTTTGCGGGAGTCGGCTCCTCGATCACCATCGGCTCAACTTCACTAATGATGGGAGCCTCTATAGAACTGATTGTAATCGTGGGAACAAGATCAGGTTTGGCCGGGGAAGCAATGGGAGCATGTTGTACCCTTTTGGGCACATAATCTTGTTGTACATGCGCCTTCCCTATTTCTTGAGCAGTTAAAGTCCTCGACGTGATCAGTCGATTCTGATTCACACCACTAGAGCTTGGTTGACCACCCAACCGGTCAAATACTGACACCCTTGAAGGTTGACTAACAGTCATTTTCCAGATCGGTTGGTAATACATGGCTGGTGGCACAGGATATGGCACCCACACTCCTTGGGGCCCCATTGTGGGGGTGGTGAAATAGGAGGAGCCTACTGAGACATATAAGGAGCAGTTATCGGCGATGGGGATGCTACTTGAGACACCACCAGCTGCTTAGACTTTCCATCTTCTCGCTTCGGAGGAGTAGACTCTCTCTTTTTAACGAACGATTATGGGAATTGGCCTTTTGTTCCTTGTATTTAGCCATGAGTTTATCGAATGTGCATGGCTCCCTGACAACCTTCCCCTTATTCTTCTCCATATTAGTTTTCCAGGTACCAACTTCGGGTTTCCGTGGGACAAATGCGCATAAGACTGGGGTAGGGCTACTAGAACCAATTAAACCGACTGGGATAGCCAGCTTGTCTGTTTTAATTGAACCAGAAGGGGCTAGACTGGTCTGGTCGGTCCTTCGATTCGATTGAGCCGGCTGCTCTGAAGAAGGGCTAGGCTGGTCGGCTTGAGGACCCGACCTGGTTGGTCTTTGCTGCGCTACCCTGGTCTCAAACCACCTTTGCTTGTTCAGGTGTCTTGCCGATGAGGCAGTAATCATGAGCTTGCTTTTGCCATCATCACCTTTCTCGAGCACCTCTTTGTGCCCCAAATTTCCCTCAGTATTTGGTACAACCCGTGATTCACCAATAATAACATTCTTGCCTCTAGTCGTATCGGCCTACTCTAGACGAATTAAAATAGCAGGACTTCCTGCTTCCACCATATGAACTGGGAAGGGAGTAGTATCTATACAGTTACAAGGATGCTACGCTAGCCAGAAAACAAAATTTTTTGACCTCATAAACCAGGAACTACTGCTAGTTATAGATCACGAGATTACCACTAGACACGCAGGTGCAGCGGAAGACATCTTGGTGTAGACGTGCGTGTCGCAGTGGTGCCGTGCAGTTGCTTGCCTACGTCCTTCACGTTTCCACGTGTGGTTCGTCCTTGTGCTCCAGATGCAACACCTCCGAGGTATCCCACACGTACAGGGAGGAAGCGTCACGCCTCCAGACTGCTAGGTCTGCGAGGAGCAATAGGTGCGGGCATGGGGTGGGCGACGGCTGTCTAATGACATGATCAAACCCTGGCCGTCCCACCCCTCTATTTATAGGCGTCCCTAATGAGCCTGCCGACGTGGAGGCCCATTAGCAAACCCTAATCCCGGTATGATTCGAGTCTAACTCGAATCAGGCTTCCAGCCCCTTAAGCGTGCGACCCTATGGGTTCACGCACAAATAGACACGGCCCGAGTACTCCTACTCGCCTGATAGTTGACAGCGACCTCTAGCAAGACGTGCCAACTCCTATGTACGCGCAAAGATCATATCAGACGAACCACCACGATCACATACACGTAATTCTCTTGCCACACAATATTTGGTCCAACTCATAGGTTAACACTTAACCTAAGCACGGCCATGCATTTTATGATCCAATCATTTGAGTGGTCCAGTGATATATCTCTTGCATGGAGAGGGGAAAATCCCATCTTGATCGTCTATGTCTCACAACATAATTCCTGACAAACCTGATGACTATCTTTATAACTACTCTGTTACGAAGTAGCGTTTGATTGTCCCTAAGTAAGTCGATTCATATCTTGAGTACTGTTGACGCTCACCAATGCTCATAATTAACCATCAACTATTGCATGAAATGACACTAAATGAATTACAAAGCATAGTTGTAGGGTTTGAAACTAACAAGTTCCACGAGTTTTGGCGCTCTCACTTGTTTTGTAGGATATCAATATTTTACCATATAAAAGTATCTCAAGTGATGAATTGGAGTGCACCATTGCGAAGAGCTCATCGAGACGATCGAAACGGACATATCATTTGCTATATTCGGAGTCCCGGATGAAAAGATATTAATTTCGCGGTGAAAACTGCAAAAGAAGGATCTAGAAGACACCATAAGACACCACGAGGCGGCCCACCACGTGGGCCCACTGGGCCAGACCGACCGGTCCCACTTGGAGACCGACCGGTCGGCCATGGAGTCCGTTTCGCCTCCGCATTCTGGAACCTTCTTCCACCGCCTCCTCGGATGCATCTCCACCGTCCCTGAAGTCGGTTTGATCCAACGGTGGGCGATAAACGTGACGCGGATCGATCAGGTGGCGATTCCTTGCCCCCTACCCCATCCAGGACTATATAAGAGACCCCAGGGGCGCCCCCAAGAGTATCTCCATCTTCATTATTCATCTCCACATCAGAAACTAGGGTTTCAATTAGAAGTAGAGGTCCCTCTAGATGAATCTCTTCTACTTCATCTAGAATTAGATCTAGTTCTAGTTCTTCTAGTTCTAGTTGTCTAGTTCATCTAGTTGTAATTAGAGATCAGATTAGACAGAGGAGGAGGAGAGAGCTGAGGAGGAGCTGGATCTGTCGGATCTTCCTCGACATTGTATTGGTGCAGCATCTGGTTCGTCTTCAAGTAATCTCTAGGTTCTTCATTTTTTACTTCTAAGTATTATATTTAATTTCAGTTCTTACTTTGTTTTATTTACTGGATCTCCGCTCGTATTGAGTGCTCTAGTTATCATATGTAATTAGAGTAGTAAGCGTTAGTGTAGACGTGGTGTCTAGACTAGGGTTTACCTGAGTTTGCGCCCAATCCTCCGGATAGTTGTGGTAGCTACAGGGGTCACAACTTTGTAGATTGTTATAATCCACCATGTTAGGATTGGTGTTTTCGTAGAGCTTTTTGGCAGCCTTCTCCCGATTACCCTTTTCCCAGTCTTTTTTGAGAATCGAAAAGGTACTGTTGCTCCAAAGTAAGTAAAGTATAGTGAGCCTTTAGTTAAATAGACCCGCTTAGAAAACCCTATATCTCTCTACCCATATTATCCTTCTTTTCTTGGACGTTCTTAATTCTTCTAGTGCACTTCACGTTCCCCATGGAAATCGATACCCTGGAATACTCTTGGGTGAATGCTACATTGGTATCCGTGCGCTTGCAGATTATTCTGTGTGCGTTTAAAATACCCAACAAGCTTTCTGGCGCCGTTGACGGGGAACGGTAGCTGTTCTAGAATCGAACCAGGATCGTCCGTGTTTCTTTTCTTTTACCACCTTTTTCTTTTACCACACCTTTGCCTCACCACCAAACTTCTTACCACATGGATTTGACTCCTATTTTTAAATTCTTTACTCCAAAGGGCGACTTGTTGGAGCCTTCACCATCATCGCACACCATTCATATAGATGGCTATGAGCTTCGCCCTGCTCTTATAGCCATGGTTCGGGAGAAATGCTTCTCTGGGTCAGAAGACGAAGATCCATACACCCACCTTAGGGAATTTGAGCAGTTGTGTTCGTGTCAGACTATTGCTGGCATGACACAAGAGACCATTAAATGGAAATTATTCCCGTTCTCCCTTTTGGGAAGAGCGAGAAAATGGTATTATCATTCCGTAAGGGGCCTAAATGGAAATTGGGATGAACTTCGTGACAACTTTTGTCTTGCTTTCTTCCCTCTTTTTCGAATCTCTAATCTTAGAATCGAAATTCTTACATTCAATCAAAAAGAGAAGGAGACACTAGAAGCAGCTTGGGCTAGGTTCATAAGCCTTACCAATTTTGGCCCAAACCTTTCCTTGCCGGACCATGTGCTACACTTTCACTTCTATCATGGTCTTAACAAGGAAGCTGCTCTGCATCTTGGTTTATCTTCTGGAGGATCATTCTCACATAAACTTGTTAGTGAAGGCAGAGACATCCTAGAGAAAATCCTTGAAAACACTCCTTCCACTAGCACTTTTGATGAATTCCTAGAAGAAGTCAAGCCAAACCCCGACCAACATGAGGAGGAACACACAACCAAATTTGAAATTCCTTCAAATCCTTCTAATAATTTGGTTGTCACAGAACCTTCTCTAGAGAAAACACCCCACACTTTAGAAAATTATGAACCCCATCCTTCGGTGTTCTTCTCTGATATCAAGGAAGATGATATCAAAGAGCATGGAAGCTACTTCATAAACACCTCTTTAAATCCATACGAAACATCTCCTGATTCAATTGGTGTGTCTAACATTGCCACACTCGAGATTTTCAACCCCTTCACACTTTCTGTTTACAAAAACTTCAAAAGGGTGGTTGTCGATGTATATGTTTATCACAAATTTTGTAGATCTCGTAGTGCTCTTCAGTTGGTGTTGGAGGGGAAACCATTTCACCAAATCACATCTTGAAGGTTTCCCCAGGACAAGCTTAGTGTCCTAAAACAAGCACCTTTCAGATCAGTGTTCACCTTCCTGCTAAACTGCCCTTGCGCAATGAACATAAGGATATAATTGTTAAAATATTCCTTCGGGTATTCTTGTCACTAACCTTTGCAGGTTTGGAGCAAAAAGTTTGAAGGAATGACAAACACAAGGTACATCCAACCAATCATCATGCAACATTAAATTACATTCATCCAATCTTGATTTTTGCAAATCTAAGCTTGGGGATACACTTTGTAAGAACATCTCTTACCATGTTGCTATATTGGTTGCCCCTACCTTTAAGACATGCTCATGTGCTATACACTAATCATGCTCTCTCATCACCATTTGAGTAAATCTCTTTAATGCTTCAATGCTACCTTCATTTGCTATAGTATATGCTTTGGTTTTGAAGTGTTCTCATACACCTTTTAAATTAGGCATGGTGCTTAGTTTAAACTGTTTTCATGAATTAAAGTAAGACAAGGTGTCTGGTTTGATTCCTGAGCTAAAACGTGTCCTGATTTTACCTCTAAAGGCTTTTAAATTAAGTATGGTGCTTAGTTTAAAATGCCTTCCTAGATCAAATTAGACGTGGTGTCTAGGTTGATTTTTGAGCCAATAGTATACTATAGTGGATGTTGGATATTTTGTTGGACTAACCCCTCTAGGAAAACTTTCAATATCAATTTTGGGAAGTCCTGAGATGAATTCACATCAGAGATGAAGCAAGGCATACGGTGAACTGCATAATGAAGACTCAGCTCATTCATCATGGATGAAAGAACTGTGAGTATTAAAGTTTATTTCAATTTATCTTCTACTGCAAGTATCTTCCCTTGAACCATGTTAAAATGCAGCCAACACATAAAATGCTAGTCTATGCTAAAGTAATCCTAAAATCATCTTTTCATTAGCATGGATGAATAACACATAAGTTGTGGATAACAACCCATGTTTCATATTCAGTACAATCCTTCGGGTATGTGTCCACCAACATTTTGTAGGAGATGAGATTTGCTTATTCATGGTGTGAACTTAAAGATCCAAAACTTAACCCGTGTATAGACAAAACTCATCATCAGACAACTCACTAGTGATGTCGAAGGCAGCCAAGCTTTGAGCCATCCCAAGGCCTAAGCCAGGACACTTATGACGAGTAGGATGAAACTCACCCCGTAAGGGTCAATCTATGCCTACGCTCATAATTGTCGAAGACATCAACATCGACACCAACAACAAATATCAGGGTGATGATATGCCACTACATTATAACATCTGTGAGTCATCCGAAGGAAGTTTGTTGATGGTTCACTATGAAGACAAGCAATGGAAGTTCTCCTCACTTCTAATCATTGCAACACAAGAGCTAGTTTGAGGGATGAGGTAGATCAACTTCAACAACAACATGACAACATATATGATGAATGATTGACTTTGATGAGGAAGGTTTGAGGCTTTTACCCGGTTGAGTCTATATCTAGCTATGCGCATAATGCTTATGACTAACCGGTGGCGTTGAGCTGTGGTGTTGTTGATGGTCCTTAAACACCTGTTTTACCATCAACATTTTACCCTAAACTTCACCAAAAAGGCATGAAATGTAGTCAAATAGGTTTCCAACTAACCAAATTCCACATGTCCATAGATTTTTATTTGAATGCAGGATTTGGACCAAATTTGGAGAATGGACCCACCAGGAGACGAGCCCACTCAGCAGGGCCCAAATGGGCCTAAGTGGGGTGGCGCCCGCCACATGGAGAGGCCCAACTTCCCTCCTTGCCACGTCACCGATCCGTGTGACCTTCCCAAGGCCAAATCTTGCCCCTTGGTCACTAGGTCAGTGGCATCGGACGACTCAGGAGGGAGTGGCGTGGATCAAGACCAAATGGCGGTTACTTGGACATGCAACCGACCTAACCACCACCTCTCAGGAGCTCCTGGATGCCGTTGAAGCAAGGGCGGTGCATCCAACGGTGATGGGGGTGGCAGCCGCTGTGACAGAACTGACAAATTTATAAGAGCACAAGTGCGAAAACCTCTGCTGGAGCAGCTGAATTAGCACACTTGAGCCCATATAAACCCAGTAGTCCATGAAATCCTGAGAGATTTCAAACTTTTCCAACATCTCAGCCAAGATCGCATGGTCAAGCAATTACAGATCATGTTCACGAAGCTTTGCAGTGGAAATAAAATTACAATAGAGTTCACAAATAATAATACAAGTTGGTTTACTTTGATACAACATAGCTTTGGAATGAATACCATAACATAAGTTGAAATACTTTGCTAGCTTGAGTGACATCCTCCAACAACAGCATAAAGAGAAGAAGTAGGGAACTGCCGAGCCCACCGGCACTGGTCATCACCTTTCGGCAGACCTAACCTTCACCTGCAACAAGGTGGGATAAACCCTGAGTACTCGAATGTACTCAGCTGGACTTACCCGTCGTAAAGCAGAAATATAGATACACCAAGGAGTATGCAAGGCTGATATAATAAGTGGAGTTGGCTAACTTCATTTGCAAAAGGAGCTTAAGATAAAGGGTTCATCATTTTAATTATATGAGCAGTCATCTTTTATCCTATTCCTTAAACTCTAGGTTTTGCACCTGCACTAGAGCACTCAATTGGATCTAGCAAACAATAATATAATACCATATCAGGTTTACTTATCAATATTTTAGTTGAACCATCAAATGTCACATGGAGTTGTATCGTGGTGAAGCTCGCCATAGTTTCCCACTAATCGGGGGAGACGACGACTCGAATCGAATTCCAAACCAGCTGGTGAAAAACCTTTAATACCAACTCACACTTTCCCCGTCGGGTCCATGCATTGGGTAACCGCTCGATGCTTGTTCGTGGTGTTAATCGTCGCGGTTCAAGCATGGACTGCCCAATTGGAACCTGGCGATGGCCACGCGAGGCAGATCGCATTTCCATACTAGAGGGCACGACACGGGTTGAGACCGGCCCGAACAGCGTCTAACCGGCTTTGGGGTCGATGATTACAGCACCGACATATCCCTAAGTAAAAGGGCGCTTTCAAAAATGAACGAGGGCCAACATCGATGCAAACCTACACGATCCAACGGACGGACTGTCCCAAGTTTCCACACTTGTGCGTTGCCTTCCAGTTGACCGTATTTCATTACTACTCAGGTTCTTTTCCACGATAGCAAATATAGTCAACCGTGATCCAGTAACTACCCATCAGGGGTATTATGGGAACATCCTTAACTACTACTTTTATTAAGCAGGCTAAGCAGTTCTACTTATGAATAAGTAATAGGATAACAAGGCAGGTGTAAACAATAATCAAGGAATGATAATGCAGCAAGTAGGATTCAATCAACTCCTATACCTAATGCATCACAGTATAAAAGTACTCAAGTAATTTAATTGTAAAACTGGGAGACTTAGAATGCTCCGGGGCTTGCCTGGGAACCAACACTAGGTTAGTGTTTGTTAGGTGATACTCGCTTGGCGAGCATCTCTGCTGTAGCACTTGCTTAACTCCGCATCTTCGGGTTAATCCACCAAACACTGTCTTCGGGTTTAACCTCATCATCACGTCTTTCACGATGTATCTACCGTTACCTAAATGAGATGCGCAATGCAAGCGTATGTATGCAAGGGAAACGCTTACGAAGCAACACAAACATTATTAATTACTTCGCATAAGCAATCAGGATAACTATTAAAAGAAGACATAGCTCTAACTCACAACATGGAATGATCACTTCAGCAGGTTCATATTAAGGAAAAGTGTGACACAGTTCATTTGGCACTCAGAGAGGCTAGCTATAACAATCAATCAAGGCTACATCACACATCACACAAATGGAACACATGTATGCACATATAGCTTCTACTTTAGTTAAGCAAGTCAACCATCATTATCTAACATATTTATATAATACATCAGGTTAATTAATTTAACAACATGAAATGCACAAACTAAACATTATCAAGTCATGACAAAGCATCAAAGATCACATAATCAACATTAAGCTATAGCAATCAACTTCGGTTCATTTACACAGTTTGGACAGCAATATAATATGTACTTTAAACAGATATAACTGGAGCTACACATATCCAATCAAGGTGATTCTAGACTTTATGGAAAGCTAAAGAAATTATCTACAACTTTGTTATTATCACTTAAGCATGATTCAACAATTAAAAAGACCAAACATAACAGGTAAGCACTTCTGTCCAAACATTGGACACAATATTACATTCATCTTCAAACAGCCATAACTAAAGATCTAAAGCACCCAAGGACTTGAAATAAGACTTTTTAGAAAGCTTATTAAGTTTTCTACAACTTATTTATAATCATTGCAAGATGATTAATCAGTTAACAAGGCTAACTAACTCAAACAAGTAAATCTGTCGAGACTTTGGACAGATTCTGACTTCTAACTTTAAACACATGTAACTCAAGTTCTAGATCACCAAAAATAGTGCTCCAAGACAATTTAGAAAGCCTATGAAAAGCACTATAACTCTTCTATTAACATGAAGACATTATTCCTAACTTAAATAAGCCAAACAATTCATTCTTTCAGATCTGCTCAGAAAGTATGCAAAACCTGATAGCAAAGTACAAAAACTATAACTCCTAAACCACTCGGCCTAAAATCATGAAATTTTAGGACAAGCAAGATAAATAAATTATCTACAAATTTTGTATAGAACATTACTACAAAACATCATTTTATTCATGAACTAATCACCACTACAGAAACTGTGCATGCAACAATTTCAGCATATTAATAAACTCACTTCACTACTTGTTTAGTTAAGCATTTGAGCACACATACAACCTATTAAACACTTCTAATAGTCATAATCATGATTACACATCACTTATCTCAGATTAATATGCAACAAGGTCAATCATTCAAACATATACATTTTTATTTATCACCATGCTTTTATTAATTAAATAATTAACTAACATAGGCATTATTTTTAAGTGATGTTACAAACATATAGTTTGGACCTCATATTTCTACAGGTGATAGACAAGGTCGAACCATGACTACTATAAAAATATCACATGCTAAGGTATTACAATTTATTTATTAAAAACATGGCAAATCTAATTCACAAAAGTGCATGTAAGAACAAAATAAATTTTAAATCCTATTTCCTGCAAACACATGGCTATGATAAAATTATCCAAGCTATAACAACATCATAGAAAAGCAGTGGAACCACCTTTTCTTTTTATACATGCAAACATTTGCCACAATTCATTTTAATCCATTTAATGAGCTGAGAACAAGATAAATTCATAACTAATTCATACTTGTACCAGAAATCATGAATTTTTTATCACAGCATACATGACAAATGACAAGCCTACCATAAAAATTTCACAGCAATCTAAGCAATAAAGCAACAGATCTCATTTTATCCCTATTTAATGCTATTTAACACAAATAAATCACCACAGTACAAACTTTACACTAACAGCCCACCTATAAACATTCACTGGACAGATCCACTCACAAGGATTCCAAAAAGTGCTCACTTGCAATTTTTGGACAAACACACAATTTATCACGCATTTCCAAAGTTTCGGCCAGATTTATTAATTAAACAAAAACAAAAAACAAAAACTGTTTTGCATTAGGACCCCTCAGATCTGCACAAAACAATGAGGGACTTATTAGTAAATCTAATGAGTCATGCAACTTAACATAAAAACCCAACGAAAAGCTTCAGCTTCGCTAGATGGTCCTCACCATGGATTTCACCGAAGAAATCGACGGGAACCACGGGAAGGAGCCGAGCTCGGGTAGGGAAGACCGGGCTAGGTTTCGCTGGGGTTGGGCTGCAGGGCTGCTGGTCGGCCGTCGGTCTGCTGCTGCTGTGCTGGTGCTGCTTCTGCCGGCTCTGCAGAGGGGCGCGACCTCAGGCTCGCGGTTTTCTGCAGGGGCGCGCAGAAAGGGCCGTGGCCAAGGGAGGAGAGGAGGGGCGCCAAGGAGATGGCAGGGAGGAGGCAGGAGCGCCAGCCAGGGAACGAGAGCTGCTGCTCTCGCTGGATGCTGCTTCCCTGAAGCTCGGCAATGGCAGGAACCAGGCAGAGAGCGCAAAAAGGAGAAGGCGGAGGAGAAAAATGGAGAGGGGAAAAAGAGACTGGGCTCGGTCTCGTGTCTTGTGGAGGGGGGCAGAGGGCACCGCCCCTGCTGGCCAAAGAGAGGAGAGCGCAGCAGGGCGGCCTCGGGACGGGCCCTGGCGGCCTCGGGGAAATTTCCCGTGAAATTTTTTCCAATTTCTTTCCCAATCTGGCAGGTTTCCAGAAACTTTCGTTCCTTTTCAAAAAT
Source organism: Coix lacryma-jobi var. lacryma-jobi (assembly GCA_009763385.1). Lineage (NCBI taxonomy): Eukaryota > Viridiplantae > Streptophyta > Magnoliopsida > Poales > Poaceae > Coix > Coix lacryma-jobi. Next base: position 81,416,549 of record CM019824.1, on the reverse strand, counting down.
TATGAACATGAAGGACCGAGAAAGCACTAGCAAGGCGACCAGAGGGGGGTGAATGGGAGCTCAAAAATTTCTCTCGACCGAGAACGTGATGCCTACGACCCTTGGAAGAGGGTGGACGATCCCTAGGATCACAGCGAGGCACCACAAAGCGATAGCAAACCAAATGCCAAAAGTGCCGGAACAAGTTCAACCCTCGAAAACCATGTCCCGAATGTAGATAGACGGCTACGTCGAGAAACTCCTAAATACCTATGCTAACAAGTAGCAAAGATACCTAGTGAGGTTCCTTGATCAACTCTAGGGCCAAACGGGAAGTCCGGAAACCAAGCGAACAAGTCCGAAGAGCAAACGCACTAAACCGGAAGCTTCAGCAGGATCCCGGACTGTCCGCCAGTACGGTCGCGGACTGTCTACCCAATGGCGGACTGTCCGGGCTCGGGTCGCGGACTGTCCGCCGGCCAAACGAGCAAAACCACACTGCTGCTGAAGTCCCCTGGACAGTTCCCGGACTGTCCGCGAAAACCAACGGCGGACTGTCCGCTAGTCAAAAACCAAAACAGCAAAGCTGCTGAACAGTCCCTGGACGACTCCCGGACTATCCGCGAGTTCCTTCGGCGGACTATCCGCCGGTCAAGGAACAGTAACGCGACTGAGACTCGCAGCCACGGACCTGGCTCGATCCCGACGCGCGGACTGTCCGCCGGTCAAAACCGCGGACTGTCCGCCAACGAACAGAGAGGGCGATTTCAGTCGCCTCCTCTCCAAATCTCTCCAAATTCGATCCAAATCAAAATCCTACGTTGCCAAACTTGGAGAAGATCATCACGGGGTAGTTAGGAGACTATCCCCAAGAAATCATCTGCTCAAATCGATTCAATCTCCGGGAAATCGAAAGGGGAAGATCAAGAACGAAAAAGCGCCACGAAAACGAAATCAACCTGATCTACTTGTTCGTGAGGAGTTAGATGAATTCCTTCGGTGGAAGTGATCTCCTTTCAAAAATGAACAAGTTGATTCAAATGGATTTCGCAAAGACGTAGTAGGGAGAGAGATCGAGTGACGGGAAAATCGCGAAGAAACGAAGAACGCAAAGAACACGAACAAAACGCGAATCAACACATCGATCTGCAACCGTGTGGCTACCACACGCTACAACAGTGAGGTTACAGCCTCACTTCCTCAAAATCTCCAGTACACAGAGGTATGGTTCTCTGCGGATCTCAGCGAGCTACAACAGAGGATTGGGAGAGCAGGAAACCCTATAAGCAAAGACCAAATGACTGAGATAGATGGGGAGGTGGGTGTCTCCCCCTACTTATCCTAATTCTAACTATTCCTAATTCCCACTCTACCCCTAACTACTTACAGAGCGAACCAGATAAACCCTAAGGTTATTCTGGACCAACTCGATGGTAGGTGGATCCGACGGCCACGTTCGCACAACTCGTAGCGTTGTTTCGACGCAACCTCCCGATTGCCACCACATGCCGCCACCGCTCTGCCGTCCTTTTCCCGGACGTCGCACCCCTGGTTTTGTGGCCCAAACCGGGAAACCAGCCTTCACAGCCAACCCCCGGTTTTGAGGCCCAAACCGGGAAACCAGCCCACTAACGCCTGAGTTTTGAGGCTCAAACTCAGCAAACCCGCAGCACCCAGGTTTTGAGGCCCAAAAATGGAAACCGTCCTCAGCCCGAGTTTTGTGGCCAAACTCGGAAACCATCCGTGCCTAGGTTTTGAGGCCCAAACCTAGAAACCGTCCACCCGATGGTTTTTCTCTGGCTCTACCACCAATCCAAAGCTGTAGAGGGGATGCACCGCCCGTGCACCCCGTCCACCGACACGTGTCCCCAGGTCCTCGACCCGAGCAACACCATGTCCCGCAAGTCTTCGCTCGTCACTGTCCCAGGCTGCCAGCCACCACAGCTGATCCTCAGGCCACCGGTCCCTCAGTCCAAGCCTCACGTCCGCCCTTCACCGCTCCCGGTCCGTCGGCACGGCACGTCTCTACTTGACCTTCACCTTTCCCTCGACCACTGTCTCTGTGCTCGACACCTGCACAAAACAAGCCAAAGAACATGCGCATCATCCCAGTTGACAATCACTCATCACTCAAAGACTCGGCATACACCCATGTATCCGCAATCTCCCCCTTGATGAGTGCATTGTCAACTACCAACACAAATCATAATGAAAGGAGGAAGGAGGAAGAAGGAGAAGAGAGAACTCAACCAAATGACCCAAAAGCATAGCAAAGCCGAAGAAGGTCAAGTGGAAAGAGCAAAACAACTTGGTTCCCAAAGACATGGGCAATGGCTCGACGCAACCAAGCAAAGCAAAGCTAGCCCTCAAGAAGAGGTAGAACAGGCTCAACACCGCTAGCAAGTACCAAAAGAAAAATCAAAGCAAAATGCTAGTCCCTCAAGATAGAGGCACAGAGGCTCAACACAACTAGCAAGAAAGCTCGATATCATCTGAAAAGCTCGAAACCAACTGAACCCAACTGAAGCAAAGATGCGACTGCTAGTCCCTCAAGAAAGAGGCAAAGGCTCAACACAACTAGCAAAGCGCTCCGAACTAATTGGAAATTTCAAAAAATTCAGCACGAGCAAACTCCCCCTTGCATGGTGCACACAACCGATTCCTCTCCCTTTTGAACTTGGGAGGCATGATTTGTCCAATTTCTCCCCCTTAGTTGAAAATGCACCATCAAGCAAAAGGAACCGAAAGCAATTTTCTCCCCCTCAGAAAATGCACCATCAAAAGTGCCAACAAGAGAAGTTGTCCCCCTTCCAAAATGCATATGAGTCAAAATGCAAGTTAGCAGCTTCAGGAATATAATCAAGAAAATGCAAAGATGCTCTAAACAGTATAGCTCCAACGACTTCACTGGAAAGCATATAAGCTAGCAAAGGCTCAAACTGATCACCAAATATGAAATATGAACATATGAGCAAAGTGAACAGTTTTTAGCTAAAAGTATTCACCATCAAAAGAGCACTGAACATGTATAGACAGGAATTCGAACAAGTGCTAAACATGTGTACAAGGTGAACTACCCCTAGCAAAGGTCAATCATCATGCTATAGAATGAAACATATACTTGTGTTTTCAGAATTTTATCGGAGTTGCAGCGGTGAAAGTACACAAGTTCAAAATTCAGCATATGAGTGCGAGAGGTTGAAAACTTGTCATTGCCTAACTTTTCAACCGAGCTAAGCCTATGCAGATGCAATCAGAAGCTTAAAACATCGGTTTCGGTCATACACTACACGACTCATGTTTAACTCAAAGTGCAATGAGAAACAGTCTCGATACCGTGATGTGCTGACAAGCAATCCCATCTCGATCTTTTCAATTCACTTAAAACTTGGTTCAATTTAATAACAGAATATGAACATACCAAGCAAGTGATAAACTCAGAACTAGAGACATAGCAACCTGGCATATATGAAAAGCACGAGTGAATTCATCATATCCTACACATGCTAGTTGCATATCTCAATGGTGAACATTTACAAGTTTTATGTTTGTTAAGCAAATTCACCATTCAAAACTAGCTCAGCTCACAACATGTATTTAGTGATCAGAAAGAGCATAAGCTATCAACATAAGCATCGGAGCATACTAAACAGAGCATAGTCACATTCTAAAAAGTATATACATGAAGCTTAGAATGTAATAGCGTATGCTGAAATGCAAAGGAAAAACGAAGACAAACGAAAAAGAGTCAGTCTATCGAACAAGAACAAAAATGTTTCCCCATCTAAAAGGGGAAACACACACCAAGCTCACCTCTCAACCGGTTAAAGGTTGATTGGTCCAAAGGCTTGGTGCAAATATCAGCCAACTGATGATGAGTATCGACATGGCGAAGGTCGATATCACCCTTCTCATAGTGGTCTCGCAGAAAATGAAAGCGCACATCAATGTGTTTGGTCTTCGAGTGGAGCACGGGGTTCTTAGCAACGCTAATAGCACTCGTGCTGTCACAAAGCAAAGGAACGCGAGAAAAGCTCAGACCAAAATCACGCAAAGTGGCCATCATCCAGAGTAACTGGGAACAGCAGCTAGCCGCAGCAACATACTCAGCCTCCGTGGTAGACTGGGCGACACTAGACTGCTTGCGAGAAGACCACGAAACAAGAGAAGAACCAATAAACTGGCAAGTCCCAGAAGTGGACTTGCAGTCAATACGACAACCAGCAAAATCGGCATCGGAATAACCACAAAGGGAAAGAGTGGAGGAAGCAGAATACCAAATCCCAAACTCAGGAGTGAAGGATAAGTACCTCATAATGCGCTTGACTGCCTGACGGTGAGAGGTGCGCGGCGAAGACTGAAATCGCGCGCAAAGACACACCGCGAACTGAATGTCCGTGCGTGTCGCCGTCAGGTACAGCAACGACCCGATCATACTCCGGTACTCCTTCTGGTCCACTGCTTCTCCCTCTTTGTCCGCATCCAGGGCCGTCGTGGTCGACATGGGTGTTGGAAGAGGCTTGGCCTCACCCATATCAAATTTCTTCAGAATGTCCCGGGTGTACTTGCCCTGGTGCATGAACGTCCCTTCCCGGGATTGCTTGATTTGCAACCCGAGGAAAAACGTCAACTCTCCCATCATGCTCATCTCAAATTCCCTGCTCATTGTATCTGCAAACTTGGCAACCAAAGCATGAGAAGAACCAACGAAAATGATATCATCCACGTAAATTTGGACCAAGAGAGTATCAGTGCCTTGCTTGAGGAGAAAGAGCGTTTTATCTACACATCCCATTTTAAAACCCTTAGCAAGCAAAAAGGTTTTCAACCTATCATACCAGGCTCTAGGGGCTTGTTTCAAACCATACAAAGCTTTGTGGAGTTTAAAGACATGGTTTGGAAGCTTGGGATTTTCAAAGCCGGGGGGTTGTCTGACATACACCTCCTCTTCTATGTAGCCGTTTAAGAAGGCACTCTTGACATCCATTTGAAAAAGTTTGAAACCTTTGGATACAGCAAAAGCCAAGAGTATCCTAATTGCCTCCAAACAAGCTACAGGAGCAAACGTCTCCTCATAGTCTATCCCCTCCTTCTGACTATATCCCTGGGCTACGAGTCTGACCTTGTTTCTCACAACATGGCCATCTTCTCCCTGTTTGTTTTTGAAAACCCATTTTGTCCCAATAGGGTGACACTCAGAAGGTGGAGACACTAGAACCCAAACCCAATTTCGCTCAAAATTCTCTAACTCCTCATGCATGGCATTGACCCAATCTGGATCCGTCAAAGCGTGTCCAACATCCCGGGGTTCAAAATCAGCAACAAATGCAGAATGAGCAAAGTGAGAGATTTGCCTTGACCGGGTGACGTGTTCGTCGATGCTGCCAATCATCTGCTGAGGCGGGTGCTGGCGCTGAATGTGTCGTGGCGCCTCCCTTGCCGAAGTGGCCTCCCCCTCAACAGCAGCTGGTGCCTCCTCGGGTACAAAGGGTACCGCTCGAGGTGGCGCATCCCACGGCCCCCAGGAAGAAGAAGTGTTGGGGCCATGAGTCATCGTAGAAGCCACTCTTGGCGGCACAGCAGGTGGAGGGGGTGCTGGATCATTCATACCTTCAGCACCCTCATCCTCGTCATCAAAAAGAGGCTCACGAACCTCATGATCACCTGCACGCTCAAAACGAGAAGAAGGACAAACCATGGTCTCGTCGAAGGTGACATCTGATGTCTCCGTGACTCGGTTAGTGTCAAGGTTAAGTACACAATAAGCTCGAGTGTGAGTGCCATAACCCAAAAACACACTGTCAGAAGAACGAGACTCAAACTTGTCCAAGTTTCCCTTTTTGAGTATAAAACAATGGCAACCAAAAACTCGAAAATAACTCACCTTGTGCAGTATTCCAAAACGCAACTCATAAGAAGTCTTTTTCAAGAAAGCTCAGAGAAAAATGCGATTGGAAATGTAGCATGCAGTGCTCATAGCTTCGGCCCAATATCGCCTAGGAGTCCTATGCTCATCGAGCATCGTCCTGGCCATCTCTACAAGGGTCCGATTCTTCCTCTCTACAACACCATTCTGAGGGGGTGTGTAGGGGGAAGAAAACTGATGCTCTAAACCCAAAGAGTTACAAAACTTTTCCAAATTCGAATTCTTGAATTCGGAACCATTATCACTCCTAATAGCCCGCATTGAGTTCAAAGGGAACTCATTCTGAAGATGCAAAATCAGATTGCGAGCAAAGGAGAAAGTCTCGGTCTTCTCAGCTAAAAAGAAGACCCACCAATATATCGAAAAGTTGTCAACAACAACAAGCACATACCACTTCCCCCCAACCGAGCTCACCCGAGCCGGACCAACAAGGTCCATGTGCAAAAGCTCTCCAGGGCGCTTGGTCATGACCTGAGTCACTAGATGGTGGGGAGCGGCAACCATCTTCCCATGTCTACAAGAGTGCCAAACAAGATCCTTCTCCATACGCAACTTGGGCAATCCTCGGATTAGGCCAAGTGAACTAAGCCTTGCAAGCAAGTCGAAGCTCAAATGTCCAAGTCTCCTATGCCACTTCCAAAGATCAGAGGAGGAAGGTCCAGCCACAAGACAACGAGAAGTTCCAAAAGACTCTGAGAAATTCGCACGAAAGACTTTTCCAAAGGGCAAAATCAAACACACAAGATTGCCCTGAGGATCCAAAATACGACTGAAATTCGGTTTAAAACGAATCTCATAGTCGTCGTCAAAGAGTTGCGAAACAGAAAGAAGGTTAAAATGCAAGTTAGAAACAAGAGCAACATCGGGCAACACAAAGTGCTCATTAACTCGCACCGACCCACGAGACAGAACCTTATCTTTGCTATTATCGCTGAAGGTGATAAACTCCTTTCCGGCGACCGGACTAAGACTGGAGAACCACTTGGTGTTTCCGGTCATGTGCCTCGAGCAACCGGAATCCACCAACCAAACGTTCTCCAATCGTTTTACCTACATCAATAAAAAGACATAGGGTGAGCATACGGTCCAACACTGGGGTTAGTGAAGTAGGAAGAATACCAGTGTTGGGTCGGCTGCTCAAAAGAACGGTTAGTAGAAAAACCATTCCTAGCACGCCTACGGGGGAAGCGATCACCACGTTGAGGAAAACGTGGTCCGCTAAGGGAAGAGCGTCCATCGCGATACTCAAAACGCGGTGGTGAAAAACGCTCAACTAAAAAGCCACCGCCACGGGGTCCATAGCCTACAACTGCAGGCTCCCGCCGGGCACGACCTCCCTGACGCCTAGGACCTTGAGGCACTGCACCTCTAGGCCTAGCAACTCTCCTCAGAGCTCTCCTCTGAACATTCGGCACATGTACATCATGGAAAGGATGGTACATGTCCAGATTGTTCATCTTCCTAGCACGGCGCGCCTCTCTCTTGCGCCGAAAGCAGAACTCACTCAAGTGTCCATCTCTCCCACAATGCTCACAGTGGTACCTCACCGCTCTCAAAGGGGGTTGTTGGTACTCACGGTTGTGGATATGGATCACTTTGCCCTTCTGTGGCATAAGCTCCTCCTGGATGGGTGGCATGGTGTCCAACTTGTTTTTCAGGTGGTTGGGCTTGGGATGCCACACTTGGTTCTTGGGTGGAGCTCGTGGAGGTTCTTCAAACACCCCATCCTTGGTGTTAGGCTTGAGAGGCTCTTTGGGTGGAAGCTTGGTAAGTTTGGGAGCAGTGGTGGAGTTGGGCTTCTCACATGGGTTCAGACCACTCGACTCTCCAATCTTCCCAAAAGCAGAAAGATCAACACCCGGAGCAAAACCTACACCAGGACCTCCAGCAGCTTGCTTGAATTAGGAGATCATCATCCCGAGCTGCGGCTCACCACAAGACACCCATGACAAGATGGTCCGAAGGTATGTGTTTTCCTCCTCGGTTTGCATCTTGTCATGCTTCACATTGGCTATCTCCATCTCCAGGCCCTCACACAAAACACACCTAGCCACACATGTGCTACCTGAGTTGGCCTCTTCAAGAGACACAATTTTGGCATTCTTCTCTGCCAACTCAGATTGCAAGACAGGACAAGTCTTGCACGCACCCAACAGCATGGGTCTAGCCCGGAGCTCATCCACCTCTCCTACCAACGCAGCATACTTACCTCTCAAAGTGAGAAGGCAGTCATGTGCGTGGTGCACATCTCGCACTCCACCTCCTCAGAAATGACCACGGTGGACTTAGAAAACTCAAGCTCCCTAACCGTGTCCTCCCACTTCTGCCTAAACTCCTTGCGCTCTCTAGCGGCACGCCTAAGCAACTTATCCTGACTAAGGAGCGCGGCAGTAAGCTTCTCGACCTCAGCAGAAAGCTCATCGGGGGTTAGAGATACCTGGGAGGTGTCGTCGTCGTCGTCGTCATTCCGAGGAGTGTCGCCGCCGACCTCCTTGCCGAGGGCCATGGTACAGAAACCCTCGTCGTCGGCGAAGAAGCAGAGGCCGTTGAGCTTGTCCTCGATCCTCTACTTCTCGGACTCGTCGTCGCTTGAGGAAGCAGAGTCGTCGTCCGAGTCGTCGACGTCGCTGAGCGTGACGAAGAAAGCATGCTGCTCAGCCTGGGCCTTCTCCAAGTACTTGGTCTTGATGTACTCCTTGTTGAAGCCTCCCTTCCGCTTGTGCCTCACGGGGACGTACTTCTCCTTGCGCTTGCCGGAGTCATACTTGTGCACATGATCGCCCTTCCCAGAATGCTTGTTCTTCTTGAGAGAGTTGGCGATGAAGTGGTCGGGGTCACCGCACTCGAAACAGCCCGAGCGTCCTCCTCCGCGGCGACGGTTCATGCGGTTGTTGTGAAACCGCGAGAACCGGTTGGCAAGCAAAGCCAACTCATCATCTCCCAAAGACTCCAACTGCTCCTCTATGACAGAAAGAAGAGAATGCAAAGAAAAGCCTCCAGAGGGGTTAGCAGAAGAGCCAGAAAGCAAAGCCATCGATGGGCTAGAAGGATTTTCATAAGAAGCCCTCGCCATGGCATCAATCTCACTGGACTTGAGCTTACTGAAGAGCTCGTCGCACGTGAGGGTCTCATAGTTAGGCGATTGGATGATCGCCTGAACCTTGGAATCCCACACCGATCGATCAAGAGTATGCAAAAGCTTCAAAGCCCTCTCATGATCGTCGAAAGGCAACAGCTCCTTGTTAGCCCTCATCCTGTTGACAATCACCTGAAAGCGAGTGAATAAACATTCTATGCTCTCGCCAGGCATATGATGAAAGTTCTCATACTCTCGCTTGAACGACTCGTAGAGACGGGTTTTGACTTGAGAGGTTCCCTTATGGAAGCGCATGAGGGTAGCCCAAATCTCCCGAGCCGTAGCGAGGTGAGAAACGCGATCAAACTCACTCATGCTCAAGCATGAGAAAAGAGCATTATGGGCTCGGCTATTGGCATCGTGCTCATCGATCTGAAGCTGAGAGACACGAGCAGCCAAGACCACGTAATCGGCAGAGTTGCAAATATCCCAGATGGAAGCACCCAAACTCTGCAGATGGGCCGACATACGTATCTTTCAATACGCATAGTTCGTCGCATCAAAGTACGGCGGTTTGCCGACGCCGCGATCCATGTCGCCTTCTGTGGATATGGAACCGGCTAAGGTGGAAGATCCTTAACCCGCTCCGATACCAATTGAAGGACCGAGAAAGCACTAGCAAGGCGACCAGAGGGGGGTGAATGGGAGCTCAAAAATTTCTCTCGAAACTTTGGCCTATTGTCCCCAAAAACAACCCCCAAAAGCTAAGACCGAGAACGTGATGCCTACTGAGAACATATATGATGAATGATTGACTTTGATGAGGAAGGTTTGAGGCTTTACCCGGTTGAGTCTATATCTCGCTATGCGCTTAATGTTTATGACTAACCGGTGGCGTTGAGTTGTGGTGTTTCTGTGTTGGTGTGCATGTGCAACATATGTCTCTTGGCTGTGTTGATGTGCAGGTGTTGAGCTCGGATACAGTGGTCAATGGCGAGGTGAAGGTCAAGTAGAGACGTGTCATGCCGACGGACCGGGAGCGGTGAAGGATGGGCGTGCCGTGCGGCGGACGTGCCATGTCGATGTACCCAGAGCGGTGAAGGGCAGACGAGAGGCTTGGACTGATGGACCGGAGGGCCCGAGGACCAGCTGTGGTAGCTGGCACGTGGCATCGGCGAGCAGGAGCACATGGGGATGTGCGATGCGTCGGCCGAGTCGGGAGGAAGACGTGGCGTCGTGACACTTGGCGGGAGGTTGGACACGGGCTTGCGTGCGGCGCAAGTGTCGTCGGCCAAGTCAAGGAGGATGGCGAAGGCGTTGTGCCCGGCACGGAGGCTGGACATGCATCGGCATCGGTGCCGGTGGTCGGGGTGTGCAAACCACATCCCGTCTACGGTGCGGGTTCGGTAGCTGAGCCTCAAAAAGCTACCATCGACGGTTTCCAGGTTTGGGCCTCAAAACCTGGGGTGGCCGGTTTCCGAGTTTGGGCCTCAAAACTCGGCGAGGACGGTTTCCAGGTTTGGGCCTCAAAACCTGGGTGCACGGGTTTCCGAGTTTGGGCCTCAAAACTCGGGGTGGACGGTTTCCAGGTTTGGGCCTCAAAACCTCGGCTGGCGGGTTTACCTGTTTGGGCCTCAAAACCAGGGGTGGTCCGAAAGGACGGTCGACGCGTGGCGGCGTGGAGAGGCTGGCGGGCGGCGAAGCAATCCACGAGGAAGGCGCGGTGGTCGACGTGACGGCACGTGGTGGCATCAGGGAGGTCGCGTCGAGACGAAGCTACCGGATGTGCGGGCGTGGCCGTCGGATGAAGATCGTTAGGACTGGACGGTTTTACCCCTGGGGGATATTTGGGTTGAGTGCTTAATGTAAGGGCGTTTTAGTCTTCGGACGTGCGCCTATATATATGAGGGGGCTGCTAGGGCAGCCACATCCTTGGGGAATTCTTGGAGGTGTCTCTCTCATTTTGTTCCTGTGAGAGAAGGCTAGGGTTAGGGAGAGTTGGCTCTTGTTCTTGAGCTTTTTGCCATCCGAGCTTTGAGTTGCTAGGAGTGGCTTGTAGCTCGACACCAAGTGATTAATGAATCATCCATTCCTCTGAATCCAAGGATCAAATTCGTGGTTGAATTTGCGTTTTGAATTTGTTCTTCGCGTTCTTCTTTTCTCCACGATTTTCTCCTCCCCCGATCTCCCTCTACGCTGCGTCTTTTGGGATTCCGTTTGAATCAACTTGTTCTTTGATGTGAGGAGAACATTTCCACCGAAGGAATTCATCTCTACCCTCACGAACAAGTAGATCGAGTCGAAATCATTTTCGTTCTTCGTTCTTCCCCTTTTCTAGTGTTCTTTGGATTTCTCATGGATTAGTTGGGTTTAAGCGATGATATCTTAGGATTAGCTTCCCAACACGTAGAAGAACACTTGGGAGAAGTTTGGTTGCAGCCTTGTTCAATTTGATGAAGATCCAATCGATTTTGGTTTTGTCCCGTGCAGTTTTTGCACTTTCTGGGAGGTCGCGGACAGTCCGCCGTGGGGATCTCGGATAGTCCGCCGTAGTCGCGGACAGTCCGCCATAGAGGCCGCGGACAGTTCGGGCATCGGGGTTTCAGCCGAGTAGTGGCTGTTGGCCTCGGGCCTTTTCCTCTCGGGTGACCGGCGGACAGTCCGCCGTTGACCGGTGCGGACAGTCCGCGAGTCGCGCAGGGGAGGATCAGCAGCGTTGCTGTTTTGCGGTGTTGGCCGGCGGACAGTCCGCCAGGGCTTCGCGGACAGTCCGCCCCTGGCGCGGACAGTCCGGCACCTGCAGCCCGGACAGTCCGGGAATCGGCTGTAGGCTGCAGTTTAGTGCGTTTGCTCTCCCGGCTTTTCCGCTTCGTTTCCGGACTTCTCGTTTGCTCCTAGAGTTCACCTAGGAACCTCTCTACATATCTTTGCTACACGTTAGCATCGGTATTTGGAGGAATCCCGACGTAGCCCTCTATCTACGTTTGGGAGTGGTCTTTTAGGCACGAACTTGACTCGGGGTTTTGAGAGTTTTGGTTTGCTCTCTTGTGTGGTGCCTCGCTGTGATCCAAGGGATCATCCACCCTCTTGTAGTGACATGGTTAGGAAGAATGATGAGCTAGGCTTTTCTCTTGCTAGCTTAAAATCTGAAAATGACATGTTGACTTCCAATGCTTCCAAACCATGTCTAGTTTGCATTGACTTGGGTAAGGACCTTGATTGTGCTAAAACTGAATTAGCCTTTCTTAAGTCAAATGCTTTGTTACCATGTGTTTCTTGTGAGTTCTTGCATGCTGAAATTGATAAATTAAAATTGACTCACACCACATGTGTAGATGAACTTGAGCATGCTAGGGCTGAAATTGATGAGATAAATTCTAAGCCTTGTAGCTCATGCTCTGTGAATAAGAATGCTTGCCTTACTTCTTGTGCTAATCATGATTCATTGCTTGATGTGAATGGTGATGTTTCTTCCACCGATTTCATTTGCACATCTTGCATTGATTTAGAAAAAGAAGTTTTGGCTTTGAAGCTTTTGCGCGATGATATGAGCGCCAAGTTGGTTGAGCACAATGATATGAGTGCCAACTTTGAAAAATAAAATGAACTCTTGTGTACCACATATGCCGAGTGCATTAGAGAGGAGATGGAAAACTTGAGAAACACTCCTTGTGGTACTTGTGACCGCCTCATGTTTGAAAATGAGGTTTTGGCCAAAAGATGCAAGAGTCTTTGTGCTAAGTCTTTTGAGTGACGCATTTCTTGCAACTCCGATGTTGATATTTCTAAGTTTGCATCTTTGCAACCGGAGTTGAATTCTTGTGTTGCGCGTGAGTCTTTTGACTGTAGCATTAGTGTCAAGGTTTCGGATAGCTCTTTCATAGCTACTCCAAACCTTGCTGTTTCTTCGAGTGATGTCCAAGGGACTTCTCTTGACAAGGGTGCTTCTCATATTTTTGGGACTCGTGCTCCCAATACGGTTTTCCATTGCACTTTTTGCAAGAAGGATGGACACTCATTCGATTTTTATTTCCGCCGTGTCAAACACGAGCGACGTATTCGAGCTAAGGGTTTTAGGAAGCCGCGTAGCCTTTCTCATGGCACGTGTGCTCCTAGTGTTGGCACCAAGTTGAACTTTGATGCTTCTTGTTCTAAGACCCAAGGGACTTCTCACTTGTCGGAGAATGGTGTGCCTTTCGATAGGCCTTTGTACCATTGCTCTTTTTGTGAGAAAGATGGGCATCAAGAAAGCTTTTGCTATCGGCGTGCCAAACGTTTGTGCCAAGCTCGCTCTTCTAGGAAGTTGGTGGTTCATGGCCCTTCTCATGGCATGAACGCTTGTGTTCCTAGTAAGAAGCCCACTTTTGTTGATGGGTTTATGACTCTTTTTCTAGTGGGTCAGGTCATGATCGTGGACATGCCTCTAGTGCTTCTTCTCTTGGTCCACGTCATGCTTTTCATGGTGCTTCTGTTGGTTCTTCTACAAAAACCTTGGAAGATGTTTGCCTCTTTTCCCGTGGTACGACTCGTTCTTCTCCTCGAGTTGTCCTTTTGAGAAATGCTTCCAAGGGTGTTTCACAATTGCATTTGAACCAACATTTGCATCATGCTAACCCACAAGATAAGTTGAGTTTTGTGACCAAGTCTCGGGTTCCCAAGTATATGCTTGCTAACCCTTCAGGATCCAAGACTTGGGTTACTTTGTCCTCTTGTGTGTAGATATGAGGACGTGGGGTGGAGAACATGCGCTGAATGGAACTTGGTCTTTTAGATGTGATCAAGTTTTGATGGTTCTCTGCATCCCGCTTAGTTTTGCCTCCAAGGAGGCTTTTATAGCTTGGTGAGCATTCTTTTACACTCATACCTTGTACATTCCTAGTCTATTTCTCGTGGTATGAGATGGTCTATCATGTGCTCACTTGTATAGTTCTTACATGTACATTTTCTTTATATCATGTTTTGTTTTTGTCTAGCATGTGCTACCCTGTATATCATATGTCATGCTAGCTTTATGTATAGTTTTGTGGAGTAGCCAATTTTCATGCTAGTCTGTGATCCTCATGAACATTATGCCATGCTTTATCATACTTCTCCATGAGCTTTACTTGTAGAGGTGTGATGTTCATTAGGTGTCACTTGTCAGGTGCTAGTTTTGTGTAGCTACATGTATCATGTTGATATTATTAGTTTGAGCACTAGCCTTTCCACAATTTTATCATGTTACATGCTTTTGGATCTATTGCTATCATTATCTTGCATTGTAGCATGTGTTGAGGTCTAGGCTGTGTTTGGGTTGATCATGTCTTTAGACGACATTTTGCTATACAGTGTTTTGTCCTGTTGCATGGTAGTTTTGACTAGTTTGAGTTCAGATCTCCTTGCAGTATCATTCATAGGTAGATCTCTTTTTTGTTGAGAGTTCACCTTATGCTTATTATGTGACTAACCGTTATCGTGGAGACCTTGAGGTCACACTGGACGAGACAACGCCTTGTGTTTCTTCTGCTTTTGAGTGTGCAGGAGAACAGGAGCCTGGAGAGAGCATTTCGGCTCACGGACCCGATCCCACTTCTTCCACGACTTGGGGTTCCGTTCGAGCAGCTCTCCAGCGAGCACTAGCTGCACTTGTGGGAGCGATAGCATCAGGCGAGGGGGAGACGACTTCGGCGAGGCAGGCGCCCCGGAGTTCAGCAGATTCATGCGTCCCCTCGGGTATCACACCAGTAGGCGGTCATGCGCATCATGAGGTACCCCTGACACACTTCTGAGTTCAGGTTTTGGTACTCTCCTTCTTCGACCTCCTTCTGTTGTGTGGTCTTTCCGATGTGGATTTTGCTGGCTGTTCGCTCGAGCATTTTCTTGGCTCTTCGCTTGTGAGTGTGGTGTGTGTTTCCCTTTTAGTTGGGGAAGCATTTTGCTTGTTGTATCTTAGTTGGATTTCTCCAATACCCTTTTGTTTTGGGTCTTTCCTTTTTAGGCTAGTTTTGCTTTGTCTTTGATAGACTAGCTTTTGCATGCATTTCATCATGTATATCTTGCACTTTAGAGCTTCATGAATATAGTAATGAGAATGAGATTATGCTCTTTTTGGTATGCCCTGTCTATTCATGATGATGATTGTAGCTTAGGCTCTTTTTGATCACTTGATACATGTTATGAGCTAAGCTATTTTTGGAAATGGTGAACTTGACTAATCAACTATGAAACCTTTAATTTGTTCACCATTGAGATTGGGAACTAGCATGGGGAGGATGTGTTGAGATCACTTGTGCTATCTTTTGTATGCTAGGTTGCTATGTCTCTTGCACTGAGTCATTCACCTGCTTGGATTGTTCATATTTACATTGTGCTTAAAATTTGATCCAAGTATTAGTGAAATGAAAAGATCGAGATGGGATTGCATGTGTCAGCACATCATGGTATCGAGACTGTTTCTCATTGCACAATTGAGTTAAACTTGAGCCGTGTAGTGTAAGACCGAAACTGGTGCTTTAAGCTTCTGATTGCTTTTGTTGCATAGGCTTAGCCCGATTGAAAAGTTAGGCAATGACCATGCTTTTAACCTCTCGCAATCACATGCTTTAATATGAACTTGTGTTAATACCGCTGCAATCTCCGATAAAATTTGAAAATAACACAAGTCTATGCTTCATTCTATGGCATGATGATTGAACTTTGCTAGTGGTAGTTCACCTTCTATACTTGAGTTAGCACTTGATTGATTTCCTATCTATTCATGCTAAGTGCTATTTTAGTGGTGAACTCCTTTTCAAATGGCTTAAAACTGCTCATATGCTCACTTGTTCATATTTCGTATTCATTTGATCAGTTTGAGCCTTTGCTAGCATTTGTATTGATTGCTACACTTTCAGGGCAGCACCCTATTGAGCATCTTTTCATTCTGATTGCTATACACTTGAAGTTGTGGCATTGTGCATATCATGCATTTTAGCTTAGTGTTCATGCCCCCAGCTCCGATACACTTTGTGGTCACATTCAATGCTTTTCATAACCCCCCCATATGCTTTTGGTTGATGACTTGTCTTGTGTTTGTATCAACTTTGTGGAGAAATGTTAAAACCCCTCAGCATGTTCCCTTTTGTCAAGGGGGAGTAGTTGTTTGCAAGGGGGAGCTTGAGTGTTGGCACAAAGGGGAGAGTCATGCATTTTGGGGAGAGCTTTGAGCAAGGGGGAGTTTAGCTCTTTTATGTTCTTCTTCACTCGGTATAGCTCTTTTATGTGTTTCATTTGGTATCCACCTTTTGGTATGGAGTGTATTTGGTGTCATGAGCTTTGTTGCATAGCTTTTGTATATAGGCTTGCTTTCAGGGGGAGTCGCTTTTGTCTTTCTGCTTCTCCGCGTGCTCCGAGTGTTTGTGCTCCATTTAGTGTTGAGCTTCTCTTGTGGTTTTACTCAGTCGGTATCGAGCCTGCTAGTCGTGTTGAGCTATTTTTGCCTCTGTCTAGAGGGACTAGCAGTTTTTGCTTGGTATTTTCGATTGATATGGACCCTTCAGCTAGTTGCGTCGAGCCTATGTGCCTCTGTCTTGAGGATCTAGCTGTTTTCACCAATTGTTGGCTGTTTGTGATTGATATCGAGTCTGCTAGTTGTGTTGAGCCTCTGTGCCTCTATCTTGAGGGACTAGCAGTTTTGCATTCTCATGCGTTGTTTCAGCCTCAATTGGTATCGAGCCTTGAGCTAGTGGTGTTGAGCCATTTTCTGCCTTTTCTTGAGGGCTAGCTCATTTTTTACCTGGTTGCGTTGAGCCGTTACCCATGTCTTTGGGGACCAAGTTTTCGGTTTTGGTATCTCAAACCATCTCTTATGCTTAGTTTTTGTCAATTAAATCATCAAGGGGGAGAAAAAGGGGAGAAATCTCGACCCAAGTGGACCCAAGTGGATAAGTACCTTGGTTTATTTTGTGATGATTGTTTGACAATTTATTTGAGATTGGTTTTCGAGTACCTTTTTGGGATTTCATGAAACTCTTGTTTTCTCTTGTCTCTTCGGTTGTGTGGAGGCTTTGCCCGCTTTTCCCGTTTCTTTCGGGACCGAGAGCTTTTATTTGGAGTTTTCATGATCCTTCCTCATTCCAAGTGGCCTTGTGTTTGCTTTCGATTGGCTTTTGGGCACTTGAATGAGGTTTGCCTTCAAACCCTTCCTTTTTGGTTTTATTGTTAGTCAATGCATTCATCAAGGGGGAGATTGAGAACATATATGATGAATGATTGACTTTGATGAGGAAGGTTTGAGGCTTTACCCGGTTGAGTCTATATCTCGCTATGCGCTTAATGTTTATGACTAACCGGTGGCGTTGAGTTGTGGTGTTTTTGTGTTGGTGTGCGTGTGCAACATGTGTCTCTTGGCTGTGTTGATGTGCAGGTGTTGAGCTCGGATACAGTGGTCAATGGCGAGGTGAAGTTCAAGTAGAGACGTGTCGTGCCGACGGACTGGGAGCGGTGAAGGATGGGCGTGCCGTGCGGCGGACGTGCCATGTCGATGTACCCAGAGCGGTGAAGGGCGGACTTGAGGCTTGGACTGACGGAC
This sequence comes from Coix lacryma-jobi var. lacryma-jobi, assembly GCA_009763385.1. Lineage (NCBI taxonomy): Eukaryota > Viridiplantae > Streptophyta > Magnoliopsida > Poales > Poaceae > Coix > Coix lacryma-jobi. The sequence goes on along the minus strand of CM019824.1, from coordinate 81,399,020 downwards.
CGGAGGGCCAGAGGACCAGCTGTGGTAGCCGGCACGTGGCATCGACGAGCAGGAGCACATAGGGATGTGCGATGCGTCGGCCGAGTCGGGAGGAAGACGTGGCGTCGTGACACTTGGCGGGAGGTCGGACACGGGCTTGCGTGCGGCGCAAGTGCCGTCGGCCGAGTCAAGGAGGATGGCGAAGGCGTTGTGCCCGGCGTGGAGGCTGGACATGCATCGGCATCGGTGCCGGTGGTCGGGGTGTGCGAACCACATCCCGTCTACGGTGCGGGTTCGGTAGATGAGCCTCAAAAAGCTACCATCGACGGTTTCCAGGTTTGGGCCTCAAAACCTGGGTGGCCGGTTTCCGAGTTTGGGCCTCAAAACTCGGAGAGGACGGTTTCCAGGTTTGGGCCTCAAAACCTGGGCGCGCGGGTTTCCGAGTTTGGGCCTCAAAACTCGGGGCGGACAGTTTCTAGGTTTGGGCCTCAAAACCTGGGTTGGCGGGTTTACCGGTTTGGGCCTCAAAACCAGGGGTGGTCCGAAAGGACGGTCGACGAGTGGCGGCGTGGAGAGACTGGCGCGGCGGCGAAGCTATCCACGAGGAAGGCGCGGTGGTCGACGTGACGGCACGTGGCGGCATCAGGGAGGTCGCGTCGAGGCGAAGCTACCGGATGTGCGGGCGTGGCCGTCGGATGAAGATCGTCAGGACTGGACGGTTTTACCCCTGGGGGGTATTTGGGTTGAGTGCTTAATGTAAGGGCGTTTTAGTCTTCGGACATGCGCCTATATATATATGAGGGGGCTGCTGTAACACCCCTGGTGTTTAAATGTAATTAACTTGACATGTCATCATCTTAAGCATTAATCATTTCCTGTGATGCATTTGATTTGCCTAATTGCTATGCTTTGATTCCCTTTTCAAAAACGCTAAAAGCCCAATTCTCTCTATAAGGGCAAAATGGTAATTTCACCTCTGTGCCTAGTTCTATTTAATTCTTGTTCAGATTTAGTGCCCTGATGTTTGCTGCATTGATCAAAGTTCAAAAATCAGATTTGATTTGATTTTCCCTTTTGCAAAACCCTGATTTCCAAACCCTGGATTTTATCCCTCTTTTTGTAATTCAAAATTATTCAAAAATTTGAGGTTGGTCCTAAAAGCAAAGTTGTAGATCTGGCCAAGAGAAACAACTTTGGTATTTACAGATTTTCAAAGTTCTATATAAAATTTGAAGTAATTTGAAATTCATTCAAACTCCAGTTTTTGTCCCTTTTTGAGTTTTCAAAATTAATTCAAAAACTATTGAGTTTCAGAAAAAGTGTATATTAGCAAAGTTGTAGGTTTTGTCAAATGGAACAACTTTCATATATAAAGATTTTCAAGTTTCAGTTTGAAATCCAAGGTAATTTTGATTTGAATCAAATTTGAAAAGTGTCCCCTTTTCTGTTTTTGAATATAGTTCAAAAACTATTTGGAATTTGAAAATGTTGATATTGACAAAGTTGTAGATCTCATTTTTCTGAGCAACTTTGGTATTTTGAGTTTTTGTCGCACAGTTAAAATTTTGGGAGAAATTTGCAAAATACAGAAACCAGCAAAGTCAAACCCTATCCCCTAGCACTGTTCTTCTTCCAGCTAGGGCCAAGGGGGGGGGGGGGCCGGCCATGGCGCCGGCGCTGCGCCTGCAGCGCGTCTGGCTGCTCCCCACGCGCCACCAACCTGCCGCCGTTGTCGCCACCATCATTTCGCACCCGCACGCGCACAGTTGACCCCGCTCCCGTCCCCTACAGTGCCCAGCGCGTCGCCGCCGCGTGGCCATCGCCGGCGAGCTCTCGCCCAGGCCCCGGCTGCACGCCATCACCTCCGCCAGAGCGCAATCGAGTGCGCACGCGCTCGCCGTGCTTATCGACCCCACCTCGAGGTCTCTACCGGCCTCTGGCCGCGGCTATAAAACGGCCGCCGGAGCCCGACCTCTCTCCCTCAGCTCCGCCGCCGTCGCCACCTCACTCCAGAGCCTCCCGTGCTCAACCACCTAGCTCAGCAGCTCCGCCGTGTTCTGGTGCTGCTTCCCCACCCTCCAATTTGATCTCTACCGCTCCCGTTTGCCCGGCGTAGCTAGCCGTTGTCGTCTCCGGCGAGAACCCGGCGAACTCGGGTTCGTGAAATACGCCGTCTCCGGCCTTGATCATCTCCCTCCGACCCTCGCATTCGCTTCCTTGTCTCCGTGCGATCCTAACCCGACCCTTGCGGTCCTGTGCCTTGGCCAGGGTCGCCGGCGCGACTGTCGCCGCCGTGTGCCGTCCGCCGGTCATCGTCGTTCATCCCCCTCCGTCCATCCCCGTCCCTCGCCGTGCCGCTCAATCGACGCCGGTGAGCTCTCTGGTGCTCCCTGTGCTCTTGGTTTCGCCCCGGATCCCCTGGTTTGGCCGGCGTGGTAAGCGCCGCCCATCTATGGTCGCCGGCGACGAGCAGTCGCCGCCGTGTCCTTTTTCCTCTTTATTTTTGAAGTTATGAATAGTGTTCAGTTTTCTCTTTTTTGTATGATTTTCTGTGATGATCCATAAATTCTGAAATTTTTGTGGTAGACTCTTTATGCTCTGTAGTATTTTAGAAAAATATGAAACTTGAGTTTTGTGCAAAAATTTGAAAATGTAAAATTCCCCTTTTAATTGAAAAATAAAGGTTTTGGTATTTTTGGAGAGTGATCTATAACTCCAAAAATCTTGAGATAAATTTTTTGACCTTGTTATAACATGCTGAACCTCTGGTAAAATTTTGAAGACTTTTGGAGCAAGTTGATTTTTGAGCATTTATTTTAATTAAGGAATAGTGCCTTTTGTTATTAAATGTTTAGATTTAATTGAGCATCTTAATGACCTCCAAAAATTATAAAATTTGTTTTGCCATCTGTTTATGCCTTAATGAACTTATGTGATTAATTTGGTAATTTTTGGAGCAACTTCATAAAATGACCTTTTAAATAAATTAAGAAAAATAGAAAGGATGGATTAGGGTTGGTAATAAGTGTTTAATGATGTGATCTTTGGATTGAATGATGTTCATAGACCCCTACCCTTTGGTCTATAATGTTTGTGATGGTATGTTTGGTTAATACTTAGGATAATTATAATAAGGCCTAACATCAATAATGCTTAAGAAAGAAATGGTTACCTTTTATGCTCAACCTAGATTTCGATTATGCCTTGCCCAAGAGTAATCTAGAATCAGTGGAATTGTCTTGCACCATAAGTCCATATCATCATTCTCATGAGCATTCATCATTGCATCCGTATAGTTGACGAAGAAGGTACCAGAGTCGAGGCCGCTGGTGACGAACCAACTCCCGAGGCGACCCCGAGCTCCAACACCTATACCTACCCCGAGTCTGCTCTCTTTGCCATCCAAGGCAAGCCCCGGTGCATTTAACCCTTTCCTTGAATTTATAAAATGTTTTCCTTAAATACTTTTGAGTTAAATTATTGCATTAGGTTTATAGGAGTTGTGTGTTATCCTAATTGATGCACTATCCACCTTGACCACTGATACACCTGATACCTGCTTTTCAAAAGTATTTGGAAAATGCTTAGCAATGCTTATTGAATTAGACTTTGCAATAAAACGCCAATTTTAAAAGTGTGATCACTTAAGGAATGTTTATGGGAATTTGGTCTTACTCCCCGGCTGTTGGCTAGGTATCTGATCCGTACCTAGTCAATAACGAGGAGAGGTTGTCCGAGCGTACGGTGCCGTCATGTTGTAGTCCGGGACTCAACAGTTGACACCGACCGGGACATGGTTGAAAAACTGACAGGACTATTACGCTTGGGTGAGATATGACCAAGGTATAGTTCTGGCTGGAAAATTAGGGACCATCCGTATGGGGGTCTGCTGGTCAAGACTTGTAACTATTCACATACTTCGGAAAGCTCTGGCTCCGAGAAATCCTTGATTGGGACCGACAACCGCGCACTGGGAGTGGAGAGATGGCGGAAGTAGCATGTACCCACGTGGTCGTCGTACCTGGAAAGGAGTGGTGTACTGTACTTCCGGGTGGCGTAGGACCGGGTCCAATCTTGGAGGAATCGTGGTAGACGAGTTGGCATATGCAAGCTTGGGTGCTACATATGCAGTGTGGATAGGGATCCTCAGCTGAGTATTATTTATCCGGATTAACGTTGCTCCTCGGTTATGGAGACTTGGTCCACTGACTGTCAACGGAGAGTGGTTCTCAACTAGGAATGTTTTGAAATGTAAAATGAATCATGAATGATGAAGAATTGAGGAATACTGAATCTTTCAAAAATAAAATAAGGTTTACAAAAATGCTTTTCTGCAAAATACTTGATCTTGCTTAAGCCTTACCTTGACTACCCTAAGCCTCTCATTCCTGAGTCTTCTCCCTTTTTCTTTAGTCGGGTAAGTCTTGTTGAGTACCCCAGTACTCAGGGTTTGTTACCCATGTTGCAGGTATGCCTGAGACCCCGATGTGTCTCGCACCCTGTTGCGTGTCCTTCGTCCAGGAAGAGGCCGATGAGGCTGATGAGTAAACATGCACCCTCGGGCTGGGTGTTACATGTATCTTTATGTTAATGTTTCTGCTACGTTTTCTACTTTGAATCACCCGAACAATGGTTTGTAATAACCGTACTCCTTACCTCATTTGAAACCTCGTTTTGTAAAACTAATGTTATTTAAGTCTTCCGCTCTTTATTCCGATGTTATTTGTAAAAGTATGCAATGCTGTAACCGAATTGTGAGATGATCCTGCGGACATTGGGCGCTGATGTAGCCCGGTGGCGAACAGGTCTTAATCACATGGAACATGGGTTCGGCTGTCAGAGGTTGACAGGGACACGTGGGCCATGGGATTAGGGTCGTTCCGTCACAGCTGCTAGGGCTGCCACATCCGTTGGGAATTCTTGGAGGTGTCTCTCTCATTTTGTTCCTGTGAGAGAAGGCTAGGGTTAAGGAGAGTTGGCTCTTGTTCTTGAGCTTTTTGCCATCCGAGCTTTGAGTTGCTAGGAGTGGCTTGTAGTCCAACACCAAGTGATTAATGAATCATCCATTCCTCTGAATCCAAGGATCAAATTCGTGGTTGAATTCGCGTTTTGAATTTGTTCTTCACGTTCTTCTTTTCTCCACGATTTTCTCCTCCCCCGATCTCCCTCTACGCTGCGTCTTTTGCGATTCCGTTTGAATCAACTTGTTCTTTGATGTGAGGAGAACATTTCCACCGAAGGAATTCATCTCTACCCTCATGAAAACAAGTAGATCGAGTCGAAATCGTTTTCGTTCTTCGTTCTTCCCCTTTTCTAGTGTTCTTCGGATTTCTCATGGATTAGTTGGGTTGAAGCGATGATATCTTAGGATTAGCTTCCCAACACGTAGAAGAACACTTGGTAGAAGTTTGGTTGCAGCCTTGTTCGATTTGTGAAGATCCAATCGATTTTGGTTTTGTCCCGTGCAGTTTTTGCACTTTCTGCGAGGTCGCGGACAGTCCGCCGTGGGGATCTCGGACAGTCCGCCGTAGCCGCGGACAGTCCGCCATAGAGGCCGCGGATAGTCCGGGCATCGGGGTTTCAGCCGAGTAGTGGCTGTTGGCCTCGTGCTTTTTCCTCTCGGGTGACCGGCGGACAGTCTGCCGTTGACCGGCGCGGACATTCCGCGGGTCGCGCAGGGGAGGATCAGCAGCGTTGCTGTTTTGCGGTGTTGGTCGGCAGACAATCTGCCAGGGCTTCGCGGACAGTCCGCCCCTGGCGCGGACAGTCCGACACCTGCAGCCTGGACACTCCGGGAATCGGCTGTTGGCTGCAGTTTAGTGCGTTTGCTCTCCCGGCTTTTCCGCTTCGTTTCCGGACTTCTCGTTTGCTCCTAGAGTTCACCTAGGAACCTCTCTACATATCTTTGCTACACGTTAGCATCGGTATTTGGAGGAATCCCGACGTAGCCCTCTATCTACGTTTGGGAGTGGTCTTTTAGGCATGAACTTGACTCGGGGTTTTGAGAGTTTTGGTTTGCTCTCTTGTGTGGTGCCTCGCTGTGATCCTAGGGATCATCCACCCTCTTTCTGAGGGTCGTGGGCATCACCTTTGAGTCCGAAGCTTTTGGGGTTGATTTTATTGGGACAGAGGCCGTAATTTCTGAGAAGAAATTTTAGGCTCCCATTCACCCCCTCCTCTGGTCGCCTTGCTTTAGCATTTTCGGTCCTTCACCTACGACCCTTGGAAGAGGGTGGATGATCCTTAGGATCACAGCGAGGCACCACAAAGCGATAGCAAACCAAATGCCAAAAGTGCCGGAACAAGTTCAACCCTCAAAAACCAAGTCCCGAACGTAGATAGTTGGCTACATCGAGAAACTCCTAAATACCTATGCTAACAAGTAGCAAAGATACCTAGAGAGGTTCCTTGATCAACTCTAGGGCCAAACGGGAAGTCCGGAAACCAAGCGAACAAGTCGGAAGAGCAAATGCACTAAACCGGAAGCTTCAGCAGGATCCCGGACTGTCCGCCAGTACGGTCGCGGACTGTCCTCCGGCCAAACGAGCAAAACCACACTGCTGCTGAAGTCCTCTGGACAGTTCCCGGACTGTCCACGAAAACCAACGGCGGACTGTCCGCCGGTCAAAAACCAAAACAGCAAAGCTGCTGAACAGTCCCTGGACGACCCCCGGACTGTCTGCGAGTTCCTTCGGCGGACTGTCCACCGGTCAAGGAACAGTAACGCGACCGAGACCCAGAGCCACGGACCTGGCTCGATCCTCACGCGCGGACTGTCCGCCGGTCAAAACCGCGGACTGTCCGCCAACGAACAGAGAGGGCGATTTCAGTCGCCTCCTCTCCAAATCTCTCCAAATTTGATCCAAATCAAAATCCCACGTTCCCAAACTTGGACAAGATGATCACGGGGTAGTTAGGAGACTATCCCCAAGAAATCATCCGCTCAAATCGATTCAATCCCTGGGAAATCGAAAGGGGAAGATCAAGAACAAAAAAGCGCCACGAAAATAAAATCAACCCGATCTACTTGTTCGTGAGGAGTTAGATGAATTCCTTCGGTGGAAGTGATCTCCTTTCAAAAACGAACAAGTTGATTCAAACGGATTTCGCAAAGACGCAGTAGGGAGAGAGATCGAGTGAGGGGAAAATTGCGGAGAAACGAAGAACGCGAAGAACACAAACAAAACGCGAATCAACACATCGATCTGCAACCGTGTGGCTACCACACGCTACAAATGTGAGGTTACGGCCTAACTTCCTCAAAATCTCCAGTACACAGAGGTATGGTTCTCTGCAGATCTCAGCTAGCTATAGCAGGGGATTGGGAGAGCAGGAAACCCTAGAAGCAAAGAGCAAATGACTGAGATAGATGGGGAGGTGGGTGTCTCCCCCTACATATCCTAATTCTAACTATTCCTAATTCCCACTCTACCCCTAACTACTTACAGAGCGAACCAGCTAAACCCTAAGGTTATTCTGGACCAACTCGATGGTAGGTGGATCCGACGGCCACGCCCGCACAACTCGTAGCGTTGCTTCGACGCAACCTCCCGATTGCCGCCACGTGCCGCCACCGCTCTGTCGTCCTTTTCCCGGACGTCGCACCCCCGGTTTTGTGGCCCAAACCGGGAAACCAGCCTTCACAGCCAACCCCCGGTTTTGAGGCCCAAACAGGGAAACCAACCCACTAACGCCTGAGTTTTGAGACCCAAACTCAGCAAACCCGCAGCACCCAGGTTTTGAGGCCCAAACCTGGAAACCGTCCTGAGCTCGAATTTTGTGCCCAAACTCGGAAACCATCTGCGCCCAGGTTTTGAGGCCCAAACCTGGAAACCGTCCACCCGATGGTTTTTCTCTGGCTCTACCACCAAACCGAAGCTGTAGAGGGGATGCACCGCCCGTGCACCCCGTCCACCGACACATGTCCCCAGGTCCTCGACCCGAGCAACACCATGTCCCGCAAGTCTTCGCTCGTCGCTGTCCCAGGCTGCCAGCTGCCACAACTGATCCTCAGGCCACCAGTCCCTCAGTCCAAGCCTCACGTCCGCCCTTCACCGCTCCCGGTCCATCGGCACGGCATGTCTCTACTTGACCTTCACCTTGCCCTCGACCAATGTCTCTGTGCTCGACACCTGCACAACACAAGCCAAAGAACATGCGCATCATCCCAGTTGACAATCACTCATCACTCAGAGACTCGGCATACACCCATGTATCCGCAGAACACTACTCAAACGGACTCCGATTTCGATGAAACTAATTTTGTGGTCGTCGTGTCACCGAGTACTCCGACTTTCATTAAAGGCACTTGGTCAGATTCCCAATTGTTTGTCCGGTAACGATCATCGACGACAGCATTGCGGCGATCGAAATTCCAATTTTTGCAGTACAGACTTAACTGATTTTCTGGAACCTAAAAACTGCGTTGTATCTCATCTTGCGAGCTCATTTTCACCCTCTTCGGCACCGATCCAAGTCTCGGCCATAAAACAAAATTTGTTCCTCTCGATCTGTACTACAACTTTCGTTTAAGGCGCACTGACATGCGAACAACAAAAATACCGTTCAACTCCGGTCAAAGCGGTCACCCGGTAGGATCCAGATTACGGTCTCTCGTCGGTCGGAATATTTCCCGGTCGTCTGCACAACATAAAACTTTAATAACTTTTGCTCGTGAGTCCATAAATAATTGATTGGGCATAATTACAAGACTCGGTCGAACTCAACTGATCTTCTTCACTTAATTCGTGATTATAGGTCAAGCTGTGACTCGTCATTTCACGTGACTTTTTGATTCCAAACTTCGTGAAACTTTTCTACCCGTCAATATAGATAGGAAGTGAAGGGGACACATGAAAAAGTCATGTTTAGCAGTAATCTTGAATATTCCAAAATTGGGCAATCATTATTACTTGTGCTGTTAATTATTTCCGGAATAATTTAAACAGAGGCTCCATTTCCGGTGTTGATTCCAAATCTTCAGTCATCACTGACAATACTAGAAATCATCTCTCGATCATCACCTGACAGACCATGTTTGTGTTCAAACTGACTACTCAACTGGCGTCAAACACCTGGGGTGTTACAGCCGCCACCTAGGGCTGGCGCCCGCCACTAGGGTTTGCCCTAGGTCGGCTGGCGGCCCACCTATAAATACCCCCCTCACTCCACAAATCTATAAATACCCCCCTGAGGCTTCACTTCAAGGACCACAACGAAGCAACACACAAGCAAGGGAAGCAAGGCTCGAGCCAGAGAGCTGATAGCTTAGGGTTTAGCCAATCTTAGGCAAGTAGGTAGCTAGTAGAGCAAGGCATCTTTGCCCTCGCGGAAGCGCTGCTCAAGGCTTAGCTCAACAGTAGAGGCGTGCGAGTGATCGGTCCTGGAGCTGGGAAGAGTCTTCCTTCATCTCCAGTTCAGGTTTTGCTCTTGTTACTCAACACTTTACTATATTATATTTCATCATTTCAAGTATTACTTTATTCTACTTATCAGTATTGAGTGGTATACTTGATTGATTGCTTGAGTGCCTAGCTATCCTACGGATCAATTCACTTAGCCATAGTAGTTAATCTCTAGTGAGCTTAGTGTTTGATCTTTGCCAATTGGTTGCTTAGTTAGTTTAGTGTTTATCTTATTAAGTCAAGTATTTGCTCTGACGTCCGCAAGGGTGTCTCTATTCAAAGCTAGGGTAGAGATAGTTAGAATATAGTTAAGTGTGGTGCTTAGTTATAGACTTACCTTCAGATACGGCTGGACCCCTGGATAGCTGTGGTAGCAAGCTAGTGGTGACAGCCCTGTGCGCCTTGATTTCCACCACGTAGTTGGCCCAGTTTAACAATAAGGCTCGTTGTGCTAGCGTTCAACCTAAGTCAGTGGTAAAGGCTAGTACGCCTCGATAATTGATAAGATAGGAATAAAACTTTACTTAACTAGGTTGCTTTATTGACATTTGCCTATCTTGCTTCGTGGTCATCTAGAAGTAGTTATTAGTTAGTAGTTAGTTATCTTAGTTACCCTTACTTACTCTCTATCTATCTATCCATCCACCTTACCTTAGCCATCCATTTCATCCTTACCTATCCACCCATATATGCTTTCTAGCCTTTCATCATCTCCTCTCTCCTTTCCCTTTTCTTATTCTTCGACTCTCATCCCCTCCTTGACTCGACTCATACACCACCCTAGCCTTCCTTTGGGATCAAATAAATCGACACCTGGTACTCCCTGGGAAGTGCTACTACGATAGTTCTGTGCGCTTGCAGAATCTCCTCCTGGTAGATTGCATTCTCGCTAGATAGCTCCTACTAGTGTCGGGACTGACAACCCCGCGTGGCATTAGTAGATAACTACTTTAGCTACCCTATCCTAGGTGTAGTTAAGAACTACCAACAAGCATTTTTGGCGCCGTTGCCGGGGAAGGCAATCGGTGTATCGGTTGAGTCCGTGTTGAATTTATCTTCGCTCAAGCTCCCGCTTAGCGAATCCCATTTTACCCTATTCTTTCTTTCTTTAGTTCTTCTTATCTTTTTCCTTCATCTTCTTCAACTTCTTTCTTTCTTATCTCGTCCTATCTTCACGATGGCCAACAAGACCATTCGTGAATTTTCTGCTCCTTCTGCCACTAATGAAGCGATAGGACCAGACATGATCGATGCCAACCTCAATTTTGAGTTAAAACCGGCTCTGATCACGATGGTCCAAGCTAGCCTGTTCTATGGCAAGGCTCATGAGGATGCCAATGCTCACATCCAACAATTTTTGGAGATTTGCGGCACCTTCACCATTAAGGGGATAACCCAAGAAGCCATCCGTCTTCGTCTCTTTCCCTTTTCTCTTCTAGGAAAAGCGAAGCAATGGTTCTATACCGATCGCAACGCTGTAGACACATGGGACAAGTGTTCCAATGTTTTTCTCGCTAAATTCTTTCCGTTGGGCAAGACGAACGCTCTTCGCAACAAAATCTCCAGCTTTACACAACAAGCCGAGGAATCTATTCCCGAGGCTTGGGAGAGGTTGCAAGAGTATGTCGCTGCTTGTCCGCACCATGGTATGGAGGACTGGCTATTGATCTAGAACTTCTACCATGGCCTAACCCCATTCCCTAGAAGCCATTTGGATGCCGCCGTCGGCGGTGCATTCTTTTCTCTGAATGTTGCAGATGCTAAGGCTCTCATAGAGAAGATGGTGTTGAACCGAGGATGGAATGACGAGAGACTGCAGCCCCGTAAGCGAGGTATACATTCCCTTAAGGAGGCCGACATGATCGTGGCCAAGATGGACCTACTGGCAACGAAGCTAGACAGCTGTGAGAAGATGAACCAACAAGAGAGTGTCCAATCTCTGGAATCCTACATGACTTGTGAAGTCTGTGGAGAAACCGGACATTCTGGGAGCCACTGCCCCGAGCTACATGAAGATTTGAACTTCATCAACAACAACAGTTTCCGTCAATAGAATCAAGGATGGAATCAGCCTGCAAATTCTCAAGATAACAATTCATTCCCCCGCTCTAATTTTCAGAATTCTGATAATTTCTCATTCTTGAAAAATTTAGTTTACTCAAGGTAGAACTACTGATTTCTTGAATAAGAGATTAATGTCGAATGATAAAACCCTTGAGAATATAAATGCTAAATTGGAAGATTTCTCATCTGCTCTGAAAAATCAATTAAGTTTTAATAAGATGATAGAAACCCAATTAGCTCAACTTGCTGCTATCATACCATTTTTTGAAACTGGCAAAATTCCTGCTAAACATGACATGGAAACTGCAAATATGGTTGAAATAAAATATTTTAACTATTATGAAGATCAAACCATGACTGTTAAAAAGGGTGATCCTGGTAGTCCCATAATTAGATGCTCAATCTTTGGTGAAGTCTTTAAAAATGCCATGTGTGATTTAGGATCGACTGTGAACATTCTATCTAAAGATTTTTATGAAAATTCATTCTTTCCACCCATGTCGTCCACATCTGCCTATGTTGTGCTAGCTGATCAATCCACTTGCTATATAGAAGGAATAGTCAATGATTTACCTGTTCATATTAGAGGCACCTATGTTCCTGCTGATTTCATAATACTAGATATGGGAAATAGGAAAGATGTGCCTTTAATTTTGGGTAGACCTTTCTTGAATGCTGTGAATGCCTGCATATATGTTGGGAGTGGAACAATGCAAATGACATTAGGAGGGAGGAAGGAAATATTCTCCTTTTCCCGAGGTCCCGCATATGCCGCTAACATGCAGGTAGCAAAACCCTTTCGTGCCAAGAAGAGGCGCTCAAGAACAAGGTGGAACATAAAGGAAGAACCACCTTCTCCTGAGTTGTGTAATTCACATAACAAAGGAGAGGTGCCAAAAGAAGAAGAACCTGATGAAGTACTAAGAGAAGAAGTGCCTAAGGAAGAAGAAGATCCACCCGATAAGGACGAAATTCCATGGACCTAAGGTATGGTTTTACTTTTAATTTTTCTCTTCAATTTTCCTTTTTTCAAATAAATAACATATGTTATGCATGAAACTAAAAAAAATCAATTATCATTAGTTATATTCATAGGTATATGTTAACTTAGTTAGAATAATAAAATATCGTAACAGGATAGTTTCCCTTTTCACAACATTAGATAGTTTCCCTTTTTAATAAAATGAGAACAAGAGCTCCGACTGAGAAGAAGAAGATCCTTCACCAAGCAAGAAGCCAGCTTGGGGGAAACTCCCGCTCCAATAAGGTATGTCTCAAGCCTACACTTTATATTCAGTTCTTAAATTCTATGTCTTTTGAATACTATATGCTTGCCTAAGTAATTATCCCATGAATAAAATTGATAAAATCTGCTTAAAAATGTTGAAACCTGAATAAGATTTGAAATATGTCATGCAAATGCTATTGTTATGGTTTGAATAACTAGTCTTATATAAGTTGTAGCTTTTGTGGGTTGCACTTGCTTTAACTGAAATCATGCTTAGTGAATAAAGTTAGTAAGAAATGGAGTAATTCTTTAAACTCGCTAAGGTGAAATTAGGACTTATACTGGAGGATTTCTTTTAAAAATTATGAAAACCTTGCTAAAAGTTCCTCCTAGATTTTATCCCATCCCACCACCAGCCAAATATTTGTTAGTCAAAACCACAAAGAGCTTTGTCTGTGTTGAGCTTTGTTAGACCTCATAGATCTTAGTAGAGAAGCTTATCATATCTTTTGAATCAAGATTCACACACCCACCATAAATTGCCTACTCTCCACTTTGTAAGTTTGCAACCACCAAATAAATTGCTCATTCTCTACACTGGAGATATGCAATACCTTGCCAAACATCTCATTGCTAGCCTTATGCTATTCCTACAGTGGGAATAAGCATTTCTCTCCCTTTCCCTACTCATTTAAAAAATCCTTTTCTATAGATATCTGGGGAAATCTAGAGCTAAAAAAGAGAGAGAGATATAAAAATAAAGTGAGCAAAGTAGCTCAAGAAAGGACTATGTCCTAAGAAAAAGTGAACAAAGTAGCTCAAGAAAGGACTATGTCCTGAGAAAATGTGAGGACACATCTTTTGTCTACTCACTATGTATTCAAAAAAGAGAGAGAGAGAGAGAGAGAGAATTATCATTAGCTCTAGACCCCAGAAATTAACTAGGAAGGATTATGGAATATCTCTCTATACACTTCCACATAACCACACATGCACATCTTGATCAATTTTTATGATTTGCTGCTCCTTATGATCTGAGTGTCTAGCTTAGCAATAGACATTAGGCAATTTGCTCATGATTCCCAGCCTACCTATAACTCCACATATCATTCTTTAGAAATAGGAGAGGCTACATTTTGGCCTAAGTGAGGATTTAAAACACCATTGAGCGATTGAGTGAATCTTGGAGGACTTAAGCAAGTTGTTATCTTTTGAAAACCTTGAAAAACCTCCAGACAGAATCCTAGTCAAACCTAAGCAAGATAAAAGTTTCCTATCTACTAATTTATTTCACTCTTGCATGTTTGAAGTGAAAAGCTATAAGCCCCACATTGCTATGATTAATGATATATACTAAGTTATTTCTCACTATACAATATGCACTTGTATACATCTTAAGTTGCTATCTTTTTCATGCTCAATGCTTAAACCACATTGTTGCTCGAGGACGGGCAACAGGTTAGCTTGGGGGAGCTTGTTTATGGTCCTTAAACACCTGTTTTACCATCAACATTTTACCCTAAACTTCACCAAAAAGACATGAAATGTAGTCAAATAGGTTTCAAACTAACCAAATTCCACATGTCCATAGATTTTTATTTGAATGCAGGACTTGGACCAAATTTGGAGAATGAACCCTACCAGGAGACGAGCCCACTCAGCAGGGCCCAAATGGGCCTAAGTGGGGTGGCGCCCGCCACCCCTAGGTCGCGCCCGCCACATGAAGAGGCCCAACTTCCCACCTTGCCATGTCACCGATCCGTGTGACCTTCCCAAGGCCAAATCTTGGCCCTTGGTCACTAGGTCAGTGGCATCGGACGACTCAGGAGGGAGTGGCGTGGATCAAGACCAAATGGTGGTTACTTGGACATGCAATCGACCTAACCACCGCCTCTCTGGAGCTCCTGGATGCCATTGAAGCAAGGGCGGTGCATCCAACAGTGATGGGGGTGGCGGCCGCCACCTAGGGCTGGCGCCCGCCACTAGGGTTTGCCCTAGGTCGGCTGGCTGCCCCCCTATAAATACCCCCCTCACTCCACAAAGCTATAAATACCCCCCTGAGGCTTCACTTCAAAGACCACAACGAAGCAACACACAAGCAAGGGAAGCAAGGCTAGAGCCAAAGAGCTGATAGCTTAGGGTTTAGCCAAGCTTAGGCAAGTAGGTAGCTAGTAGAGCAAGGCATCTTTGCCCTCGCGGAAGCGCTGCTCAAGGCTTAGCTCAAGAGTAGAGGCGTGCGAGTGATCGGTCCTGGAGCTAGGAAGAGTCTTCCTTCATCTCCAGTTCAGGTTTTGCTCTTGTTACTCAAGAACTTTACTATATTCTATTTTATCATTTCAAGTATTACTTTATTCTACTTATCAGTATTGAGTGGTATACTTGATTGATTGCTTGAGAGCCTAGCTATCCTACAGATCAATTCACTTAGCCATAGTAGTTAATCTCTAGTGAGCTTAGTGTTTGATCTTTGCCAATAGGTTGCTTAGTTAGTTTAGTGTTTATCTTATTACGTCAAGTATTTTCTCTGACGTCCGCAAGGGTGTCTCTATTCAAAGCTAGGGTAGAGATAGTTAGAATATAGTTAAGCGTGGTGCTTAGTTATAGACTTACCCTCAGATACGGCTGGACCCCCGGATAGCTGTGGTAGCAAGTAGGTGGTGACAACCCTGTGCGCCTTGAATTCCACCATGTAGTTGGCCCAGTTTAACAGTAAGGCTCGTTGTGCTAGCGTTCAACTATGTCAGTGGTAAAGGCTAGTACGCCTCGATACTTGATAAGATAGGAATAAAACTTTACTTAACTACGTTGCTTTATTGACATTTGCCTGTCTTGCTTCGTAGTTATATTGCTTCGTGGTCATCTAGGAGTAGTTATTAGTTAGTAGTTAGTTATCTTAGTTACCCTTAGTTACTCTCTCTCTATCTATCCATCCACCTTACCTTAGCCATCCATTTCATCCTTACCTATCCAGCCACATATTCATTCTAGCCTTTCATCATCTCCTCTCTCCTTTCCCTTTTCTTATTCTTCGACTCTCATCCCCTCCTTGACTCGACTCATACACCACCCTAGCCTTCCTTTAGGATCAAATAAATCGACACCTGGTACTCCCAGGGAAGTGCTACTACGATAGTTCTGTGCGCTTGCAGAATCTCCTCCTGGTAGATTGCATTCTCGCTAGTTGGCTCCTACTAGTGTTGGGACTGACAACCCCGCGTGGCATTAGTAGATAGCTACTTTATCTACCCTATCCTAGTTGTAGTTAAGAACTACCAACAGGTGTTTCATGTGTTGGTGTGCGTGTGCAACATGTGTCTTTTGGCTGTGTTGATGTGCAGGTGTTGAGCTCAGATACAGTGGTCGATGGCGAGGTGAAGGTCAAGTAGAGACGTGCCGTGCCGACGGACCAGGACCGGTGAAGGATGGGCGTGCCGTGTGGCGGACATGCCATGCCGATGTACCCAGAGCGGTGAAGGGAGGACATGAGGCTTGGATTGACGGACCAGAGGGCCAGAGGACCAGCTGTGGTAGCTGGCACGTGGCATCGGTGAGCGAGAGCACATGGGGATGTGCGATGCATCGGCCGAGTCGGGAGGAAGACGATGGCGTCGTGGCACTTGGCAGAGGTTGGACACGGGCTTGTGTGCGGCGCAAGTGTCGTCGGCCGAGTCAAGAAGGAAGGCGAAGGCGTTGTGCCCGGCGTGGAGGCTGGACATGCATCGGCATCGGTGCCGGTGATCGGGGTGTGCGAACCACATCCCGTCTACAGTGCGGGTTCGGTAGTTGAGCCTCCAAAAGCTACCCTCGATGGTTTCCAGGTTTGGGCCTCAAAACCTGGGTTGGCCGGTTTCCGAGTTTCGGCCTCAAAACTCGGGAAGGATGGTCTCCAGGTTTGGGCCTCAAAACCTGGGCTCACAGGTTTCCGAGTTTAGGCCTCAAAACTCGGGCTAGACGGTTTCGAGGTTTGGGCCTCAAAACCTGGGTTGGCGGGTTTACTGGTTTGGGCCTCAAAACCGGGGAAGGTCCAAAAGGACGGTCGACGCATGGCAGCATGGAGAGGCTGGCGTGGTGGCGAAGCTATCCACGAGAAGGCACGGTGGTTGACGGTGGCGGCACGTGGCGGCATCCTGGAGCTTGCGTCTGTTGGTAGTTCTTAGCTACACCTAGGATAGGGTAACTAAAGTAGCTGTCTACTAATGCCAAGCGGGGTTGTCAGTCCCGACACTAGTAGGAGCTAGCTAGCGAGAATGCAATCTATCAGGAGGAGATTCTGCAAGCGCACAGAACTATCGTAGTTGCACTTCGCCTGGGAGTACCAGGTGTCGATGTATTTGATCCCAAGGGAAGGCTAGGGTGGTGTATGAGTTGAGTCAAGGAGGGGATGAGAGTCGAAGAAAAGAGAAAAGGGAAAAGGGGAGAAGGGAAGAGATGAAAGGCTAGAAAGAATATATGGGTGGATAGGTAAGGATGATATGGATGGCTAAGGTAAGGTGGATGGATAGGTTGATAAATGGAATAGGATAATTAAGGGTAGCTTGGATAACTAACTACTAACTAATAACTACTCCTAGATAACTACAAAGCAAGATAACTATGAAGCAAGATAGTTTCGAAGCAAGGCAGGCAAAAGACAATAAAGCAACTAAGTTGAGTATAGTTTTATTCCTATCTTGTCAAGTATCGAGGCGTACTAGCCTTTACCACTTACTTAGGTTGAACGCTAGCACAACGAGCCTTACTGTTAAACTGGGCCAACTACGTGGTGCAATTCAAGGCGCACAGGGCTGTCACCACCTGCTTGCTACCACAGCTATCCGGGGGTCCAGCCGTATCTGAAGGTAAGTCTATAACTAAGCACCATGCTTAACTATATTCTAACTATCTGTATCCTAGCTTTGAATAGAGACACCCTTGCGGACGTCAGAGCAAACACTTGACTTAATAAGATAAACACTAAACTAACTAAGCAACCTATTGGCAAAGATCAATCACTAAGCTCACTAGAGATTAACTACTATGGCTAAGTGAATTGAACTATAGGATAGATAGGTCACACTCAAGGTACTTGATAAAGTAATACTGAAAGTAATGCTTAAAGTAATACTGAGATAAAGATAAATGTACCTGAGATACAAGAGAGCAAACCAGACCAAAGACGCCGGGAAATCAACCGACCTCCGATGCCAGTCGCTCGCACCCGCTTCTCTCTTAGCAAGCTCTACGCTAATACTGCCAAGGACTTAGGCTAAGCTGTGCTAAACTAAGAGCCGCGCTGTAGCGAGGGCACTAGAGCTATACTCTCTCTACTAGCTAACCTACTTGCCAAAGCTCTCTAAGCTTCTAACCTAACTCTCACTTGCTTCTCTTGCTTGGGCGTTGCTTGATGTGGGAGGGTACTTGGTACAAATGAAGAGGTGCCTCCAGGGGGGTATTTATAGCCCAAATGAGTGAGGGGGGTTCTTATAGTGGGCAGCCAACCGACCTAGGGTTAGGTCAGGTGGCGGGCGCCACCCCCTACTGGCGGCCGCTAGCTCCCTTGCCGTTGGATGAACCGCCTCTGCTTCAACGGCATCCAGGTGGTTGTCCAAGGCGGTTTGGAGGTCGGTTGCATGTCCTAGCAACCGACATTCAGCCTTGATCCACGCCACTCCATCCTGAGCCGTCCGATGCCACTGACCTAGTGACCAAGGGCCAAGATTTGGCCTTGGGGAGGTCACACGGATCAGTGACGTGGCAGGGGTGACACTTGGGCCAACCCAAGTGGCGGGCGCCACTTAGAGGTGGCGGGCGCCACCTAGGGGTGGCGAGCGCCACCCCTCTTAGGCCCATTGGGGCCCTGCTGAGTGGGCTTGGCTCCTGGTGGGTCCAAATGTCCAAATTTGGTTCAAATCCAACATTCAAATAAAACTCTATGGACATGTGGAATTTGGTTAGTTTGAAACCTATTTGACTACATTTCATGCCTTTTTGGTGGACTTTAGGGTCAAATGTTGATGGTAAAACAGGTGTTTAAGGACCGTCAACAAGCTCCCCCAAGCTAACCTGTTGCTTGTCCTCGAGCAACAATGCGGTTTAAGCATTGAGCATGAAATGGATAGCAACTTAAGATGTCTGCAAGTGCATATTGTATAGTGAGAAATAACTTAGCGTATATCATTAATCATAGCAATGTGGGGCTTATAGCTTTTCACTTCAAACATGCAAGAGTGAAATAAATTAGTAGATAGGAAACTTTTATCTTGCTTAGGTTTGACTAGGATTCTGTCTGGAGGTTTTTCAAGGTTTTCAAAAGATAACAACTTGCTTAAGTCCTCCAAGATTCACTCAATCACTCAATGGTGTTTAAATCCTCACTTAGGCCAAAATGTAGCCTTTCCTATTTCTAAAGAATGATATGTGGAGTTATAGGTAGGCTAAGAACCATGGGCAAATTGCCTGATGTTTATTGCTAAGCTAGACACTCAGATCATAAGGAGTAGCAAACCATAAAAATTGATCAAGATGTGCATGTGTGGTTATGTGGAAGTGTATAGAGATATATTTCATAATCCTTCCTAGTTAATTTCTGGGGTCTAGAGCTAATGATAATTCTCTCTCTCTCTTTTTTGGATACATAGTGAGTAGACAAAAGATGTGTCCTCACATTTTCTTAGGACATAGTCCTCTTTTGAGCGACTTTGCTCACTTTTTTTTCACAGGACATAGTCCTTTCTTGAGCTACTTTGCTCATTTTTCTCTCTCTCTCTTTTAGCTCTAGATTTCCCTAGACATCTATAGGAAAGGATTTTTGAAATGAGTAGGGAAAGGGAGAGAAATGCTTATTCCCAGTGTAGGAATAGCATAAGGCCAGCAATGGGATGTTTGGCAGGGTATTGCATATCTCCGGTGCAGAGAATAAGCAATTTATTTGGTGGTTGCAAACCTCCGAAGTGGAGAGTAGGCAATTTATGGTAGGTGTGCGTGAATCTTGATTCAAAAGATATGATAAGCTTCTCTACTAAGATCTATGAGGTCTAACAAAGCTCAACACAAAGAATGCTCTTTGTGGTTTTGACTAATGACTAAAAAATATTTGGCTGGTGGTGGGATGGGATAAAATCTAGGAGGAACTTTTAGCAAGGTTTTCATAATTTTTAAAAGAAATCCTCCAGATTAGGTCCTAATTTCACCTTAACAAGTTTAAAGAATTACTCCATTTCTTACTAACTTTATTCACTAAGCATGATTTCAGTTAAAGCATGTGCAACCCACAAAAGCTAAAACTTAGATAAGACTAGTTATTCAAACCATAACAATAGCATTTGCATGACATATTTCAAATCTTATTCAGGTTTCAACTTGTTTAAGCAGATTTTATCAATTTGATTCATGGAGTGGTTATTTAGGCAAGCATGTGACATTCAAAAGATATAGAATTTAAGAACTGAATGTAAAGCGTAGGCTTTGAGACATACCTTATTGGAGCGGGAGTCTCCCCCAAGCTGGCTTCTTGCTTGGTGAAAGATCTTCTTCTTCTCAGTCGGAGCTCTTGTTCTCATTTTATTAAAAATGGAAACTATCTAATATTGTGAAAAGGGAAACTATCCTATTTTGATATTTTATTATTCTAACTAAGTTAACATATACCTATGCATATAACTAATGATAACTGATTTTTTTTTTGTTACATGCATGACATATGTTATTTATTCAAAAAAGGGAAAATTGAAGGAAAAAATTAAAAGTAAAACCATACCTTAGGTCCATGGAGTTTCATCCTTATCGGGTGGATCTTCTTCCTTGGGCACTTCTTCTCTTAGTACTCCATCTGGTTCTTCTTCTTTTGGCACCTCTCCCTTGTTATGTGAATCACACAATTTAGGAGGAGGTGGTTCTTTCTTTATGTTCCACCTTGTTCTTTGGCGCCTCTTCTTGGTATGAACGGGTTTTGCTTCCTGCATGTTAGCGGCATATGCGGGGCCTCGGGAGAAAGAGAATATTTCCTTCCTCCCTCCTAATGTCATTTGAATTTTACCACTTCCCACATATATGCAGGCATCAACAGTGTTCAAGAAGGGTCTACCTAAGATTAGAGGCACATCTTTCCTATTTCCCATATCTAGTATTATGAAATCAGCAAGAACATAGGAACCTCTAATATGAACAGGTAAATCATTAACTATTCCTTCTACATAGCAAGTGGATTGATCGGCTAACACAACATAGGCAGATGTGGATGGCATGGGTGGAAAGAACGAGTTTTCATAGAAATCCTTAGATAAAATGTTCACACTCGATCCTAAATCACACATGGCATTTTTAAAGACTTCACCAAAGATTGAGCATCTAATTATGGGACTACTAGGATCACACTTTTTAATAGTCATGGTTTCATCTTCATAATAGTTAAAATGTTTTATTTCAACCATATTTGCAGTTTCCATGTCAGGTTTAGCAGGAATTTTGCCAAATTCAAAAGATGGTATGATAGCAGCAAGTTGAGCTAATTGGGTTTCTAACATCTTATTAAAGCTAAGTTGATTTTTCAGAGCAGATGAGAAATCTTCCAATTTAGGATTTATCTTCTCAAGAATTTTGTCATTCGACATTAATCTCTCTTTCAAGAAATCAGTAGTTTTACCTTGTGAGTAAACTAAGTTTTTCAAGAATGAGAAACTATCAGAATTATGAAAATTAGAGCGGGGGAATGAATTGTTACCTTGAGAGTTTGCAAGCTGATTCCATCCTTGATTCTGTTGACGGAAACCATTATTGTTGTTGATGAAGTTCAAATCTTCATGTAGCTCGGGGCAGTGGCTCCCAGAATGTCCGGTTTCTCCACAGACTTCACAAGTCATGTAGGATTCCAAAGATTGGACACTCTCTTGTTGGTTCATCTTCTCACAGCTGTCTAGCTTCGTTGCCAGTAGGTCCATCTTGGCCACAATCATGTCGGCCTCGTTAAGGGAATGTATACCTCGCTTACGGGGCTGCTGTCTCTCGTCATTCCATCCTCGGTTCGACACCATCTTCTCTATGAGAGCCTTAGCATCTGCAACATTCAGAGAAAAGAATGCACCGCCGACGGCGGCATCCAAATGGCTTCTAGGGAATGGGGTTAGGCCATGGTAGAAGTTCTGGATCAATAGCCAGTCCTCCATACCATGGTGCGGACAAGCAGCGACGTACTCTTGCAACCTCTCCCAAGCCTCGGGAATAGATTCCTCAGCTTGTTGCATAAAGCTGGAGATTTTGTTGCGAAGAGCATTCGTCTTGCCCATCGAAAAGAATTTAGCGAGAAAAGCATTGGAACACTTGTCCCAAGTGTCTACAGCGTTGCGATTGGTATAGAACCATTGCTTCGCTTTTCCTAGCAAAGAGAAAGGAAAGAGACGAAGACGGATGGCTTCTTGGGTTATCCCTTTAATGATGAAGGTGCCGCAAATCTCCAAGAATTGTTGGAGGTGAGCATTGGCATCCTCATGAGCCTTGCCACAGAATGGGCTAGCTTGGACCACCGTGATCAGAGCCGGTTTCAACTCAAAATTGAGGTTGGCATCGATCACGTCTAGTCCTATCGCTACATTAGCGGCAGAAGGAGCAGAAAATTCATGAATGGCTTTGTTGGCCATTGTGAAGATAGAACGAGATAAGAAAGAAAGAAGTTGAAGAAGATGAAGGAAAAAGATAAGAAGAACTAAGGAAAGAAAGAATGGGGTAAGATGGGATTCGCTAAGCGGGAGCTTAAGCGAAGATAAATTCGACACGGACTCAACCAATACACCAATTGCCTTCCCCGGCAACGGCACCAGAAATGCTTGTTGGTAGTTCTTAGCTACACCTAGGATAGGGTAACTAAAGTAGCTGTCTACTAATGCCAAGCGGGGTTGTCAGTCCCGACACTAGTAGGAGCTAGCTAGCGAGAATGCAATCTACCAGGAGGAGATTCTGCAAGCGCACAGAACTATCGTAGTAGCACTTCGCCTGGGAGTACCAGGTGTTAATTTATTTGATCCCAAGGGAAGGCTAGGGTGGTGTATGAGTTGAGTAAAGGAGGGGATGAGAGTCGAAGAAAAGAGAAAAGGGAAAAGGGGAGAAGGGAAGAGATGAAAGGCTAGAAAGAATATATGGGTGGATAGGTAAGGATGATATGGATGGCTAAGGTAAGGTGGATGGATAGGTTGATAAATGGAATAGGATAATTAAGGGTAGCTTGGATAACTAACTACTAACTAATAACTACTCCTAGATAACTACAAAGCAAGATAACTACAAAGCAAGATAGTTTCGAAGCAAGGCAGGCAAAAGACAATAAAGCAACTAAGTTGAGTATAGTTTTATTCCTATCTTGTCAAGTATCGAGGCGTACTAGCCCTTACCACTTACTTAGGTTGAACGCTAGCACAACGAGCCTTACTGTTAAACTGGGCCAACTACATGGTGGAATTCACGGCGCACAGGGCTGTCACCACCTGCTTGCTACCACAGCTATCCGGGGGTCCAGCCGTATCAGAAGGTAAGTCTATAACTAAGCACCACGCTTAACTATATTCTAACTATCTCTACCCTAGCTTTGAATAGAGACACCCTTGCGGACGTCAGAGCAAACACTTGACTTAATAAGATAAACACTAAACTAACTAAGCAACCTATTGGCAAAGATCAATCACTAAGCTAACTAGAGATTAACTACTATGGCTAAGTGAATTGAACTGTAGGATAACTAGGTCACACTCAAGGTACTTGATAAAGTAATACTGAAAGTAATGCTTAAAGTAATACTGAGATAAATATAAATGTACCCGACATACAAGAGAGCAAACCAGACTAGAGACGTCGGGAAATCAACCGACCTCTGATGCCAGTCGCTCACACCCGCTTCTCTCTTAGCAAGCTCTACGCTAATACTGCCAAGGACTTAGGCTAAGCTGTGCTAAACTAAGAGCCGCGCTGTAGCGAGGGCACTAGAGCTATACTCTCTCTATTAGCTAACCTACTTGCCAAAGCTCTCTAAGCTTCTAACCTAACTCTCACTTGCTTCTCTTGCTTGTGCGTTGCTTGATGTGGGATGGTACTTGGTACAAATGAAGACGTGCCTCCAGGGGGTATTTATAGCCCAAATGAGTGAGGGGGGTTCTTATAGTGGGCAGCCAACCGACCTAGGGTTAGGTCAGGTGGCGGGCGCCACCCCCTACTGGCGGCCGCCAGCTCCCTGGCCGTTGGATGAACCGCCTCTGCTTCAACGGCATCTAGGTGGTTGTCCAAGGCGGTTTGGAGGTCGGTTGCATGTCCTAGCAACCGACATTCAGCCTTGATCCACGCCACTCCATCCTGAGTCGTCCGATGCCACTGACCTAGTGACCAAGGGCCAAGATTTGGCATTGGGGAGGTCACACGGATCGGTGACCTGGTAGGGGTGACACTTGGGCCAACCCAAGTGGCGAGCACCACTTAGAGGTGGCGGGCGCCACCCCCCTTAGGCCCATTTGGGCCCTGCTGAGTGGGCTTGGCTCCTGGTGGGTCCAAATGTCCAAATTTGGTTCAAATCCTGCATTCAAATAAAATTCTATGGACATGTGGAATTTGGTTAGTTTGAAACCTATTTGACTACATTTCATGCCTTTTTGGTGGACCTTAGGGTCAAATGTTGATGGTAAAACAGGTGTTTAAGGATCGTCAACAGCGTCGAGGCGAAGCGAAGGATGAGAAGGCGCGTGGCCGTCAGATGGAAACTGTCAAGTCTGGACGGTTTTACCCCTAGGGGGTATTTGGGTTAGTGCTTCATGTTAGGGCGTTTGTGTCAATTGAACGTGCGCCTATATATAGATGAAGGGGGCTGCTAGGGCAGTCATATCCTTGGGAGGTGTCACTCTCATTTTGTTTACGTGAGAGGAGGCTAGGGCTAGAGAAGAGACCGACTCTTGTTCTTGAGTTTTTCGCCATCCAAGCTTTGTGTTGCTAGGAGTGGCTTGTAGCCCGACACCAAGTGCTTAATCAATCATCCATTCCTCTGAATCCAAGGATCAAATTTGTGCTTTAATTTGTCTTGCGATTTTGTTCTTCGCGTTTCTCGTTTTCCCCTCCTTTGCTCATCACGAGATTTCTTATTTCGAGTGGAGATTCGCAAATCCGTTTGAACCATCTTCTAGAGCTTCGTGAGAGTCTTCTTTCTACCAAAGGAATTTCTCTAATACCTCACGAACTCACAGATCGGGCGGATTTAGTTTTGGGATCGAGTTCTTTCCTGTTCTTCACCGTTTTCTTCAATTGACCGATTTGGAGTTAGGTTCGAGCCATGATCTCTTAGGAGTAGATCACTAACATCCTTGTGACCCCTTACATGAAATTTGAGCCCTAGTGCTATTGATTTGAGGGAGATTGGGTCGATTCGGTGGACGAAAAGAGGGCTGTTCGGGGTGACCGGACGCTGCATCGAAGCGACCGGACGCACCTTCAAAGAGTCCAGTCATTGAACACCCACGCTGTCCAGTTGGGGTGTGGTGACCGGACGCTGGCCTGGACACGAACAGACGCACCCCGTGCTGAGTCCCGTCAGTTTCAGAGAGCGTTTTGCGTGACCGAACGCATCTGTTTGCTTGGACCGGACGCGCTACTACTACTGTTCATCTAGTAGTAGCGACCGGACGCACCTCCTCGCAGAGTCCGGTCCAACACAGAGAGCTCCCGAAACGGGATTCTTGGGACCGGACGCGTCTGATCGATACTGACCGGACGCACCTCAGAGTCCGGTCAGTGCAGACAGCGCGCGTTTTTGTCCGTATCTTTTGCGTTCGAGCTCTGTTTCGAGATCCGCTTTTTGCGTTGGATTTCTGACTTCGTGCTCTACAGAAATCGGGCATCACGCTTTGCGAAAAATTCCATCCTGTCACTAGTTGACTAGCATGGTTTTGGGTGAGGGAGCTTTTGTGGTGTCCCGCTGTGTTCCTAGGGAACATCCACCCATTCTCTTGGGTCGTGGACATCACGTGTGTCGGCTTTGCTCTTGGGGTTGATTTTGTTGGGACAGAGACTAGAATTTCAGAATAATTTTTTAGGCTCCCATTCACCCCCCCTCTGGTCGCCTTGCTTTAGCATTTTCGGTCCTTCAATTGGTATCAGAGCCAGTTAGGGATCTCTCTACCTTAACCGGTTCCGGATCCGCGAAGGTGACCTTTTAGAGTGTTTTGGCTTACGACGTGGTTTGTCGAGGTGTTGAGCTTTTGTTTGGCTAACACTAATGGTGCTTTTGGAAATGGCACCAAGCTCTTCTTCCAGTGTGTCTTTGTCATTAGGTTTGAGTCTTGGACATGCGATTGAGGATGACACTTTGACAAGAAGGAGGAGTACGGTTGTTGAGGTGGAACGCGAGGTGGATGCTTTGCTGGGCTTCCTAGGAGATGATGAGCATTCAACAGAGGATCGTATACGCGAACTTGGCAAGGCCAAGAAAGGTATTCTTGCTGCTTGTCTTGGGATTTTATCCCAACAATTTGAAGCTTGTTGTGATGATAACATGAGATATGATGAGCTTTGTGATACCTTGCATAGAAAGGTCAAGAAATTGAAATGCTCTATCACTAGGTTGAAATGTGGCCTTTTTCATTGGAAGTCTAGTGCATCTTTACCTTGCACCTCTTGTAGTGACATGGTTAGGAAGAATGATGAGCTATACTTTTCTCTTGCTAGCTTAAAATCTGAAAATAAATGTTGAAATCAAATGCTTCCATACCATGTCTTGTTTGCTTTGACTTGCGCAAGGATCTTGTTCGTGCTAAATCTGAAATAGCCTTGCTTAGGTCAAAAGCTGTTGCACCATGTGTTTCATGTGAGCCTTTGCATGCTGAAATTAATGAACTAAAATTGACTCACACCACATGTGTTGATGAACTTGAGCATGCTAGGGCTGAAATTATTGAGATAAATGCTAGGCCTTGTAGCTTATGCTCTTTGAATAAAGATGCTTGACATACTTCTTGTGCCAATTATGATTCTTTGCTTGATGTGAATGGTGATGTTTCTTCCACCGATTTTATTTGCACATCTTGCATTGATTTAGAAAAGGAAGTTTTGGCTTTGCAGGTTTTGCGGGATGATTTGAGCGCTAAGTTGGTTGAGCACAATGATATGAGTGCCAACCTTGAGAAGGAGATTGATCTCTTGTGTACCACATATGCCGAGTGCATTAGAGAGGAGATGGAAAATCTGAAAAACACTTCTTGTGGTACTTGTGATCGCCTCATGTTTGAAAATGAGGATTTGGCCAAAAGATGCAAGAGCCTTTGTGCTAAGTCGTTTGAGTCACGCATTTCTTCCAACTCCGATGTTGATATTTCTGAGTTTGCATCTTTGCAACCGGAGTTGAGTTCTTGTGCTGCGCGTGAGTCTTTTGACGTTAGCACTTGTGCCAAGGTTTCGGATAGCTCTTTCATAGCTACTCCTATCCTTGTTGTTTCTTCGAGCGATGTCCAAGGGACTTCTCATGACAAGGGTGCTTCTCACATTTTTGGGACTCGTGCTCCCAATCCGGTATTCCATTGCACCTTTTGCAAGAAAGATGGACACTAATTCGATTTTTGTTTCCGTCGTGTCAAACACGAGCGACGTATTCGAGCTAAGGCTTTTAGGAAGCCACGTAGCCTTTCCCATGGTACGTGTGCTCCTAGTGATGGCACCAAGTTGGTTGTTGATGCTTCTTGTTCTAAGTCCCAAGGGACTTCTCACTTGTCGGAGAATGGTGTGCCTTCGAGTAGGCCTTTGTACCATTGCTCTTTTTGTGAGAAAGATGGGCATCAAGAAAGCATTTGCTATCGGCGTGCCAAGCTCGCTCTTCTAGGAAGATGGTGGTTCATAGCCTTTCCCATGGTATGAACGCTTGTGCTCCTAGTAAGAAGCCCCTCTTTGTTGATGGGTTTTATGACTCCTTTTCTAGTGGGTTAGGTCATGATCATGGACATGCCACTAGTGCTTCTTCTCTTGGTCCACGTCATGCCTCTCATGGTGCTTCTATTGGTTTTTCTGCAAAAACCTTGGAAGATGTTTGCCTCTTTTCCCGTGGTACAACTCGTTCTTCTCCTCGAGTTGTCCTTTTGAGGAATCCTTCCAAGAATGTTTCGAAACGAAATTTGAACCAACATTTTCATCATGCTAACCCACATGATAAGTTGAGTGCGCCGTTAAGATTTCTGACCAAGTCCTGGATTCCCATGTATATGCTTGCTAACCCTTCGGGATCCAAGGCTCGGGTTACTTTGCCCTCTTGTGTGTAGGTGTGAGGACGCGGGGTGGAGAACATGCACCTGATGGGACTTGGTCTTTTTAGATGTGACCAAGATTTGATGGTTCTCTACCCCGCTTAGATTTGCCTCCAAAGAGGCTTTTGTAGCTCGGTGAGCCTTCTTATACACTCATACCTTGTACATCCATGATCTATTTCTTGAGGTATGAGATGGTCTATCATGTGCTCACTTGTATAGTTCTTGCATGTACATTTTCTTTTGTATCATGTTTTTCTTTAGTCTAGCATGTGCTATCTTGTATATCATGTCATGCTAGTCTTCTGTATAGCTTTGGTGGTTAATCCACTTTTCATGCTAGTTTATGATCCTCATGAGCATTATGCCATGCTTTACCATACTTCTCCATGAGCTTTACCTGTAGAGGTGTGATGTTCATTTGGTGTCACTTGTCAGGTGCTAGTTTTGGTTAGCAACATGTACCCTGTTGATATGATTAGTTTGAGCACTAGCCTTTCCACAATTTTATCATGTTACATGCTTTTGGATCTATTGCTATCATTATCTTGCATTGTAGCATATGTTGAGGTTTAGGCTATGTTTGGGCTGATCATGTTTTTAGGTTGCATTTTGCTATACGGTGCTTTTATCCTGTTGCATGGTAGTCTTGACTAGTTTGAGTTCAGTTCTTCTTGCGGTATCATTCATAGGTAGGCCTCTTTCGTTGAGTGTTCACCTTATGCTTATTATGTGACTAACCGCTTTGTGGAGACCTTGAGGTCACATTGGACGAGACAACGCCTTGTGTTTTATTCTGCTTTTGAGTGTGAGCCTGGAGAGAGCATTTCGGCTCACGGACCCGATCCCACCTCTTCCACGACTTGGGGTTCCGTTCGAGCAGCTCTCCAGCGAGCACTAGCAGCACCTGTGCGAGCGACAGCATCAGGCGAGGGAGAGACGACTCCAGCGAGGCAGGCGCCCCAGAGATTTCAGCAGATTCAGGCGTCCCTTCTGGTATCACACCAGCAGGCGGTCATGCGCATCATGAGGTACCCCGACACACTTCTGAGTTCGGTTTTTGGTACTCTTCTTCTCCGACCCCTTTCTGCTGTGTGGTCTTTTCGATGTGGATTTTGTTGTCTATCGCTTGAGCATTTCTTGGCTCTTTACTTGTGAGTTTGGTGTGTGTTTCCCTTTTAGTTGGGGAAACATTTTGCTTGTTGTATCTTAGTTGGATTTCTCAGATACCCTTTTGTTTTGGGTTTTCCTTGTAGGCTAGCTTTTGCTACGTTCCTTGTAGGCTAGCTTCTACATGCATTTCATCATGTATATCTTGCATTTTAGAGCTTCATGTATATATTAATGAGATTGAGGCTATGCTTTTTTTGGTATGCCCTGTTTACTAATGATGATGCTTGTAGCTTAGGCTCTTTTTGATCACTTGATACATGTTATGAGCTAACCTATCTTTTGCAAGTGGTGAAGTTGACTAATTGATTATGAAACCTTTAATTTGTTCACCATTGAGATTGGCAACTAGCATGGGTAGGTTGTGTTGATCACTTGTGCTATCTTTTGTATGCTAGGTTGCTATGTCTCTTGCACTAAGTCATTCACTTGCTTGGATTGTTAATATTTACCTTGTGCTTAAAATTTGATCCAAGTCTTAGTGAAATGAAAAGATCGAGATGGGATTGCATGTGTTAGCACCTCACGGTATCGAGACTGTTTCTCATTGCACTTTTGAGTTAAACTTGAGCCGTGTAGTGTAAGACCGAAACCGGTGCTTCAAGCTTCTGATTGCTTTTCTTGCATAGGCTTAGCCCGGTTGAAAAGTTAGGCAATGACCATGCTTTCAACCTCTTGCAATCACATGCTTTTTAATTATGAACTTGTGTTAATACTGCTGCAATCTCCGATAAAATTTGAAAATAACACAAGTTTATGCTTCATTATGTGGCATGATGATTGAACTTTGCTAGGGGTAGTTCACCTTTTATTCTTGAGTTAGCACTTGGTTGATTTCCTGTCTATTCATGCTAAGTGCTATTTTAGTGGTGGACTCCTTTTCAAATGGCTTAAAACTGCTCATATGCTTAATTGTTCATATTTTGTATTCATTTGATCAATTTGAGCCTTTGCTAGCATTTGTATTGATTGCTACACTTTCAGGGCAGCACCCTTTTGAGCATCTTTTCATTATGGTTGCTATACACTTGAAGCTGCTGCATTGTACATTTCATGCATTTTTAGCTTAGTGTACATACCCCCAGCTCCGATACACTTTGTGGTCATTTTCAATGCTTTTCATTGCCCCAATATGCTTTTGGTTGATGACTGGTCTTGTGTTTGTGTCAACCTTGTGGAGAAATATCAAAACCCCTCAGCATGTTCCCTTTTGTCAAGGGGGAGAAGCTGTTTGCATGGGGGAGCCTGCGTGTTGGCACAAAGGGGAGAATCATCCATTTTGTGGAGAGCTTTGAGCAAGGGGGAGTTTAGCTCTTTTATGTTCTTCTTCAATTGGTATAGCTCTTTTATGTGCTTCAATCGGTATCCTTCATAAGTGAGCTTTGATGCATAGCCTTTGTGTTTAGGCTTGCTTTCAGGAGGAGTCGCTTTTGCTTCGCTGCTTCTCCACGTGCTCCGAATGTTTGTGCTCCATTTAGTTTTGAGCTTCTCTTTCTATTTTTTCTCAGTCGGTGTCGAGCATGCTAGTCGTATTGAGCCTTTTTGCCTCTGTCTTGAGGGACTAGCAGTTTTTGCTTGGTATTTTCGATTGGTACGGACCCTTCAGCTAGTTGCGTCGAGCCTATGTGCCTCTGTCTTGAGGAACTAGCTGTTTTCACCAATTCTTGGTTGTTTGTGATTGGTTGCATTCTAATGCGTTGTTTCAGCCTCAATAGGTATCGAGCCTTGAGCTAGTGTTGTTGAGCCATTTTCTGCCTTTTCTTGAGGGCTAGCTCATTTTTGACTTGGTTGCGTCGAGTCGTTGCCCCTGTCTTTGGGAACCAAGTCTTTTTCTCTGTGTGATCAAGTTTTGCTCTTTGTTGAGTTGTTGCTCCGATCCTTTGCTTGGTTGCGTTGAGCCGTTGCCCATGTCTTTGGGGACCAAGTCTTCAGTTTTGGTATGTCAAACCATCTCTTGTGCCAAGTTTTTTTGTCAATTCAATCATCAAGGGGGAGAAATTTCGAAACCCAAGAAGTAACCTTAAATTTCAAAACCCAAGTGGATAAGTACCTTGGTTTCTTTTGTGATCCAAGTGGATAAGTACCTTGGTTTCTTTTTGTGATGATTGTTTGACAATTTTATTTGAGATTGGTTTTTAAGTGCCTTTTGGGATTCATGAACTCTTATCTTCTCTTGTATCTTCGGTTGTGTGGAGGCTTTGCCCGCTTTTCCCGTTTCTTTTGGGACCGAGAGCTTTTATTTGGAGTTTTCATGATCCTTCCTCATCTCAAGTGGCCTTGTGTTTGCCTTTTATTGGCTTTTGGGCACTTGAATGAGGTCTGCCATCAAACCCTTCCTTTTTGGTTTTATTGTTAGTCAATGCATTCATCAAGGGGGAGATTGAGAACATATATGATGAATGATTGACTTTGATGAGGAAGGTTTGAGGCTTTTACCCGGTTGAGTCTATATCTAGCTATGCTCATAATGCTTATGACTAACCGGTGGCGTTGAGTTGTGGTGTTTCATGTGTTGGTGTGCGTGTGCAACATGTGTCTTTTGGCTGTGTTGATGTGCAAGTGTTGAGCTCAGATACAGTGGTCGATGGCGAGGTGAAGGTCAAGTAGAGACGTGTCGTGCCGACAGACCAGGAGCGGTGAAGGATGGGCGTGCCGTGCGGCGGACGTGCCATGTCGATGTACCCAGAGCGGTGAAGGGCGGACGTGAGGCTTGGACTGACGGACCAGAGGGCCAGAGGACCAGCTGTGGTAGCTGGCATGTGGCATCGGCGAGCAAGAGCACATGGGGATGTGCGATGCATCGGCCGAGTCGGGAGGAAGACGATGGCGTCGTGGCACTTGGCAGAGGTTGGACACGGGCTTGCGTGCGGCGCAAGTGCCGTCGGCCGAGTCAAGAAGGAAGGCGAAGGCGTTGTGCCCGGCGTGGAGGCCAGACATGCATCGGCATCGGTGCCGGTGGTCGGGGTGTGCGAACCACATCCCGTCTATGGTGCGGGTTCGGTAGTTGAGCCTCAAAAAGCTACCCTCGGCGCTTTCCAGGTTTGGGCCTCAAAACCTGGGCTGGCCGGTTTCCGAGTTTGGGCCTCAAAACGCGGGATGGATGGTTTCCAGGTTTGGGCCTCAAAACCTGGGCTCACGGGTTTCTGAGTTTGGGCCTCAAAACTCGGGCTGGACGGTTTCTAGGTTTGAGCCTCAAAACCTGGGCTGGCGGGTTTACCGGTTTGGGCCTCAAAACCGGGGGAAGGTCCAAAAGGATGGTCGACGCGTGGCGGCGAAGCTATCCACGAGAAGGCGCAGTGGTTGACGGTGGCGGCACGTGGCAGCATCCTGGAGCTTGCGTCGAGGCGAAGCGAAGGATGAGAACGCGCGTGGCCGTCAGATGGGGTATTTGGGTTAGTGCTTCATGTTAGGGCGTTTGTGTCATTTGGACGTGCACCTATATATAGATGAAGGGGGCTGCTAGGGCAGACGTATCCTTAGGAGGTGTCACTCTCATTTTGTTTAGGTGAGAGGAGGCTAGGGCTAGAGGAGAGACCGGCTCTTGTTCTTGAGCTTTTCGCCATCCAAGCTTTGTGTTGCTAGGAGTGGCTTGTAGCCGGACACCATGTGCTTAATCAATCATCCATTCCTCTGAATCCAATGATCAAATTTGTGCTTTAATTTGTCTTGCGA
The DNA here is from genome assembly GCA_009763385.1 of Coix lacryma-jobi var. lacryma-jobi. Lineage (NCBI taxonomy): Eukaryota > Viridiplantae > Streptophyta > Magnoliopsida > Poales > Poaceae > Coix > Coix lacryma-jobi. The sequence goes on along the minus strand of CM019824.1, from coordinate 81,366,273 downwards.
TTTTGTTCTTCGCGTTTCTCGTTTTCCCCTCCCTTTCTCATCACGAGATTTCTTATTTCGAGTGGAGATTGGCAAATTCGTTTGAACCATCTTCTAGAGCTTCGTGAGAGTCTTCTTTCTACCAAAGGAATTTCTCTAATACCTCACGAACTCACAGATCGGGCTGATTTAGTTTTGGGATCGAGTTCTTGCCCGTTCTTCACCGTTTTCTTCGATTCACCGATTTGGAGTTAGGTTCAAGCCATGATCTCTTAGGAGTAGCTCAGTAACATCCTTGTGACCCCTCACACGAAATTTGAGCCCTAGTGCTATTGATTTGAGGGAGATCGGGTCGATTCGGTGGACGAACAGAGGGCTATTCGGGGTGACCGGACGCTGCATCGAAGCGACCGGACGCACCTTGACAGAGTCCAGTCGTTGAACACCCACGCTGTCCAGTTGGCGTGTGGTGACCGGACGCTGGCCTGGACATGACTGGACGCACCCCGTGCTGAGTCTGGTCAGTTCCAGAATGCGTTTTGCGTGATCGGACGCATCTGTTTGCTTGGACCGGACGCGCTGCTACTACTGTTCATCGAGTAGTAGCGACCGGACGCTGGCTTTTGTGTTGATCAGACGCACCTCCTCACAGAGTCCGGTCCAACACAGAGAGCTCCCGAAACGGGATTCTTGGGACCGGACGCGTCCGATCGATACTGACCGGACGCACCTCAGAGTCCGGTCAGTGCAGACAGCGCGCGTTTTTGTCCGTATCTTTTGCGGTCGAGCTCCGTTTCGAGATCCGCTTTTTGCGATGGATTTCCGACTTCGTGCTCTACAGAAATCGGGCATCACGCTTTGTGAAAAAGCCTGAATCACCCAAAACCCATCCTGTCACCCAAAGTCCATCATGTCACTAGTTGACTCGCGTGGTTTTGGGTGAGGGAGCTTTTGTGGTGTCCCGCTGTGTTCCTAGGGAACATCCACCCATTCTCTTGGGTCGTGGACATCACGTGTGTCGGCTTTGCTCTTGGGGTTGATTTTGTTGGGACAGAGACCAGAATTTTGGAAGAATTTTTTAGGCTCCCATTCACCCCCCCTCTGGTCGCCTTGCTTTAGCATTTTTGGTCCTTCACAACAAGGTCTACAATTTCATCTCATGAACACATTGTTGAAGAAATTTGGGCATCCACCTACATCACAAGCCAGCTTGGGGGAGACACAATTCTGTTGTCCAGATCTACTTCACGATCAAGGGTAGGAAGGAGAAATCTAGCTTCAAGACACTTTGATCTCCTACTCATCACTTTGATCAGTACAAGCCGCTAGACGCTACCCCAATCAAGAAGAAGAAAAATGATCCATCACTCATTCTTGGAGGATCGTTGTCATCTATGTCGAACCTTGAGACGTCCACTTTTGGATCTTCGATCAAAAGGGTCGCTACTTCTTTAACAAATACACCATTTATGAGCAGCCGAAGGAAACCAAGAGAAGACATTGACTCAACTGACAAAGGAAGAACCGACTACTAGGAATTGAGGGGGACATCATGAAGGATGAATCCACTGCACTGCAAGAATTCAAAGATGGAGAGATAGTACCCGAGCCTAAAAATCAAGAGAATAGTTGACAAAGTCTCCATCGTCTGGACCTATTGAGAACAAGACTCAGTTGGCTCACTGTGAGACTGGCAAGAGAAGACAAGCTAGTCATGAACAACAACCAGCTAAACAAGAGAAGCAAACATTTCAAGGTAAGTGACCATCACTTTAAAAGCTTCTCACCATCACTCTTCAATGATAAGCAACATTTCAAGGTAAGTGACCATCACTTTAAAAGCTTCTCCTTGTTTCTGGTCTGCGTATACATAAAGAACCAAACATGTTTAAGTTGCACCTCACTTGATCCAACCTAATCAACTCAACATGTTCAGTTCTTTACTCTTTGTTCTTAGCTTTACTCTCTTGAATCTAACTATCTTAATTAAATGAGCTAAAATGTTGTGCATCCAACCTTTGGAAGATGATATATCACAATCATCAACACATTATGCATAGATTATCCTTCCTTGGGTTAAGTAATCTGATATGTTAAATATTTTATGATGCTACTTTCATGCTCATCTTTTGATTCTATCACTCATGTTAAGATTGAATAGAACAAATAAATAACAAGTTCATCTTGTTCGATGTGCCTAAGGTTAGAGAGGAATGAACAAAACTTTTGGTTCTGTTGGTGTTTTTCCACCAACAGAGCCCATGCACTTGATCTCTACCTTGTCTTTATGAGCAGGACACACTCTTGAGCAAAACATAGAGAAGTTTGTCACTCCCAAAATCTACAGAGTGAAGGTCCTAGATCTACAAGAACATGCACACTGAGCATGATGCTGCCAGCGTCCACAATTAACGCTTCATTTCAAACTACTGGACGAACAAATAACATGAGTGACACCATATCAAGAGGTATAAACAAGAAGGAATGATGGAAGACATCGTAGTCAGAATTAAAGGTCATGATGTCCCCACAGACTTCTTGATCCTCGACATGAGAAGACGATGATGTCCACCTCATCCAAGGAAGACCTTTCCTCTACGCTACAAGTACAATCCTCTACAAGAGAAAATCCATTTTTCACTTTCCTGGAGAAAAGGTACGATGCAACTTGATCAGCTACATGCCCAATGAAGCACCTAAGAAGAACAGAAGTGAAAGACGCCGCTCTCAATGCCAAAGAACACAAACTATCAACAATAGAGAGGCCAATCACGAAGAAGAAGCTATCGACATTGTCCCAGAAAAGAAAGAAGAAAAACCTCAAGACAGTGAACCACAGGAAGTGAAGACTCAGACCAAGAAAGTATGGAAGAAAAAGTCTTCACCTCAGAGGTACAATCAATAACAACTTTCCAAACGTCTCACATACCTTGGGAGGTCTGAACCAAGGGAAGGTCCGGTTCGTCGGACCTAAATATCCGAACCTTCGCCAAAAGGTAAAAATTGGTAGTTATCCTCATATTTATTTTCCTACATATTTCTCATATTTAATTCTTAGTTATTTATTGCATCATCATATTTAATCATTGCATCATCATATTTAATTCATAAACATTTTAATTTCTGCATTGCATTAGAAAGGAAAATAAAAATATTGCATTTATTACACTACATCATAAACTATGAAGCCCCATGTGAATAATTCTATGGTGTGTAAAAACCCACGGGAATGTTCATCGTTGTGGCATAAAAATAAATATGCATGCATTCATCCGGTGCATTTTCTCTTGCATCATAAAAATATAAAATACAAAAATATTGAGAAAGAGATCTTACTGAAATTCTAGACAACTAAGGCCTAAGTGCTCAACCACTAACGCTTAATCCGTTCCACAAGTCTTGTTGTCTATTTGAGTCTCAGGATTAAAAGACCAAGAAAAGGTGACGAGCAAGTGGATGTTCTATCCACTGTTAGAGCACTGTTTCCACAACCATCAACATCAATCAAAGCTCCAACAGAGGAAACACATATCCACTGTCAGTCCGCTACATTACAAGATCGAACGACTACGTCAACATTCAGCTTGGGGGAAGGCACCCCATGTATCCACGTAAGTATCTTTATCCTCTTAAGTTTTTCATTCTATAAATAAATTGAAAACACCAAAAATATGTGAGCACATGAAGGCTGACCCCTAAAAAGAAAAGAACAAAAATATGTGGGCACATGAAGGCTCACCATTAATTAAAAAAGAGACAAAAATATATGGGCACATGAAGGCTCAACGTTATTAAGGGAGCCGGCTTGGGAGAGACACACCCTGTTATCTTCATAATCCAGGTATATCTTATTCACTATCTTAGTTATTTATAATAAGTGTGTTAGGTTAAATAAATAGTGTGTTAGGTTAAATAAATACTATGTTAAGTTTGCTTAGTTTATTTTAAGAAGTTAACAATAAAAGAAGAACTCTCTCTCTAATCTTTTACATGGAAATGATGAATAGTTCCTCTATCTATTTTCTTTCAAGTACCTAACCTCCAAAGCATGAGTTCTCCTAATTAATAATGATGCTTAAAAATTAAATATATGGGTAGGAAATGCTTGATCCAGAGTCTAGGTAATTGACATATATGATATGTGATGATCTGAGCTACTGTTATCTTGTTTTAAAACAACACTATAGTTCCGGAGAGTTTCCAATATTAATATGACTAATAATTGCATTGAGTTAAATTAAGCTTTGTTGACCCTATGAGAAGTTATCATGCTATTGAATTGAGATCACTTACACATTCCATCCATTTTCTGCATAAATGCTCATGATTATTTGTTCCAATCTTCTCAAAAGTTTGTTGGAAGCATGTGGCTATTGAAAAAAAAACGAGAAAAAAAATCCGAGGAAATAAAAATGGACAAGTGTCCGAAACCTCAAAAAGAAAGATCCCAAGGAAATAAAAAGGGACAAGTGTCCGGAACCTCGAAAAAGAAAAAAATATATTAAAAAAAATGGGCACGTGCCCGATAGTAGAATTAGCCTGATAGCCATGTGTCTCTGATAGATAGAAGAGAGTGATATATATTCAAAAGAGCATCCGACTCCATTCTCCATACACATGCACTTCTCGATTCAATGGTGTGGTTGACTTTCTCTTTGGATCTATTGTTTAATTTGACAACATATGTCATTAATCTTTTGTCAAAATTCATAAAACTCTGGAATAATAGTGAAGTGAAAGAACTAGAGACATAGTGCTTGATTTGACCATTCTATCTTTCAATTACTCAGGATTCAAGGTAAAGTACTAAGCCTCGTGATGAATAATATAATATTTTTTCCTATTCCATACAAGAACTTCTATTTGAAAGCTTGTGTACTTGTTGGAAGTGAAGATATGGCAGCAACTCATGATCCACCGTTGAGTTTGGCTTTGCTCGGGACTAGCAAAGGTTAAGCTTGGGGGAACTTGTTGACGCTCACTAATGCTCATAATTAACCATCAACTATTGCATGAAATGACACTAAATGAATTACAAAGCATAGTTGTAGGGTTTGAAACTAACAAGTTCCACGAGTTTTGGCTCTCTCACTTGTTTTGTAGGATATCAATATTTCACCATATAAAAGTATCTCAAGTGATGAATTGGAGTGCACCATTGCGAAGAGCTCGTCAAGACGATCGAAACAGACATATCATTTGCTATATTCTGAGTCCCGGATGAAAAGATATTAATTTCGCGGCGAAATCTGCAAAAGAAGGATCTAGAAGACACCAAAAGACACCACTGTTGACGGAAGTTGTAGCATGTTTTACCTTATCAAAATACCGTCAACAGGCCTCGGTTTCAAGGAAGAATAGCATATCATGAGCATATTTATCACTAATAAGTTCCACTTGTACTCTTAGCTTGTGAACTTGTAGGAGATGGCAAAATGAACAAAATGAGGCTAGGTGGGCCCACCAAGGGGGTCGGCCGATCCCACCTTTGGGCCACCTCGGCCATCGTGACATGGCATGATCCAAGAGAAGCATGTTCAAGCCAATATCAACCATTGGATCAAGCATGTGCTTTTGCTCAATGGTGCAAGATGAGAAGCACATGGATTCATGGGTCCACACCGAAAACCAAATGCAACCAACTTCACAAGACTTGCTCCATGACATGTGGGGTCACCAAGGGAGAGAAGGTGGTGGGCCAGCCCTGTCATAGGGGGGTCGGCCGACCCCCCCTTGGTGGGACCCAACAACACTATTCATCAGGATGACATCAACACCTTCTAGAAGGTGTACCCCGGGCCCACATGTTAGAGACAGGGGTCGGCCGACCCCATGGTGACCCTCATCCAAGTTGGTGGCAAAGTGCATGTTTCACATGTGAAGAATATCCAAGCCATTCATCCAAGTCGGTTGTCATGGCGGTGGATCCAAGGGTGAAGAGAGGAGGATCACGCGGATCGCTGACATGGCACCGGAGTAGCCCCTACTCCACCTCCACTATAAATAGAGGCCTTCACCCTCTCATTCAACACACCACAAGGAGGAGCTCTCCACTCTCTCTCAAGATGTAGTACTAGTAGTAGTGCTTGGAGTTAGAGTGAGTCTCTAGTCTTCAGCTCTAGTCTTCCAGGAGGTCTGGTATGGTTCTTGTATTCCTTTCTTTCCTTGTAAGACTTGAGTTATTTTATATAGTTATCTTCTCTACTTTGCCTTAGTACTTTACTTTATTGCAACATGACTAGTTATGTTGTAGTGGTTGTTAGCATTGTCATAGTTATGTGATAGCGAGATAATGGTAGTATACCTTTGCGCTGGTTCACCGCCCTTAACCCGGTGCTCTAATCAGTTCCACCAGATGTCGGATTAGAGTAGTGAGATGTAGTGTAGACGTGGTGTCTAGACTATAGGCTTGCCTATGTCTGCGGCTTACTCCATGGTTTGTTTGTGGTACCTAGTAGGGGTGACAGACCTATCTAGGCTTTGATTCCACCACGTGCGGGCAAGTTATTAAAACGTAGGTCTTCTTGTGCTAGGCGGCTTAGCACCCTTCTCATCCCTTTCTGTTGCTAAGTGGCTTAGTGACCCAAAGTGCAATTGTGTATGAACATTGATCTTGCTTGATATAACATGTCTTGCTAAGTTAGAACCTTGCAAGTAGAGATAGATCTCTAGAAACCTTAGGCTCGCTCGTTGGTCTCCTCGCTCGCTAGACTACTCTTTTATCTTTGGGATAAAAGATCATATAGATCACTTACCCCCACTCTGGTTTAGTTGGTATATTAGTTAGTGGATACATGATAGTTAGTTATCACATTCTTTAACCATTGATTCCCTGTGGATAAATACGATACCCTGGAATACACCTGGGTGAAATGCTACAACGGTATGTTCTGTGCGCTTGCGGAATTATCCAATAGACATAAGAAATACCAACAAACATTTCTAGCCCCGTTGCTGGGGATAGATTCAAACTCTATTCTTAGTAGCGATGCTAAGAAGTGTCAACAAGCATTTCTGGCGCCGTTGCCGGGGAAGCAATTGGCGAAAGATTTTGATACTAACTTTGATGTCTACTAATCTATGTTACCACTAGCTATTGTGGGATTACCATTGTTCTGTTGAGTGGGGAATAAACAGGACATCAACCGTCTTGACCTTCCGGTGTTTTCCATAAAAAAAAGATAAAAATCATCAAAGAGCCCACGGTGCCCGATCATTCATGAACAATCAACCGTTCAACCCTGCCCTCTCATAGGTGCGTATATGTATATATTCTAACCCTATGCAGAAATGAAGAGAAGGTCACCGTCAAAGACAAAATGATATCATCATGGGACGGAACAAAAGCACTCGCAATCGTGTGTCAAGGTAAGATCCCGGGAAAATCCGAAGATCCAATAGAGGGTGTAAAATTGGTTACTACGAGGTACGGTAAGCCTCCGCTCCGGTCAAACTGGGGTTATCTACTTGATCCACCTTTTATCACAAAGAAGGAAGATCCAGGCCTGCCGACCATCACCTGCCAGATTGGACCACATCTCTTCCACGACGCCTTCTGCGACCTTGGATCGAGTGTCAACATCATGTCCAAGGTAACATATGATAACATACTAGGGGGACCTTTGCTCCATACATTTGTTCATTTGCAGCTGGCCGATCAGACGCTACGGTTCCCCGAGGGACTAGCAACGGACATTCTCATCAAAGTCCAAAACAGCTAGGTCCCCGTCGATTCCCTCATATTGGACATGGGATCCAATGTAGACATCGCGATCATCCTGGAAAGGCCGTTCCTTAATACGGTTAATGCCGTCATATACGTGGGATCCAGCCAACTTCACCTCCAATTTCCGGAATATAAGGTAAAGTGTCTATTCAACGGTTATAAAGCTAACATGCAGGTGAAGGACAAGGAACCTCGAGACAACAAACATCGTCGTCGTCGCTCATGCCGTAGGAACAAGAAAAAGAGCGAGTCGGCCAACAAGGCCGAAGTAAAAGAAGAACTCGTCAACGAGGTGCAACCACGGTCTCCATCTCCGGGACCGACCGAAGCACCCAATGAATGAAAAGACAGAGAGGTCCTGCCCTACGGACTTGAAACATGGAGCCCTTGCTGATAAGGTAAATCAGTAGTTATCTCATATTTAACTTTTCATGCATTTCAATTTTTGCATTTTCCCTCAATTGCATACTTAGTTAATTCTGCATATTTCATTTCGACAAAATAAATTTCCATGCTAGTAACACCTTGACAATAACTTGCAACACATTTGAGCCATGGGACCACCCCAAGGTGGGGTGGGTCGACCCCACCAGTGGGCCCACTGGCACAAGATCTATCTTGGCTTAGTACCCTGAGTATGACACAACACTTTGGTGCTCAAGGAGCATCCAAGGTGGGATCGGCCGATCCCACCATGGTACCCTCCTGCACCTTGCTGCATTCCACTCAGTATGCTCATAAACATCATGCATATCAACAAAGCCAACATCTGAATAGAAATGGTCCTTTGCTTTACTCTTTAAGCATGAGATGTTCCCCTTTATCTTGGATGCTCATGGGACCACAACAACCAGCCAAAGGCATGTCTTAGTGCTCTCATGGACCATGGGAATCACTTTAGACATGTCTCCACATTGGCCATTCATCTTTTTCTCTTTCACCAAACACTAGGCAAGGGATCTCTGAAATCTGTGTCAACTTTGGACCAAACATAGTTACATCTTTACTAGACATATGATGACACAAAGTTTAAAGTTTGAGGGGACATGTAGGGGGGTCGGCCGACCCATGTGTTGGCCCATCCTGAAAATGTGTTTCTCACTTTAAACATGTTACCTGGACAAAGTAAAGAAAAGTTGAAAGTGTCAAGGAGGGGGATTGGCCGATCCATGTTGTGGGAGACACCAAAATGTCCTTCTCCCCTATATATACCCTTGCATTGTGATCTCAACTCCACACCAAAACCACCAGAACCATCTCGAGCTCACAAGTTCTTCCTTTCCTTCCTTAGTTGCAAGTTCATTCTCAAGCTTAGCTTAGTAGTAGCCATCCAAAAAACCAAAAAACCAAAAATAGTCCCTATTTCATAGTAGTGGTAGAAGCTTGGTAGCTTATCTTGTAGTAAGATGAAGAAGTTGCTTGCCTCCCGTTTCAAAAAGTCCAACAAGGGTGAGAGTTCTTCCCAAGAACCTCACCATGCTAGTGCTCATGAGAGGAGAGAGGTGGAAAGAAGTGAGCTAGTACCCTTCATTCCCCCGGCTAGAGTAATGGAGACCGAGAGTGGCCTCAGGCTAAATGCCGAAGAGATGGGGAAATTCTTCACTCTTAGTGAGTGTAGTTTCTCACACACAAGTGTCATTGATCCGGCCCTCTTGCAAGAAACAGGTATGGATTCAGAATTTTATGCTATTTTCAATACCATTGGTTGGGGAGGATTCTTTGAAATTCTTGAATTTGGCATAGAGAACCTAACCATCGAGTTTTTATGTACGCTAAAAGTGAATAACGATGGGGTAGCATTTCAAATGTTTGGGATGGAATATGACTTGACTTGGAGCACATTAACACTGCTTTAGGGTTTGATCACTCTTGCCATCTTGATGTAGACCATGCTTTTCATTATGACAAGAATGCTTTGTGGTATGCCATTACTGGCTCTAGTGATTGTTCCAACCCCTCACCGCACAAAATTCATAACCCAACCTTACGTTTCATGCATTACTGGCTGTTCACCACTCATTTCCCTGGCATGAGAGGAGCTTTGGTAAGTGATGATGAGCTGAAACTACTTTATGCCATGGTTAACAAGGTTAAAGTTTCACCTGTTAAAATGCTAGTGAACTATTGGCTTAGCTACATAAAGCCTAGGAAACCCATATACTTCACATCATTCATCACACAAATAGCCGAAGCTTTGGGTGCACTAGAATCCCAAACTTTTGAGTACATTGAAACCGTGAGAGATGTTGTGGAAGAAAGTGTATTTATTGGTTGCAATGTACTCAAAAGGGGTCCCAAGGGTGAACTAATGATGATTTATCCAGGCCATACAGTCGAAATCACTCTCCCTTGTGAGGGACTTCGATTGTATGCGCTTCGTACGCTAACCTTTGATTTGGACCCCGAGGAAAGAGCCCCAAAAGTTGCTGGTACTAGCAGGAGGACAAGGAGAGCGTCCCGTGCTACTCGAATGGAACAAGGCGGACCTTCACATCAGGCTGAAGAAGTTGAGGAGGGAGATGAGGCAGCCTCTATGGACATTTCAGAATCCTTGGGGAGGCCTCCTCGCTCTCAAGACACTCCTCGCCCACGGGGTAGAGGAAGACAACATCAAAGGACGCCGATGGACGAGCTCATCGACAACATGGGTGCGATGAACATCGAACAAGAGGCAACATTGCTTCTTGCACAACAAAACGCCCAACTCCTGCGGGCCATTCAAGATGAAGAAGCACGACGTTGGGCCGGGTTGTACCAGCATTATCCACCACCACAGTAGGCAAGAATCAAGCTTGGGGGAGATCCTCTCCCCCACCAAGGTAAGTCCTGTATCTTAAGTTATTTACTTTTCAATTAGATTTCTCATTGCATTTAAAAAAAGGAAAATACCAAAAATATTTGCTTAGTATTCCCCTTAGCACATATGTCTCATATATGTCTATCTTCCCCATGGAAATGATGACTAGTTGCCTTGCTAATGTTTCTCTAGTGCCTAGTTTACAACTTAGTATTTCTCTAAGTATGGGTTACTTAGCTCATTTAAACCATCATGAACCTGAAAGCTTTGTGGGTTGCAAGTGCTAGAACTAAGTCTAAGTTGTTGTGAGACATGATATAGTGAGACAAGAGCTGCTATAATATTGTTCTAAGCATGACAGATTACCGGAGAATTTATTCTTAAAATGATCAAAATCTTAATTGTTCCTCAATGGTGATAAATTCCTACCACAGCCATATATGATTTACATGTTTACAAACCTTCTACAAAGGCTATTTGCTTTGTATTGAGTGTTGTCAAGTCTTGTTGACCCTTGTTAACAGACTTTACATGCTCCTAAGATCAAGATCACGTACACACCTCATATACATGCTGCTTCTACACTGGAAGTACGCAAAAACATGCCTTTCATTTCCACCAAATAGGTTGCTTCATACTCCAAGTGTTAGGAAATCTCTCTAAATTATTTAGTAGATGAGACTCAAAAGGCTAGGCAAAATAAAGATGAAAAAATGGACAAGTGAAAGTCCATGAAAAAAAAACAAAAAAAATGCTAGCCATGTCTCATTAGAAAAGAGAGAAAAAGAAAAAGAAAATAGAGAGATAGATCTTATCAAATAAAGAAGCGATCTAGTCCACCGTACACCACACACTTGCACATCTTGATCTGGGAGTATGACACTTCTCTTCAAGGATCCGAGCTTTTACTTCGCAACAAAATGCAAGTAAGTATGCCATCTTATTTCATCTCTACCTTGAGCTACACATAAGTCTGTTTAGAAGTAGGATCAAATAAAGAAGGCAACACTTATCATATGCCTTGGTGAGGAATCATACACCATTTGAGCGACATGAGAGAACCATATGAGGAACATTAAGTCTTTCTTTTGAAAAATATTGCAAAACCTCCGGTATGAAACTTGCTAAAAACAAGAAAGTTAATGCTCAAGTCAAACTGTTCCATCTTTCAACCACCAAAGACAAAGGAAAAGCCATAAGCCCCATAGAGTACTAAGGTAATATGGGTGATTTACATAGCTAATTTTTCCATTCAAAGAGAAGAACTTTGTTGTGCACATGGTACTCTTGAAATGTGATGCATAGCAATAATACTGATCCACCGAGGCCAAGTTTGATTGTTTGTTCGGGACGAGCAAAGGTTAAGCTTGGGGGATCTTGTTGATGGAAGTTGTAGCATGTTTTACCTTATCAAAATACCGTCAACAGGCCTCAGTTTCAAGGAAGAATAGCATATCATGAGCATATTTATCACTAATAAGTTCTACTTGTACTCTTAGCTTGTGAACTTGTAGGAGATGGCAAAATGAACAAAATGAGGCCAGGTGGGCCCACCAAGGGGGTCGGCCGATCCCACCTTTGGGCCACCTCGGCCATGGTGACATGGCATGATCCAAGAGAAGCATGTTCAAGCCAATATCAACCATTAGATCAAGCATGTGCTTTTGCTCAATGGTGCGAGATGAGAAGCACATGGATTCATGGGTCCACACCGAAAACCAAATGCAACCAACTTCACAAGACTTGCTCCATGACATGTGGGGTCACCAAGGGAGAGAAGGTGGTGGGCTAGCCCTGTCATAGGGCGGTCGGCCGACCCCCCCTTGGTGGGACCCAACAACACCATTCATCAGGATGACATCAACACCTTCTAGAAGGTGTACCCCGGGCCCACATGTCAGAGACAGGGGTCGGCCGACCCCATGGTGACCCTCATCCAAGTTGGTGGCAATGTGCATGTTTCACACGTGAAGAATATCCAAGCCATTCATCCAAGTCGGTTGTCATGGCGGTGGATCCAAGGGTGAAGAGAGGAGGATCACGCGGATCGCTGACATGGCACCAGAGTATCCCCTACTCCACCTCCACTATAAATAGAGGCCTTCACCCTCTCATTCAACACACCACAAGGAGGAGCTCTCCACTCTCTCTCAAGATGTAGTACTAGTAGTAGTGCTTGGAGTTAGAGTGAGTCTCTAGTCTTCAGCTCTAGTCTTCCAGGAGGTCTGGTATGGTTCTTGTATTCCTTTCTTTCCTTGTAAGACTTGAGTTATTTTATATAGTTATCTTCTCTACTTTGCCTTAGTACTTTACTTTATTGCAACATGACTAGTTATGTTGTAGTGGTTGTTAGCATTGTCATAGTTATGTGATAGCGAGATAACGGTAGTATACCTTTGCGCTGGTTCACCGCCCTTAACCCGGTGCTCTAATCAGTTCCACCGGATGTCGGATTAGAGTAGTGAGATGTAGTGTAGACGTCGTGTCTAGACTATACGCTTGCCTGTGTCTGCGGCTTACTCCACGGTTTGTTTGTGGTACCTAGTAGGGGTGACAGACCTATCTAGGCTTTGATTCCACCACGTGCGGGCAAGTTATTAAAACGTAGGTCTTCTTGTGCTAGGCGGCTTAGCACCCTTCTCATCCCTTTCTGTTGCTAAGTGGCTTAGTGACCCAAAATGCAATTGTGTATGAACATTGATCTTGCTTGATATAACATGTCTTGCTAAGTTAGAACCTTGCAAGTAGAGATAGATCTCTGGAAACCTTAGGCTCGCTCGTTGGTCTCCTCGCTCGCTAGACTACCCTTTTATCTTTGGGACCTCTCCTGTGTGTCACTGCTCTTATCATATATATCACTTACCCCCACTCTGGTATAGTTGGTATATTAGTTAGTGGATACATGATAGTCAGTTATCACATTCTTTAACCATTGCTTCCCTGTGGATAAATAAGATACCCTGGAATACACCTGGGTGAAATGCTACAACGGTATATTCTGTGGGCTTGCGGAATTATCAATAGACATAAGAAATACCAACAAACATTTCTAGCACCGTTGCTGGGGATAGATTCAAACTCTATTCTTAGTAGCGATGCTAAGAAGTGTCAACAACCACGAGGCGGCTCACCACGTGGGCCCAATGGGCCAGATCGACCGGTCCCACTTGGAGACCGACCGGTCGGCCACGGAGTCCGTTTCGCCTCCGCCTTCTGGAACCTTCTTCCACCGCCTCCTAGGATGCATCTCCACCGTCCCTGAAGTCGGTTTGATCCAACGGTGGGCGATAAACGTGACGCAGATCGATGACGTGGTGATTCCTTGCCCCCTACTCCATCCAGGACTATATAAGAGACCCCAGGGGCGCCCCTAAGAGTATCTCCATCTTCATTATTCATCTCCACATCAGAAACTAGGGTTTCCGTTAGAAGTAGAGGTCCCTCTAGATGAATCTCTTCTAGTTCATCTAGAATTAGATCTAGTTCTTGTTCTTCTAGTTCTAGTTCGTCTAGTTCTAGTTCTAGTTGTCTAGTTCATCTAGTTGTAATTAGAGATTGGATTAGAGAGAGGAGGAGGAGAGAGCTAAGGAGGAGCCGGATCTGTCGGATCTTCCTCGACATTGTATTGGTGCAGAATTTGGTTCGTCTTCAAGTAATCTCCAGGTTCTTCATTTATTACTTCTAAGTATTATATTTAATTTCAGTTCTTACTTTATTTTATTTACTGGATCTCCGCTCGTATTGAGTGCTCTAGTTATCATATGTAATTAGAGTAGTAAGCATTAGTGTAGACGTGGTGTCTAGACTAGGGTTTACCTGAGTTTGCGCCCAATCCTCCGGATAGTTGTGGTAGCTACAGGGGTGACAGCTTTGTAGATTGTTATAATCCACCACGTTAGGATTGGTGTTTTCGTAGAGCTTTTTGGCAGCCTTCTCCCGATTACTCTTTTCCCAGTCTTTTTTGAGAATCGGAAAGGTACTGTTGCTCCGAAGTAAGTAAAGTATAGTGAGCGTTTAATTAAATAGACCAGCTTAGAAAACCCTATATCTCTCTACCCATATTACCATTCTTTTCTTGGACGTTCTTAATTCTTCTAGTGCACTTCATGTTCCCCGTGGAAATCGATACCCTGGAATACTCTCGGGTGAAAGCTACATTGGTATCCGTGCGCTTGCGGATTATTCTGTGTGCGTTTAAAATACCCAACAAGTACATACCACAATCTCAGGTCTAAGGACATAACATACATGATGTGCAATGAGATAATAAGAAGAACATCTCATGTTGGGTCAGTCCAGTCCCATGTCATACATGTGCCCACATTATTAGTTTGACATCTCCATGTCTATGACTTGTGAAATATAGTCATCAACTAATACCTGTGCTGATCTAATATTCATGTGTGTCCTCACATGAACTCCGATCAGGGACAACTATCGAATAACCATACAAGTAAAAGAGTTTCACAGACAATTCACATAATCTTCAATCAATACAAGTTGTCTTTAATGGATATTCAATGAACATATAATAAATCATGGATACAATAGAAATATCATCATCTCTATGATTACCTTTAGGGCATATTCCCAACAGTCTCCCACTTGCACTAGAGTTAATCTTTTAGATATCTAATACCCATAGACTTCGCATGCGCTTCATGCTTAGGCTGTGGAAGAGCCTTTGTCAAAGGATCTGCAGTATTCAAATCCATATGTATCTTGCACATCTTAATTTCATCTCTTTTAATGAAGTCTCGAATGAGGTGAAATTTCCATAGTACATGTTTGTTCTTCTGGTGATTCCTTGGCTCCTTAGCCTGCGCGATCGCCCCATTGCTATCACAATGTAGACAATGGGCTGGACGCATTTGGAAACACAACAAGATCAATGAGGAACCTCCTCATCCAAACACCTTCCTTTGCAGCTCCACTAGTTGCAATGTACTCGGCTTCTGCTGTAGAATCGGACACGGTCTCCTGCTTGGAACTTTTCCAACTGACTGCACCACCATTTATTGTGAACACAAAACCTGATTGAGATTGTGAATCATCTGTGTCAGTTTGGAAGCTAGCATCGGTGTAACCATTTACAACGAGCTCCTCCTCACCTCCATAGATTAGGAACACATCTTTAGTCCTTCTCATGTACTTAAGGATGTTTTTAACAAGTGTCCAGTGAGTCTCACCTGGATTAGCTTGATATCTGCTTGCAACACTTAGAGCATATGAGACATCCGGGTGTGTACATATCATGGCATACATGATGGAACCAATAGCGAAAGCATATGGAACCTTACTCATGCGCTCTCGCTCATCAAATGTCGATGGACATTGTTTCTCGCTAAAGCGCATGCCATGTGACATAGGCAAGAACCCTTTCTTGGACTGTTCCATGTTGAACCATTTCAACACCTTGTCAATGTACCTCTTTGACCTAGCTCATCAAAATGAATATTCCAACTCAGAGATGCTTGCTTTAACCCATGTTGGACATAATAGTTTTCTTGGCTTAATCCTATTAGCCTCTTTGACCTAGCTCTATAGATCTTAATACCCAGAATATATGTTGCTTCTCCTAAATCCTTCATAGAAAACTATTATTCAGTGAAGTCTTTACGGTTTGCAACATCGAAATATCATTCCCAATCAAAAGTATATCATCTACATACAAGATTAGAAACACAACAGCACTCCCACTTTCCTTCTTGTAAACACAAGGTTCATCTTCACTTTGACGGAAGCCAAACCCTTTGACCACCTCATCAAAACGAATATTCCAACTCAGAGATGCTTGCTTTAACCCATAAATAGATTTCTTAAGCTTGCATATTTTTTCAGCATTGCTAGGATCAACAAAACCTTCGGGTTGTATCATATACACGTCCTCTTCCAAATTTCCATTTAGAAAGGCTGTTTTAACATCCATCTGCCATATCTCATAGTCATAATAGGCAATAATTGCTAGAATGATCTAGATAGATTTAAGCATCGCTACCGGCGAGAAAGTCTCGTCATAGTCAACTCCTTGAACTTGCCGAAAACCTTTTGCGGCAAGTCGAGCTTTATAAACATGGACGTTTGCATCCATATCCTTTTTCTTTTTATAGATCCATTTGCACTCTATGGGTCTTACCTCATTAGGCGCGTCAACCAAGTTCCAAACTTGACTGGCTCCAATGGAATCTATCTCGGATCTCATGGCACTATGCCATTTCTCGGAATCTGGGTCCATCATTGCCTCGGCATAAGTTGCAGGTTCGTCATCGTCTAACAATAACACATCCCCACGCAACTCATGGATTCTTGCCGAACTTCGTGGTTGGGGCGGGGTGTCTGTTGCCATAGGTAGCTCAACTTGTTCTGCTACATTAGCATCACTCATGGAGTCAATCCATGTTGGCTCATCCTGAACTTCTTCAAGATACACCTTCTGCCCTCTCTTGTCTCTTTTGAGAAACTCTTTCTCTAAGAAAACACCGTTTCGAGCAACAAACACTTTGCCCTCTGAGCAGTTGTAAAAGTAATACCCTAAAGTTTCCTTTGGGTATCCCATGAAAAAGCACTTGTCCGACTTTGGTGTTAGTTTATCTGATGTAAGTCGTTTGACATAAACTTCACAACCCCAAAACTTTAGAAAAGACAAACTGGGACTCTTACCAGTCCACATCTCATATGGTGTCTTAACTACTAATTTAGACGGTATCCTATTTAATGTGAAAGCGGCTGTTTCTAGAGCGTATCCCCAAAACGATAAAGGAAGGTCCGACTGGCTCATCATAGACCGAACCATGTCTAATAGAGTTCGGTTACATCGCTCGGACACGCCGTTTCTCTGAGGCGTTCTGGGTGGCGTAAGTTGTGGAACAATTCCGCAACTCTTAAGATGTTTGCTAAACTCGTGGCTCTAATATTCGCTTCCACGATCAGATTGCAAGGCCTTAATTTTCTTGCCAGGTTGATTCTCTACCTCATTCTGAAATTCTTTGAACTTTTCAAATGTCTCAGACTTATGTTTCATCAGTTAGACATAGCCATATCTGCTAAAATCATCAGTGAAGGTTATGAAGTATTGGAATCCGCCTCTAGCTGTCATACTCATTGTTCCACATACATCAGTATGTACAAGTTACAACAAGTCAGACGCCCTCTCAGGAAAACCTGTGAAAGGCGACTTGGTCATTTTGCCCAGCAAACAAGCCTCACATGTCTCGTATGATTCAAAATCAAACGAAGTTAGAAACCCATCAGCATGGAGCCTCTTCATGCAATTCTCACTTATATGACCCAAATGACAATGCCACATATACGTAGGACTTAACTCATTAAGCCGAGGCCTTTTAGTAGTAACATTACAGATAGACATAGGAGCATCATCAAGAATTAAAATAAACAATCCATTCACAATGGATGCAAAAGCCACAAACATATCATTCTTAGAGATTACACAACCATTGTCTTTACTCGCAAATGAATATCCATCCTTCATCAAACATGAAGGTGACACAATGTTTCGACTTAAACTTGGAACAAAATAACAATTATTCAACTCCAAAATAAATCCTGATGGGAGGTGTAGTTGCATCGTCCCGACGTTCAACGCAGCAACTCTTGCATTATTGCCCACGCGGAAATCAACCTCCCCTTTTCCAACGCTTCTACTTCTTATCATTCCCTACATCGTATTGCAAATATGAAGCAACCGAGGCGGTATCAAATACCCAAGAATTAATATAAGAGTTAGCGAGGAAAATATCTGTAATATAAACAACAAGTGTATGAGCAGCGGGAGTACCTTTACCACCACCATCCTTCTTCAAGGATGCTAAGTACACCTTGCAGTTTCTCTTCTAGTGACCTTTCCCCTTACAGTGGAAGCACTCAGAATCAGCAGTTGGTCCAGTAGCGTCAGGCGCAGGAGGGTTTGGCTTAGAGATCACATCTTTGGCCTTGCCCTTGCCTTTCCTATTCTTCCAAAAGTTTCCCTTCTTCTTAAAGTTAGGCTTGTTTTGGATTGCCATCACATGGCTACTGTCAGCACCTTTCTTGATGTCTGCCTCTGCTGTCTTAAGCATGACACATAGCTCATTCAAGCCCCTCTCTGCACCATGCATATGGTAGTTCGAGATGAAGTTCCCATAGCTAGGTGGGAGAGAAGAGAGAATGAAGTCAGTAGCCAGTTCTGGACAAACTAGGAAGCCTAGCTTCTCCAACCTCTAAGTGTAACCAACCATCTTGATCAAATGTGGTCCAACTACTGCGCCCTCTGCTAGCTTAGTCTCAGCAAGAGTGAGGATACATGGGTGTATGTCGGATCTTCAGATGATGAGTTATTGTCAACTGGTATGGTGCGCATGTTCTTTGGCTTGCGTTGTGCAGGTGTCGAGCACAGAGATGGTGATCGAAGGCAAGGTGAAGGTCAAGTAGAGACGTGTCGTGCCGATCGACCCGGAGCGGTGAAGGGCGGACGTGAGGCATGGACTGACGGACCGGTGGCCTGAGGATCGGCCGTGGTGGCTGACAGCTTGGGACAGCGACAAGTGAAGATTTGCGGGTGGACGGGGTGCACAAGAGGTGCATCCGTCTATGGCGTAAGTTTGGTCGTTGAGCCACAGAAAAACCACCGAGTGGACGGTTTCCAGGTTTGGGCCTCAAAACCTGGGTGCGGCCGGTTTCCGAGTTTGGGCCACAAAACTCGGGCTGAGGACAGTTTCCAGGTTTGGGCCTCAAAACCTGGGCATTGGCGGGTTTCTAAGTTTGGGCCACAAAACTCAGGCGACGGACGACAGGTTTCGCGGTTTCGGCCTCAAAACCGGGGGATGGCCCAGGTTTCCCGGTTTCAGCAACAAAACCGGGGGGAGGTCCATGAAAAGGACGAGCAGCGCAGTGGCGGCACGTGGCGGCATCTGGTAAGGTCGCGTCGAGGCGAAGCTACCTGATGTATGGGCGTGGTCGTCGGATCAACATCAACCTCGAGTTGGTCAAGAATACCCTTAGGGTTAGCCTGCTCGCTCATTAGCTGTAAGGGTATAAGGGGAATAATTGCATTAGGCTATATAAGGAGAGGCCACTCCTCCCTCTAGACTATCTCAGCCATTTGCTACTTTCACTTAAGGTTTCCTATTCTCCCACATCCCTGCTGTAGCTACTGAGATCCGCAGAGACGGTGAATCATACATCTGTGTATTTGGATTTTGCGGAAACGGGACCGGATTCCCATTGTCTCCACGTGGCGACGATTTTCGGCTGGAATTCGTGGTTGTGATTTGCGTTCTTGAGTTGTTCTTCACGTTCACCTTTTCTCCATGTTTTTCCCGTCGATCGATCTCACTCCACGTTGCTCCGTTTGGAAAACCGTTTGAATCAACTTGTT
Organism: Coix lacryma-jobi var. lacryma-jobi; assembly: GCA_009763385.1. NCBI lineage: Eukaryota > Viridiplantae > Streptophyta > Magnoliopsida > Poales > Poaceae > Coix > Coix lacryma-jobi. Next base: position 81,346,398 of record CM019824.1, on the reverse strand, counting down.
CTTTGTAGTGATGGGATCATTTGCACCGAAGGAATTCAACTCAATCCTCACGAACAAGTAGATCCGTTGGTTTTTGCATTTGGATCGGTTTTCTCTCCTTTGACCCCAATTCTTCCGATTCACCGATTAGGAGTTAGATTCGAGCCACTTTTTGATGACGAGGACGAGGGTGCTGAAGGGATGGATGATCCAGCACCACCTCCACCTGTTGTGCCGCAAGCATCGGCTTCTATTACGACTCATGGCCCCAACCCCTCTTCGTCAACTACTTGGGGGCCGTGGGATCCGCCACCTCGGGTTGTACCTTTTTTACCCGAGGAGGCACCAGCTGCTTTTGAGGGGGAGGTTTCTTCAGCTCGGGAGGCGCCACGTCACATTCAGCGTCGACACCCGCCTCAACAGATGATCGACAGCATCGACGATCATGTCACTCAGTCAAGGTCACAACAAATCTCTCACTTTGATCATTCCGCATTTGTTGCTGATTTTGAACCCTGAGATGTTGGACATGCTTTATCTGATCCAGATTGGGTTAATGTCATGCATGAGGAATTAGAAAATTTATAAGAAATCGGGTTTGGGTTTTGGTTCCACCTCCTCCTGAGTGTCACCCTATTGGTACAAAATGGGTTTTCAAAAACAAACAAGGAGAGGATGGCCACATTGTGAGAAACAAGGCCAGACTTGTAGCCCAGGGGTATAGTCAGGAGGAGGGGATAGACTATGAGGAGACTTTTGCTCCTGTAGCTCGTTTGGAGGCAATTAGGATACTCTTGGCTTTTGCTGCATCCAAAGGGGTTAAACTTTTTCAAATGGATGTCAAGAGTGCCTTCTTAAACGTCTACATAGAAGAAGAGGTGTATGTGAAACAACCCCCCGGTTTTGAAAAAGCCAAGTTTCCAAACCATGTTTTTAAACTTCACAAAGCTTTATATGGTTTGAAACAAGCCCCTAGAGCCTGGTATGATAGGTTTAAAACCTTTTTGCTTGTTAAGGGTTTTAAAATGGGATGTGTAGATAAAATGCTCTTTCTCCTCAAGCAAGGCAATGACACTCTCTTGGTCCAGATTTACGTGGATGATATCATTTTTCGTGGTTCTTCTCACGCTTTGGTTGCCAAGTTTGCAGATCTTATGAGCAGGGAGTCTGAGATGAGCATGATGGGCGAGTTGACATTCTTCCTCGGGTTGCAAATTAAGCAATCCCGAGAGGGGACGTTTGTGCGCCAGGGTAAGTATACCAAGGACATCCTGAAGAAGTTCGATATGGGTGAGGTCAAGCCTCTTCCAACACCCATGTCGACCACGACGACCCTGGATGCGGACAAGGATATAGAAGCTATGGACCAGAAGGAGTACTGGAGTATGATCAGATCGCTGTTGTACCTGACGGCAACACGCGCGGACATCTAGTTCGCGGTGTGTCTTTGCGCACGATTTCAGTCATCGCCGCGCACCTCTCACCGTCAGGCGGTCAAGCGTATTATGAGGTACTTATGCTTCACACCAGAGTTTGGGATTTGGTATTCAGCTTCCTCTACCCTCTCCCTTTGCGGTTTTTCTGATGCCAATTTTGCTGGTTGCCGACTCGATCGCAAGTCCACTTCTGGGACGTGTCAGTTTATTGGCTCTTCTCTTGTATTTTGGTCTTCTCGCAAGCAGTCTAGTGTCGCCCAGTCTACCACAGAGGCTGAGTATGTTGCTGCGGCTAGCTGCTGTTCTCAATTGCTTTGGATGATGGCCACTTTGCGTGATTTTGGTCTGAGCTTTTCTCGCGTTCCTTTCCTTTGTGACAGCATGAGTGCTATTAGCCTTGCTAAGAACTCCGTACTGCATTCTAAGACCAAACACATTGATGTGCGCTTTTATTTTCTGCGAGACCATTATGAGAAGGGTGATATCGACCTTCGCCATGTCGATACTCATCATCAGTTGGCTGATATTTTTACCAAGCCTTTGGACCAATCAACTTTTGCTAGGTTGAGAGGTGAGCTTGGTGTGTGTTTCCCCTTTTAGATTGGGGAAACATTTTGGTTGTTGTATCATAGACTGACTCTTTTTTTCGTTTTGTTTACTTTTCTTGTAGGTTAGTCTTTGCATTTCATCTTGCACCTTTAGTTTTTGAGCTTCATGATTATAGTCCTTAGAATGAATCTATGCTCTGTCTAGTATGCTCCGATGCTTTATGATGATGCTTGTAGCTTATGCTCTTTCTGATCACTGATACATGTTGTGAGCTGAGCTATTTTGTATATGGTGAATATGCTTAATGAACTTAAAATTTGCAATTGTTCACCATTGAGATTGGCAACTAGCATGTGTAGCATGTGTCGAAATCACTTGTGCTTTTCATATATGCTAGGTTGCTATGTCTCTAGTTCTGAGTCATTCACTTGCTTGGTATGTTCATATTCTGTTATTAAATTGAACCAAGTTTTAAGTGAATTGAAAAGATCGAGATGGGATTGCTTGTCAGCACGTCACGGTATCAAGACTGTTTCTCATTGCACTTTGAGTTAAACATGAGTCGTGTAGTGTATGACCGAAACCAACGTTTTAAGCTTCTGATTGCATCTGCATAGGCTTAGCTCGGTTGAAAAGTTAGGCAATGACAAGTTTTCAACCTCTCGCAATCATATGCTGAATTTTGAACTTGTGTACTTTCACCGCTGCAACTCCGATAAAATTCTGAAAACACAAGTATATGTTTCATTCTATAGCATGATGATTGAACTTTGCTAGGGGTAGTTCACCTGGTATACATGTTCAGCACTTATTTGACTTCCTGTCTATACATGTTAAGTGCTATTTTGATGGTGAATACTTTTTGGCCAAAACTGCTCACTTTGCTCATATGTTCATATTTCATATTTGGTGATCAGCTTGAGCCTTTGCTGGCATGTATGCTTATTGTTGAGTCACTGGAGTTATACTTTGTAGAGCATCTTTTCGTTCTATTGACTATATTCCTGAAGTTGCTAACTTGCATTTTTGACTCATATGCATTTGGAAGGGAGAAGCTTGCCTAATAGTGCATTATCATCTAAGGGGGAGAATTTTGTCAAATCATAACTGGGAGAAATCATAAAATCATATCTTAGTTGTGTGCACTATTGAAGGGGCAGTTTGCTCGTTTGGTTTGGAGCATTTTTCCAATTGGTTCAGAGCATTTTTGGTAGCTAGTTGTGTTGAGCCTTTGCCTCTTTCTTGAGGGACTAGCGACTTTGCCTATATGCTCTTCACTTGGTATCGAGCTTTCTCGCTAAGCGGTGTTGAGCCCGTACTGCCTCTTCTTGAGGGCTAGCTCTATTTTGCTTGAATTTCAATTGGTATTTCAATTGGTATCAAGTTTTCCTGCTAGCAGTGTTGAGCCTGTTCTACCTCTTCTTGAGGACTAGCTTTGCTTTGCTTGGTTGCGTTGAGCCGTTGCCCATGTCTTTTGAGATCAAGTTGTTTTGCTCATTCCACTTGACCTTCTTTTGGTTTTGCGATGCTTTTGGGTCATTTGGTCGAGTTCTCTCTCTTCCTTCCTCTTTCTCCTTCTACCTTCATTATGATTTGTGCTGGTAGTTGACAATGCACTCATCAAGGGGGAGATTGCAGATACATGGGTGTATGCCGGATCTTGAGTGATGAGTGATTGTCAACTAGTTTGATGCGCATGTTCTTTGGCTTGTGCTGTACAGGTGTCGAGCACGGAGACAATGATCGAGGGCAAGGTGAAGGTCAAGTAGAGACGTGTCATGCCGATAAACCAGGAGCGGTGAAGGGCGGACGTGAGGCTTGGACTAAGGGACCAGTGGCCTGAGGATCAGCTATGGTGGCTGACAGCCTGGGACAGCGACGAGCGGAGACTTGCGGGGCACAGTGTTGCTCGGGTCAAGGACCTGGGGACATGTGTCGATGGACGGGGTGCACGGGCAGTGCATCCCTTCTACGGCTCGGTTTGGTGGTTGAGCCACAGAAAAACCACTGGTGGACGGTTTCTAGGTTTGGGCCACAAAACCTGGGTGCTGCGGGTTTGCCGAGTTTGGGCCACAAAACTCAGGCTGAGGACGGTTTCCAGGTTTGGGCCTCAAAACCTGGGCGCTGGCGGGTTTCTGAGTTTGGGCCACAAAACTCAGGCGATGGACGGCTGGTTTCCCAGTTTGGGCCTCAAAACCGGGGGTTGGTCATGAAGACAGGTTTCCCGGTTTCGGCCACAAAACCGGGGCGAGGTCCGTGAAAAGGACGAGCAGAGCGGAGGTGGCACGTGGCGGCAATCGGTGAGGATGCGTCGAGGCAACGCTACCAGTTGTGGGGGCGTGGCCGTCGAATCAGCATCTACTTCGAGTTGGTCCAGAATAACCCTAGGGTTTAGCTGGTTCGCTCTGTAATTGGTTAGGGGCAGAGTGGGAACTAGAATTAGGATAAGTAGAGGGAGACACCCACCTCCCATCCTATCTCAGTTATTTGCTATTCTCCACTTAGGGTTTTCCTGCTCTCACAATCCCCTGCTATAGCTACTGAGATCTGCAGAGAACCATACCTCTATGTTCATGAGATTTTGAGGAAGTGAAACCGTAATCTCACTGTTTTAGCGTGTGGTAGCCACACGGTTGCAAATCCGTGTCTTGATTTGTGTTTTGAATTTGTTCTTCGCGTTCTTCATTTCTCTGTGATTTTCCCGTCACTCGATCTCCCTCTACACTGCGTCTTTTTGAAATCCACTTGAATCAACTTGTTCTTTATAGTGAGGAGAATATTTCCACCGAAGGAATTCATCTCTACCCTCACGAACAAGTAGATCGGGACGATTCAATTTTCGTGGCGCTTTTTCGGTTCATACACCATCTCCTTCGATTCCCATTGATTGAGTTGATTTGAGCGGATGATTTCTTGGGGATAGTCTTCCAACTACCTCGTGATCATCTTCTCCAAGTTTGGGAACACGGGATTTTGCTTTGAATCGATTTTGGGAAGATTTGAGAGAAGGGCGACTGAAATCGCCTTCTCTGCAAGGTCATGGACAGTCCGCCACCTGACCGGCGGACAGTCTGGGCGTCGGGTGCAGGCCAGATCAGTGGCTGTGTTCTTCGGCTGCTTTGCTGATCTTTGACCGACGGACAGTCCGCCGTAGGGACTCGCGGACAGTCCGGGAGTCGAGCAGAAGGTTTCAGCAACCTTGCGGTTTTGTCCATTTGGCCGGCGGACAGTTCGCCACAGGCTCGCGGACAGTCCGCAGTTGAGCCGGACAGTCCGGGAACTCGCAGACTTGTCTATTTCAGTGCGTTTGGTCTCCCGACTTTTTCGCTTGGTTTTCAGACTTCTCGTTTGGCCCTAGAGTTAACCAAGAAACCTCTCTAGGTATCTTTGCTACTTGTTAGCATAGGTATTTGGAGATTTCACGACGTAGCTCTCTATCTACGTTTGGGAGTTGGTTCTTGGGGTCGAACGTGAGCCGGTGCTTTTGGTGTTTGGTTCGCTCTTGCCTTGTGGTGCCTCGCTGTGATCCTAGGGATCATCCACCCTCTTACAAGGGTCGTGGGCATCACGTTTTGGTCAAAACTTTCGGGGGTCGATTGTTGGGACAAAGCCCGAAGTTTCAAGAGAAATTTTTTAAGGCTCCCATTCACCCCCCTCTAGTAGCCTTGCTTTTGCATTCTCGGTCCTTCAGTGCTCCACAGAAATCATGCTTCCCGCTAGTTGACTTTCTGGGACAGAGGCCTCATCATTTCGAAAGAAATTTGAAGCTCCCATTCACCCCCTCCTCTGGTCGCCTTGCTTTAGAATTCTCGGTCCTTCAATTGGTATCGGAGCAGGTTAAGGATCTTCCACCTTAACCAGTTCCAGATCCACAGAAGGCGTCATGGATCGTGGCATGGGCAAACTGCCATTTTTCGATGGTACGAACTATGCGTATTGGAAGATACACATGTCAGCCTATCTTCAGAGCATGGGTGCTTCCATCTGGGATATTTGCAACTCTGCAGATTACGTGGTCTTGGCTGCTCGTGTGACTCAGCATCAGATTGATGAGCACGATGCCAATAGGCGAGCCCGTAATGCTCTTTTCTCTTGTTTGAGCATGTCTGAGTTTGATCGCGTTTCTTACCTCGCTACGGCTCTCGAGATTTGGGCTACCCTCATGCGTTTTCATGAGGGAACCACTCAAGTCAAAACCCATCTCTACGAGTCTCACAAGCGAGAGTATGAGAACTTTCGACACATGCCTGGCGAGAGCATAGAAAGTTTATTCACTCGCTTTCAGGTGATTCTCAACAGGATGAGGGCTAACAAGGAGTTGTTGCCTTTCAACGATCATGAGAGGGCTCTCAAACTTTTACACACTCTGGATCGATCGGTGTGGGACTCTAAGGTTTAGGCGATCATCGATTCGCCTAACTATGAGATTCTCACGTGCGACGAGCTCTTTAGTAAGCTCAAGTCCAGTGAGATAAATGCCATGGCGAGGGCGTCTTATGAAAATCCTTCTGGCCCATCGATGGCTTTGGTTTCTGGCTCTTCTGCTAACCCCTCTGGAGGCTTTGCATTGTCTTCTCTTCTTTCTGTCATAGAGGAGCAGCTGGAGTTCATGGTGGACGATGAGTTGGACCTACTTGCCAACCGGTTCTCGCGGTTTCACAACAACCGCATGAACCGTCGCCGAGGAGGAGGACGAGGTGGCTGCTACGAGTGTTGAGGCTCGGACCACTTCATCGCCAATTGCCCGAAGAAGAACAAGCAAGCTTTCGGCAAGGCGGATCATGGCCACAAGTATGACTCCGGCAAGCGCAAGGAGAAGTACGTCCCCGCCAAGGACAAGCAGAGAGGCGGCTTCAACAAGGAGTACATCAAGGAGAAGTACTTGGAGAAGTCCCAGGGTGAGCAGCATGCTTTCTTCGCCACGCTCAGTGACGTCGACGACTCGGATGACGACTCCGCTGCATCAAGCAATGACGAGTCCGAGAAGAAGAAGAAGATCGAGGACAAGCTGAACGGCCTCTGTTTCTTCACCGACAATGAGGGCTTCTGCACCATGGCTCTCAGCGATGAGGCCAACAGCGAGCTGGAGGAGATCCCTCGAAACGACGACGATGACGACGACACCTCTCAGGTATCACAGACCCTCGACGAGCTTTCTGCTGAGGTCGATAAACTTACTGCTGCCCTCCTTAGTCAAGATAAACTTCTTAGGCGTGCTGCTAGAGAGAGGAAGGAGTTTAGGCAGAAGTGGGAGGACGCGGTGAAGGAGCTTGAGTCTGTCAAGTCCACCATTGTCGTGACTCAGGAGGATGAGTGTGAGATGTGTTCCAAGAACATGACTAACCTTCTCACTTTGAGGGGTAAGTATGTTGCTTTGGTTGGAGAGGTGGATGAGCTTAGGGCTAGACCCGTGTTGCTGGGTGCGTGCAAGTCTTGTGTAGGCTTGCGATCCGAGTTGGCAGAGAAGAATGCCAAGATTGTATCTCTTGAGAAGGCCAGCTCGGATAGTACTTGTGTGTCTAGATGCGCCCTGTGTGAGGGTTTGGAGATGGAGATTGCAAATGTGAAGCATGACAAGATGCAAACCGAGGAAGAAAACACATACCTTCGGACAATCTTGTCATGGGTCTCTAGTGGTGAGCCGCAGCTCGGGATGATCATTGCTCAATTCAAACGTGTTGCTGGAGGTCCTGGTGTTGGTTTTGCTCAGGGTGTTGAGAGAGCTGCATCTTTTGGGAAGGTTGGAGAGTTTAGTGGTCTTAAGCCGAGTGAGAAGCCCAACTCCACCACTACTCCCAAACTAACCAATATTCCACCCAAAGAGCCTCTCAAGCCGAACACCAAGGATGGAGTGTTTGTGGAACCTCCAAGAGCTCCACCCAAGAAACAGACATGGGCTCCAAAACCAAACCACCTCAGGAACAAGATAGACACTATGCCACCAATCCATGAGGAGCTCATGGCACAAAAGAACCAAGTGATCCACACCCAATACCGTGAGTACCAACAACCCCCTATGAGAGCGGTGAGGTACCACTATGACCACTATGGGAGAGATGGACACTTGAGGGAGTTTTGCTTTCGGCGTAAGAGAGAGGAGCACCGTGCAAAGGAGTTGAACAACTCGGACATATACCATCCTTTCCATGATGTACATGCGCCGAAGGTTCAAAGGAGGGTTGCTAGGCCTAGAGGTCCAATGCCTCAAGGTCCTAGGCCGCAAGGAGGACATGCCCGATGGGATCCTTCTTTTGTAGGCTATGGACCCCATGGCGGTGGCTTTGTTGTTGAGCGTTACCCCCCACCACGTTTTGACTATCGTGATGGACGCTCTTCCCTCAGCCGAACAGGTTTTCCTATATGTGGTGATCACTTTCCCTGTAGGCGTGCTAGGAATGTTTTTGCTACTAACCGTTCTTTTGAGCAGCCGACCCAACACTGGTACACTTCCCATTTTACTCAACCCAGTGTTGGACCGTATGGTCACCCTATGTCTTTTTATTGATGTAGGTAAGGCGAATAGAGGACGTTTGGTTGGTGGATTCCGGGTGCTCAAGGCATATGACCGGAAACGCCAAGTGGTTCTCCAGTCTTAGTCCAGTTGCGGGAAAGGAGTTTATCACCTTCGGCGATAATAGCAAAGGTAAAGTGTTGTCTCGTGGGTCCGTGCGAGTTAATGAGCACTTTGTGTTGCATGATGTTCCTCTTGTTTCTAACTTGCATTTTAACCTTCTTTCTGTTTTGCAACTCTTTGATGATGACTATGAGATTCGTTTTAAGCCGAATCTCAGTCGTATTTTGGATCCTCAGGGCAATCTTGTATGTTTGATTTCGCCCTTTAGGAAAGTCTTTCATGCGAATTTCTCGGAGTCCTTTGGAATTTCTCGTTGTCTTTTGGCTGGACCTTCCTCCTCTGATCTTTGGAAGTGGCTTAGGAGACTAGGTCATCTGAGCTTCGACTTGCTTGCAAGGCTTAGTTCACTTGGCTTAATCCGAGGATTGCCCAAGTTGTGCATGAAGAAGGATCTTGTTTGCCATTCTTGTAGACATGGGAAAATGGTAGCCGCTCCCCACCATCCGGTGAATCAGGTTATGACTAAGCGCCCTAGAGAGCTTTTGCATATGGACCTTGTCGGTCCAGCTCGAGTGAGCTCGGTTGGGGGGAAGTGATATGTGCTTGTTGTTGTTGTCGACTTTTCAAAATATTCGTGGGTTTTCTTTTTAGCTGAGAAAACTGAGACTTTTGCTTTTACTCGCAATCTAATTTTGCGACTTTAGAACCAGTTCCCTAAGAACTCGATGAGAGCTATTCGTAGCGATAATGGTTCCGAGTTTAAGAACTCAGATTTTGAGAAGTTTTGTAACTCTTTGGGTTTAGAGTATCAGTTTTCTTCCCCCTACACACCGCCACAGAAAGGTGTTGTAGAGAGTAAAAATTGGACCCTTGTAGAGATGGCTAGGACGATGCTCGATGAGCATAGGACTCATAGGCGGTATTGGGCCAAAGCTATGAACACTGCATGCTATATTTCCAATCGCATTTTTCTCCGTGCTTTCCTGAAGAAAACTTCTTATGAGTTGCGATTTGGGAAGCAACCCAAAGTGAGTTATTTTAGAGTTTTTGGTTGTCACTGTTTCATACTCAAGAAAGGCATTTCGGACAAGTTTGAGTCTCTTTCTTCTGACTGTTTATTTTTGGGTTATGGTAATCATACTCGTGCATATCGTGTACTTAACCTTGATACTAACCGAGTCATGGAGACATCCGATGTCACCTTCGATGAGACCATGCATTGTCCTTCTTCTAGATTTGAGTGTGCAGGTGATCACGAGGTTGGCGAACCTCTTTTTGATGATGAGGAAGAAGGTGCTGAAGGGATTGTTGATCTAGCACTTCCTCTACCTGCTGTGCCGATTGGGTCGACTTCGATCACGACTGCTCGCGGCCTTGACCCGTCTACTTCCACTACATGGGGGTCATATGATCCACTACCTCGGGCTGTACCACTTGTACCCGAGGAGGCACCAGCTACTGTTGAGGGGGAGGTTACTCCAGCAAGGGAGGCGCCACGACACATTCAGCGCCAACACCCACCTCAACAGATGATCGGCGACATCGACGAACGCGTCACTCGGTCAAGGTCACAACAAATCTCTCACTTTGCTCATTCTGCATTTGTTGCTGATTTTGAACCCCGAGATGTTGGACACGCTTTATTTGATCCGAATTGGGTTAATGCCATGCATGAGGAATTAGAAAATTTTGTGAGAAATCGGGTTTGGGTTCTTGTTCCACCTCCTCCTGAGTGTCACCCTATTGGTACAAAATGGGTTTTCAAAACAAACAAGGAGAGGTTGGCCACATTGTGAGAAATAAGGCCAGACTTGTTGCCTACGGGTATAGTCAGAAGGAGGGGATAGATTATGAGGAGATTTTTTCTCTTGTAGCTCGTTTGGAGGCAATTAGGATTCTCTTGGCTTTTGCTGCATCCAAGGGTTTCAAACTTTTTCAAATGGATGTCAAGAGTGCCTTCCTAAACGGCTACATAGAAGAAGAGGTATATGTGAGACAATCCCCCGGTTTCGGAAATCCCAAGTTTCCAAACCATGTTTTTAAACTTCACAAAGCCGTTGTATGTTTGAAGAAAGCCCTTAGAGCCTGGTATGATAGGTTGAAAACCTTTTTGCTTGCTAAGGGTTTTAAAATGGGATGTGTTGATAAAACGTTTTTTCTCCTCAAGCAAGGCAATGACACTCTTTTGGTTCAGATTTACGTGGATGATATCATTTTTGGTGGTTCTTCTCATGCTTTGGTTGCCAAGTTTGCAGATGTTATGAGCAGGGAATTTGAGATGAGCATGATGGGTGAGTTGACGTTCTTCCTCGGGTTGCAAATCAAGCAATCCCGAGAAGGGACGTTTGTGCACCAGGGCAAGTACACCAAGGACATATTGAAGAAGTTTGATATGGGTGAGGCCAAGCCTCTTCCAACACCCATGTCGACCACGACGGCCCTGGATGCGGACAAGGATGGAGAAGCTGTGGACCAGAAGGAATACCGGAGTATGATCGGGTCGCTGAGGTACGTGACGGTGACACGCCCGGACATTCAGTTCGCAGTGTGCCTTTGTGCGCGCTTTCAGGCGTCGCCGCACACTTCTCACCGTCAGGTGGTCAAGTGCATTATGAGGTACTTATGTTTTACACCTGAGTTTGGGATCTGGTATTCTGCTTCTTCCACCCTCTCCCTTTGCAGTTACTCGGATGCTAATTTTGCTGGTTGCCGACTTGAGCGCAAGTCCACTTCTGGGACTTGTCAGTTTTTGGGTTCTTCTCTTGTATCTTGGTCTTCTCGCAAGCAGTCTAGTGTCGCTCAGTCTACCACTGAGGCTGAATATGTTGCTGCGGCTGGCTGATGTTCCTAGTTGTTGTGGATGATGACCACTTTGCGTGATTTAGGTCTGAGTTTTTCTCGAGTTCCATTGCTTTGTGACAGCACGAGTGCGATTAGCGTTGCTAAGAACCCCGTGCTGCATTCTAAGACCAAACACATTGATGTGCGCTTTTATTTCTTGCAAGACCACTATGAGAAGGGTGATATCGACCTTCACCATGTCGATACTCATCTTCAGTTGGCAGATATTTTCACCAAGCCTTTGGACCAATCAACCTTTGCTAGGTTGAGAGGTGAGCTTGGTGTGTGTTCCCCTTTTAGTTGGGGGAAACATTTTGGTTATTGTATCATAAACTGACTTCTTTTATTTTCTTCTTGTTTAGCTTTTGCATTTCATCATTTTTGCATTTTTATCTTCTCGAGCTTCATGTCTATAATCCGTAGAATGAATCTATGCTCTGATTAGTGTATGCTCTAATGATATATGATGATGCTTTTAGCTTAGGCTCTTTTTGATCACTAATACATGTTGTGAGCTGAGCTACTTTTCAGAACTGTGAATATGTATAATTCAACATACAAATTGAAACATGCTCACCATTGAGTTTGGCAACTAGCATGTGTAGAAGGTGTTGAAGTCACTTCTGCTTTTCATATATGCTAGGTTGCTATGTCTATAGTTCTGAGTCCTTCACTTGCTTGGTGTGTTCATATTCTGTTAAAATTTGAACCAAGTCTAAGTGAATTGAAAAGATCGAGATGGGATTCCTTGACAACACATCACGGTATCGAGACTGTTTCTCATTGCACATTGAGTCGTGTAGTGTAAGACCGAAATCGTTGCTTCAAGCTTCTGATTGCTTATGCATAGGCTTAGCTCGGTAGAAAAGTTAGGCAATGTCAACTTTTCAACCTCTTGCAATCACATGATGAATTTTTAAACTTGTGTAATCACCACTGCAACTCCGATAAAATTTTGAAAGCACAAGACTATGTTTCATTCTATAGCATGATGATTGAACTTTGCTAGGGGTAGTTCACCTTGTATACATGTTGGGCACTTGTGTAACTTCCTGTCTATACATGTTTGGTGCTATTTTGATGGTGAAACCCTTTCTGAATGGCCAAAAACTGTTCACTTTGCTCATATGTTCATATTTCGTATTCTGTGATCAGCTTGAGCCTTTGCTGGCATTTATGCTTGTTATTGATTCATTGGATCAGCACTCTTTAGAGCATCTATTCTTTCTATCGACTATATACCTGAAGCTGCTAACCTGCATTTGTGACTCATATGCATTTTGCCTTGTTGTGTGCATTTTCAACTAAGGGGGAGAAATTTGACAAATCATGTCCCTAGTTGTGTGCACTATTGAAGGGGGAGCTTGCTCACTTGTTTTATTTGACATGTTTTGTTGGTCAATTGGTTCGGAGCATTCTTCGATTGGTTTGGAGCGGTTCTGCTAGTTGTGTTCAGCCTTTGCCTCTTTCTGGAGGGACTAGCTTGTCTTTGTCTTCCTTGCTAAGACTTTCTCGCTAGCGGTGTTGAGCCCGTTCTGCCTCTTCTTGAGGGCTTGCTTTGCTTTGCTTGGTTGCGTCGAGCCGTTGCCCATGTCTTTGGGAACCAAGTTGTCTCGCTCACTCCATTCGACTTCTCTTGGCTTTGGTTTGCTTGTGGTCGATTGGTTGAGTTCACTTCCTTCTTCTCTCTTTCTTTCTACTCTATATGATTTGTGTTGGTAGTTGACAATGCACTCATCAAGGGGGAGATTGCGGATACATGGGTGTATGCCGGATCTTGAGATGATGAGTGATTGTCAACTGGTATGATGCGCATGTTCTTTGGCTTGTGTTGTGCAGGTGTTGAGCACAGAGACAGTGATCGAAGGCAAGGTGAAGATCAAGTAGAGACGTGTCGTGCCGATGGACCCAGAGCAATGAAGAGCGGACGTGAGGCTTGGACTGACGAACCAGTGGCCTGAGGATTGGCCGTGGTGGCTGACACCTGGGACAGTGACAAGTGAAGATTTGCGGGTGGACAGGGTGCACGGGCGGTGCATCCCTCTACGACGTCGGTTTGGTGGTTGAGCCACAGAAAAACCACCGAGTGGACAGTTTCCAGGTTTGGGCCTCAAAACCTGGGTGCGGCCGGTTTCCATGTTTGGGCCACAAAACTCGGGCTGAGGACGGTTTCCAGGTTTGGGCCTCAAAACCTGGGCGCTGGCAGGTTTCTGAGTTTGGGCCACAAAACTCAGGCGACGGACGACAGGTTTCCCGGTTTTGGCCTCAAAACTGGGGGATGGCCCAGGTTTCCCGGTTTCGGCCTCAAAACTGGGGGGAGGTCCGTGAAAAGGACGAGCAGCGCAGTGGTGGCACGTGGCTGCATCTGGTAAGGTCGCGTCAAGGCGAAGCTACCTGATGTGCGGGCGTGGCCGTCGGATCAACATCAACCTTGAGATGGTCAAGAATACCCTTAAGGTTAGCCTGCTCGCTTATTAGCTGTAAGGGTAGAAGGGGAATAATTGTATTACGCTATATAAGGAGAGGCCACCCCTCCCTCTAGACTATCTCAGCCATTTGCTACTTTCACTTAGGGTTTCCTATTCTCCCACAACTCTGTTGTAGCTATTGAGATCCATAGAGACGGTGAATCATACCTCTGTGTATTTGGATTTTGCGGAAACGGGACCGGATTCTCGTTGTCTCCTCGTGGGGACGATTTTCGGCTGGAATTCGTGGTTGTGATTTCCGTTCTTGAGTTGTTCTTCGCGTTCACCTTTTCTCCACGTTTTTCCAGTCGATCGATCTCACTCCACGTTGCTCCGTTTGGAAAACCGTTTGAATCAACTTGTTCTTTGTAGTGAGGGGATCATTTGCACCGAAGGAATTCAACTCAATCCTCACGAACAAGTAGATCTGTTGGTTTTTGCATTTGGATCGGTTTTCTCTCCTTTGCCCCAATTCTTTCGATTCACTGATTAGGAGTTAGATTCGAGCCATGATCTCTTAGGAGTAGCTCACTAACACCCTAAGAACTCCTCATACCAAGTCTAAGCTTTAGAGCTTTTGATTCGGAGGAGATCGGGTTGAATCCGCGGAAGAACTGTGTTGTTTTGGGGGCATCGGACGCTGAGCACGAGGGCATTGGACGCTGTGTTCAACACATCGGACGCGTTGTTGCCATGTGTCAGATTCTGTGCTTTTAAAGGGGCATCGGACGCTATAGTGCAGCGTTCGATGGTCATGCAGTGAGCTTTTGGAAACACTCTTTTTGCATCGGACGCAACAGGTGTGTTGGCATCGGGCGCTCCATTGTCATCGGACGCTCCGAGGCCTTAGCATCGGACGCTGAGCTGTCACTGTAGCAGCGTTCGATGGCTACACAGTAAGGTTTTGTTTCGGCCTAATTTGCATCAGACGCGTCCGCCAGGATCACATCGGACGCAGGGCAGCGTCTGATGCTCTGAGTTCTGCACTGTCAGTTTGTTCACTCGACTTCGGATTTGGCTATGGGCTTTTGCGTTGGATTTTCGGCATCCGTGCTCCACAGAAATCGTGCTTCCCGCTTTGCAAAATTTCTGATTACCCAAAGTCCATCCTGTTACTAGTTGACTTACGTGAACTTGGGTGAGGAAGTTCTTGTGGTGTCCCGCTGTGTTCCTAGGGAACATCCACCCACTCTCTCGGTCGTGGACATCACGCGTCTCAGCTCTGCTCTTGGGGTTGACTTTCTGGGACAGAGGCCTCAACATTTCGAAAGAAAATTGAAGCTCCCATTCACCCCCCCTTTGGTCGCCTTGCTTTAGCATTCTCGGACCTTCAAAGAGACTTAGAGACATTGAACCTTTCAGTCCTAGCCTGAGTCTGGAACATCTCATCCAGCGCTACGATCATATCGTAGGCTGTATGGTTATTATCAAACTGCATCTGCAGATCTGGTTCCATCCAAGCAAGCATCAGGAATCCCACTTCAAGATCAGCATCACATGCTTTCTTGTAAGCGATTTTCTCAGCAACAGGCGCATTATCAGCAGGTTCCTCTGGTAGTGGGGTGTCTAGAATATCTTCCTTTTTCTCAACCCTGAGAACAATTCTCAGGTTGCGGATCCAATCCGCATAGTTTGTTCCAGTCAACTTATCTTTCTCAAGTATCGAACGTAAAGTAAATAGTTGAGGTGCGGGTGCCATTTATCTACAACAAAAGTAAATGCAAAATACTAAGACAATGTATCCAAGACAGAGTAAATGATATTAAAACTTTAATAAAATTTACTCCCACTAAGATCAGTATCCCTCTATTGAATTTTAGTGATTCAAGACCCAAACTAACAAGTCTACTAGCAAGCTTTAGCATCACCGCTAGTGGACATGGTAGATTGGTAAACAACTCTTTGCTAATCATATCACATATGACTCTTGTTGTTGGCCAACATCTCTATGCGTGCTCAACTCCTTATGCTTCAAGGTCCATAACCGTTAGGATGATCTTATTCAAGCAACCAACCCTTCTGCAGTATGTATCCGATACGAACCTGCCTAGTCAAGGAAAATTAGTGACACCCTAATTTCATAGGTGTGCCACCGATTGTACAAGACATATGACAGTGCAAGGTTTGGGGAAGCATATGACTTAAACATTACTGAGGGAACATTCTACACTTTCACTACCGCATGTAGACAATAAACATGAATCATACGTGAAAGTAGAACATAATAAGAGAATAGCATCAACACGGATATGACTTGGTATAGCCCAGTGTTCCTTTGGAGATCTCCATCTCCGCCAATCTGTTCACCGTGATGATCTCCATCTACATGGTACATGTACACCATCCTCCAGCGATGAATCCACCGAGACTAGCTACAACTAGCGTAATTAATAAAGTAATTACATAGTCGCGTGTAGGATCATCATAATTTTGGCACGCAGGCCATTACATCAAATGGACAATATATATGTGGCTCCAGCCATATTGTCATAATCATGACATGCATGTCATGAAACAATTACATACATGCATCACATACACATAAGGGCTATACCAGTCATCAATCCCTGCAAAACAGAGTTAAACGTTCGCGACGTCTAATCTTGAATCACAGAAAACATAATTTTCCCAGCCTTATTTCGCAAATCTAAATTCTATGAAACCGGTCGAGGCCACTGAAAATTAGATGTAAAATTTTCTGTAGATCGATTTTTGTTTAAGGATCATCTCAATCCGAGGTCGTATGCAAAAATTATGGTCGTTTTACCGAACAACGTTCCTTTTGCAGATCTCCTCATGCCGACACACATCTCATGCACCCGACTCTTGACCTAGATTCGATTCGATCAATCTGATTGATCTCCATCTTGCCATGATTGGATTTACACGTATCACTTAACTCCGATAGTGGAATTCCGACCGGTACGAGTAGATCGTTACATGACCAACACGGCAAGATTACGAATCAAGATCAGAAACTGATCTACAACCGCGCATATCTCTATATGCACACAACCCAATATATAACGAGATAATAACGGCTTTGATACCACTATAGTGTTACAAGGATGCTACGCTAGCCGGAAAACAAAATTTTTCGACCTCATAAACCAGGAACTACTGCTAGTTATAGATCACGTGATTACCACTAGACGCGCAGGTGCAGCGAAAGATGTCTTGGTGTAGACATGCTTGTCGCAGTGGTGCCGTGCAGTTGCGCACGTACGTCCTTCACGTCTCCACGTGCGGTTCGTCCTTGTGCTCCAGATGTAGCACCTCCGAGGTATCCCACACGTACAAGGAGGAAGCGTCACACCTCTAGACTGCTAGGTCTGCGAGGAGCAATAGGCGCGGGCGTGGGGTGGGCGACAGCTGTCTAATGACGTGATCAAACCCTGCCCGTTCGACCCCTCTATTTATAGGCGTCCCTAATGAGCCTGCCGACGTGGAGGCCCATTAGCAAACCCTAATCCTGGTATGATTCGAGTCCAACTCGAATCAGGCTTCCAGCCCCTTAGGCGTCCGACCCTATGGGTTCACGCACACATAGACACATCCCGAGTACTCCTACTCGCCCGATAGTTGATAGCAGCCTCTAGCAAGACATGTCAACTCCTATGTATGCGCAAAGATCATATCAAACGAACCACCATGATCACATACACATAATTCCTTTGACACACAATATTTGGTCCAACTCATAGGTTAACACTTAACCTAAGCACGGCCATGCATTTTATGATCCAATCATTTGAGTGGTCCAGTGATATCTCTCTCGCATGGAGAGGGGCAAATCCCTTCTTGATCGTCTATGTCTCATAGCATACTTCCTAAAAACCTGAAGACTATGTTTATAACTACTCTGTTACGAAGTAGCGTTTGATAGTCCCTAAGTAAGTCAATTCATATCTTGAGTACATACCACAATCTTAGGTCTAAGGACATAACGTACATGATGTGCAAAGAGATAATAAGAAAAACATCTCATGTTGGGTCAGTCCAGCCCCATGTCATACATGTGCCCACATTATTAGTTTGACATCTCCATGTCTATGACTTGTGAAACATACTCATCAACTAATACATATGCTGATCTAATATTCATGTGTGTCCTCACATGAACTCCGATCAGGGACAACTATTGAATAACCATACAAGTAAAAGAGTTTCATAGACAATTCACATAATCGTCAATCAATACAAGTTGTCTTTAATGGATATTCAATGAACATTTAATAAATCATGGATACAATAGAAATATCATCATCTCTATGATTACCTCTAGGGCATATTCCTAACAGTATAAACATGCATCTCGGTGAGACTCAATCGTCCTTCATTAAGGGCCGATTGGACCTCTCATCGAAAAACATTGCAATCGTTAGTGGCATGAGAAAAAAGAATTATGATACTTACAATAAGCCCTTCTCTTTAATTCGTCGTCTTATGTCAAAGTATAATTTACTTTAAGATAACCGAATTTAGGCAATTCATCAAAGATTCGGTCGCACTTAGAAAAATCAAAAGTAAATTTAACTTCCTCACCCCGATTCTTCTGAATGGGCTTGAGAGAAGGAAAAGTGACTAATTTATTTTGTGTTGGCCATAAGAACTCAGCAGCATAGCAATCCTTAGATTCGTCGTCCGAACTATCAGAATATACTTCAACCATATGCACACTCGGACGATGGGACTTGTGAGGATCATGAGGTTCTTTAAGGCGCGATTCAATTAAAACGGCTTTTTGCAAAAGTTGATTTACGTTAAAGAATTCATAATGCTCGAGTTTATCCTTAATTTCTCGACCTACACCAGCAAAACATAAATCTGTCAGATCTCTATCAGAAATCATTAAGTGAAAGCATCGGCTCTTAATTTCCTTAAAATGTTTAAAGAAATCAACTACAGGCTCACTACACCCTTGGTGAACCGACGCGAGATGTGACAGCCTAGTTTCTTGGACTCCATTATAAAAGTGATTATGAAATTTTTCTTCTAATTCGGCTCAAGAGCTAATAGAACATGATGGTAATGATGTAAACCAAGAAAAAGCTGTACCAGTAAGAGATAAAGGAAAATGTCATACACTCATAAAATCTAGAGTACTAGCTTCGCCCTTTATGCAAGGAACATACTAACGTGTTCCATGGTTGGTTTACTACCATCACCACTAAATTTATAAAATTCTGGTACCCTCCAACCATCAGGTGCCTTCATGAAATCAAAGTGTGGAGGGTATAGTTTAAGGTAGGTGGTCCTACTCAGCTTGATTTGTAATCCCAAGCTACTTTATAGGGATTTAGTTATTTCCTCTTTGAACCGATTTAAAGCTCGGCCAAAATTAGTTGTGGCAGGGTTGGGAGTACCACCATGCATCGGAATCTGACTCGGAGACTTTGGCGGATTGGGGAATACAATACCCTGTCCTACCGAAGTTCTATTCATTGTCGCGCCCTGGTCAGTTCGTGCAGTCCGACCAGAATTATGGTGGATGTTGTTGGTATGTGTCGATGTACTAGCTCCACCATGATCAGTTCTATTAGTTTCATTTGCCGATAAACCCGATTGTAATTGACCAAAATTTGTATGTGAGGTTTGGCCCTCAAAGAAATTAAAAGGCACACCAAGTTGTGGTTGTTCGGTTGCACAATCAGGCTCGATAGTCTTACCCTCTAACTTATCCATGCGAGTGCTAAGTAAATTAAATGAATGTTGAATGGTATTGGTAAGAGCTTTTGTAGCACCATCTAGCATTACTGAATAATTAGCATGGGTGGGGTAAGGATCATCATGTACCTCAGCATTTACCTTTTCCGTAGCATCTTCAGCGGTTTTAGTTGACGCAGTAGGGACTATCTCGCTGAAGTCTGGCTCTTTGTCTTGAATGACCATGCCGCGCTGATCCTTTGAGCAGCTTTCCAGAAAAGCCTTCAGGATGGCGTCGAGTTTGGCTTGAGCTTGTTGCTTCAACTCGTCGGGAGTTCGTCGATACCCAAAGGACGAATGATGTTATCCTTGTTGTGGAACCATCCTTACCGCCCATCTTGGTAGTAGATGAGATCTGATTTTAATTGATTTTCCCCAGCAGAGTCGCCAAAAAGTGTGTTGACGTCGGAAGTGGTCCAAATCGCACACTAGCAGGGCTAGAACGCCCGAAGCGGTTGGAGATCAACCTGAGATAACAAGGGATCTAACTAAACTGGCGAAACCGATCTAAGGACTGGTTTTGACCAGTTTAGGGTTTGATTCCTTGTGTTGATAACTCTAGAACTCCTCCCGGGAAGACCCATCGGGGAGAAGCACGTAAAGGTTGCCCTAGGACCAGCAAGGCTGCCTAGA
This sequence comes from Coix lacryma-jobi var. lacryma-jobi, assembly GCA_009763385.1. Taxonomy (NCBI): domain Eukaryota; kingdom Viridiplantae; phylum Streptophyta; class Magnoliopsida; order Poales; family Poaceae; genus Coix; species Coix lacryma-jobi. Next base: position 81,326,212 of record CM019824.1, on the reverse strand, counting down.
ACACCGCCGAATCTCGTCGGGAGATGCGTCGAACAGCAGAATAGAGGGGGGAAAAGGGTAAAAGTGTATAGTAGATTGATTTTGAACGATTAGGGTTGGATCCTCAATCGGCCATGATCCTCTTATATATAGGGAGGGGGTTGATCTTATCCTAATAGGAAACATCTCCATATCATGATCTCCAGGTTTCCTATTCGGGCTCCATCAAAATATGGAATCCAAGAGTCCAATCCGGACTAGAAAAGGTAAACTCGATTCGACCGATTCTCAAACCGACTAAACTGGTTTAATGAGCCTCGATAATAGCCCAAACCGACTAAGTCGATTAAAAGATCTCTATAACCCAGTGAAATCCGAGAAAAGATCTTTAAATCGACACCTTAATGACCACGAATTGGCGTTCATCACCATTCTAATGCTTCCGACCAGTGTCACCTGGTTGAAAATCTTGTAACTGGTCGGAATATACTCACAACAATAAGTTAATCAAGCGACGAGACCAATTTCGCTTACAATATCTGACCCTTTAGATACAAAGTATTTGAAGATGAATTCAGCTTCATATTATGACCCGAATACGTCTTCTAGCCTTATTATCTGCTTATGACACTTTTGAGTATCAACACGTACTCTATAATAAGGAGTTCCGTGGAATATGCTCTAGATGGATAGGTACAGAAATGTATGTAAGCTACCTTACAACATGGGAACAAAAACTTCAACAAAGAAAGATCACTCTCTACCTCGAAACCCTAGGAATTGTAGCCTCGATAGTTGTGCCTACTCTAGGTGAAGGGTCATATATAGTACTTGAGAAAGCCTCGAGATTTATTTCCCCAACACACCTTAGGCCTCCCGATGCGAACGACCAAGAAATGACATCATAGTGGTGGGACTTCTACCCAGTAATAGAGGTCCTTTCGTATGTCTTGCAACTAAACAATAGTAAAGGTACGATGTAAACATTACCTCAAACTAAGAATTACCTATACAAAGATCTCATACATCTAATATTTTTTTCTATTCAAATTATAACTTGTTCTAATTTTTATAGATATATAGCTTTAATTATCTATCTAAACATGATACATATAAGTGTATAGCAAAAGTTATAAATCTAAAAAACCAATAGGACTAATTATTTTTTTCAGCAACGTACTCCCTCGGTATAAAAAAAACGTCGTTCTGGCCGCTCCCTTCAGTTGCCTAAAAAATGTCGTCCTCTACCAGCGATCGTTGTTCTGGACGAAAATACCCTCGTCTCTTCAATCTGCGCACTGCAGTTACTTCGCGTCGCCTCGAATATCATCCGTTGCCGCACCCGCTCGTCACGCTTTGTTAAGCCAGGTCTCGTCACGCTGCAAGTCGCTGGCCGCTGCTCACCGCTCGACCATGACTAAAAAAAGCCTTCGGACGATTTGCAAAATCAGCTTTAGTCACGGAAAAATTTGTGTCCGGGACTAGAAAGGTCTTTAGCTCCGGTTGGTAAGACCAACCGGGACTAAAGTCCCCCTACGCAACGGCACATTTGTCAGAGGGACCTTTAGTCCCGGTTGGTATTACCGACCGGGGCTAAAGACCAATCTTTACCCCAGTTTGGTGACACCAACCGGGACTAAAGATTTTGCACCGGTTGTTGTACCCAGCCGGGGCTAAATGTTAGTATTTAGTCCTGGCTGGGAACAAGGACCGGGACTAAATGTCCCTCCCTATATTTGAACTGTTCTTCCACATTCAGCCATGCCCACGAGCTCTATTCTTGCTTGCTTGCATTGTGTCTTCTCCGGTGATTTGTGTTTCATAACACATCTCTGATGATTGATCTATTTCATCATATCTACGTCGTCATCGAATCGTTCAAAGGTTACTGGCTTCATTTTCTCATATTTTTAGCTGTCACATATATATATATATATATATGTTGAAGTTATTTTGAGTTCATTCACTTGATAGTTTAAATTATGTCACACCCCAATTTTAAGAATAAAACTGAGACATCAAACTCATGTGTGCCTAGGGATCAGTCACACACATTAGTTAGATAAATCATAAAAAAGGTACCATCACGGTGTTTATTACATAACGATAGAAGCAAAACAAAGACTTACATCAGCGGGAAAGATAAACTAGATATAGCTCTCACAGACAACCACCACAGGGACTGCTGATTGGGGGATATGCTAGCCTAGAAACTTCTGGGGAAACTCCAACTCCAACTTCATCTGTTACCCATCCGGAATTTTTATCCAAAAAGAAAGAAAAACAACAAGCGTAAGTACTCCTCGTACTTAGCAAGCCAACATGGAGTTCATGAGGCTCAAAGAGGCTGACACTGTCTGACTGCAGTTAGCTTTTATGTTGGCAAAGTTTTAGCATTAGAGTAAACGAGTATTGTGCTTAACCCTTAAACCCCTGATCCATTTATCCATCAATGATAAAATATTCAGCATAAGAGTACTATCAACATAAAGTAACATTTAATTAAGTATCATAGTTCTGCTAGTTTTTCGGGCCGCTCGTGACCGTGAGCACGGCTGTTATAACAGTTTTACACTCTGCAGAGGTTGTGCATCTTTACCCACAAGCCGTGTTACCCAGATACCCAGGGGAGCGACCCCATAACACTTCCAAGGTGAGCGGGCAGGGTACACTACGAAGCCTTTCGTTGGTTCGTATAACAAGTTAGGGCCGCTAGGTTTCCTTGACAGGCAGATGTAGCAACCCCCTTTCCTATGGCACAAGGCCGTCGCAGCTATAAACATAGGAACAGGAGCAACCCTACACCCAAAGTGGCAAGCCCCTTTTGCGCCCTTTCGGGTAACCGCTAACAAGCTAGAAAAGGTCCAGGGTACTTAGCTAAAGCCAGAGCCATATAGCACTCATGGTAGCATTGTCAGTCCCAGCTTTTGCTAACAGCAAGTTTCATTAACCATTTATCAACATCCCAATATGAGAACATTCATCATTGGACAGGATCAGATATTAAATAGATAGCACTAGTGTTAACACCAGAATTTGGTAATTATATTGCTAGAAGAGATCTACGGAAGAAAGCCGATGATTTGAACAATATTAAGTTGAAGACCGGAAAAATATACTCATCATCGTTGCCGAATAAGGAAGCTTGTATGATATTCGGCAAGGGGTAGCTATTCGGCAAGGAGTCGCGAGATATACGTCAAGAGCAAGGAAATCTCCTAATCAATGGGTACCAGCATATCGGCCAGATAATATTATTTTGAGGAAAAAGGGCTTGAGGCCTCTTTGCGAGAGACGAGGAAAGCTAGAAGATTATAAAGGAGATATATGCATATGCACATGATCATCAGACTTCATGGTTGGCTGTTCGGTTTAATTAATATATGGCAAGTCTCACGTGCAAGGTGAAGGACGTCACCACCTGGTCTGGAGCTTCAATTGAACTACCGTGCATGTATATACATCAAGAAAGAATTAGAGAAGGGAAGGATTATTATACTCAGCATGAATTCGGGAGATTGACCATATTTATTCCTGTTCGGTTGATATATGGATATATGCCGCTGAGCGATGAAGGATGTGCATAAAAGAAAAGGGAGCTATTTTATGTGGAATAAGCAAGGATGTCCAAATGCATATCACGATAGAAACAACAAGCATATATGTCATGTCCGTATATATATGGTTGGCCAGATATCATGTCCATATACGTGTCTGACTTATATACCGCGGAGCATTGCCGGTCAAGTCAGAACGAAGAAGAGATACGTCGGCCGAAAGACTTTCAACGCCAAGACTCTAGAAATAAGGAAAATTAGAGTCTATGTATTTTAATATTCCCTGTATTTAGTTGCTATTGTTAGACAAGTCCCGTACGTCGGTTAGTCGAGAGTTATCAGCCCACGGGTATAAATATAAGCCCTCGGCTATTGTAAAGAGCTGTTCACAACCAATACAACCAACCCCGGCCCCGCGCCGTCTTCGAGTCCAAGTCGTGTCGTCGTGTTCTTCGAGAGGGGCCATCGATCCGTCGACCTCCGTAAGTCCCGGCAACCTTGTTATCATGTCTAGTATCGTGCGGCGGATTTAGACGTGGTGCAAGTAGTCTCGTACGTTAAGCTTAGTATCGTGCGGCGGATTTAAGCTTATGACGGGAGGTCTTTGTTTATGTCTTGTATCGTGCGGCGGATTGAGACATGAGTAAAGATAGTTATCGGCTCTGTTAGATTTGGCAATCTGATAGATTCATTAAGTTACCCTGTGTTATGTGTTTTGTTACGTTTATCTCATCATAACACTTTTGCCCAGTCTAGATACCGTCCGGTTCGGCTCCATCTTTATAGATCTGCTCTGTTCTTTCACGCTTATCATCGAAAGGTCTGTCACGCAGTAGATCTATTGGTCGCAATAGCCGAATTGGATCGTGTCTGGATTGCCACGTGGTGAGGGTTCATGCATGTTAGGTGTGTTTGACCTATGATGAGGCTAGGTGTCGTGCGGCAGGCGCAGGCCTTGGATTAGCTTGGTCACGCCTAGCTTGTATGTTCAATCTCCATGGACCCCAACTCGGTTGTACAATCGAGATTGGTTAAGTTTTAATTTATATATAATACATCACGCAAGTACGATTTTCACACAAACGTGTTCGGCAACCTGTTATTCACATAGCTCCGCTCATATTGCCGAATAACCTTTAAACCTGTTGGCAGATAGCTTTCGTAGCTATGTGTCGTCGTAAGTGGCTTCAGGGCCGTACATCTTGGAACTGTCTGGTCATACCCGGCACGTTCCAGCTTTGTATTTAACGGTTCATCTCCCTTGTTAGTTGCAGGTCAAACTGACTGGCACGCACCGGACTTCTGAGCACCCGGGCCACATTTTGAAGCCAGCTTCTCCGGCTTGCTGTGTGCCTGGCGCAGAGCGTCGTTTTTTGCGTCAACACACTTTTTGGCACGCCCGGTGGGACCACAATCCTTTGATTGGAAGTCAGAGCCTTTATAATTATTTTACTAGCTTCCTGATCATGGTGGAACAATTGCCGATTCGACTTATGGGATGGTTGTATTAACATCCAGCATGGAATCGGCAAAATACGGACAGAAAGCGTGTGGGCTTTGGATGCCGCAGCACGTGTCAACGAGGTTTAGCAAGCTGATCTTCTTTCATGCTTAATATTGGTTTTACAACAAAAGGAGGATCGGCTAGATAATTATAGAAGATATATACGTATGCATACTGCAAGATGATCCATGCAGCAAGATAATTATGGAATATGCATGAGTATGCGTACTGTGATCAAACTTGGCTGTCAACAAGGAATCAGTAGCCAAGAAGCAATTCTTAATTGATTAGATGAATGGAGTAGTTGAATTATCTGAAGTGCAGATGCAAGGCTAATAAACCAGATAGTAAGAACCGTGCCCCTTAATAGCTGGTCCTTCACCGCCATCAAGGTATTCTGTCAGCCGATGACGAGTGGGCCTTTAAGCTGATGGATCTTTTATGAGATCGCATTTTATTGATTAAGAAAGGGTTGTCTCTGAAATTCTTGTGAATGACCGAGCAGGAAGACCCTTAATTGTTCGGTCTAAGTATTCAGACAAAGGAAAGTGTTTTGCTGAAATTCGGAACAGAATGAATTACTATGAATTCAGTGATACAACTCAGGGTTCGTCGGCCTTCAATATATGACTGTATGAGGTTTCTACTTGATCTGAAACAGCCGATCGTTTGCTGAAAATAGTTGGCAGGTATAATCGGCTCAATGTTTTCTACCAAGCCATTATGCTCGGCGGAGATGTCGAGAACGCTGAGAAGAAGATTCACGTGCTAATTGATGAATACGTTGACCAAGCACGATAGCATAGAGACCATTCGACGCACACTCCAGTTGAGCGAGAATGGGTGACCGGCGAATGGCTAGCTACCTGCAAGAATACATATTTACTACTCTACAAAACTGTCGTTGGATAGTTTGATTGACAAGGTGGACAGAGGTCCATCCGTTCATTATCTCTATCAACTTCAAGGTATACAGAGATCAGCCAGGGAGCCAGTTTAGTTTCCGATCCAGTTGATGCATCGGGTAATGGAGCCATCTGGTTATCAAAAGCGATATGACTGACTCAGGTAGGGCTGCCGATCGTGTGCGACGTACAGAGTTTGGACACATAGGGAGCGCGCGATCGGCTATGTAAAATAGATGCGACCACAATCGGCTAAATTTGTTGACTGATGCAAAGATACAGGAAGAAGAAGACTCGGTTGTTGAAAGAGGATATCAGCTTGGAAAATATCAGCAATGGAAATCTACAACTGTCATCTGGGCAGCCCTTACAAAGGTGATCTGAAGAATAACCAGCTAATGTCAGCACTTCAACTATTTACGATCTGCCGGTAGAAAGAGAAGTGCATCGTGGAAGGTTGTGTCGGAAACACAAAAAGAAGTTAACAACCTGACAGCCGATGGAGATCGATCGGCTAATAGTAGCCTACATATTGCTGGTCTGCTACATATATTCATCATTAGATATTCATGGAGCTAGGTTCTTTTCCAATAAGTGCTTCAAGAATCAGCTGGAGAATTGTTGGCTAGCCAACGGCCAGTTATATTCAAGACAGCCGGATGATTCTGCATCAGCCGTGCTCATATAGTCAGAAGTATTATCAGCCATCGGTTTAGAGAGATCAAACACGTCACCGTCCTAGTTACCTGATGGCTACAGACGTATGCTCCTTCTGTCGGCTGCTCCTTCATTGATTCTTGTCTGTGCGTCAACATCCAACAGAGAGCAAATAATAGAGTATCTAGCAGTCACAGAAGATGAAAGCTGATCATCAAATAGGCGCGCGGAGCGTTCTGATCCATCCATAAATAGCTTTGGCACCGAGCACCTTTACCTATGAAGCCACGTCAAAGAGAAAGAGGTCATACTCATGATTATTATCTGGCTGATTATAATATAAAGACTGGGGGGCCAGCTTCTAATCGGCTAAAATAAATGGATGGCCAGATATTATTTCCTGATACATCAATGAGATTTCTTCAGAAGTAAGCCGCTGATTATATGAAGCCAATAAAGACCGATAGAACTGAATGGGTCGGTTAGGTGGAGCAATCAAAAATTGGTGCGATTGAAATCCATGAGGTATAAAAATGAAATACTTTGCATGTTTGGCTATCAAGGGAGGGCGTATAGGAAAGATCGTCGCCATAGCCAATATATGTAGAAAAGGAATTCATATGCATGATGCTGTTTTCAGTTAGTCTCATGCAAATAACGTGAAGCAACCATGCTTCTGCTATTATTGGCTTGTCATATGTGGCCAATAGGCAAGGAAAGAGCCGATGCTCGGGAGGTCAGCTCCTAATTGGCTAATAGCGAAGCGTCCGTATCTCTACAGGAGGACGCAGATCCTCGAGTTACAACGGCCGACCATTTGCAAGAGGGGTTCAGGTGTGCAGTCGGCTCAAATATTTTTGACCAAAGTGACTTATTTGGCAGTGATATCCCCGATGAGAGCAAGAAGGACCCCAGAGAGCCATTATTCGCGCCACCATGACTACGCCCGGGGGGCCTATCACTTTTCGAGTAGCCTGACGAAATCAAGTTGAGACGTATCAGCTGATAGATACGGTAGCATGCAACAAAGTGGATCGATCGGCTTCACCATCAGCAGGATTGTGCCCAGTCCATGCAAGTGCAAGTGCCAAGACTAATCTACATGGGATGACTGTTAAGGTGGAATCAGCTATTCAGCAAAAGACTCGAGTTATAAGATAAGATATGTCAACAGCCGATTGTATTTACTGTTCCAAGATGTCATCTCAATCGGCTGAAGCAGATTGATAGTCTGAAATCAAGCGCAAATTCAGATTGCTTCAGTAGCATTAGATTGGTTCGACTATACATATATCCAGGCTGTTACCAGCAACATTACTACATCAGATTGGAGCAAGCCAGGCTGACGGGATTAATTTATTTTGAGGGACCAGTTGATATCCGCTACAAAATTTACCTGATTCATGGGCATCGGCTATGTTGTTGCTACGCTGAGGTGGTCAAGGGCTGAGGTATCAAACTGGATGAAGTATTTTATAAGATGAGCCTATTTGATTGACCGGAAGAAAATTCGTCACTATTCTCAAACTAAAAGCCTCGGGTTCTAACGGCCGACCTCAAAATAAAGAAATCATTAGGATATTCGTCGACCCAATATGGAGAAGCAGAAAGAGGTACATGCTTGAATATAATTCTTTATTCCTCGCTTTTCCTGTTACGTGTGAATAATTCTGCTCTATAAATATGTGATATAAATATTTTTAGTTTATCCGTTGTTGAAATGATAAATAGATGCTCTGTTTTATGTTTCACCCGTGTCTAATTTATAGCTTTGATTTCTCTAAATTTGGGTTTAGTGGTATAATGTTTATCTAGAAATCTTTGAAACTTGTGGGTTGCATAAAGTTTAAACTTTGTCTAAAAGTGATTGTAAAATACGAGTGGAAATAGAATTTGCTATGACATTATTCTGAGACGTACTTTAATTCTGGAGAGTTCATAAAATAAAATTTGCTTAAGTGTCATATTGGGCTTTGTCAAACTATTGTGACTTCTAGTGAGATTATAGTCATATTCCCAAGATCAAGATTTGCAATATAATTAATAATATTTTGTGTGTACATTCTTTCTTTGATTAAAGTATATGAGGCTATTTTTGCTCCAAAAAAGGGAAAAGCTCAGAAATAAAAACGACGGACACGTGTCCGCCAGAACTGAGTTAGAAAAAAAAAAAATTGACGGTCACGTGATCGCCAAATAAAATAAAAGATGACCAAAGGTCCAGTAGCCTCATGTATTTTAAAATGACTAGAGAGAATGATATGTAGAAAATAAAATATTTACTCGCACCTCTTGATCTAAGTTTATGACTTGTATCTCCTTATAGTCCAGATTTTTGACTTTGCAATATTGTGTGATATCTTTCGTACTCGGAAATAAAAATGACGAACAAGTGTTCGCCGAAACCGAGAAGAAAATAAAAACTCCAGGAGAAGAGTGTTCGAGGAATAAAGGATGAGCAATTCTGTTTTTGTTTTGTTTTATAATTTACTAATAGACTTGGTCAAAACTAAAAGCCCCATAGTTGAAAAGAAAGAAGGATAGCTAGAATACCATTTTATTCAAATTTAAGAGAAATCTTAGTTATCAATGTGATACTCTTGAGATATAATTGGCATTGCAGCATCTTCTGATCAACATCAAAATGAGAAACTATTATATTTATACACATATGCATTTGCTATTAACCTATTTCCACGTGTATTGGAGATTTATTGTTTTATAGGGTTGTGAAAATATGGTGAGATCACGTTATTGTTGCTGGTGAGTTTCTCGGCTCTTTGACGAAGACTATCAGATTGAAATAGTTCGAAGCATGAGAATTCATACTCCGAACTAGGGGGGCCTGTGTTAACACCAGAATTTGGTAATTATATTGCTAGAAGAGATCTACGGAAGAAAGCCGATGATTTGAACAATATTAAGTTGAAGACCGGAAAAATATACTCATCATCGTTGCCGAATAAGGAAGCTTGTATGATATTCGGCAAGGGGTAGCTATTCGGCAAGGAGTCGCGAGATATACGTCAAGAGCAAGGAAATCTCCTAATCAATGGGTACCAGCATATCGGCCAGATAATATTATTTTGAGGAAAAAGGGCTTGAGGCCTCTTTGCGAGAGACGAGGAAAGCTAGAAGATTATAAAGGAGATATATGCATATGCACATGATCATCAGACTTCATGGTTGGCTGTTCGGTTTAATTAATATATGGCAAGTCTCACGTGCAAGGTGAAGGACGTCACCACCTGGTCTGGAGCTTCAATTGAACTACCGTGCATGTATATACATCAAGAAAGAATTAGAGAAGGGAAGGATTATTATACTCAGCATGAATTCGGGAGATTGACCATATTTATTCCTGTTCGGTTGATATATGGATATATGCCGCTGAGCGATGAAGGATGTGCATAAAAGAAAAGGGAGCTATTTTATGTGGAATAAGCAAGGATGTCCAAATGCATATCACGATAGAAACAACAAGCATATATGTCATGTCCGTATATATATGGTTGGCCAGATATCATGTCCATATACGTGTCTGACTTATATACCGCGGAGCATTGCCGGTCAAGTCAGAACGAAGAAGAGATACGTCGGCCGAAAGACTTTCAACGCCAAGACTCTAGAAATAAGGAAAATTAGAGTCTATGTATTTTAATATTCCCTGTATTTAGTTGCTATTGTTAGACAAGTCCCGTACGTCGGTTAGTCGAGAGTTATCAGCCCACGGGTATAAATATAAGCCCTCGGCTATTGTAAAGAGTTGTTCACAACCAATACAACCAACCCCGGCCCCGCGCCGTCTTCGAGTCCAAGTCGTGTCGTCGTGTTCTTCGAGAGGGGCCATCGATCCGTCGACCTCCGTAAGTCCCGGCAACCTTGTTATCATGTCTAGTATCGTGCGGCGGATTTAGACGTGGTGCAAGTAGTCTCGTACGTTAAGCTTAGTATCGTGCGGCGGATTTAAGCTTATGACGGGAGGTCTTTGTTTATGTCTTGTATCGTGCGGCGGATTGAGACATGAGTAAAGATAGTTATCGGCTCTGTTAGATTTGGCAATCTGATAGATTCATTAAGTTACCCTGTGTTATGTGTTTTGTTACGTTTATCTCATCATAACACTTTTGCCCAGTCTAGATACCGTCCGGTTCGGCTCCATCTTTATAGATCTGCTCTGTTCTTTCACGCTTATCATCGAAAGGTCTGTCACGCAGTAGATCTATTGGTCGCAATAGCCGAATTGGATCGTGTCTGGATTGCCACGTGGTGAGGGTTCATGCATGTTAGGTGTGTTTGACCTATGATGAGGCTAGGTGTCGTGCGGCAGGCGCAGGCCTTGGATTAGCTTGGTCACGCCTAGCTTGTATGTTCAATCTCCATGGACCCCAACTCGGTTGTACAATCGAGATTGGTTAAGTTTTAATTTATATATAATACATCACGCAAGTACGATTTTCACACAAACGTGTTCGGCAACCTGTTATTCACATAGCTCCGCTCATATTGCCGAATAACCTTTAAACCTGTTGGCAGATAGCTTTCGTAGCTATGTGTCGTCGTAAGTGGCTTCAGGGCCGTACATCTTGGAACTGTCTGGTCATACCCGGCACGTTCCAGCTTTGTATTTAACGGTTCATCTCCCTTGTTAGTTGCAGGTCAAACTGACTGGCACGCACCGGACTTCTGAGCACCCGGGCCACATTTTGAAGCCAGCTTCTCCGGCTTGCTGTGTGCCTGGCGCAGAGCGTCGTTTTTTGCGTCAACAACTAGCATTCTACCCATATGCATTTATCCCACGGGTGTCAAGAGTATCACACGTAACAAAAGATAAGTAGATCTCTAAGGTTGTTCAGATAGACACATGCAATATGAAGTGCTTAATAAAGTGAATAGGTAACAAGGATGATCCCATGCTAACTTGCCTTGATTGTTGTACTGCAGGTCTTCTTGCTGATCCTCGAACGAAGGCTCTTGATCGAACCACGTTTGCTCACCGACTATACTCGATCACATGAAACATCATACACGCATTCCAAGTGCACACATGCATTGCAAACAAGGCTATCCATTAGAACAGTACACCAACAGTGGTAAACAGAAATAAAACTTTGATAAAACAGAAGTACTCGATCCCACGATCATGACGATATTTAGTTCACTGAAAACGGAGTTACGGTGCAAAAGATACGGCGGAAACGATATCTACAAAGCCCTAAACAAGACTGACTTGGACCCTATAGCTAAATTGTTCTAAACAGTCTAACAAAGTCAAAAACGGATAAAGCACTAAATTACGAATCTAACGCAAGTTGAACAGATCAAAACGGAGCTAAAACGTGGATTTTATAAGCGTTTTAGTGCAGTGGCAAAACTATAAATAAGCTAAAATGCATTTGAATTTAACTCAGAATTTAAATCATATTTTAAATCGGATTTCACCCCTGCCAAGGACTACGGGTTGATTTCGTGGATCTTTAGGTGCTGTTTAGAAAGTTTTTCCCCGAAGGGGTATGGGCCAACCAGGGACCTAGGATCGAATGCCAACAGTCAAGATTAGACCGAGGGACGCGCACGCACAGGACGGGCCGACGGCGCGCTCACGCCGCAACATCGCGGCTTCCCGCGCGACGTCGTGCATGCAGCCGCAATGGCCGGCGCGACTGAGCTCTCGGGATCGGCCGAGAGGCTCATCCGTGGCCACGGGAATTGGATGGAAATGTATCGGAGGATGTCGGGGTCCTCACCGCTGCGAATCAAAACGGAGGGGACGGCTCGGAGACTGTGGACCGCGCCGAACGGCGCACGGTTGGCGGCCGGCGGCTTCCTGCTTGCTCGATCAAGACGGCGGTCAGGGTGTTTCCGAGCGCAAAGAAGAAAGGTAAAGGGTTCGGCGGCTTCACCGTGACGCCGCGGAACTTGGGGAGGCTGCAATCGGCTGGAGCGGCGCCGAATCAACGGGACGACGGCGACGGGCGGCGGCATTGGCAATGCGGCGGCTCTGATGCTGCTCTGCAAAGCGGCGCAGAGAGAGGGAATGCGGGGAAGCGGCCGTGTATGATAAATAGACGAGGGAGGGGGAAGTGGGGAGCTGAGCACGTCGGGAGGAGCGGGGCGAGCGGCGGTTGTGCTCGGTGCTATGAGCGAGCAGAGAGGGAATGGGGATTGGAGGAGGGGAGGTGCTGACGAGTGGGGCCGCTGCGTCAAAGAGGGAAGGGGAGGGAAGCGACGGTAGTTTGTAGGCACTGGCGAGGGCACCAGGCCGAGCTGGGCCGGCCGATGGGCCATGCCGGAAAAGGAGAAGAGGGGGAAGGGAGTCGGCCCAGCGCGGAAATGGAAGGAGGGAAGGGGAGCCGGCGGGCTTGGGCCACCAGGCCACTTGGGCCGAAAGCGAGGGAGAGGGGAGAAGGAAGGAAAAACCTCTTTTCTTTTTATTTCCAAAACATTCCAAATCCATTTCAAAAAGAACTTTAAATTCAAAACACTTTCTGCCAAAACCACTCATCTAAAAAATTAGAATGCAAGGGCATGAATGCAACAACATGTTTCTATCTTGGTTTTAATTTGATGAAAATTATTTAATCCTAGATTAAATGCACACCAAAAATTTAATAAAGGAACATTTTCACCTATTATAAAATGGGCAAATTTTAGCATGTCATAAATTAGTACCCTACAAACAAAATGTTACCAGTTTAATTAGTTTATTTTATTTTTTTGGAGAAATAGAGATCATTTAAAACATTTGTTTTAAAAAATAGATATATATAATACTTTAGTTTACAAAATGTGACCGTTTTAATTAGTTTATTTTATTTTTTTGGGAGAAATAGAGATCATTTAATTCAATTGTTTAAAAACAAATAGAAATATATAATACTTTAGTTTACAAAATGTGACCAGTTTAATTAGTTTATTTTTTTTTGGAGAAATAGAGATCATTTAAATCATTTGTTTTAAAAAATAGAAATATATAATACTTCAGTTTACAAAATGTGACCGGTTTAATTGGTTTATTTTATTTTTTTGAGAGAAATAGAGATCATTTAAATCATTTGTTTAAAAAAAATTAGAAATATATAATACTTTAGTTTACAAAATATGACCGGTTTAATTAGTTTATTTTATTTTTTGGGGAGAAATGGAGATCATTTAAATCATTTATTTTAAAAAATTAGAAATATATAATACTTTAGTTTACAAAATGTGACCGGTTTAATTAGTTTATTTTATTTTTTTTTGGAGAAGAAGAGATCATTTAAATCATTTGTTTATAAGAATGAGAGATATAATTATGTTATATGTCATTTTATACTTTCATTTGTTTATAAGAATGAGGGATATAATTATGTGATATGTCATATAATGCAGATGATGACACGTCACTGGATGACCTCTAAGTATTGGTTTAACAAAGACGAACCAATGAAGCCAAACCAAGACGAACACTTCTATCACCTCTAAGTCAAGAACAATATTTGTGTTCTAAATATCAAGTTAAAGTTAAGGATGCATGATGGATAATGTTGTATATTTTATGTACATATCTATAGCTAGCTCTATAATATATATATATATATAGTTTCATATTCCATTTGTGTGTAATTGTAAATTTTATGTGTTTATATATATTTATTAGCAGCGCAGAATACGTATTTGAAACCCTAATGAAATATATTAGCAGCGATGAATACGTATTAAAAAACCTAATATAATTGTAAAACCGAAAACAATAACCAATTGAAAAGAAAAAGAAAAAGAAAAAAAAAGAGGCGGCCTCGTTAGCCCCGGTTGGTAATACCAAACGGGACTAATGAAGCCAGCCACCGTGGCCCGGCTGGAGACCTCTTTAGTCCCCCTTTAGCCCCGGGCCAGGGAACCGGGGCTAAAGGTCGGCCCTTTAGTCCCGATTCGTTAGCCATGACCCGGGGCTGAAGGCCAAAATGGCTCAGGGCTAAAGGCCCGTTCTCCAGTAGTGACGGAGTTTGGCCGCACGCCCTCGCATGAAAAAAACAGGCATCGTGCACTACTACAGAACAGGGTCTTTGGCCGATTCTCAAAATCGCCATTAGTCTCGGCGTTTTTGCCGCCCGGGACTAATAGACCCTTTAGTCCCGGTCGGTAACACGGACCGGGACTGAAGGGTCTGCCCCAACGGCTACTACGCAGAGCTGTCGGGGCAGGGACCCTTTAGTCCCGGTCCGTGTTCCCAACCGGGATTAAAGGGCACTCTTTAGTCCCGGTTGATGCCACGGACCGGGACTAAAGATTTAGCCACGGTTTGTGGCTTGCCCCGGGATAAATGATCACCTTTTAGCCCCAGTTTTTAATACAATCCGGGACTAAAGCACCCCGGTTTATAACGTGCCAACTTCTTCCTCCCCGGAGCCCGGGACATTCAAATTTCAGTGAGCTTCTTGCTTGTTCTTGCTGTTGCTATTGCTTTTGCTTGTTCTTGCTTGTTTCTTCATTTCTTCTTCATTGTTCTTCGTCTCCGGCGTCAATTGGTGATCTTCTTCGACTCCGTCATCTTGCATTTAGAGGTAACTATTTTCATCTCCTACCATGTCTTTTGAATATGAGAGGAATTTAATTAAAATATATAGTTTGCAAGAACAAGCATAGAGAGTTGAGTAGTTTAAATTGGTTCATACTTATAATTGCTTAGTAGTATCCATTCTATATTTCATACTTATGCAAGACGAGTAATATTGAATTTTAGTGTCTTTTTAGTTTATTTTCTTTAGAAAAATGTAGAATTTATAATAGTTTGTAACAATAAATATAGAGAGTAGACAATGTGGAAATTGGTATTGTTATATCATATTTTTCGATTATCTAAACAAATAGATAAATTTAGAGTCGTTTTGATTTATAATTGTTTAGAAAATTAGGAATTTGCATGTAATAGTTTACAAAATGAGCATGGATATAGTAGATGGCAACCGTGACCGGATCCTCAGCCTCTCATCATCGGGATCCGAAGCGTTTGCGGCCGGATCTTCCTCTCATTGCTTGCGGCGAGTGTAAGAAGTAGATTGTGAACGATTACCGAGTGAAAAAAGAGGGGATCAACAAGGGTCTTATATTCTACAAGTGTCCGGACCATGAGGTGGGTTATTATTTACCCGCATTTGATTAATATGGTTCATTCGTATCGGTTTTGCTTGATGATATTGTTTAAATTTCTTATTATTTGTTCTAATTGTAGTGGGAGGGCACCGGCGGATGTAAAGGATGGTACTGGGAGGAAGAGTACGTTCAGCACGTACGTAATTTTGTTGCACAAGAGGTTGCCGTTGAAGGTGATGAGGCAGTGAGTCAGCGGCAACAACTCATCCATGCTGATGAAGCGAATGATCTGTCTATTTTAGTTGGGATCGGACGCGAACTAATTTTGTTGCTTAAGTGCATTTTATTTTTAGTTTTTTTAGTGCAAGCTACGATAGTCTTCGTTGTTGTCAAGCTTGCTTGAATTAATCAATCATGTGATGTCAAGAGTGTTGTGCAATAACATGAGAAACTACTAAGTGCATGGCTGTAATATTTAATGCAGATGTTGTCACGCAATTGGATGTATAATGTCGATCGCCGCTCCAAAGAGTTCATTGCTGGCGTGCACTATTTTTTAGGTGTGGCTGAGGCAAACAAGCAGGATGGTTTCAAGTGCTGCCCATGCGCCGTCTGTAAGAATTTGAAGGAATATTCATGCCCAAGGACTCTTCATACGCATTTGTTGAAGTCACGTTTCGTAACAATCTATATTTGTTGGACGAAGCATGGAAAAAGGGGTTGTAATGGATGATGGTGAAGAAGGTGAAGAAGAATTGGCCCACGCTGATATTATTGCTCAGTACGGTGCCTTTGATGATGATGCAGTGGGGGAGGAGATGGTGAAGAAGATGTGACAGTGACAGAAGATGTGGCAGCTGATGTTGATGCTCTTGGTGATGCCATTCGTGATGCACAAAGAGAATATGAAAGTGACAAGGAGAAGGTCAAGTTCGAGCGCATGCTAGAGGATCATAGGAAATTGCTATATCCCACTGCTGAAGATGGCCAAAAAAAGTTGGGTACTACACTGGAACTGCTACAATGGAAGGCAAAGAATGGTACATCCGACAAGGCATTTGGGCAGTTATTGAAGATAATGAAAAAGATGCTTCCGAAAGCGAATGAATTAACCACCACTATGTACGAAGCAAAACAGGTCGCCTGCCCTTTGGGATTAGAAATCCAGCAGATACACGCATGTCCTAATGACTGCATCCTGTATCGTGGGGAGGAATACGAGAATTTGGATGCATGCCCGGTATGTGAAGCATCACAGTATAAGATAAGGCGAGATGATCCTAGCGACATAGAGGGTGAAGAACGTCCAAGCAGGAAGAAAATCTCTGCCAAGGTTATGTGGTATGCTCCTATAATACCACACTTGAAACGTTTGTTCAGAAATAAGGACAATGCAAAGTTGTTGCGGTGGCATAAAGAAGACCGTAAGGTAGACAATATGCTGAGGCACCCAGCTGATGGATCCCAGTGGAGAGCGATAGACAGAGAATTCCCAGAGTTTGCAGATGAGGCTAGAAACTTGAGGTTCGCTTTAAGTACGGACGGTTTTAATCCTTTTGGGTAGTAAAGCAGTAGTCATAGCACTTGGCCAGTTACTCTATGTATCTACAACCTTCCTCCGTGGTTATGCATGAAGCGGAAGTTCATTATGATGCCGTTGCTCATCCAAGGGCCGAAGCAACCTGGCAACGACATCGATGTCTACCTGAGGCCATTAGTTGAGGAACTTCTACTTCTATGGAGCAAACCAGGCATACGCGTGTGGGATGAGTACAAATAGGAACACTTTGACCTGCGAGCATTATTGTTCGTAACAATCAATGATTGGCCGGCTCTAAGTAATCTTTCAGGCCAGACAAACAAGGGATATAATGCATGCGCACACTGTTTTGAAGACCTGGATAGTTTATTTTTTAAAAAGTGTCAGAAGGTCGTGTATGTTGGGCACCGTCGGTTTCTTCCCATGGGCCACCCAGTAAGAAAGAAAGGCAAACATTTTAAAGGTAAGGCAGACCACCAAACCAAGCCTCGTAACTGAACCGGAGATGATATACTCGAAATGGTGAAGGATACGAAAGTAGTATTTGGAAAGGGACGGGGATGCGAACCTGTTCCCAGTGACGCTTCGGGACACGCACCCATGTGGAAGAAGAAGTCCATACTCTGGGAGCTACCCTACTGGCATGTCCTAGAGGTCCGCCATGCGATCGACGTGATGCACCTGACAAAGAACCTTTGTGTGAACGTGCTTGGGTTCATGGGTGTCTACGGAAAGCCTAAGGATTCACTTGAAGCACGACAGGACTTGCAGCGCATGAAAGAACAAGACAACTTGCATCCGGAGAAGACAGATGACGGGCACCAGTACTTAAGCCCTGCTCGCTACACTCTTAGCAGAGAAGAAAAGGAAAGCGTGTTTGAATGCCTTAATAGCATCAAGGTCCCATCTGGATTCTCCTCCAATATAAAGAGAATAATTAATGTGCCAGAGAAGAAGTTTCAAAACTTGAAGTCCCATGACTGCCATGTGCTTATGACCCAATTGCTTCATGTTGCTCTAAGAGGAATTCTACCTCCACATGTATGTCTAGCCACCGTGAAGCTATGTGCATTTCTCAATTCAATTTCACAAAATGCAATCAATCCAGAGGAACTTTCTACTATGCAGAATGATGTCGTTCAATGTCTCGTCAGCTTTGAGTTGTTGTTCCCTCCATCCTTCTTTGATATCATGACACACCTCCTAGTTCACCTGGTCAAGGAGATCATTATTCTCGGTCCTATGTTCGTACACACCATGTTCCCATTCGAGAGGTTCATGAGTGTCCTGAAAAAATATGTTCATAACCGTTCTCGTCCTGAAGGAATCATCGCCCAGGGCTACGGAACAGAGGAGGTCATAGAGTTTTGTGTGGAGTTTATTCCAGACCTTGACCCGATTGGCGTTCCTGAATCGTGACACAAGGGCAGACTCAGTGGCAAGGGAACACTAGGGAAGAAAACATATAGCGGTACAGGAGACGATTACTTCGATAAAACACACTACACAGTTCTACAGAACTCCTCATTGGTCGATCCATATATCGAGGTACATAAGGATTTCCTTCGATCCAAGTGGCTCGGGAAGAGTGAATCATGCATTACACGTCAGCACATGCAAACCTTCGGCGATTGGATGCGAAAACAATGTCAGGGTGATGATAACATAGATGAGCAGCTTTATTTGTTGGCCAGACAACCATCGTGGCATATCAGCACGTACAAAGGGTACAAGATCAATGGGAATACATTTTACACAGTAGCCCAAGACGGAAGGAGCACCAACCAAAACAGTGGTGTACGCGTGGATGCCACAGATCCAAATAGGAACAAACAAACATATTATGGCCGCATACATGACATATGGGAACTAGACTACACACCTAATTTTAAAGTCCCTTTGTTCCAGTGTAAATGGGTCAAGATGACCGGTACCGGAGGTGGGGTAACAGTCGACAAGGAGTATGAGATGACATCAGTGGACCTCAACAATATTGGGTACAAAGATGAACCATTTGTCCTTGCCGCGGATGTGAGTCAGGTGTTCTATGTGAAAGACATGTCTACAAAACCAAAAAGAGGGAAAAATGATAACAACTTGATCGTCAACGAGCCAAAGCGCCATATAGTTCTTTTTAGGGAAAAGAAACATTGTCGGAATTGAGGACAAGTTAGACATGTCACGTGATTATTAAAGAGATGATCGAATTCCGCCATTCAAAGTGAACAAAGACTCAAGCATTTTGTTAAACAATGAGGAAACTCCATGGTTAAGGAATGATCATAACCAAGGGACATATGTCAAGAGAAGGTTCGCAGTTGTGCCCGCTTAATAGTGGGTTGTAAAGATATTATGTAATAATTAATGTAAACAGGGCTTGTTTAGTTCCCTCCATTTCCCAAAATTTTCCATCACATCAACCATCCACATCAATGTTCGGATGTATGCATGGAGCATTAAATGTAGGTAAAAAAATAACTAATTGTACTTTTAGTATGTACATGTCGAGACGAATCTTTAGAGTCTACGTAGTCCATATTTGGACAAAGTTTATCAAATAACAACGAAAACGCTACAGGAAAAATTTTGTAAAATTTTTCCATCTAAACAAGGCCTAGAGCAAAAAGAATCTGATACTATTTTTTAAAAGAAAGTATATCAAATATTTAATTTTATGTTCAATTAGAAAGATTTAAGATATATTTAAAAAGAAAAAACTAAATTTAAAAATCTAAAACTACTGCATCTGTCGCGTACAACGAAATTGGGCAATGATTTTTTTAGGTTATAAACAAAAGATTAACGTCCAAATGATATTAAAATAAATTTTCTATTGAAAGCCAACAATTTTTTAAATTTAAATTGAACATTACATTTTTGCATTAACCAAATATGAATGGTTATTTACATTTATATTCGTTATTATAAAAAAAGAAAACAATTTATGATACAAAATTTTCTAGTATACAATAAGGTTAAAGGATATACAACTGTTATTTATTTTTAAGAAATTTTATGCCTACTGTTCAATTTACTATGTAATTAATAAGAATTATAACATATTTATATAGTGGAAACTTAATACAAAACCCAAAATACTGAAAACCCAAAACTGTGGTGGGAAAGGACCCTTTAGTCCCGGGCCGTCTTACGCACCGGGACTAAAGACCCCTTTAGTTCCGATGCGTAAGCACGCCCGGGACTAAAGATCCAACCCTTTAGTCACGGGGCGTATTACGCACCAGGACTAAAGGGTCTTTAGTCCCGGTGCGTAACACGGCCCGGGACTAAAGGCCCTCCCGGGTATATAGGGCACAGGGCACAGGGCACAGTGCCCTCCAATCTTCCTCACATCGACGCGCAGTTGCCCCGCCTCTATCCGCGCCGCCGCCCTCGAACTCACCTCGCCGTCGAGCCTCTGTCCGCGCCGTCGAGCTCCGCGCCGCCGTCCTCCTCGCCGTCGAGCTCCGCGCCGCCGTCCTCCTCAGCCTCCCTCTGCCCTCCGCGCCATACGGCGTCGTCCTCGCCGTCGTGTCCGCGCCGCCGTCCTCCTCGCCGTCGTGTCCGCGCCGCCGTCCTCCGCGCCGCCGCCGTACGGCCTGTGCGTGTGTGTGCGTGTGTGTGTCTAGTGTGTGTGAGAGTGTAAAAAAATGAAAAAGAAATATATACCTATGAATAGATATATAGAAAAAAGAAAATTGGTATATATATATAGAAAATAAATATATATGTATTTAGAAATAGAAAGTGATATATATAAAATAAATATAAATAGATACATGCTGTAAAATAAATATAAATAGATACATGCTGTAAAATATATATGTATTTAGAAAGAATATTGGTATATATATATAGAAAATAAATATGTATGTATTTAGAAAATCATATATATATATATGTTTTTTTAACCAAACAAATATATGTTTACACATGTAGATAAAAAGTGACAGGCCGGGTCGACCTGTAGTCCTGGTGACCGATCCACTGACCTCGCCGCCGTCCACTGTCATCCGCACCGTCGTCATCATCGCTGTTGTCCGCCGTCGTTGTTCTCGTCCACGCTGTGTAAATCACGTGACAATGATATGTTTAAATATGTATATTTATTACTCTTAGAAATATGTGTTCATAGAAAATCATGTGTCATGTTGGAATGCCATAGAAAATCACTTGGATATGTTTAATCATGTATTTACACTTAGAAATATTTTGACAGATATGCTTCTTCGTGTTATTTTTAATGTTTGAATTGCCTCTTTACGAATATATGTTATTTTTAATGTTGGCGATTACATGTCACCTAAAACTCGAAACCGAAAACCCTAACCCTAAACCCTCAAACCTAGACCCCTAAACTTCAAAACCCTAAACCCCGAAACCCCGAACCCCGAAACCCTGAACTCCTAAACCCCTAAACCCTCAAACCCCGAACCCCGAAACCCCGAACCCTTAAACCCTGAAACCCTAAACCCCGAAACCCTAAACCCCCCGTGACAAGGATATGTTTAAACATGTATATTTATTAGTCTTAGAAATATGTGTTCATAGAAAATCATGTGTCATGTTGGAATGCCATAGAAAATCACTTGGATATGTTTAGACATGTATGTACACTTAGAAATATTTTGACAGATATGCTTCTTCGTGTTATTTTTAATGTTTGAATTGCCTCTTTACGAATATATGTTATTTTTAATGTTGGCGATTACATGTCACCTAAAACTCAAAACCCTAAAACCCGAAACCCTAACCCTAAACCCTCAAACCTAAACCCCGAAACCCTAAACCCCGAACCCCTAAACCCCGAACTCCTAAGTCCCAAACCCTAAACCCTAAACCCCTAAACCCTAAACCCCTAAACCCCTAGTTTTCGGTTTTGGTTTCGCATACATGTATAAAGCTCCTCTAAGTGTTCGATCATATTGTATATATATTTTAATATTCGCAGAAATGGTCGACCCAAATGAGAACATGGAGGAGGAAATGATGAATATCATCGTCGGCGACGATGATGGGAGTCAATACTTATTGAATTACGAAGACATGACCATGCATGATGAAAATCCCCCTGAACAACAAGTTGAGATGGAAGAAGGCAATACAGGCGAGGTATATATACAATATGTCGTGTTAGGGTTTACACTTACTTGATTAGGTTTTATCTCAACTGGTATTAGGGTTTTCATCTTCGTGTCTTTACCTATATGTAGCCCTCTTGATCGACGTCTGCGACAGGGCAGAGCAGACCAAAACGAGTGTCGAAGAGGCCGTTGAAGGGCCGTCATGTAATCTCCGAATTTGATATGGCTACAGGCCAACCACTAGGACCCCATGCACATAAATATGTCTTTCACTGTGGGTTCCTTGTGAGAGATCGGATTCCGATAAGTGCCCGTGAATGGAAAGAGAGGCGAAGTGCTCTCGAGATTAGTTATGTCTCCAATCTTGACAAGCAGCTAGTCTGGGATGACATCCAAGCTCATTTCTCGTTCGACACGGATGATGAGGAGCTGCTGAGGCGAACTCTGGAGTGGACAATGAAGAAGATGGCCACACTTTTTTTAGGACTCGAAGAAGAAATTGTACCACAAGTTTGTGCTGAACAACGAGACGCCAGATTTCAACTCTAAGGCGTAGGTCAAGATAAGGGCCGATTGGGATGAATTTGTACAGTACAAAAGATCACAAGAGAGCGAGGCCCGGGTCAGAGTAAACAAACAGAATGCAGCTCAAGAAATACCACCATCATTTAGGATCAGGTGGCTATAAGACTGCCCTTCCACAGTGGGAGAGACAGGAACAGGAGATGCTTGCCAGGGGGAGTAGTCCCGGAGACAATAAGATGAAATTGGAGTGAACGGTCCAGGAATTGGTTCTACGCTCATAGGGGAACCATAAACCCTAATGACGGGGAGCTTGATTGGGGGCCACAAATTTCAAGAGCAGCACAGAGGCTAGTTCAAGCACGAAATGCGGTGTTGGCTGGCGAGTTCAAGCCCAATAGAGAGAAGGATGAACTCACGTACGCGCTGGAGAATCCTGAGCACGGTGGGCGTATGAGAGGCTTTGGGGCCGTTTCGTGGTTGCATTCCTTCGAAGCAGATCGAGAAAGTTATAGAAGTCGCCAGAGAAAGAAGGACGAGGAGGCAGAGCGGCTCTACAAGTTGGAGGAGTATGTTCTTCAAACACAAGAGCGTGAGAAATCTCGTGAAGAATGGATGCAGGAGGAAATCAAAAGGCAAGTGCAAGCGGCACTTAGTCAAATGATGAGTAGGCAAGGTACATCATCTCAACAGCCTCAAGCGAACATTAGCCCCCCAGGTCAGATGAAAAGCAGCTGCGCCTCCACGGAAGTACCAACCATTCAAGATGACTCCAAGCTACGCTTCCCCGTGGATGACATTAAAGAACCTTTTACTACTTGTGAGCTGCACAATCCAGATGGAAATGCCACGAAAAAGGTGGCTGTCGGTGTTGTAAACCCTATCGACCGCACAAGAACACCAAGAATCCATGGTCAACCAGTGCCAGCCGGATACGCTAGCGTCTCAGTGGATAGGGTTGAGACAGGTTGTGGCAGCGTGGCACGGGAAATCGAAGGGCGAGATGGGGAGAAGACTTTAGGTGAAGCGGAGAAGACATTTATTTGTTGGCGCAAGCGCTTCATTATTATTCCTGGAGTGTCACCGCCGCAACCTCCTCCTACTGATCAAGATCCTCACCATAGGTAGTGTGCGCGTGAACGAGAAACAATTTTTATTTCACTAACTTCCTATATGTATATATTAGTTGGATGCTCACATCATTCGTTGTTTTGTGTAGCAGGAACTATAGTCCAGTTCGTCATTATTCCCCTGCGCATCAGAGTGCTGCGGGCGGTGACGATGTGTTGGAGGACACGGCTTCAACCCCATCTCCTGCACAAAGATCTCCACCGCGGGCTCCAACACCGCCACCGGCCCCACCATCTCCTCCACCGCGGGCTCCAACGCCATAACCTCCACCACGGGCTCCAACACTGCCATCGGGCCCACCATCTCCTCCACCGCGGGCTCCAACACCACAACCTCCACCGCGGGCTCCAACACCGCCGCCTCCACCGCGCGGCCCTAAGAAGCGGTCCGCCGCCACAGAACCAAAGGCCCCACCTCCAAAGAAGAAGGCTCCTGCATTAGGAAAAAAAGCCCAAGAGAAATTGGCTTATGAAAAGACTGATGAGGAGTTAGAAATTACGGTGAAAAAAGGTGTGCGAAATTTTTTAGATGAATGTGACGCCGCTGCTAAAGCGAAGAGGAACCCAGAGAAGCCTTACCTCTTGTTAAACCCACAGGAGTTAAGGAAAAGGGTGGACCAACATGGTATCAAGATGCGTGAAGCCCGAAAGGCTCCGCAAAAATCAGATTACGAACGCTCTCTTATGAAGTCCGCAAAAGAACAACAATCCAGCAAGAAGAAAGTGGGAAAGGGTGTTCCACACCTCGGGGAAACATCAAGACCTTTATCCCCGTTAGTTGTGCAAAATCAGTATGGTTCAAACATGGGCAGAGTACAGCGGAAATCTGGAGAGACCACTTTGTCTGAGATGGACTCAATTGAAGATTTTATCATTGACAGCGGTCTCCCGTACGACACGATTAAAAATATTGCTACTGGGCTGGAGTTTCCACGAGCGGAAGTAGTTGATGAATGGAGGAGAAATTTTGCACCGAGCAGGAGTCTAATGAACCCCAATCACTTACATGTACTTGGTACGCAGATGTTTGCAATCAACAAATGGTGCATGGAGGCTTCTAAAGACGCTGATGTCAATTGGATTTCTGTCCGAATTCGGAACCATCACTACTTCTGTGGCGATGACCTAATCTTTGTCCAGATGGAGGAATTACACCAGCTATGTCATATGGACGCACTGGACAAATCGCTCCTTAGCTGCTATTGTTTGTAAGTGTTTCTTTTATAGTTTTCATTGAACTCTCTAGTGTGTGTATATAGCACGTAGTATTCTTACATACATACTTGTGGATCGACTCGATATTTTGTAGGTATCAGATGACTCAGCTCAGAGATAAACATGACAATTTTGTTGGGTTTGTTGATCCATATGTTGTTTTCAAGGCTCCAAACCCTTCAGCGACTTGGAGCGATGAGTCATGTATGAATCTCATGAGATTCTTCGTGAACCAAAAAGATAGAGAAAGAATTCTCTTCCCATGCAACTTTAAGTGTGTGAGACATATATAGTTAATAATAAGTATGTGCGCATTTTATTTTACTTAACCCTAATAATATATATATATATATATATATATATGAATCATGTGTATGAACAGCTATCACTGGATATTGATGGTCATCGATCTCAAACACAACAATGTGTTAATCTATGACTCGTTGAGCAAACCGCAAGAAGATTACCAAGATATGATAGACATCCTCCAAAGGTAATTTTTCGATCCCTAGCTTGCATGCTTAAAGTATAGACTAAGCTTGTATATATGTATACTAATTAAATAATGATCCAACTATTAATGTTTCATTGGCCGGATTAGGATTTGGGAAAAATTCATTGCTCGGGAACATATGAGTCAGTGTAAGGCCCCACTTACAATAAAGCCACGACTACCAGTAAGTTTACACCTTCATCAATATACGTGTATCTTTATTATATCATGTCATGTATCATATCTTTATGACGAGATGGATCTTTTTATTATACAGTGGATTTTGAGACAAAAATAGGATACCAACTTATGCGGATTAATAGAATTCCTGAAGAAATCATCAAAGTACGTAACATGTTTCATTTCATTTTTTATAGACTTAATATTGATAATATATATAGATATAACTAATATCTTTTTAATTCCAAATGAAGACTGACTGGTTGAAGCAAAAAGTGATGCTACAAGGCCAATTGAAAGCAATACAAGAGACAATAGCAGGATTTTTTCGGAAACAAGTCATAAATCCAAACGGCGAGTTCTACTATAATACCAACGAGAAGTTGATTCCAAACAATGATGATCATTTGTATGGACTATAGATCTTTAGATGAAGTACAACTTGTAATAGGTTTACAGTACTAACTTTGGAGTACAACTTGTGTAGATAGATATTTAGACAACTCCTATATGTATATTGTTTGTAATTTTATGTACATATATTTATATATATATATGTAGTTCTATAGTTCAATTATATATGCATGCAATAAGCTTATTGTGTTATGCTGCTAATATATATAAATTATATATATTAGCAGCAAAGAATACATATTGGAAAATCTATTAAATAAATAAACAAAACTAAAAACAGAACTGAAATGAAAATAAAAAGGAAAAACCAGGGGACCTTTTAGTCCCGGCTGGTATTACCAACCGGGACTAAAGGGGGCTTTAGCCCCGGTGGCCGGAGCCGGGACTAAAGGGGGGCCTTTAGTCCCGGAAGCGTAGTCCCGGCTCGGCAACCGGGGCTAAAGGCGCTTGCCGACCGAGGCTAAAGCCCAATTCTGTTGTAGTGGTGTGTCTTGCATCAAAAAACACTGCCATACAAAATACTTAAACCACGCAGCAAAAAAATGAAATAACACTGCCATGCAAAATAAATCACGCAGCAAAACAATTGTGGCTCCGTCGGATCGAACATAGTTCACTAGCCTCTCCCCACATTGCACTAACCATCCAAGCTAGTAAGTCATTTCATATAAAATAAACCCGCGTCGATATTTAATAGGGCAGACAGGGAAAACAACTCCTCTCTAGCTAATCACTCCTTGGTATGCTAAATGTTGTCCTAAACGTCATTTTTTTCCTATATAGAGGGACTACTAATACAATTAAACTTTAACCGGATAAGTGATAATATGACTTGAATGGTTAATTATTACATAAATTTACTAGTGGAATTCGCAAAGCATTAATCATCATGCAGTTTATAATTGCAAGGAATTTTCTCTGTTCCGAATTGAAAAATCATTCTATTTTTTAGAAGCACGTAATTTCTCTCTCTCTATCTATGTATCTATCTATATTATATATACATATCTATATATATATATATAGATATATATAATACACCAGCGGTCCCTGAAGTTGTCAACATGTGTCATATATATATATATATATATATATATATATATATATATATATATATATATATATTATGTCTATAGATGCATAGTAAAAAAACTATATATCTACATAACCAAAGCAACTTACAATTTGAAATGGACATAATATTATATATTAACCACTGCTTCCTCTCCCATTCCAAACCTAGACCATGGATTCTATCATATCCGGTCCCATATGTATAACTGTTTAAAATGGTATATTTTAATTAAAACATGGAAAATGTAAATTGAGTCCATATGTAGCATGCGAAAGCGCATTGACGAGTTGCCGTTTTATATAGAAAAAACAACCGATGGAATCAGAAGCTCGCGTCAGCAACAGTCGATCCATCCATGGTCAAGTCTGGGCGTGTCCCACAAATTAAATGATCGAGGGAAAGTGCGCGCAGAAAATTTGCAACTTTCAACATCAACCGGCAGACTGATCCATCCAACTCGACATCAACGCTAGAGTAGTAGAGTACAGTAGGCAATTGTATAATTATATATTAGCTGCCTGCCTCTCTGACCATTTAGTATCTGCAGACCGGAGTCAACCAACTGCCGTTTCAGCATTCCATCGAGTCGATACGCAGATTAGTTTTTGCTGAATTGGTCAAAGTTAAGTTTATTCTTCATGTAAATCCTTGTCACGGTGGACGTTAGACTTGTGAATGTTTGTGATGACAACCTAATAAATTACTTCTACATTATTTCAATGCAAATGATCCATAGCTACACCAAATGTCTATTTACAAAGAACCACTTCCAAAATAATTACATAGAAGCGACTTCATGAAATGAACTAAAATATTATTTGGTGACTTAAAAATACTAGCTTCTCTAGATTCACCATAGAGTTAATTTGTTTATCATCCTAAGTCAGGTCTCTCATACATTAGGATACGCACATAGGATTTCGCTTTTTCTTTTCTGAATAGATCAAATGTTTTCAATCTACCACTCTCATACATTAATTAGGTTTTCTGCCAAGCTTAGAGTTGGTTATTTGGTGGTGCCCACTATAGAGATAGTGTTTTACAGGACGATCATTTTGGTCTTTACATGACGATCATTTTGGTCAAAAATAGTCAAAAAAAAACGTCACGGTTAGTTTGCCATGACGATCAAAAAATCCGTCATATATCTCACGCCATATATTTTTGTTAGACCAACTGGAGCGGTCACCGATTGCCATTTCATTACGTCATGGAATACTCGGTAAAGTCCGAACGAAAAAATCATGAATAAACTAAATTCTTAAGTCCCATGAAAGAATCCTTAAGTTGCACCGACAACTTGAGTTATATAGTTCTATTTCATCTATTGCCTTGCTAAACTAAATGACAACTCTTTTTGGATGAAGTATACAAATGAATGAACGGGAAATGAAGTCAATTGGTAAACTTATTACACATAGTTCAAGGAATATTTATTACTTGTGTTAAATACTTCTCCAGCTACAAATATAAGTCAATTAGAATATAAGCACAGTATCGCTCCCATATTAAAATAATAATATGTTAACTTAAATGAAAATAGTTTGTATATATATTGTGAAAGCGCTTTTCCACATGAATTTAGTAATTAGTGCTAATTTTGTGTTATCAGTGCATATGAATTTTTGGGTATATATTGGATATACTCAAAGTTAAAAGTCTTCTTGATGTGACTATGGATTTAATTTAATTTTTTGTGCATAGTATGTTTCAAGGAAGTAGTTGGGTGTGGGTGGCCCTCGATCGCTGCTAGCCACTAAAGGTCCTAGTGGGATAGACAGTCATATTTTGGAACAGCACAAACATATAATTGGATACCCTTATATAATGTACGTGTATGATGTATGACGCATTAAAACTAGGTAATTGAGTATGCAAGGGTGCCGATAAAGATTTGAAAGCAAAAAGATGAAGATAATTAAAAATAATGTTGCAATGGAACTCATAAGTATTAGCCAGGCTCTTTATTGCCACAACACATGAGATAAGAGTACTACCTATTTTCTTCTTGCAATTGAGTTTTAAGCTAGAAATTGCAGCTTTTCAATTCCTTATTACTAATTAATATAGCCAATTCTAACATTTTTAAACCACACATTTGATATACTTTTTCTTCCTTTTGCATGATCAACTGTTTGGTGTAATATAAAACTCTTACAGTCTAATCCGAAATGATGCATAATATTTTTCACCTTAAAAGGATTTAACATTACAATTTCACTATTATATTGAGAGTATTAATTTTCCACATAAAAATATGATGTGTGATTGTGCAATCATTCTTATTGCATGTTACCGATGATTATATTCTTTTACTAAAACAGTTCATTTTTATCAACCCTAATTTCGTATAGGAAAAAAATAACTAACGGTGAGAAAGGCATAACATTTATCAATTCTTATGGCCTTCATGAATTGGGCATTCAGTTTGTATGATAAAACCTGGAGACCAACCATGGGTTTTCATAATGAATTAAGCAGCAGAGGTGTCAACTCTTCTGCATCCTTTCACACACCCAGTTGGCAATTTATAGGCAGCCGTCTTCCCCACATCGAAATTATAAACCTAGTCAATGTAGAAAAACGTATGAAATGAAATATCACTGTTGAAAACTAGTCAATGTAGTGGAATGCTTGTCCATTTCCCTGTCCTTATATATATTTTATTCCCACATCAAGCTTGCTTATGCTTCTTCCCCTCCCTAGTATTATTCTCATCACGTTCTTCTCTTCTTCCTTGCTGGTTCCTACTCCCACCACACATACACCTCATTCCAATCCTACCATGGTGCTGTAGAGATAGACATATAGAGGAGGGAGCTAGAGAAGGAGAAGGGCCTGATCGATCTGAGAGGTAGATGCCATGGGAGAGGTGAAACAGAAGGTGGCAACGGAGGATATCCTTGAAGAAGATGATGAGAAAGGATCTTCGGACAACTCTGTACCACCTGTGATTCTTGACCTCAACAAGGGTTTCGATGAGGGGAGCGAGGAAGGGGAAGCTGGTGATGATGGTGACGACAACGAGGAGGATGGTGGCGACGGCGGTAGCACAAGTGAAGTTGCAGGTGGCAGGAGTTGAAGCAACAACAGCAGCACCAACCACACTTCCATGAGCAACAAGGATTATGACATGGATAGCAGCAGTAAGGGTGAGGGCAGCGGAAAGACGGCGCTGACGGTGAGGCAGTACAACAGATCCAAGCTTCCGCGGCTCCGGTGGACTCCGGACCTGCATATGGCATTTATTCACGCCGTGGAGAGGCTGGGCGGGCAAGAGAGTAAGTAATCTCATGAATTGTGCTGTTGATCTTTCATTCTCAATGTTTTCCTGCAAATTAATTAATTTCCCATCGATTGATCGAGGTGTTCTAAACTTTTTGTTTCAACTGATGGATAGGAGCAACGCCAAAGCTGGTGCTTCAGATGATGAACGTGAGGGGGCTCGGCATTGCTCATGTAAAAAGTCACTTGCAGGTAAAGCAGATTAGAAACAGGCGTACATCTCATGACTACTTAGTTGCTGTGCTAACTGCTAGTCGTTGGTTTCTACACATAACAAGCGTTGGGGCCTTTGGCTTTTCAGATGTACAGAAGCAAGAAGCTGGACTACGAGTCTGCTGGACACGAGAGAGTAGTCATCTCCTCCGGTTCTCATCTCAACTCCCTCTCTCTCTCTCTCTCTCTCTCTGTGTCCCCCAATTTTAATTTAATCTCCCCCACAGAAGCATACTGCACGCACATACAGAAAACGCCATGGACCGGATCATGCATTTCCTTAACCTTCGCTGCACAATTTTGGCAGTTTTCTCGCCCATGGACTTCCACTTGATGAGGAGAGGGGACCGTCGCTTCCATGACATGATCCTCCATCGAGCTGCCGGCGGTGATGCCTTCGTCCTGGCTTCTGCACAACGAGGAGTTGTTCGGGACACGAAACGCCGTCTCGCCGGAGGACAGCAGGCTCTACGCGCTCCTCCAACGCCGGCAGCAGCATACCATGCAAACGTTTGACTTCAAGAACTACAGTAGTAGCCTGAGGTACTTAATTAATTAATCACCAGATCGAAATGAAGAACACCATGGACATGCGCAATCTATCAGCTTCTATCATCCTGTATGATCGTGCGAAACCGTAACTAGTGTTTCTTACCTATGCGTATAGGGATCTAGATCAAGAGTGGAGTTTCAGCCAACACACAGCGGCGGCGAGGGCTGCTGGGGCCATCAGTGACGACCACGGCCCAGCGAAAGGGCTCATCCACGATATGATGTTGGGAAAGAAAGGCAGGAGGCCGACGTCCCATTTGCTCGACGTGCGGCGGGATGCCATCGCATCCAACCGTACGTCGTCGGACGCCGCGGGTGCTGCCAACTACGGCGGAAGGGTCCTTAGAAGCACGGATTGGAACTGGAATGGCACCATCTCTGGGCCGCCCCTGTCTAGGACAATGTCGGCAGCTGCGTCCACGGGTCTTGCGTTAGGCAGTCATCATCTCCTGTCTAGCAGGGAAAGAGGCTCCCCTAACGTGACATCGTCAGATCATCCACTGGTGACAAGTGAAACCCTAGGCTCCCGTCTCCAGGTACACTATTCTAATTCCTTCTCTGTAACCATTGTCGACGACGCGCCTCCATTGTAATTTTTGCTCGGTCATGATCTAGTTATGACAATGATGTATGGCCTTTGCTGTCATGACTGATGAAGCTGCAGACCAGCAAAGCAATCGGCGAGATGTGCGCTGGGACCAGAACGACGATGAAGAGGATGAAGACGCCAATGGAGGGGAATGGTGGCACGACGGACTTGTTGCAGCTAAGCTTGAGCCCCAAGAAGCAGGTCAAGAAGAGGGAGATGCTAAGCATCGGGTTAAGTGAACAACAGGAGGTGGTAGACAATGATAAGATGCTGCCTCTCTCGCCGTCGCTGTCACTTCGGGGTTGCGACATCGGCGGCGAGGATGCCGGGAGGTTAGAGGCAGCGACAGGCGGTAGCAGGGGCAAGAAGGCCGCTCTGGGAACGAGTACTTTGGATCTGACCATGTCGATCAAGGCACTGGACTGAGGAGATGTTTCATTTCACGGCCGTTGGGGGGTGAGTACTTTGGATCTGACCATGTCGATCGATCAAGGCATTGGAGTGAGATCTTTCAAGTACTTGTCCCAAGGCCTTCCAAAACTTGCACACTGCACCATGAGATTAAGTAATAAGGGACTGTTAGTTTAAGTTAACCACATGCATGCTTCCAGACCAGACCAAACCACATATATATAAATTAATACATATCTATATGTTCAATGAGATGCACTTAGCTACGGACTGTTTTTCTCTGTGTACGCATATATATAGTTACCACTACTAGAGAACAGGCCTTTGGACGATTTGCAAAATCAGCATTAGCCACGGAAAAATTTGCGCCCGGGACTAGAAAGTCCTTTAGCCCCGGTTGGTAACACCAACCGGGGCTAAAGCTCCCCAGCCCAACGGCTCAATTGTCAGAGGGGCCTTTAGTCCCGGTTGGTGTTACCAACCGGGGCTAAAGACCGGCCTTTAGCCCCGGGCCGTAACACCAACCGGGACTAAAGGTTTTGCCCCGGTTGGTGTATGCAGCCGGGGCTAAATGTTGGCATCTTTAGCCCCGGGCCGTAACACCAACCGGGTCTAAAGGTTTTGCCCCGGTTGGTGTATGCAGCCGGGGCTAAATGTTGGCATCTTTAGCTCCGGTTGGTAACACCAACCGGGACTAAAAGGTTTTGTTCCGGTTGGTGTACCCAGCCGGGGCTAAATGCCAACATTTAGCCCCGGCTGGGAATAAGGACCGGGGCTAAATGTCCCTCCCTATATTTGAAATGTTCTTCTACCTCCAGCCGTGCCAGAGCTCCTGTCTTCATTTTTCTTCATTCAGTCACTGCTTGCTCTTGCTTGCTTGTTTGCTCTCTTCTCCTCCGGTGATTTTTGTTTGTTAACACATCTCCGGCGATTGATTTATTTCATCACATCTACACCGCCATCGACTCGTTGAAAGGTTACTAGCTTAAGTTATTCATTTTTGTAGCTATTTTGAGTTCATTGACTTGATAGTTCAAATTATTAATCTAAAAACAAAATATGACCGTTTAATTAGTTTATTTTAGTCTTTTAGAGAAATGTGACCGGTTTAGAAAAACAAAATATATAATACTTTAGTTTAGAAAATGTGACCGGTTTAATTAGTTTTTTTTGAAATAGAGATCATTTAAATCATTTGTTTACACAAAAATTAGAAATATATAATACTTTAGTTTAGAAAATGTGACAGTTTAATTAGTTTTTTTTTGAGGAATAGAGATCATTTAAATCATTTGTTTACAGAAATTAGAAATATATAATAATTTAGTTTACAAAATGTGACCGTTTTAATTAGTATATTTTATTATTTTGGAGAAATAGAGATTAGTTAAATTAGTTGTTTACAGAAATTAGAAATATATAATACTTTAGTTTACAAAATGTGACCGGTTTAATTAGTATATTTTATTATTTTGGAGAAATAGAGATCAGTTAAATTAGTTGTTTACAGAAATTAGAAATATATAATACTTTAGTTTACAAAACGCAGAAGGATGCCTGCTTGGTATGTTGTTTTCGAGGGCACCAAACCAGGTATTTACACCAGCTGGGCCAAACGCAGAAGAATTTAACCGTGACGGTTGATTTAACCATTAACAGAGGCAGGCGTCTTAACGTGCCCGCCTCGGTTAAGCCACCTCCCCTGAATCGGCTAATTAAGTCATCAGTCTGGTTTCAATTGACCCCGAAAGGCTGCCCGATTCTGTCCTCCTCCCCCACCGGCGTCCACGACCCGCCTCCTCCCCGCTGGCGTCCCTGACCCCCGCCTCCTTCTCACCGTCGGCGTCCCCGAGCCCCGTCTCCTCGTCCCCGCCGGCGTCCCCGACCCCCGCCTCCTCGTCCCCGCCGGCGTTCCTGACCCGCGCCTCCTCCTTCCTCGCCGGCATCCCCAACGCCACAGCCATCTTGCCCGGCCCACGTCCCTCGTCGGAACCCTAGCCGTTCGTCGGAACCCTAGGCGCTCGCCGGAACCCTAGCCGCTCGCCGTCCCCGTCTCCGTCCTCGTCCGCATCTCCATCCGGCTGTCGTCCACCGCCTTTAGCCTCACTATTGGTGTTGACCTTGCCTTCCCTCTCCTCTCCTCCGATTTATCCAATGTTTGAGTATTTGTCAATGCCTATGATGCCTTGTCACTTCTCTAAATTTTGATGCCACTGCCTATGATGCCTTTTTTATTTCCTAACTGAGCACTTGCCACTTCTCGACATTTTAATTTGTGGAAGTTATATTGGCCTAATTGATATTGCCTTGCTATGTTTGTATCATCACACCGTGTATGTGCACTCGCAGTGCCGGTCTTGCCATTGGTGCCCACGCTGGCACCGTCTCGTCTTCGTTCTCTCCTCCTAAAGCACAACGCCCCTGGCTTACTGTCAAGGCAAGCAAGTCCTCACTCTACCTCACTACTATTTTTATATCTGTGCATGTCGGGTTGCTTACTTGGTCATTTCCTATAAGTTACTTGTATTAACCAATCAATACAATACCCTGAAAATTAGGTACAGATGGCCAGCAATCGTCGTGCACACTGGAACGAGAGGGCTACGAGAGTGTTCCTTGATTCCGTCCTTAGAGAGAAAAACCTAAAGCACTGGAATAAAAATGGTTTAACAAGAATTGGATGGCAACATATTTATCCTGACTTCCGGACGCAAACCAGAATTCATTATGACGACAAAAAACTGCAGAACAAACTTAGCGCTCTCAGAAGGCACTACATTGCATATCACGGCCTTCAATCCCAGTTTGGTCTCGGCCGTGACAAGAATACTAGAGGGGTTTTAGCAAACCCATTATTTTGGGCAAACAACACAACGGTACTACCTTAGAACTTTCCTATTTCCTTTGTTTTAGGTTGATATTATGTGTCACTAACCATAACACCATACAACCAGACTAAGGACGACTTTCAAGAAGCTGAGTACCATCACAAACCACCTCCATGTCTTGACCTCCTCATAGAACTGTATGGCCACACCCCCAAGATAGGGGGACTCTGTTGTGCGCTGGTGGGTTAGGGGACAACATTCCCAGCGCACAATGTGAGAGGACACCAATTCCTGTGAGAGACTACACACCACAGGAGATGTCTCACGAACACTTTGTGCGCGCAAGTGGTGGTCAGTCATCCAAGAGGACAGCAAGGGAGCACAGTGTGCCCAGTCCGCCTAGTAAGCGGAGTGCAAGCTTGGAGGACACAATTTATGACATCTCTCAACAACGGTTAAAGCTTTGCAGAAGGACACAACTCGACTCAGTACTGACCAGCAACATATGGATGATGTTAGCCGGCTTTTAGATGAGGATGGTATCCCTGAGATGTCTGACTTGTATTCCCAGGCCACAATTTTGTACAAGAATGTTGTAGCTATGAAGGCATTTCTGGACCTGAGAACAACACAGGTCCGCCTACATTGGATCCAGTTCTGTTGGGCGGATAGAAACGAGACGAAGTAGTCAGATGATCAAAGTGGCTTGGTTTCTTCAGTGTTTTCCTTGTTAGTTTTAATTGTTCAGTTTTATCACCAGTGTTGATCAGTTTTGTTCTGATGTTTGTTGTAACATATCCATTCATGTCATTTTCCTGTGTCACCAAAACTATGTGCGCTCATGCTCTGTGAACTTAAAATAAATTCAGTGATGTGGTGTTACTTATATGGTGTAAGTGTGAACTTATAGTTGTTGGTGCAGATGACCTTTATTGTGCATAAGTGATTATGTGTTAAATTAAGGTGCATGTGCACTGCATGAGCAACACTCAAGAAACTAGGACGATGAGCGACACCTCAAGTGATGATGTATCAACAACTATTTGCACGGTGGCCGCTGCAGCTGCAGCAGCGGTTCTTGGCGCCTATGCATTTGCAAGTGAACAAGCAGATGTCGTTGAACGTCCACCGTTGCCGATACCAAATCAGTTGGGACGCCAATGGATGAAGAAAATTTGCGTGACCCAGATAAATGTATCCGCAACTTGCGCATGTCTCCAGACGTATTCATGCAGTTGCATGATAACCTAGTCGGGCTGCACGGACTCCGTTGCACGCAACAGCTTGGGTCCTTGGTGGCTTTAGCTATTTATGTGTGGACCTATGCTCATGGTGAGCCGACTAGACAGAGTAAGGATAGGTTTGATAGGTCTTTGGATACAATTAGTAGATGACTAATGTGGCCGATGTGATGTTCAGTTATGCAAATTTGGTCATTGCACCACTTGATCCGACCTACTCAATAGTTCACCAGGATATGATCTCATATGTACCTTACTCTGATGGTTGCATCAGAGCAATAGATGGGACACACATTCCGGTTATCACGAGTAAAAAAGCCTGTCTTGACTTCTTAAATAGGAAAGGAGCCCCCATAATTAATGTGCTAGGCGTAGTTGACAAGGATATGCGTTTCACTTTCGTTGGTGCTGGGAGGGCGGGGGCAAGTCATGACATGGCGGTGGTCAGAGATTGTTGGGAAGCACGAAATTTCCCAAAAGCACCACATGGTTAGTGTAAAATAAGAAATTTGGAACATTCAGTATAATTAGGTCATTTCAAGGTAATTATATGAGGACTTAAGTACATATATTGATCGTTTGCAGGCAGACTTTGGGTATGCGCAAGGACCTGGATACATGGCGCAATTTCACGGTGAAAGATATTGTATCGAAGAATTTAGTGGGACAAATGCGCAGAACTTTTATCAATGGATGAGAAATTTAACTACATCCATTCAAGGTTGCACAATGTAGTGGAACAGACATTTGGGGTGCTGTCGGTGTTTGTTAACTAGCAACTCATCGCGGGGTTTCTCGAGACGATTTGTTCGGTGGGGATCGGCGTTCGTAGAGCTCGGCGAGAACACAGGGGCAGCGATTTATACTGGTTCAGGCCGCTAAATAGCGTAATACCTTACGTCCAGTGGCCGCATGTGCCTTGTGTTATGATTCAAGATTCAATGATGGGGGTATGCGCCTGCTTCTCCTTATATAGCCTCGTAGAGCAAGACGCATACCGAGTCCTAGTCAGTTACAACAGAGGAGTCCTATTCTATTTACAAGACTTTCTTCAGTAGTCCGACTAAGTTACAATAAGAGTCCTAATCCATGTCTACTTTGTATCATGTCTTCAGATCTCTCGTGACTTCCAAGACTAGTCCGAGTAATCATCTACTGATGATGTCTCT
Source organism: Coix lacryma-jobi var. lacryma-jobi (assembly GCA_009763385.1). Lineage (NCBI taxonomy): Eukaryota > Viridiplantae > Streptophyta > Magnoliopsida > Poales > Poaceae > Coix > Coix lacryma-jobi. The sequence goes on along the minus strand of CM019824.1, from coordinate 81,288,597 downwards.
GACATTCAGGTCCCTCAAGCCCCCGAGATCTTCAATGTTTCTCTAAAACGTTATCTTCTGGTTTCTTTCAGGTATCAACCGAGTTATGTCTTAAGAAATCTTGATGTGCTTTGTAGGAAGGAATAAATTCCATTGGTGTGCACTTTTAGAAAAAAGTGCACCCATAGGGTGTAGCCCCTGAGCCTCTTGTTATTTTAACAAAAATGACTTTGAGGTTCTTCAAGCCTTTTTTCTGAGATAATCCATACTTGAGAAAACTTTTCCTTGATGATATATATCCTACAGCCCCCGAGCCTGGATTCCGAGTAGTTAGAGGAGTCGGTATTTAGGGTCTTGAGTATATCATCCGAGTAATCCTGGAGTATAGCAAGAGATGAATACATGACACTACTTTTTAAAAGTAATCCATCCAAGTGATAATGTTTCAGCTTCAGGTTGGTAACGTTTTCATCAAACATCCATTTTCACCCCCACCGAGTAAAAATCACTTGAGAGAGGATAACAATAATTGGCTAGTGATTGTACCACTTGTCCGCTTTTAATGTGTCTTTGTCGTTATGTGTAACTGCGATGCTTTAGTCTGCTTCTATTGAAGTTGGCACGTGAAGCAGATAAGCCTTAACGATGTCAGGCTTCACATGGGTTACAGTCGCGTGTGACTGTACTTATTACGCTGCACCATTGTATTTCTAGACTCGGTCTATAAACCAATAGCAGTCGCCTATAAATACCCTTCCTGGGAAGCAAAGTTTCTACACCATTTGCAGTCCGTGACTTCCTTTACCTCATAGATCTTCATAATGTCCATAGTAGAGATGTCTGAGTCTCCGGGTTTCGTACTCCTTCTTATGTAGAATAGTTGAAGTGCCCAGAAGAAATCTTGTGAAGGGATCATCCGTCAGGGTGGTTTCCAAGTGGTCGTGAGCAGAGGGGTACAGAGGTGCGCCTAGAAGAACTCTTGTGACTCCCACATCGCTGATAGCCTCGGGGTCATAGGTTGTCAAAAGGTGTCAGGGTTTGGACCGACTATCAAGCTCCGTGTGTGCTAAGGTAGAGCCCAAAATATATTATCTACCCAACGCGTTGTGCCCGCTTGCTCCGACTCACTGAACCCAGGCCTTGATGCACTGCGCATCAAGGCTTTGTACCTTGATTACACTAGGGTAGTGTTTTACATCATGGCTGAGCTTGTACTTGAAACTTGTTTGTAAGCATCTGCTTCTTCTCAAGATGTACGTAACCGTGTACCTCTGTGTAATTCTGAGTAATATTTGATAAGATTCGGGTACTTGGAAGGTGTTCTGAGTCCTTTGTCTTTGATTCCGAGTACTATTCTTGTTTGTGAAGCTATACGTTATTCTCTCTGACGCCGTTTAGACCATGCTTGCACCCGTTAGGGTTGTTGATGGTTCTATAATGCCGTCTTAGGAGGCTAAACGGTTGCCCATGATAGATCCATAATAAGTCGTTGTTGCTTCGTAATTTCTTCACACATTCATAGTGCTTCATCCATTGCTTAGGCTTGTGCGACCAGTGCATTCTTATAGCTGATCCCTCAGTGGATGCGAAGAAAGACCCTTGTATTCAATATTGGTCCAAAAAAGCAATCCCTGAGAGAGAAGAAGAAGGAGTCCGTCAGCGGAAAGCCCCATGCCCTCCAGCTAAGGTTCTTGCTTGGAAGAATCCTGACACGAAGGAGATAGAGTTGGTGCATCTGGCTCAACAGGGAGTACCAGTCGACCACCGTGCTCCAGCCCCCAACACGACGAAGATCGTGATGTTCAAGTCCTTCGTTGAGCGAGGGCTGGGTCTTCATACGTCTAACTTTCTAAGGGGATTGCTCCATTACTATGGTTTGACCCTCAATAATATTACTCCAAATGTTGTCTTCCATATTGCGATCTTCTCCCACCTCTGCGAGGCTTTTCTAGGGATATGTCCCTCCTTCGCCCTTTTCTGTTTTTTTCTTTTGGGTGAAGTGCCAGCCGAGTGATGCAAGGGTAGAAGTAGTCGAGGGAGCTAGTATTCAGCTTAGATTAGATGTAGCTAGTCAATATATATCTGTAGAGTTATCGGAGTTAGTCCGGGAGTGGGCTAGTGGCTGGTTCTTGTAAGGAAAATAGACCTCAGCCCATTTATTTGAGAACATATATGATGAATGATTGACTTTGATGAGGAAGGTTTGAGGCTTTTCCAGGTTGTGTCATTATCTCGCTATGTGCTTAATGCTTATGACTAACCGGTGGCGTGGAGTTGTGGTGTGTTTACCATGTTGGTGTGCGTGTGCGACATGTGTCTCTTGGCTGTGTTGATGTGCAGGTGTGGAGCTCGGATACAGAGGCTTTTCCAGGTTGTGTCATTATCTCGCTATGTGCTTAATGCTTATGACTAACCGGTGGCGTGGAGTTGTGGTGTGTTTACCATGTTGGTGTGCGTGTGCGACATGTGTCTCTTGGCTGTGTTGATGTGCAGGTGTGGAGCTCGGATACAGTGGTCAATGGCGAGTGTTGGCACAAAATGTGTAGCACCGTGCCTCACACACAGCAAGCCGAAAAGCGTGGCTTCAATCGGGTGCCCGGACGGTTTGAAATCCGGAGACGTGCTAGTCGGTTTGACATGAAAGCCAACAAGGGATAAAACTGTGAGAATAAAAATAGAACATGTCGGATGAGACCAGACAGTTCCATATTTACGGCCCTGAAGCCACTCACAACGACATATAGCTATAGAAGCTATCTGTCAACAAGTTTTAAAGATCATTCGGCTAACTCCAAACATGAACATATGTGAACAATTAGTTGCCGAATGCACATACATAAAAAGACATGCTTGAACAAGAGATAGATTATAAAATAACGTGTAACCAAGCTCGGCAAACCAGCCAAGTTGGGGTCCATGAAGAAGGAACATGCTAACAAAAAACGATCAAACCAATCTAAAACCTGCATCTACCGCACGATACCTAGTTTTATCAAAGCCTAAGCGTAATTGACATGTATGAATCCGCAACATGTAACAATCTAGATTAGAAATTAATTCGGCCATCATGGTTATTCGATTATTGGAAAAAACAAGTAAAAACTTGTAGAGCAAGGCCAAACAAAGTCAATCTAGATTGGGCAAAAGAGTGTTGTAAACCTTAATTAAATAAATCATGCAACATATGGTAACTTAATGAATCTACTAGATCTTGCCAAATCTAATAGAGCCGATAACTATCTCGCTCATGCTAAACGTATTAAGCAAACGCCTACCGCACGGTATTTACTCATAAGCATAACATAAGCAAAGACTTCTTGATTGTCGACATAGATCTGTCGCACGATCTTTGTAAACAAACAAGACTACTTGCATCACATCTAAATCCACCACATGATACTAGACATGATAAAAAGGTTGCCGGGCCTTACGAGGGTCGACGGATCGATGATTCGTCTCGAAGAACTCGACGACACGACAAAGGTCTCGAAGATGGCACGGGGCCGATTTGTATTGATATGGTTGTGAACAGTTTTTACAATAGCCAAGGGTTTATATTTATACCCTAGACACGATACAAGTCCTAAGAGGATACGATTATGAAATATTAAAGGAAAAATACAATATATTTGGCCTTTAACGCCCTTCAAAATCTTTAATGCCTTAATTGTCGCAATCTTGTTATCCAATCGGCTTTTGCTTCTGTCATTTCAATGGAAATCCCTTTCTCTTCAGAACAGCCGACCGCATAAGCAGTTGCCGAATCCTCGGAAACCTAGCCGACCGCATGGATACTTATCAAATGCCTTACACGCCCATCTCCACACACTGGTCCATTTGTCATCCCCTTACGTGTGCAAAAATCTAGTGTTAACACATGCCCCCTCAATTTCAGAATAAAAGTTACTTTATTTCAAAATTGTCTGCAAACTTCTTCCCTCTTCTAGGTTTACATTTTTTTCGACACCGTAGCCGCCGCCCAGAAAATCCAAAACCCGGTGTAATTCCGAATTCACTTCGAATTCCTAATGGTGACTCAGGACGAGATCCTAGAGGTAAAATTCATTCATTCTCACATATTTGGTAATTTTTTGCCGATTTTGTCTCTCTTTCGGTTCACCCTTTTTTCTCCAATCTTGCCACTCTTCGAAGGAATACAAGAACCAGATCCTAATTCCTTATGCTGCCAATCCTGATTCCTACCTCCTTGGCCCAATGGGAAATCCAGACCCAGCGAAGATTATTGAGAAGGAAACTCAAAGAATTCCTTTCAAATCTAGAATCACTCCAATGAGTCAATGGTCAAACACCTTCAAGAACTGGCCATTTCCCCCAATTGCTGGATGGCGGAACTAGTATAGGAGAATATTGGAAAAAAGTAGCAGTCACTCGGAAAGTCAAGATATTGGCCATTGCTTAGAACGATCTCTATCAGAAACGCCCAGAAACGACTCTCTTCTGATAGCAGCTTCCCACTTTTGGTCTGACGCCACTAATATTTTCATCTTCGACCATGGTATGATGACTATCACTTTAGCTGATGTTTTCATGATGACTGGCCTGAATGTATCATTACCAGTATATCCTTACAAGTACAAGAACAAAAGCAATCAAAGAGCTGTCAGTTTTGGATGTGGATGGGCCAAATATATTCAAACTTCTATGGAGTCGTCTGACACTATCTCTGACAAAGAATTGAAAGCTTTCATGAATATGTGGCTATGCAGATTCATCTTCTGTGGAAAATCCAATGAACCCACCCTGAACCATATAGTGATGGTTGAAGACTTATCTGTAGGCACTCAAATCCCACTAGGTAAATATCTCTTGGGGTCTGTCTATCATATGATGCACCAGATTACTCTTCAGATGCACCAAGGTGGAGAAATTTCCTGTGTGAATGGCCCTTGGTGGTTAGTTCAGATGTGGCTCCAATTATACATGCATCAGATAGCTTCTGTATGCCTTCTCAATCTGAGTTTTCCTTCAATTAACTATGCTGAAGGCAAAGCAGCAAAGGTCAAAGCTTGTCAAACTTATGGAGAGGCAGCATCATCTATTAGTATCGACATGGACATTGGTCATCTCTTTAAGCTGTTCTTCAAAGGTTTTGGTAATGTACTTTGGTTCCCTTACAGAGAAAATGAAAATCTGACCCTTCCTTGCAAGTTTAGTTATGAATTCGGCTGTATAGACAAAGTATCTATTGATATTTTCAATTCTTTCATCAAACCTTGCAATCTGCCAGCCGAATTTCATCATGGAAGATTAGTGCAGTCCACATATGAATTTTACAACCCAAACATGGTGGCCAGACAATTAGGATGTGGTCAATTACCCCCAGGACCTTTCTTCCCAACAACAATAAAGCCCAGGGAAGTAATCATAAAAGGAATAGTGGCTAGAAAAGTTTTTGAATTAGGATGGGAGCTGCCAACATATGAACCATCTCCATTTGGGATAATAGACACTGCCCACCCATTCTTCACTTCCTGGTGGGAAGTATGGCATGCTCATATTTTCAATACACCAGTCCACCCCCTATGTCAAAACTGGCAACTAGATTTTGCTTCTGATAGCGAGGTAATTGTCACAGAACTGACCAATTTGCACCAGATTAAGCATCGAGATCTCCGCTATTCGCAAAGATCATCAAGTACTTAAGCTCGTACAAATCCGGTAGTCCAGAAATCTTGAAGGATTTCAAATCATTCAACATCCAGCCAAGATCGTACTAGTTCAATGACATGCTCACATGTTACATCACAGTTGTACATAGTTCAAATAGATCGGAGTTCAAAACAATATTACAAACCATAGTTTTGAATAGTAGCGGAAGCAACATAGACTTAAAACATAAGTTCGGTTGTTCTTAATACAGTGCCAACAGTCTGACCAGGCCCATAAAAGCATCAGATAAGATAAGTGGTGACCATGCCCCTGGTCTAATCCTCTCCCGTGACTGGGTACAGGAAGTTCTCGCAGTAACCAAAGAAGCATTGGCCATCTGCAACAACAAGGGAATAAAACCCTGAGTACAAGAAGGTACTCAACTAGACTTACCTGTCATAAACCAGAAATAATGAGACTCCAAGGATCGTGTAGGCTATATAGGTGGGGTTGGCTACACATACTCCTTTGCATGAAAGCTTTTGTAAGTAAAACTCATTTAGGGTGTTGGTAGTTACTTTTAATAATTAATTCTACATTACTAGATTTGCACCTGACTAAGGCAAACACTTGAGTAACTAATCAAACAAGAGTGACTATTTCATCAATAGCCTTTCAGATTCATCATTAAACCATCTTTAGTTCCATAAATTCTACGGGTGATGATCTCCAGTCAATTGCTCACTGTCCAGGAGCGATGACGATTATAATCGATTCCTACCCAGCTGGGGATAAAATGTCGCACACTCGTCCGATCACACCTTGCCAGGTAGCCGTCGGCTGCCATTCAGGAAATTTGAGAACACAACGCGCAGGACGGCCATGGGCCCTTCTACAACGGGGGTTATCTCAGGGCCAGGTCGCTCAAGCTATAACTGCCCACGGTCATACCAGGTCGATCAGGCCCTGCCTGCCCTCGGACCATGCCAGGTTGATCAGAATAGTTGCCCGTGGTACAGCTGAGGCCCTGGGTGTTAGGCGTCAACATCTCCATCACCGGCTCGAATAACCTTACTCGGCTTCGCGGGAGGTACTCAGACCTACTCCATTAAGTGATTGACGCGTTCAATTTGACTGAAGGGACATTCCCGAATGGGTCCTATGCGACACAGACGGGAAACTACTAGCGCACAGAACCCATGTTCTGCCGCCCTTACATCCCGCCTCTGTCTCAAATTAATTATCACATGGTTATCTCTATGATAGCATAGGCTAATCATGATCAGTATCCACCTAATGCGGGAGACAGGAAATCACCCGGCTTTTACCGATCTAAGCAGGGCTAAGCAGATATCGAGCCTAAACCTAAACAGGGATATCAAGATATATTGCCGGTGGACAAGGATAAGTAATAATGCATCAACGGTAGCAATAAACTCCTATAACCTAATGCAGCATTCATCATTAGGTTAATTGTAAGACATTTGCAAACCGTAGGAGTTAGAATGCTCCGGGGCTTGCCTTTCTCAAAGTCCGACGGGCGGTGGTCGCGACACTCGGGTAGGTCCTCGGCGTCGGGTCCTCCGGTCTCCTCGGTCAGCGTCTCCCCGTGGCCGTGTTCTTCCTGGGTCGACTGCTTCTGGGTCTCCTCCGTCGATCCTGTATGATGCATAATATATATGAATAGGATGAATGCACATAGAATTCATATGTGATGCACAGGATTAACAGCAATCAGGAGATAAGCACATGTCATCTACTGCATTCTTTTCAACAAGATAGTCAACATCATCCTAAAGGTTATGAAAGACTCTAGCACCTAACCAACCACTTAATATTCCATAACCAACTTGCTAAACTAGGCAACCTCCACAGCAAGACTTACTTAATGAATTTATTTTCCTCTAATTACTTGCTGAAATAAATTCATTTAACTAAGTCTACAACAACAACCCATCCTAGATAGCTTCAGAAAAATCTACAAAAATTACCACAGATTAATACTATGCAGAACAGTCCACTGTCAAAATTTTAGGCCATTTGGATTTAAACATTGTCCCCTATGAAAAAGATAAATATTATGGTGAAAAGGTGCTTTGAACTACACATCCTAACAGAAAGTGTCAAACAACAGATTTCATATTTTTCTTTTAAACTTCTTAGCACAAGAGCAGTCTACAAAAATTATCAGGTTCATATTCATCATATTTTAATTACTACAAATTTCACATGAAAACAGCTTTTAATCATTTTAAAAGCTACTGCCAAAGTATCTCACAGAACAACTTCACATTACATTTTTCCCTGATACTACTCATCTATACAAACCTAACAAAACTAGAATCACATTTTTCTGAGTTATAAAGAATTAGTTATGCATTTTCCAAGTTAACAACAATTTTTTAGATTAAAGTAAACTGCATATAAAAGTATCACCAAAAATGTATTCAACAATTTTCATAGATAGATCTACTCATGCTTAACACAACAAAATTTGTTTCACAGGATTTGGAATTAAAATGAGCCTTGTATGAATTTTTGAAGCCTTTACATAAATTCTGGAAACTCTTTTTTAAAGAAAACCCTATCCTAAACGCTACGGACACCCGGAAAAAGGCACCCGCAGACACAAGCGAAAAAGCTACGCGCACCCGGCTATCCCGAGCGTTATTGCACCCAAACTCCTCTCCTTTCTCTCTCCTTCTCACTGCCAAATGGGACCCGCTGGTCGGTGACCCCACACGTCAGCGGTCAACGGGCCCACGCGCCAAAGGCAGCGAGCCTCCGCCGGAGTTGACCGGCTCTAGCTCGCCGGCGGCGAGTTTTCCGGCGACACCAACCCTACCACTAGACTCACCAACGCGAGGTGAACACGCTCGGCTAGGTTGCTTGGCCAGAGCATCACCGTAGCAAGCTCGACGGCGGCAATGGCGGAGCGGCGACGCGGCAACCCTGCAGTGCGGCCTTGCCCGGCTATTCCAAGGCTCGGCGGCATGAGCAACAGCTCGAGCACTCCCTAAGCTACCTTCCTAGGCTGCTATCGAGCCTCGCCGGCCTCGGCATTGTCCGGCACCACGCGCGGCAGCGGTCCGCGTCGGACACGGCGGCGACACGGCTCTGTTCCGGCCGGGACAAAGCAAGAGAAGGGTCTCCATCTAGCCCTAAGCATCTACGGAGGTCGAGGAGGTAGGAACTGGGCTTGGTTTGAGACGGTTTGGCTGGAGATGGTCGGACCACGCTTTGGTCATGGCGGCGGCCATGGCGAGAACCCGAGGATGGCATCCACCGTTCTGCCGGCTAGGGAGGAGAAGAGGGGAAACCAACCCTGGCTGAAGAAAGAGGAGGTCAAGGCGGAGAGGTTGGCGGGAGGAATCAGGTGGCGGTGCGGTGAGAAGCGAGTAATCGCTCGTCGGAGTTCGGCGGGCGCCGGCGGCGCTTGCACTGGAGAAGATGGGGTGAGGTGGAGCGAGCGAGAGAGTGAGGCTTCTAGCTTGCGAGCGCGAGGCGGAGAGGGGGCAAAGTGGACGAAGGGCGAGGTGCATTGCACCTGGCCGGTTGCCGTCGGGAGGGCTCCCGACCGGGCGTGGCGGCGCCAGGAATCGGTGGCCACGCGGCGGGCGCGCAGAGAGGAGGCAGCACACGCGAGGCGGTTTTGTCGGAAACCGGGGCAGCGAGCAGCGGTTTGAACGGCCTGGCGGGCGGGCCTTTGGCGGCAGCGGCTGCGGCGGCGAGCAGCGGCGCGCGCGGGGGAGGAAGAAGGGGCTGACGGGTGGGTCCCGCTGACAGGTTTAAACTAATGAGGTTTGGTTTAAAACTTTGATGCACCATAACTCCCAAACTAAGCTGAATTAGGAAAAGGTCCTAAAAGCAAAGTTGCTTTGAATTTTCTAGGAACAAATCATCTTTAAGGCTCAAGTCCAAATTCTGCTTAGAAAAAGAATTTTACTTTTACTCTATTTTTCTAATGCAAGAAGTCATACCTAAAGAGCCTTTTCTGAGAATGTGCTTTTAAGCAAAGTTGTTTCTCTCATCAAGATCTACAACTTTGTTTTAAGGCACTAGGTCAGAAACAGAAAGCAAAACATGGATTTACTAGAGACTAAGCAAGGACTTAAACACTCATACAACAAAAGCACATGAAATGATGAGATGCTATGCTCATGCTATGTCAAATTATGCATTTAGGGTTGCTTAACACCTAGGGTGTTATAGCCCTCCACTCCTTAAAGAAATCTCGTCCCGAGATTTGAATTATGAACCATTTCTTATAAAAGTGTGGATACACCTCCTTTAGATAGTTGTCTGTTTCCCAAGTAGCATCCCGATCATCTTGCTCACTCCAGGATACCTTGTATTGCTTTACTATTCTTCCACGAATTGCTCTTTCTTTCTTGTCAAGCACTCGACACGGTGTAACTGAGTAAGTGAGATCGGATTGCAACTTGATACGGGCTGGCTGTATCTCTTCTTCTGGCACTCGAAGACATTTCTTCAACTGAGAGACATGGAACACAGGAAATATAGCCTTTAAATGTTCTGGCAACTGTAGCTGATAAGCTACTTCTCCCCTTCTTTCCACAATTCTATAAGGTCCCACAAACCTTGGTGCTAACTTTCTTTTAACCCCAAAGCGCCTAACATCTTTTATAGGCGAAACCTTCAGGTAGACATAGTCACCAACATTGAATTCAAGTGGCCTTCTTCGTTTATCGGCATAGCTTTTCTGTCGAGACTGTGCAGCTATGATATGTTGCTGAATGATCCTAACTTTTTCTTCTGCATCTTTGACAATGTCGATTCCATAGTACCGACGTTCCCCTGGTTCCACCCAGTTTATTGGTGTTCTGCATCTTCTCCCATATAGAGCTTCAAAAGGTGCCATCTGGATACTCTCTTGATAACTATTATTGTAAGCGAATTCTGCCAAAGGTAACCATTGTTCCCAAGAACCTTTCGCTGATATCACGCAGGCTCTTAACATATCTTCTAACACTTGATTTATCCATTCAGTTTGTCTTGACGTCTGCGGATGATAAGCTGAGCTTCGAACTAAATTCGTACCTAACTCCTTTTGCAACTTGTCCCAAAACGGTGCAGTAAACTGTGGTCCTCGATCAGAAACTATAACCCTTGGTATCCCATGTAGTCGAACAATATGACTCACATAGATCTCTGCATAGTCTGGTGCCTTATAGTTGGTTTTGACGGGAATAAAATGCGCTGTCCTGGTGAGACGATCCACAATTACCCAAATTGAGACATTACCCTTTTGAGTGGTGGGCAAACCAGTGATAAAGTCCATGCTCACCTCTTCCCATTTCCATTCGGGTATAGCTAACGGCTGAAGCATTCCAGCTGGTCTCAAGTGAATAGCCTTTACTCAACAACATGTGTCACACCTAGCCACGTATGCAGCAATTTCCTTCTTCATTTTGGTCCACCAAAATCTGGGACGCAAGTCTTGATACATCTTCGCACTTCCAGGATGGATAGTTAACCTGGACCAATGCGCTTCATCCATGATTTGGTTCCTGAGTTCTCTATCTTTGGGTACCACCACTCCTTGGCCAAACCATAGGACTCCATTGTCATCCACTCGAAAGTGCTTATCGGATTCCGTTTCAGCCTGGAGCCTTTCCTTAATATGGTAGATTCCTTTATCAGTTTTCTGTCCCTCTATGATTTGATCAACTAACGCACTGCGTAACTCCAAATCATGTAGTACTGCAGGATGCATTAGACTGAATTCATCTTCAGGTAGTAGCTTCATAGCATTACAATGTGACTTCCGACTCAGAGCATTGGCTACCACATTTGCTTTGTCGGGATGGTAGTGAATCTGTAGATTGTAATCTTTAATCAATTCAAGCCATCTTCTTTGCCTCATGATCAATTCTTCCTGAGTGAAGATATACTTAAGACTTTTGTGATCTGTGTACATGTTGCAGACATTACCAAGCAAATAATACCTCCAAATCTTCAAAGCGTGCACGACTGCAGCTAACTCCAAGTCATGTGTCGGATAGTTCACTTCATGTTTCCTTAATTGCCGAGAAGCATAAGCGATTACTCTTCCTTCTTGCATAAGAACACAACCTAAGCCAACCTTCGATGCATCACAAAAGACATCAAAGGGTTTTTCAATATCTGGCTGAGCTAAAACAGGAGCAGTGGTCAATAGTTTCCGCAAGGCACGAAAAGTAGTTTCGCACTCCTCTGTCCATTCAAACTTGTGATTTTTCTGCAATAGACTTGTCATAGGCTTCGCAATCTTGGAGAAATCCGGAATGAATCGGCGATAGTACCCTGCTGAGCCTAAGAAACTTCGAATCTCACCGACGGTTGTAGGAGCTTTCCACTCCATCACTTCTTGCACTTTACTGGGATCAACTGAGATGCCTTCTTCAGACAGAATGTGGCCAAGAAAGTGTACCTTCTTCATCCAAAACTCACATTTACTGAACTTAGCATAGAGTTTATGCTCCCTGAGTCTAGACAAAACAATCCTCAGGTGTTCTGCATGATCCTCTGTATTTTTTGAATAGATCAGAATGTCATCAATGAACACCACCACAAATTTGTCCAACTCTGGCATAAACACTAAGTTCATCAAACTCATGAAGTATGCTGGGGCATTCGTCAGCCCAAAGGACATGACAAGGTACTCATATAAACCATATCTGGTTGAAAAAGCAGTCTTTGGGATATCTTGTGGTCGGATTCGGATCTGATGATACCCCGATCTCAAATCAATCTTGGAAAACACTTTGGCTCTGGATAACTGGTCAAAAAGGATATCTATTCTGGGTAACAGATACTTGTTCTTAACAATCACAGCATTGAGCGGACGATAATCCACACACATGCATAAAGACTTATCTTTCTTCTTAACGAACAGAGCTGGGCATCCCCATTCTGTCACACTAGGCTGAATCAACCCTTTGTTCAACAGTTCCTTGATTTGGGTTTTGAGTTCTGCTAATTCATTGGGCGGCATACGATATGGCCTCCTAGAGATTGGTGCAGTTCCTGGTAACAACTCTATTGCAAACTCCACTGCTCTCTTGGGTGGTAACCCTGGTAACTCATCCGGGAAAACATCTAGAAAATCCCTGACAACTGGGATTTTGGAGAGGTCTTCTATAGCAAGAGTGCAGGATAGGTCAACAAAATCGGCACCTCGAGGAAGAGATACACGAAGTTTGTTACCTGTCCGACTATCGGATAAGGTAAGAGTTCGGTTTGCAGTGTCCAACAACGTATTCCACATTCTCATCCAACTCATACCTAAGACTACATCCATACTTAGTCCTGGCAGGATTACTAAATTGGCTCCGAATTTATGCCCTCCAATATCGATGGTTGCATTAGAAACCATCTGTCTAGATAACACGCTACTCCCAACGGAGCTCACGCGAAACCCATAATCCATTTCAGATATTTCTTGATTATGCTTTTGTGCAAATGCCTTGCTCATAAAAGAATGTGATGATCCAGTGTCAAACAAAACAACAGCAGGATGATGGTTCACGAAACACATACCAGCAGTCACCGGTTCTACTGCGCGAGCTTCTTCAGCAGTCATATTATGCAGGTGCGCTGGGTAGTTGGCTTGCTGCTTCTTCGGGTGCGGGCAATACCTTGCAAAGTGCCCTTCTTGATTGCAATTGTAGCATGGCCCATGAACTATGGGCTTGCTTCCGGTTGAGCTGCCTTGACCTGCTCGAGCTTGATTGGCCGCTATCTTGTATGGTCGCTGACCATGCTGAGCTTGCGGCTGACCCTTCTTCTGAGGTGGCCTGAAACGAGCCCCAGGTGCTGGTGGGCGATATTGAGAACGCTGGGCCGGTGGTCCTCTGGATTGAGATGATCCAGACTCAAAAGTCCTCTTCCTGGCCTTGCTGGCAGTATGCTTGTTATTGTGATTCTCCTGAATCAAGCAGTCACTGATAAAGTCATTGAAAATGGTACGGGACGAAGTACCCACTGATTTTCCCATCTTGGTGTTTAGTCCTCTCTTGAAACTAGCTATCTTCTTAGCATCGGTGTCAACAAAGTCCGGAGCATAACGAGACAAGGAGTTGAACAAGTGGTGATACTCGGTCACAGATCGAGTTCCTTGGGTTAAGCTCATGAACTCTGCCACCTTCATCCGAGTCAAGCCTGGTGGAATATAATGCCCGCGAACGGGTTCCGCGAACATCCTCTAGGTAATAGGTGTACGGGCAGGATAGGTGGTACGGTGATGTCCCCACCAGATTCCGGCCGGTCCCTGCAGCTGATGTGCAGCATACTCTGCCTTCAACTCCTCTGTAAGCCTGAGTAGCCAAAATTTCTGCTCCAACGTATGGAGCTATTCTTCTGCTTCCAGTGGTTCTGTGGCTTCCTTGAAGATTGGTGGCCTTGTATCTAGAAAATCCTTGAATGAGCTATACTGATTTGGCTCTGGGCGTTGATGGCCCTGCGCCAAATTCTCCCACAGAAGTGCCTCAATGTTACGTTGACTCCCCAGAAATTGAGCAAATAGTTGCTCGGCCGTGGGCGGTGGAGGAGGTGGTGGATTGCGGTGCTCGCGGTTATCATCATTACCACCACTACCGCCTGCTCCACTGCGAGTCGTCGTCATCTGCACGTTATCGATAGCAATGATCATTAGGCGATGTTGCCGTTATCGTAGAGAATAATAAACCATGCCAATGGAAATTATTCGGAAAAACGAATTCGCCAAACAATTGCAGAGGCATAATAAATTTCATCCACATTGCATCATCACATAATAGAAGTGCTCATCACATAACATGCAAAAGCCATCATAACATCCACATGTGCCCAAACATATGGGACTTTTTAAAGGTCTAGTACCATACGTGCATAGGTCCATAACACAACCTTACATCATCATGACAACCACAAAAGATCAAGCGTGAAGGATATGCGACAAAAGGTTACTACGCGCCAACACTATCTAGTCTAGTCCCTATCGGCATCATCATCCCTATCACCGCCGTCGTCACTCGAGATATCCGAAGAACCACTAGACGAAGCACGGGGATCCGGGTCCTCCTGAGGAAGGAGAGGGTTCCTCTCATTCTCGCGGTGATGGATCTCCTCATGTAGGCGGTCATTTTAATCCTGGAGATGGTGAAGCTGTAACTCCATATCTCCCACCTGAAGCCTGAGAAGCCGGTTCTGCTCGGTCGCACGCATACCCTCAAGACAAACACCGTGAAGTGACTCCTCAGTCTCGGCCATGATCGTGGATAGGAAAGTCGTAATTCCCTGCTGATCACTAAGCTGTTGTGCCGTCTCCTGCTCCCTCTGACGAGCCTGGTCCCTCTCAACAGTCATATGCGCTAGCTGGGTGGTGAGAAGGTCTATCTCTGTAGCATGCTCCTCCTGACTCCGATGATGTGCAGCTATCTCCTCATTGAGAACATGGTCCAGGTGGTCATAGCAGTGCTCTCGCTCCAAAGAACTGGCCTCAAGTACGGTGGCACCTGGCTGTCGCCACACCGACTGGTAAGGGTCCGCCGTAGGAAAGATGCAAGCAGTGGCTTGCGCGACCACCTCCGGGTGATCCTCCATAATGTCCCGAAGAACAGTATAGGCAACCCTGTTAGCTCCGTCCCACGGGGTCCTACCCTGTAGTGCGAAGACCCGGCGGCACCATACATGATCTTGCGGGTCACGGCTGGGCACGTCCACCTCAACTGTGTATACGTAGCGATCCTCAGAAAGCGGAACAAGATGCCAATCATACTGCGGCTCCTGGACCTCCTGGTATCCACAAAATGGTAGGCATGCCGAACTCCTCCAGAAAGTCCTCCGACCCCTCAGCAGTCCAGGGTCCCAGCATATAGTTAGGCCTCTTGCCTCCAGTCGACCTACGGGCGGTACGCTTGGTGCGGGCCATCTGAAAGAAGTTTATCCACATAGTTTTTAATTAGTTGAGATCAACTTTTTATTTTAAAGGAATGGGACGGATAACATAAGGAAGGAAATAATATTATTGCAAAATTGTATGATCATGATGCATGCGCGTAACATACGTCCTCACTGTCTAACAATCTAACGGCTAGACGGTGGCATACAACGTTCTCTCATAGCGTTATCTAACGTACTACACGTTCGCAAGTTAGCGTAGCTGCAGAAATCATTTCAGCCCTGCCCACAGTATGAATATTATGCATTGCTGAAATTAAATCTAATACCGACTTAGGCGCACACCCAGTATACACGTAAGCAGTATATGTACCCATCAAATAAAATACTCCCTCAATTAAATACTTTCGCTTGTACTCGTGTACATACGGGTACATGCTCTAGTACCAAACTAGCTCTCCCCTAGACCAACGTATGTTTGGTCATGCTCTCACAGCTCCCTTCTTACCTTGGCGTAGAGACATTTGATCCATACATTACTACTCCGAAGAATAGCACCCATAAAATTTCACCCTTGCCGTATGGACGACAGAATAACAGAATTTAAATATGATGCACGACCCCCAAGTTAGTACTTACATAGCCACCTAAGATCCTATTGGGCATAAGGACTTGGTCACTGGCACACTCTAGTTTAAAACTTTGCAAATTTTCACATCCTACTATAACTATAGATTGACAATTACCGTTTTGTCTTTGTAAAATACTATTTTTCAAATACGCTTATGAACAGTACACTGAACCATGCTCCGATGCCAGCCGTCACAGAACCGACCAATTTGCACCAGATTAAGCACCGAGATCTCCGCTATTCGCAAAGATCATCAAGTACTTAAGCTCGTACAAACCCGGTAGTCCGGAAATCTCGAAGGATTTCAAATCATTCAACATACAGCCAAGATCGTACTAGTTCAATGACATGCTCACAAGTTACATCACAGTTGTACATAGTTCAAATACATCAGAGTTCGAAACAATATTACAAACCATAGTTTTGAATAGTAGCGGAAGCAACATAGACTTAAAACATAAGTTCGGTTATTCTTAATACAGTGTCATCCGTCTGACCAGTCCCACAAAAGCATCAGATAAGATAAGTGGTGACCATGCCCCTGGTGTAATCCTCTCCCGTGACTGGGTACAGGCAGTTCTCGCAGTAACCAAAGAAGCATTGGCCATCTGCAACAACAAGGGAATAAAACCCTGAGTACAAGAAGGTACTCAGCTAGACTTACCCGTCATAAACCAGAAATAATGACACTCCAAGGATCGTGTAGGCTATATAGGTGGGGTTGGCTACACATACTCCTTTGCATGAAAGCTTTTGTAAGTAAAACTCATTTAGGGTGTTGGCAGTTACTTTTAATAACTAATTCTACATTACTAGATTTGCACCTGACTAAGGCAAACACTTGAGTAACTAATCAAACAAGAGTGACTATTTCATCAATAGCCTTTCAGATTCATCATTAAACCATCTTTAGTTCCATAAATTCTACGGGTGATGATCAACAGTCAATTGCTCACTGTCCAGGAGTGATGACGATTATAATCGATTCCTACCCAGCTGGGGATAAAATGTCACACACTCGCCCGATCACACCTTGCCAGGTAGCCGTCGGCTGCCACTCAGTAAATTCGAGAACACAACGCGCGGGACGGCCATGGGCCCTTCTACACCGGGGGTTATCTCAGGGCCAGGTCGCTCAAGCTATAACTGCCCACGGTCATGCCAGGTCGATCAGGCCCTGCCTGCCCTCGAACCATACCAGGTTGATCAGAATAGTTGCCCATGGTACAGCTGAGGCCCTGGGTGTTAGGCGTCAACATCTCCATCACCGGCTCGAATAACCTTACTCGGCTTCGCGGGAGGTACTCAGACCTACTCCGTTAAGTGATTGACGCGTTCAATTTGACTGAAGGGACATTCCCGAACGGGAACTATGCGACACAGACGGGAAACTACTAGCACACAGAACCCATGTTCTGCCGCCCTTACATCCCGCCTCTGTCTCAAATTAATTATCACGTGGTTATCTCTATGATAGCACAGGCTAATCATGATCAGTATCCACCTAATGCGGGAGACAGGAAATCACCGAGCTTTTACCAATCTAAGCAGGGCTAAGCAGATATCGAGCCTAGACCTAAACAGGGATATCAAGATATATTGCCGGTGGACAAGGATAAGTAATAATGCATCAACGGTAGCAATAAACTCCTATAACCTAATGCAGGATTCATCATTAGGTTAATTGTAAGACATTTGCAAACCGTAGGAGTTAGAATGCTCCGGGGCTTGCCTTTCTCAAAGTCCGACGGGCGGTGGTCGCGACACTCGGGTAGGTCCTCGGCGTCGGGTCCTCCGGTCTCCTCGGTCAGCGTCTCCCCCTGGCCGGGTTCTTCCTGGGTCGACTACTTCTGGGTCTCCTCCGTCGATCCTGTATGATGCATAATATATATGAATAGGATGAATGCACATAGAATGCATATGTGATGCACAAGATTAACAGCAATCAGGAGATAAGCACATGTCATCTACTGCATTCTTTTCAACAAGATAGTCAACATCATCCTAAAGGTTATGAAAGACTCTAGCACCTAACCAACCACTTAATATTCCATAACCAACTTGTTAAACTAGGTAACCTCCACAGCAAGACGTACTTAATGAATTTATTTTCCTCTAATTACTTGCTGAAATAAATTCATTTAACTAAGTCTACAACAGCAACCCATCCTAGACAGCTTCAGAAAAATCTACAAAAATTACCACAGATTAATACTATGCAGCACAGTCAACTCTCAAAATTTTAGGCCATTTGGATTTAAACATTGTCCCCTATGAAAAAGATAAATATTCTGGTGAAAAGGTGCTTTGAACTACACATCCTAACAGAAAGTGTCAAACAACAGATTTCATATTTTTCTTTTAAACTTCTTAGCACAAGAGCAGTCTACAAAAATTATCAGGTTCATATTCATCATATTTTAATTACTACAAATTTCACAAGAAAACAGCTTTTAATCATTTTAAATGCTATTGCCAAAGTATCTCATAGAACAACTTCACATTATATTTTTTTCCTGATACTACTCATCTATAGAAACCTAACAAAACTAGAATCATATTTTTCTGAGTTATACAGAATTAGTTATGCATTTTCCAAGTTAACAACAATTTCTTAGATTAAAGTAAACTGCATATAAAAGTATCACCAAAAATGTATTCAACAATTTTCATAGATAGATCTACTCATGCTTAACACAACAAAATTTGTTTCACAGGATTTGGACTTAAAATGAGCCTTGTATGAATTTTTGAAGTCTTTACATAAATTCTGGAAACTCTTTTTTAAAGAAAACCCTATCCTAAATGCTACGGACACCCGGAAAAAGGCACCCGCAGACACAAGCGAAAAAGCTATGCGCACCCGGCTATCCCGAGCATTATTGCACCCAGACTCCTCTCCTTTCTCTCTCCTTCTCACTGCAAAATGGGACCCGCTCATCAGTGACCCCACACGTCAGCGGTCAACGGGCCCACGCGCCAGAGGCAGCGAGCCTCCGCCGGAGTTGACCGGCTCTAGCTCGCCGGCGGCGAGTTTTTCGGCGACACCAACCCTACCACTAGACTCACCAACGCGAGGTGAACACGCTCGGCTAGGTCGCTTGGCTAGAGCATCACCGGAGCAAGCTCGACGGCGGCAATGGCGGAGCGGCGGCGCGGCAACCCTGCGGTGCGGCCTTGCGAGGCTATTCCAAGGCTCGGCGGCATGAGCAACAGCTCGAGCACTCCCTAAGCTACCTTCCTATGCTGCTATCGAGCCTCGCCGGCCTCGGCATTGTCCGGCACCACGCACGGCGGCGGTCCGCGTCGGACACGGCGGCGACACGACTCTGTTCTGGCCGGGACAAAGCAAGAGAAGGGTCTCCATCTAGCCCTAAGCATCTACGGAGGTCGAGGAGGTAGGAACTGGGCTTGGTTTGAGACGGTTTGGCCGGAGATGGCCAGGCCACGCTTTGGTCATGGCGGCGGCCATGGCGAGAACCCGAGGATGGCATCCGCCGTTCTACCGGCTAGGGAGGAGAAGAGGGGAAAGCAACCCTGGCTGAAGAAAGAGGAGGTCAAGGCGGAGAGGTTGGCGGGAGGAATCGAGCGGCGGTGGGGTGAGAAGCGAGTAATCGCTCGCCGGAGTTCGGCGGGCGGCGGCGGCGCTTGCACTGGAGAAGATGGGGTGTGGTGGAGCGAGCGAGAGAGTGAGCGAGAGAGTGAGGCTTCTGGCTTGCGAGCGCGAGGCGGAGAGGGGGCAAAGTGGACGAAGGGCTAGGTGCATTGCACCTGGCCAGTTGCCATCGGGAGGGCTCCCGACCGGGCGCGGCGGCTCCAGGAATCAGCGGCCATGCAGCGGGCGCGCAGAGAGGAGGCAGCGCACGCGAGGCGGTTTGGTCGGAAACCGGGGCAGCGAGCGGCGGTTTGAACGGCCTGGCGGGCGGGCCTTTGGCGGCAGCGGCTGCAGCGGCGAGCAGCGGCACGCGCGCGGGAGGAAGAAGGGGCTGACGGGTGGGTCCCGCTGACAGGTTTAAATTAATGAGGTTTGGTTTAAAACTTTGATGCTCCATAACTCCCAAACTAAGCCGAATTAGGAAAAGGTCCTAAAAGAAAAGTTGCTTAGAATTTTGCAAGGAACAAATCATCTTTAAGGCTCAAGTCCAAATTCTGCTTAGAAAAAGAATTTTACTTCTACTCTATTTTTCTAATGCAAGAAGTCATACTTAAAGAGCCTTTTCTGAGAATGTGCTTTTAAGCAAAGTTGTTTCTCTCATCAAGATCTACAAATTTGTTTTAAGGCACTAGGTCAGAAACAGAAAGCAAAACATGGATTTACTAGAGACTAAGCAAGGACTTAAACACTCATACAACAAATGCACATGAAATGATGAGATGCTATGCTCATGCTATGTCAAATTATGCATTTAGGGTTGCTTAACACCTAGGGTGTTACAGTAATTTCCTTTTACTCATCATCTTCTTGTTTTCTAATTCATTTCTCACCTTAACACTTGGTTATACAAAGGATTTGAGCCTATATCTCCTGCTAAGGCAATCCAATATTATTTAGCTGGACCCAACCCTGCTCTGGGTTTTAATGCCCCAAACCTGAAAACTTTCATGAACATTCCTGCAACTTCATCCACTGCTCCTTCAGGAGGAAAAGGCAAAAGAAAAACACTTGAGAGTGCCTCCTTACCAAGGAAACCAAGGACAAAAAGGGCTCAATTATCTCCTAAGGTATGAATCCTTCATTCTTTGTCAAACTAGTAACCTCATCCAGCAATAAACCTGATTACCTCCAAATTCCACTGCTTCTATTGCAACCACAGGTTAGAACTCTTAAATTTGGTGGCACTTCATCGACTGAAGATCCAACAAACCCCGAAGGTTCAAAAAATCAAGAAGCCGATGAGACTATAGGTAATACGTTCGGCTAGCCTCCTCTCTGTTGCCACATCATCTTTTCATACTCACACTATTACTTGAAATAGATGAAATTCTAAACGAACTGGCAGAAGAACCTTCTCCTGATCATGTCCAAAGCTCACCTCCTCCGAATACTCAGCCAAACTCTCAAGCAGGCCAGGATCAATCAGCCCAGGTAAAGTTTCATCTCAAACTATATTATTTCAATACATTCATTCAATTGGCTAACTCTTCTTTCTCTCTTTTTTAGAAGAAAACCATTGAGCCGACCATGAGTTACTCATTTTCCATTGAAGATTATATCACTAAGAAGGGTGAAGAAAATGCCTCTCAACACACCCTATCAATAGAAAATCAAGCTCGGCTGAGGGAGATGATTAATCTGTTGAATAAGGACACTGTCAATTTGGTTCACGATGCAGATTAGATCAGAGATATCCTTGAACTTATTGATGAAGATATCCCCCCTGCTCTTTTAACTCCCCTAGAGTCTACAGCCCACCTTGATAACTTCTTTAGTATGGTGAGAAAAGCAACCAAGAACATATCATCTAGGGCTGTCTTGCAGAATGATAGGTCCTCAAAGAAGTTGGAACTTAAAAATTTGCATTCTCATATCCAAACTGTAAGAAATTCTCTGGCAACCCTCGAGCCTAAATTGAAGGCCATGGAGGAGGAAAAAGGCAAGTTAGAAGCCCGGCTAGCTGAACTAAACACCAAAATTCAGTGTCACAAAGCTCTCATAGCCGATTTGCCGAAAAACATAGAAGCGGCTTCACTAAGGATGACTTCAGCCCTCAAAGAAGATCGGCAAATCAACACCAAGCTATCCAAAATCCAGGGCTCTAAAGATGAAGACCAAAAAGTACTAGACAATGTCAGCCGAATCAGGTCCGACGCCGTAGAGGCAATTAATCAGCTTTTAAACCAGTAGACATTGAATCTTGTAACAAACTAAGTGTAATGTACTCTGTCCCCGCAAAACTATTTTGTGCTTCCACGCCTTTACTTGTCTGAGAAAACAATCGGTCCTTTTTCCTTAAACTCTTCTTATTACGATGTAGCCGATTGTCCTCATTTTCCAACAGCCGAATGAAACTTGATTTAAACGAACTAAGAATATAGCCGAACGGCATTCGACTTTTCCAATCCTGGCCCAGTCCAACAATCGGCCCAGCTGAAGGAAAAAACCCTACGTTGTCGTTTGACAATTTTGCCCCACTACTCCGTGGAACTCGCCACGACTCCTTTCTCGGCTTACAAATAACTTCCTTTCGCCAGCCTCGACTGCCACTATAGCTAAACAGCTTTACTTCCGCCTCTTCATATTCTTCGCTCGATCCAATCCAGAAGAAAACCCTAACATTCATAGCAATGGCGAGTAAAGATGACCGCGGCAAGCGTCTCGCCGAAGAGGACACAGAGGGAAGCAAAGCACCGCAACGCCGGCGCCATGGGTAAGAATCGGTTCCCTTGCCCCCTTGCAGTTCTATTCTCTTGTCCGCTTTCCATCTTGATTTTGATTTTTCATTTACTAGGATAAGATTCATTTCCACTAGCCAAAGCCATCCGCAACCAGGAAACCCATCGTCCGGCTCTTCCAGCTCCTCCGACTCCCCAGATTCTTCCTCAGAATCCTACTATTCTAATTGGTGGAATCACCGTGACGCCTGCCGTTTCAAGGAGGAGAGGGATAAGGCCCAAGAGGAATTGGGCGAAGTTTGCAAACAATACGGCATCGACTAGCTTGAATGGGAGGATCAGTGGAAGCAACTCTGCTACGCTATCTCAGGTCAGTGAAATCTTCGCTTGATTCCCCTTCTTTTAATTGAACTTGCTTGCCTAATGTATCCTTTCTCTGTCCAGCATTATCTGCAGAGGTCGACCGCCC
Source organism: Coix lacryma-jobi var. lacryma-jobi (assembly GCA_009763385.1). Taxonomy (NCBI): domain Eukaryota; kingdom Viridiplantae; phylum Streptophyta; class Magnoliopsida; order Poales; family Poaceae; genus Coix; species Coix lacryma-jobi. The sequence continues at coordinate 81,265,693 of CM019824.1, read as the reverse complement.
GAAGATTGCGGCAACCAAGGTGGCCAACAAGGTGAACGCTCAGGGGTCAACCGTGGAGGCACGTCTTGAAGATGCGGACAACCGTGTTGATCAAGCCATCATTCACGGCGTACACCACGGCGTCACCTTAGGGTTGGCGGCAATGTCCACCCAAGCGCATGAAGACTTCCCTACCATGCCAACTGGCTTTCTCGGCGGTGAGCTTCCAGAGGACGTCGAGGACATTGAAGAAATTCTGCAAAACTACGAAGATCATGCAACCGTACTTGCCCAGGCCACTGATGCCCAATCTGTTCTGAATAGATTGTTTGATGAATAGTTTGTATTTAGGAGCCTCTATAATAAGATTGCTCCCTTTTGTGAACCACTTGCACTTGTGAAATATTGGTTTAGGATTGCTGTTTTTCTTTCCCTGAGTTACCGAAAGTAGAATCCTTGCATGTGTTGGTAGTTCTTAGCTACACCTAGGATAGGGTAACTAAAGTAACTGTCTACTAATGCCAAGCGGGGTTGTCAGTCCCGACACTAGTAGGAGCTAGCTAGCGAGAATGCAATCTACCAGGAGGAGATTCTGCAAACGCATAGAACTATCATAGTAGCACTTCGCCTGGGAGTACTAGGTGTCAATTTATTTGATCCCAAGGGAAGGCTAGGGTGGTGTATGAGTTGAGTCAAGGAGGGGATGAGAGTCGAAGAAAAGAGAAAAGGGAAAAGGGGAGAAGGGAAGAGATGAAAGGCTAGAAAGAATATATGGGTGGATAGGTAAGGATGATATGGATGGCTAAGGTAAGGTGGATGGATAGGTTGATAAATGGAATAGGATAATTAAGGGTAGCTTGGATAACTAACTACTAACTAATAACTACTCCTAGATAACTACAAAGCAAGATAACTACGAAGTAAGATAGTTTCGAAGCAAGGCAGGCAAAAGACAATAAAGCAACTAAGTTGAGTATAGTTTTATTCCTATCTTGTCAAGTATCGAGGCGAACTAGCCTTTACCACTTACTTAGGTTGAACGCTAGCACAACGAGCCTTACTGTTAAACTGGGCCAACTACGTGGTGGAATTCAAGGCGCACAGGGCTGTCACCACCTGCTTGCTACCACAGCTACCCGGGGGTCCAGCCGTATCTGAAGGTAAGTCTATAACTAAGCACCACGCTTAACTATATTCTAACTATCTCTACCCTAGCTTTGAATAGAGACACTCTTGCGGACGTCAGAGCAAACACTTGACATAATAAGATAAACACTAAACTAACTAAGCAACCTATTGGCAAAGATCAATCACTAAGCACACTAGAGATTAACTACTATGGCTAAGTGAATTGAACTGTAGGATAGCTAGGTCACACTCAAGGTACTTGATAAAGTAATACTGAAAGTAATGCTTAAAGTAATACTGAGATAAAGATAAATGTACCTGAGATAGAAGAGAGCAAACCAGACCAGAGAAGCCGGGAAATCAACCGACCTCCGATGCCAGTCGCTCGCACCCGCTTCTCTCTTAGCAAGCTCTACGCTAATACATCCAAGGACTTAGGCTAAGCTGTGCTAAACTAAGAGCCACGCTGTAGCGAGGGCACTAGAGCTATACTCTCTCTACTAGCTAACCTACTTGCCAAAGCTCTCTAAGCTTCTAACCTAACTCTCACTTGCTTCTCTTGCTTGTGTGTTGCTTGATGTGGGATGGTACTGGTACAAATGAAGAGGTGCCTCCAGGGGGGTATTTATAGCCCAAATGAGTGAGGGGGGTTCTTATAGTGGGCAGCCAACCAACCTAGGGTTAGGTCAGGTGGCGGGCGCCACCCCTACTGGCGGCCGCCAGCTCCCTGGACGTTGGATGAACCGCCTCTGCTTCAACGGCATACAGGTGATTGTCCCAGGCGGTTTGGAGGTCGGTTGCATGTCCTAGCAATCGACATTCAGCCTTGATCCACGCCACTCCATCCTGAGCCGTCCGATGCCACTGACCTAGTGACCAAGGGCCAAGATTTGGCCTTGGGGAGGTCACATGGATCGGTGACATGGCAGGGGGTGACACTTGGGCCAACCCAAGTGGCGGGCGCCACTTAGAGGTGGTGGGCGCCACCTAGGGGTGGCGGGCGCCACCCCCCTTAGGCCCATTTGGGCCCTACTGAGTGGGCTTGGCCTCTGGTGGGTCCATATGTCCAAATTTGGTTCAAATCCTGCATTCAAATAAAATTCTATGGACATGTGGAATTTGGTTAGTTTGAAACCTATTTGACTACATTTCATGCCTTTTTGGTGGACTTTAGGGTCAAATGTTGATGGTAAAACAGGTGTTTAAGGACCGTCAACAAGCTCCCCCAAGCTAACCTGTTGCTCGTCCTTGAGCAACAATGCGGTTTAAGCATTGAGCGTGAAATGGATAGCAACTTAAGATGTCTGCAAGTGCATATTGTATAGTGAGAAATAACTTAGCATATATCATTAATCATAGCAATGTGGGGCTTATAGCTTTTCACTTCAAACATGCAAGAGTGAAATAAAGTAGTAGATAGGAAACTTTTATCTTGCTTAGGTTTGACTAGGATTCTGTCTAGAGGTTTTTCAAGGTTTTCAAAAGATAACAACTTGCTTAAGTCCTCCAAGATTCACTCAATCACTCAATGGTGTTTAAATCCTCACTTAGGCCAAAATGTAGCCTCTCCTATTTCTAAAGAATGATATGTGGAGTTATATGTAGGCTAAGAACCATGAGCAAATTGCCTGATGTTTTATTGCTAAGCTAGACACTCAGATCATAAGGAGTAGCAAATCATAAAAATTGATCAAGATGTGCATGTGTGGTTATGTGAAAGTGTATAGAGAGATATTTCATAATCCTTCCTAGTTAATTTCTGGGGTCTAGAGCTAATGATAATTCTCTCTTTTTTTGGATACATAGTGAGTAGACAAAAGATGTGTCCTCACATTTTCTTAGGACATAGTCCTCTCTTGAGCTACTTTGCTCACTTTTTTTTCTTTTTTTTTCACAAGACATAGTCCTTTCTTGAGCTACTTTGCTCATTTTTTTTCTCTCTCTCTCTTTTAGCTCTAGATTTCCCCAGACATATATAGGAAAGGATTTTTTTTGAAATGAGTAGGGAAAGGGAGAGAAATGCTTATTCCCAGTGTATGAATAGCATAAGGCTAGCAATGGGATGTTTGGCAGGGTATTGCATATCTCCGGTGTAGAGAATAAGCAATTTATTTGGTGGTTGCAAACTTCCAAAGTCGAAAGTAGGCAAATTATGGTGGGTGTGCGTGAATCTTGATTCAAAAGATATGATAAGCTTCTCTACTAAGATCTATGAGGTCTAACAAAGCTCAACACAAACAAAGCTCTTTGTGGTTTTGACTAGGTTTGGCTAGGATTCTGTCTAGAGGTTTTTCAAGGTTTTCAAAAGATAACAACTTGCTTAAGTCCTCCAAGATTCACTCAATCACTCAATGGTGTTTAAATCCTCACTTAGGCCAAAATGTAGCCTCTCCTATTTCTAAAGAATGATATGTGGAGTTATATGTAGGCTAAGAACCATGAGCAAATTGCCTGATGTTTTATTGCTAAGCTAGACACTCAGATCATAAGGAGTAGCAAATCATAAAAATTGATCAAGATGTGCATGTGTGGTTATGTGAAAGTGTATAGAGAGATATTTCATAATCCTTCCTAGTTAATTTCTGGGGTCTAGAGCTAATGATAATTCTCTCTTTTTTTGGATACATAGTGAGTAGACAAAAGATGTGTCCTCACATTTTCTTAGGACATAGTCCTCTCTTGAGCTACTTTGCTCACTTTTTTTTCTTTTTTTTTCACAAGACATAGTCCTTTCTTGAGCTACTTTGCTCATTTTTTTTCTCTCTCTCTCTTTTAGCTCTAGATTTCCCCAGACATATATAGGAAAGGATTTTTTTTGAAATGAGTAGGGAAAGGGAGAGAAATGCTTATTCCCAGTGTATGAATAGCATAAGGCTAGCAATGGGATGTTTGGCAGGGTATTGCATATCTCCGGTGTAGAGAATAAGCAATTTATTTGGTGGTTGCAAACTTCCAAAGTCGAAAGTAGGCAAATTATGGTGGGTGTGCGTGAATCTTGATTCAAAAGATATGATAAGCTTCTCTACTAAGATCTATGAGGTCTAACAAAGCTCAACACAAACAAAGCTCTTTGTGGTTTTGACTAGGTTTGGCTAGGATTCTGTCTAGAGGTTTTTCAAGGTTTTCAAAAGATAACAACTTGCTTAAGTCCTCCAAGATTCACTCAATCACTCAATGGTGTTTAAATCCTCACTTAGGCCAAAATGTAGCCTCTCCTATTTCTAAAGAATGATATGTGGAGTTATATGTAGGCTAAGAACCATGAGCAAATTGCCTGATGTTTTATTGCTAAGCTAGACACTCAGATCATAAGGAGTAGCAAATCATAAAAATTGATCAAGATGTGCATGTGTGGTTATGTGAAAGTGTATAGAGAGATATTTCATAATCCTTCCTAGTTAATTTCTGGGGTCTAGAGCTAATGATAATTCTCTCTTTTTTTTGGATACATAGTGAGTAGACAAAAGATGTGTCCTCACATTTTCTTAGGACATAGTCCTCTCTTGAGCTACTTTGCTCACTTTTTTTTTCTTTTTTTTTCACAGGACATAGTCCTTTCTTGAGCTACTTTGCTCATTTTTTTCTCTCTCTCTCTTTTAGCTCTAGATTTCCCCAGACATATATAGGAAAGGATTTTTTTGAAATGAGTAGGGAAAGGGAGAGAAATGCTTATTCCCAGTGTATGAATAGCATAAGGTTAGCAATGGGATGTTTGGCAGGGTATTGCATATCTCCGGTGTAGAGAATAAGCAATTTATTTGGTGGTTGCAAACTTCCAAAGTCGAAAGTAGGCAAATTATGGTGGGTGTGCGTGAATCTTGATTCAAAAGATATGATAAGCTTCTCTACTAAGATCTATGAGGTCTAACAAAGCTCAACACAAACAAAGCTCTTTGTGGTTTTGACTAATGACTAACAAATATTTGGCTGGTGGTGGGATGGGATAAAATCTAGGAGGAACTTTTAGCAAGGTTTTCATAATTTTTAAAAGAAATCCTCCAGATTAGGTCCTAATTTTACCTTAGTAAGTTTAAAGAATTACTCCATTTCTTACTAACTTTACTTACTAAACATGATTTTAGTTAAAGCATGTGCAACCCACAAAAGCTACAACTTAGATAAGACTAGTCATTCAAACCATAACAATAGCATTTGCATGACATATTTCAAATCTTATTCAGGTTTCAACTTGTTTAAGCAGATTTTATCAATTTTATTCATGGAGTGGTTATTTAGGCAATCATGTGACATTCAAAAGATATAGAATTTAAGAACTGAATGTAAAGTGTAGGCTTGAGACATACCTTATCGGAGCAGGAGTCTCCCCAAGCTGGCTTCTTGCTTGGTGAAAGATCTTCTTCGTCTCAGTCGGAGCTCTTGTTCTCATTTTATTAAAAGGGAAACTATCTAATGTTGTGAAAAGGGAAACTATCCTATTTTGATATTTTATTGTTCTAACTAAGTTAACATATACCTATGCATAAAACTAATGATAACTGATTTTTTTTAGCTTCATGCATGACATATGTTATTTATTCAAAAAAGGGAAAATTTAACGGAAAAATTAAAAGTAAAACCATACCTTAGGTCCATGGAGTTTCATCCTTATCGGGTGGATCTTCTTCCTTGGGCACTTCTTCTCTTAGTACTCCATCTGGTTCTTCTTCTTTTGGCACCTCTCCCTTGTTATGTGAATCACACAACTTAGGAGGAGGTGGTTCTTTCTTTATGTTCCACCTTGTTCTTGGGCGCCTCTTCTTGGTACGAACTGGTTTTGCTTCCTGCATGTTAGCGGCATATGCGGGGCCTTGGGAGAAAGAGAATATTTCCTTCCTCCCTCCTAATGTCATTTGAATTTTACCACTTCCCACATATATGCAGGCATCAACAGTGTTCAAGAAGGGTCTACCTAAGATTAGAGGCACATCTTTCCTATTTCCCATATCTAGTATTATGAAATCAGTAAGAACATAGGAACCTCTAATATGAACAGGTAAATCATTAACTATTCCTTCTACATAGCAAGTGGATTGATCGGCTAACACAACATAGGCAGATGTGGATGACATGGGTGGAAAGAACGAGTTTTCATAGAAATCCTTAGATAAAATGTTCACACTCGATCCTAAATCACACATGGCATTTTTAAAGACTTCACCAAAGATTGAGCATCTAATTATGGGACTACCAGGATCACCCTTTTTAACAGTCATGGTTTGATCTTCATAATAGTTAAAATGTTTTATTTCAACCATATTTGCAGTTTCCATGTCAGGTTTAGCAGGAATTTTGCCAGATTCAAAAGATGGTATGATAGCAGCAAGTTGAGCTAATTGGGTTTCTAACATCTTATTAAAGCTAAGTTGATTTTTCAGAGCAGATGAGAAATCTTCCAATTTAGCATTTATCTTCTCAAGAATTTTATCATTCGACATTAATCTCTCTTTCAAGAAATCAGTAGTTTTACCTTGTGAGTAAACTAAGTTTTTCAAGAATGAGAGACTATCAGAATTATGAAAATTAGAGCGGGGGAATGAATTGTTACCTTGAGAGTTTGCAGGCTGATTCCATCCTTGATTCTGTTGACGGAAACCGTTATTGTTGTTGATGAAGTTCAAATCTTCATGTAGCTCGGGGCAGTGGCTCCCAGAATGTCTGGTTTCTCCACAGACTTCACAAGTCATGTAGGATTCCAGAGATTGGACACTCTCTTGTTGGTTCATCTTCTCACAGCTGTCCAGCTTCTTTGCCAGCTGGTCCATCTTGGCCACGATCATGTCGGCCTCATTAAGGGAATGTATACCTCCCTTGCGGGGCTGTAGTCTTTCGTCATTCCATCCTTGGTTTGACACCATCTTCTCTATGAGAGCGTTAGCATCGGCAACATTCAGAGAAAAGAATGCACCGCCGGCGGCGGCATCCAAATGACTTCTAGAGAGTGGGGTTAGGCCATGGTAGAAGTTCTGGATCAATAGCCAGCCCTCCATACCATGGTGCGGACAAGCAGCGACATACTCTTGCAACCTCTCCCAAGCCTCGGGAATAGATTCCTCGGCTTGTTGCGTAAAGCTGGAGATTTTGTTGCGAAGAGCATTCGTCTTGCCCATAGGAAAGAATTTGGCGAGAAAGGCATTGGAACACTTGTCCCATGTGTCTACAGCGTTGCTATCACTATAGAACCATTGCTTCGCTTTTCCTAGCAAAGAGAAAGGAAAGAGACGAAGACGGATGGCTTCTTGGGTTATCCCCTTAATGGTGAAGGTGCCGCAAAGCTCCAAAAATTGTTGGAGATGAGCATTGGCATCCTCATGAGCCTTGCCACAGAACGGGCTAGCTTGGACCATCGTGATCAGAGCCGGTTTCAACTCAAAATTGAGATTGGCATTGATCACGTCTGGTCCTATCGCTACATTAGCGGCAGAAGGAGCAGAAAATTCACGAATGGTCTTGTTGGCCATTGTGAAGATAGAACGAGATAAGAAAGAAAGAAGATGAAGAAGATGAAGGAAAAAGATAAGAAGAACTAAGGAAAGAAAGAATGGGGTAAGATGGGATTCGCTAAGCGAGAGCTTAAGCGAAGATAAATTCGACACGGACTCAACCGATAAACCGATTGCCTTCCCCGGCAACGACACCAGAAATGCTTGTTGGTAGTTCTTAGCTACACCTAGGATAGGGTAACTAAAGTAGCTGTCTACTAATGCCAAGCGGAGTTGTCAGTCCCGACACTAGTAGGAGCTAGCTAGCGAGAATGCAATCTACCAGTAGGAGATTCTGCAAGCGCACAGAACTATCGTAGTAGCACTTCGCCTGGGAGTACCAGGTGTCGATTTATTTGATCCCAAGGGAAGGCTAGGGTGGTGTATGAGTTGAGTCAAGGAGGGGATGAGAGTCGAAGAAAAGAGAAAACGGAAAAGGGGAGAAGGGAAGAGATGAAAGGCTAGAAAGAATATATGGGTGGATAGGTAAGGATGATATGGATGGCTAAGGTAAGGTGGATGGATAGGTTGATAAATGGAATAGGATAATTATGGGTAGCTTGGATAACTAACTACTAACTAATAACTACTCCTAGATAACTACAAAGCAAGATAACTACGAAGCAAGATAGTTTTGAAGCAAGGCAGGAAAAAGACAATAAAGCAACTAAGTTGATTATAGTTTTATTCCTATCTTGTCAAGAATCGAGGCGTACTAGCCTTTACCACTTACTTAGGTTGAACGCTAGCACAACGAGCCTTACTGTTAAACTGGGCCAACTACATGGTGGAATTCAAGGCACACAGGGCTGTCACCACCTGCTTGCTACCACAGCTATCCGAGGGTCCAACCGTATCTGAAGGTAAGTCTATAACTAAGCACCACGCTTAACTATATTCTAACTATCTCTACCCTAGCTTTGAATAGAGACACCCTTGCGGACGTCAGAGAAAACACTTGACTTAATAAGATAAACACTAAACTAACTAAGCAACCTATTGGCAAAGATCAATCACTAAGCACACTAGAGATTAACTACTATGGCTAAGTGAATTGAACTGTAGGATAGCTAGGTCACACTCAAGGTACTTGATAAAGTAATACTGAAAGTAATACTGAAAGTAATGCTTAAAGTAATACTGAGATAAAGATAAATGTACCTGAGATACAAGAGAGCAAACCAGACCAGAGACGCCAGGAAATCAACCGACCTCCGATGCCAGTCGCTCGCACCCGCTTCTCTCTTAGCAAGCTCTGCGCTAATACTGCCAATGACTTAGGCTAAGCTGTGCTAAACTAAGAGCCACGCTGTAGCGAGGGCACTAGAGTTATACTCTCTCTACTAGCTAACCTACTTGCCAAAGCTCTCTAAGCTTCTAACCTAACTCTCACTTGTTTCTCTTGCTTGTGTGTTGCTTGATGTGGGATGGTACTGGTACAAATGAAGAGGTGCCTCCAGCGGGGTATTTATAGCCCAAATGAGTGAGGGGGGTTCTTATAGTGGGCAGCCAACCGACCTTGGGTTAGGTCAGGTGGCGGGCGCCACCCCCTACTGGCGGCCGCCAGCTCCCTGGTCGTTGGACGAACCGCCTCTGCTTCAACGGCATCCAGGTGGTTGTCCAAGGCGGTTTGGAGGTCGGTTGCATGTCCTAGCAACCGACATTCAGCCTTGATCCACACCACTCCATCCTGAGCCGTCCGATGCCACTGACCTAGTGACCAAGGGCCAAGATTTGGCTTCGGGGAGGTCACACGGATTGGTGACGTGGCAGGGGGTGACACTTGGGCCAACCCAAGTGGCGGGCGCCACCCCCCTTAGGCCCATTTGGGCCCTACTGAGTGGGCTTGGCCTCTGGTGGGTCCATATGTCCAAATTTGGTTCAAATCCTGCATTCAAATAAAATTCTATGGACATGTGGAATTTGGTTAGTTTGAAACCTATTTGACTACATTTCATGCCTTTTTGGTGGACTTTAGGGTCAAATGTTGATGGTAAAACAGGTGTTTAAGGACCGTCAATAGCATGATATCATCTTTATTTGGTTAAACTGATATTTTTGCTCTAAAGGCGACATATTTTATGTCGGCTACTTTTCCAAACTCCCGGAGCATTTTTTTCTACTAAAGGTGATGTTTCACATCGGCTATCTTTACGCACGAACATTCTTTGAGTCTGCTTATGTGCCAACTTCTACACTGGGATAGAACTTCTTGATAAATCTCCCATTAATAGCTCTAGAAAATTCTTCTCCCAACAAAGTTCTCAAAATATATGCATTACCAGGTACATGTCTTACTATCCAAAATGGACCTTCCCAATTTGGAGACCATTTACCGAATGCTTTATCTTTCATCCCAATCGGCAATATAACCTTCCAAACCAAATCCCCCTTTGCAAAGTGTTTCTCTTTAACTTTCTTATTGTAATACTTAGCAACACGTAATTTGTTCTTCTCTATATTCTCCAATGCTTTAAGACGAACTAAGTGCAAATCTTCTAGTTCATCCATCATTAAACTTTTATAATCTTCTTTCCTTAAATCATTCTGTAATGTAACTCGTCTTGAACTGGACTATAACTCCCATGGCAACACAGCACAATGCCCATAAACCAACTCATAGGGAGATGCTTGAGTAGACCCATGACATGCCATTCGGTAAGCCCACAATGCTTCATTAAGAGCCAAATGCCAATTCTTTGGCTTTTCATCAATCTTTTTCTGGATAATCTTAATCATAATTTTATTTGATGCTTCAGCTTGACCATTGGCTTGTGCATAATACGGAGAAGAATTAAGTAACTTGATCTCCATTTCTTCAGCAAACTCACAAAATTCGGATGACGTAAACTGGGTCCCTTGATCCGTTGTAATAGTTTGAGGGATCCCGAATCTGTGAACTATATGTTCCTTAACAAAATTGATCATGTTTTCCGATGTAACCTTCTTCAAAGGTATGGCTTCAACCCATTTGGTAAAATAATCTATAGCCAATAGTACGAACTTATGTCCTTTGCTAGAAGGAGGATGAATCTGACCAATCAAATCTATTGCCCATCCCCTAAACGGCCACGGCTTGATAATTGGATTCATAGCCGATGCCATAACTCTTTGAATATTACCGAACCTCTGACAATCTTGACATCTTTTATAATATTCAAAACAATCTTCGAGCATAGTTGGCCAAAAATATCCGGTCCTTCTTATTATCCATTTCATTCGGTAAGCCGATTGATGTGCACCACATATCCCTTCATGCACTTCGCTCATCAGCTTTTTGGTTTCTTCTTGACTTAAACACTTGAGAAGTACTCCATCTATAGATTTATAGTACAATTGATCATCAAGAAGTACAAACTTGAGAACCTTCTACCTAAGCTTTCGGGAGACTTTTTGTGATGGGTTTTTTTAAGTAATCAGTAATCTCCTTTCTCTAATCATCAACCATGTGATCTTTGTTCAAAGCAAGAACTTCTTGATCTTCCCGATATCCAGAAGCAGACTGAGCTAACTTATTTGCTTCTTCATTATGCCCCCTAGGGATATGATGTAACATTGCCATCTAAAAATATTTCAAAAGCTCTCGACATTCTTCATAATATTCTCTCAATATATCATTTTTACATTCATATTGACCGGTTAACTGATTGATGACTAACTCAGAATCTCCAAAAATCTCGACAGCAACAGCTTTTATTTCCATAAGAAGCCGAAGTCCCCTGAGTAAAGCTTCATACTCTGCTTGATTATTAGTAACATAAGAATCAATGGGGATAGCATATCTAAAAGTTAATCCTCGTGGAGAAATCAAGATAATACCAGCACCACCACCTTTACTACAAGATGAACCATCGAAAAAGAAAGTCTAAGGTGCAATATTTATCATATTAGCAGAAGGATCATGATGACATGTGACAAAATCGGCAATGGCTTGACCTTTTACTGCCTTTGCCCAATCGTACCTTAAATCAAATTCTGACAGTGCTAAAATCCACTTGTCGACTCTTCCATTCAGAATAGGCATTGAAAGCATATGTTTTATTACATCAAACTCAGAAATTATTACGCATTCGGCATTTAATAAGTAGTGCCGAAGCTTGGTACACGAGTAATACACACAAACAAAGTTTCTCTATAGCCGAATACCTCGTCTCTGGGTCTAACAGCTTTCGGCTAAGGTAGGCTATTACTCTTTCTTTTCCTTCAAATTCTTGTATGAGGGCCGATCCTATTGTTAGGCTATCGGCCGCTACGTACAATCTGAAAGGTTTATCAAGCTGTGGAGGTACTAATACTGGTGGTGCCTTCATGTATTCTTTAATTTCATCAAAAGCTTTCTGTTGTATGTCACCCCACATGAACTTTTGATCATTCTTAAGCTTCAACAAAGGAGAGAAAGGCAAAACCTTTTCTAATAAGTTAGATATAAACCTTCTTACGAAATTAATCTTGCCATGTAACGATTGTAATTCCGTGAGGTTGGTTGGAGGGACAACTTTGTCTATTGCCTCCATGCTTTTCTTTTCGACTTCGATCCCTCCTTTATGGATAAGAAACCCCAAAAACTCACCTGCCGAAACTCCAAAAGCACATTTGTTTGGGTTCATCTTCAAACCATGTTTTCTCGTGCATTCCAAAGTCTTTCTTAAATCAGCCAAATGTCCTTCATGATTCCTAGACTTCACGACTACATCGTCAATATAGGTTTCTACAATTTTTCCAATCAACTCATGGAAGATATAATTCATAGCCCTTTGATAAGTTGCGCTGGCGTTCTTTAATCCAAATGTCATGACAACCCATTCAAACAAACCTATATGACCGGGGCATCTAAAAGCTATCTTTGAAATATCTTCCACTGCCATAAAGATTTGGTTGTATCCAGCATTACCATCCATAAAACTGATGACTTCATAACCAGCTGCTGCATCAACATGTAATTCGGCAACCGGCATCGGGTAACTATCCATTGGAGTAGCTTTATTGAGATCTCTAAAATCAATGCAAACCCTCATCTTTCCATACTTTTTATATACTGGAACTATACTTGAAATTCACTCTGCATATCTACATGGCCGAATGAAATTTGCTTTCAATAATCTTTCCACTTCTTTTTTCACGTCAGCCAGTACCTCCTCTTTAAAAATCTTCCGAGGAGGTTGTTTGTACGGACGATACCCAGGTTTGATCGGTAACCGATGTTCAACAATAGAACGGTTTAATCCGGGCATCTCTGTATAATCCCAAGCAAAACAATCTCTGAACAATTTCAAAAGGTTTATCAATTTTAATCTATATTCTGGATCCAAATTTGTACTAACATATATTGGTCTTGTTTCGGCTTCATTACCAATATTTACTTCTTCTAACTTATCAGCCGACATGAATCCTCGTCCCAATTTTCCTTCGTTACCATCAATTGGATTATCCATTCAAGAATTGCTCTGAGAGCCGATTGCTTGGATCGACTATTCGTGTCCCACCGGGCGTGCCAAAAAGTGTGTTGGCACAAAATGTGTAGCACCATGCCTCACACATAGCAAGCCAAAAAGTGTGGCTTCAATCGGGTGCTCGGACGGTTTGAAATCCGGAGACGTGCCACTCGGTTTGACCTGAAAGCCAACAAGGGATAACACTGTGAGAATAAAACTGGAACATGCCGGATGAGACCAGACAGTTCCATATTTACGGCCCTGAAGCCACTCACAATGACATACAACTATAGAAGCTATCTATCAACAAGTTTTAAAGATCATTCGACTAACTCGAAACATTAACATATGTGAACAATTGGTTACCGAATGCACATACATAAAAAGACATGCTTGAATAAGAGATAGATTATAAAATAACGTGTAACCAAGCTCGGCAAACCAGCCGAGTTGGGGTCCATGAAGAAGGAACATGCAAACAAAAAAATGATCAAACCAATCTAAAACCTGCATCTGTCGCACGATACCTAGTTTTATCAAAGCCTAAGCGTAATTGACATGTATGAACCCGCAACACGTAACAATCTAGATTAGAAATTAATTCGGCCATTATGGTTATTCGATTATTGGAAAAAACAAGTAAAAACTTGTAAAGCAAGGCCGAACAAAGTCAATCTAGATTGGGCAAAAGAGTGTTGTAAAACTTAATTAAATAAATCATGCAACACATGGTAACTTAATGAATCTACTAGATCTTGCCAAATCTAAAAGAGCCGATAACTATCTCGCTCATGCTAAATGTATTAAGCAAACGCCTGCCGCACGGTATTTACTCATAAGCACAACATAAGCAAAGACTTCTTGATTGTCGACATAGATCCGCCGCACGATCTTTGTAAACAAACAAGACTACTTGCATCACATCTAAATCCACCGCATGATATTAGACATGATAACAAGGTTGCCGGGACTTACGGAGGTCGACAGATCGATGATTCCTCTCGAAGAACTCGACGACACGACAAAGGACTCGAAGATGGCACGGGGCCGATTTGTATTGATATGGTTGTGAACAGCTTTACAATAGCCAAGGGTTTATATTTATCCCTAGACACAATACAAGTCCTAAGAGGATACGATTATGAAATATTAAAGGAAAAATACAATATATTTGGCCTTTAACACCTTTCAAAATCTTTAATGCCTTAATTGTTGCAATCTTGTTATCCAATCGGCTTTAGCTTCTGTCATTTCAATGGAAATCCCTTTCTCTTCAGAATAGCCGACCACATAAGCAGTTGTCGAATCCTCGGAAACCTAGCCGACTGCATGGATACTTGCCGAATGCCTTACATGCCCATCTCCACACACTGGTCCATTTGTCATCCCCTTATGTGTGCAAAAATCTAGTGTTAACATCGAGGTGAAGGTCAAGTAGAGACGTGCCATGCCGACGGACCGGGAGCGGTGAAGGATGGGCGTGCCGTGCGGCGGACGTGCCATGCCGATGTACCCAGAGCGGTGAAGGGCGGACGTGAGGCTTGGACTGACGGACCAGAGGGCCAGAGGACCAGCTGTCGTAGCTGGCACGTGGCATCTGCGAGCGTGAGCACATGGGGATGTGTGATGCATCGGCCGAGTCGGGAGGAAGACGATGGCGTCGTGGCACTTGGCGGGAGGTCGGACACGGGCTTGCGTGCGGCGCAAGTACCGTCGGCTGAGTCAAGAAGGAAGGCGAAGGCGTTGTGCCTGGCGTGGAGGCTGGACATGCATCGGCATCGGTGCAGGTGGTCGGGGTGTGCGAACCACATCCCGTCTACGGCGCGGGTTGGGTAGCTGAGCCTCAAAAAGCTACCTCAACGGTTTCCGAGTTTGGGCCACAAAACTCGGGTGGCCGGTTTCCGAGTTTGGGCCTCAAAACTCGGGTTGGTTGGTTTCCAGGTTTGGGCCTCAAAACCTAGGCTGGCCGGTTTCGGGGTGGACGGTTTCCAGGTTTTGACCTCAAAACCTGGGCTGGCGGGTTTACCGGTTCGGGCCTCAAAACCGGACGGAGGTTCCTATGCGGAACGGTCGACGCGTGGCGGCACCGAGAGGCTTGCGTTGCGGTGAAGCTATCGGTGAGGAAGGCGCGGTGGTCGACGTGACGACACGTGGTGGCATCCTGGAGCTTGCGTCGAGGCGAAGCGAAGGATGAGAAGGCGCGTGGCCGTCGGATGGAAACTGCCAGAGTTGGACGGTTTTACCCCTAGGGGGTATTTGGGTTAGTGCTTCATGTTAGGGCGTTTGTGTCATTCAGACGTGCGCCTATATATAGATGAAGGGGCTGTGTTGGACAGCAATCCTTGGATGGTGCCACTCTCATTTTGTTATTGTGAGAGAAGGCTAGGGTTAGAGGATAGAGGGCTCTTGTTCTTGAGCTTTTTGCCATCCGAGCTTTGTTGTTGCGAGGAGTGGCTTGTAACCCTATGTACCGAGCGCTAATACAATTCATCTTGTTGAATCCAAGGATCAAATTCGTGCTTTAATTTGTCTTGTGGTTTTGTTCTTCGCGTTGCACGTTTTCCCCTCTTTCGATCATCAAGAGATTTCTTGTTTCGAGGGAAGATTCGAAAATCCATTTGAACCATCTCCTAGAGCATCGTGAGAGACATCTTTCTACCGAAGGGTTTTCTCTAATTCTCACGAGCTAGTAGATCGGGCCGATTTCGTTTTGGATCACGTTCTTGCTGCTTTGCTCCAAAATCTTTCCATTGATCGATTTGGAGTTAGGTTTGAGCCATGATCTCTTAGGAGTAGCTCACTAACATCCTTGTGACCCCTCACAGGAAGTTTGAGCCTTAGAGCTTTTGATTTGAGGGAGATCGAGTTGAATCGGCGGAAGAACAACACAGTTTCGGGGGCATCGGACGCTCGTGTTCTTGGCATCGGACGCTGACCCGAGTAGCATCGGACGCGCCGTTGCCACGTGTCAGTTTCTGTGTTTTTGATGGGGCATCGGACGCTGGCATCGGATGCTACAGTGCAGCATCCGATGGTCATGCAGTGAGGTTCTAGAAACCCTCATTTTGCATCGGACGCGTCAGGTGTCTAGGCATCAGATGCTACTGTTCACATCGGATGCACCGACCCCTCATCGGACGCTGAGCTGTTACTGTAGCAGCGTCCGATGGATACACAGTAGGGTTTTCTGAACAGTCCTGTTCACATCGGATGCTCCGGCGTGAACACATCGGACGCTCCCCCAGCGTCCGATGCAGTTGTTTCTGCGTTGTTTTTGTTCGTAGCTTGTCCGTTTGGTTTTAGATTTGAGTTCCGCTTTTTGCGTTGGATCCCCGACTTCGTGCTCTACAGAAACCGGGCTTCACGCTTTGCGAAAAAGCCTGAATCCCCATCGCGTTGCTCGGGGGAGGTTGAGGTTACCCAAAGTCCATCATGTCACTAGTTGACTCGCGTGGATTTGGGTTAGGGAGCTTTTGTGGTGTCCCACTGTGTTGCTAGGGAACATCCACGCATTCTCTTGGGTCGTGGACATCACGTGTGTCGGCTTTGCTCTTGGGGTTGGTTTTGTTGGGACAGAGGCCATAATTTTGAAAGAAATTTTTAGGCTCTCATTCACCCCCCTCTGGTCGCCTTGCTTTAGCATTTTCGGTCCTTCAAATGGTATCGGAGTCAGTTAAGGATCTCTCTACCTTAACCGGTTCCAGATCCGTGAAGGCGACCTTTTGAGAGCGGTTGTGTTTCCGACTTTGCTTGTCGAGGTGTTGAGTTTGTGTTTTGGCTAACACTAACGGTGCCTTTTGAAATGGCACCAAGTTCTTATTCCAGTGTGTCTTTGTCCTTAGGTTTGAGTCTTGGATATGCGATCGAGGACGACATCTTGGCATGAAGAAGGGTACGGCTCTTGAGGCGGAACGTGAGGTGGATGCATTGCTGGACTTCCTAGGAGATGATGAGCATTCAACGGAGGATCGTATACGTGAACTTGGCTAGGCCAAGAAAGGTACACTTCTCGCCAGTCTTGGGATTTTGTCCCAACGATTTGAAGCTTGTTGTGATGATAACATTAGCTATGATGAGCCTTGTGATACCTTGCATAGAAAGATTAAGAAGTTGAAATGCTCCATTGCTAGAATAAAATGTGGCCTTTTTCATTGGAAGTCTAGTGCATCTTTACCTTGCACCTCTTGTAGTGACATGGTTAGGAAGAATGATGAGCTATGCTTTTCTCTTGCTAGCTTAAAATCTGAAAATGAAATGTTGAAATCAAATGCTTCCATACCATGTCTTGTATGCTTTGACTTGCGCAAGGATCTTGTTTATGCTAAATCTGAAATAGCCTTGCTTAGGTCAAAAGCTTCTTTACCATGTGTTTCTTGTGAGTCTTTACATGCTGAATTAATAAACTAAAATTGACTCACACCACATGTGTAGATGAACTTGAGCATGCTAGGGCTGAAATTATTGAGATAAATGCTAGGCCTTGTAGCTTGTGCTCTTTGAAAAAAAATGCATGCCTTACTTCTTTTGTTATTCATGATTCTTTGCTTGATGTGAATGGTGATGTTTCTTCCATCGATTTCATGTGCACATCATGCATTGATTTGGAAAAAGAAGTTTTGACTTTGAAGGTTTTGCGCGATGATATGAGCGCCAAATTGGTTGAGCACAATGATATGAGTGCCAACCTGCGGATACATGGGTGTATGCCGAGTCTCTGAGTGATGAGTGATTGTCAACGGGTTTGATGCGCATGTTCTTTGGCTTGTGTTGTGCAGGTGTCGAGCTCGGAGACAGTGATCGATGGCAGGTGAAGGTCAAGTTGAGACGTGTCGTGCCGATGGACTGGGAGCGATGAAGGATGGGCGTGCCGTGCGGCGGACGTGCCATGCCGATGTATCGGACAGTGAAGGGCGGACGTGAGGCTTGGACTGAGGGACTAGAGGCCGGAGGATCAGCTGTGGTGGCTGGCAGCCTGTGGCGACGACAAGTGAAGAAATGCGGTCATGTCGGTGGACGGGGTGCACGGAGGTGCATCCCCTCTACAACGCCGGTTTGTTGGTTGAGCCAGAGAAAAACCAACGGGTGGTCGGTTTCCAGGTTTGGGCCTCAAAACCTGGGAGCTGGGTTTCCAGGTTGAGCCACAAAACCTGGGCGCGACGGTTTCCAGGTTGAGCCTCAAAACCTGGGCGTGGGCCGGTTTCCGAGTTTGGGCCTCAAAACTCAGGCGCTGCGGGTTTCTGAGTTTGGGCCACAAAACTCAGGCCGGAGGCTGGTTTCCCGGTTTGGGCCTCAAAACCGGGGGTTGCTGGAAAAGGCTGGTTTCCCGGTTTCGGCCACAAAACCGGGGGTGCAGAGCGAGGGCGGCACGTGGCGGCGATCCAGAGGTTGCGTCGAGGCAACGCTTCGGTTCGAGCGGGCGTGGCCGTCGGATCTACCTACCACCGCGGGTTGGACCAGAATAGCCTTAGGGTTTAGCTGGTTCGCTCTGTAATTAGTTTAGAGAGGGGTAGAGTAGGAAATAGGCTTAGTCTAGGTTAGTATAAGTAGTCCAGGGGAGACACCCTCCTCCCCTATCTCAGTTTTAGCTATCTCAGTTAGTGCCTTCATTTGCTAGGGTTTCCTGCTCTCCCATCCCCTGCTTTAGCTAGTTGAGATCCGCAGAGAGACTCCACTCTGTGTACTGTTGAGTTGAGGAAGTGAGGCCGTATCCTCACCTTGGAGCACAGATCGATGGCTTGATTTGCGTCTCTGCATCGAATTCGTGGCTGTGATTTCCGTTGTGTTCGTGTTCTTCGCGGAATCCTTTTTCCCACGATTTTCCCGTCGCTTGATCTTTTTGCTCGGTTCATCTTTTGCAAAACCATTTGAACCAAGTTGTTCTAGATCGTGAGGCACTTCTTTCCACCGAAGGAATTAAACTCTAACCTCACGGTCTAGGAGATCGATCGATTTTCGTTTTGGATCGCGTTCTTGCCTCCTTGCCCCGAAATTTCTTGATTCACCGATTTGGAGTTAGGTTCGAGCCATGATCTCTTAGAGATAGCTCACTAACATCCTTGTGACCCCTCAGATCGAATCCTAGGCCCAGAGCTTTTGATTCGGAGGAGATCGGGTTGAATCATCGAAGAACTGCGCTGTTTTCGGGGGCATCGGACGCTATCACGGGAGCATCGGACGCTAGGGTTCCTAGCATCGGACGCTCCGGTGACGCGTGTCACGTTTTCAGCGTTTTAGTTTGCATCGGACGCTAGGCATCGGACGCGTCCGTTGTCCATCGGACGCGCCGGAGTCTTTGCATCGGACGCTGGGTGATTACTGTTCACAGCGTCCGATGGTGGAACAGTAAGGTTCCAGAACCGCCCAGTTTGCATCGGACGCGTCCGATGGTCTGGCATCGGACGCAGGCCAGCGTCCGATGCGACTGGTTTCGCACGGTTTCGTCCGCGGTTCGCTCGTTCGTTGTCAGAATTGATTTCCGTCTTTTGCGTTGGCTTGCTAGAGTTGTGTAGTGTTCCGCTGTGCTCCTTGGAAGCATCCACCCTACATCTAGGGTCGTGGACATTAGCAAGCTCTAGGGTTTGTCTCTTGGGGTGATTCTTGGGACAGTGGCTCTAGTTTCCAAAAGGAAATTTTGAAGCTCCCATTCACCCCCCCTCTGGTCGCTTTCGGGTAGCTTCTCGGTCCTTCAATTGGTATCGGAGCAGGTTAAGGATCTTCCACCTTAGCCGGTTCCAGATCCACCGAAGGCGACATGGATCGCGGCGTGGGCAAACCGCCGTTCTTTGATGGGACGAACTATGCGTATTGGAAAATACGCATGTCGGCCTATCTGCAGAGTTTGGGTGCTTCTATTTGGGATATTTGCAACTCTGCTGATTACGTGGTCTTGGCTGCTCGTGTTTCTCAGCAACAGATCGATGAGGACGATGCCAATAGCCGAGCCCGTAATGCTCTCTTTTCTTGTTTGAGCATGGGTGAGTTTGATCGTGTTTCTCACCTCGCTACGGCTCGGGAGATCTGGGACACCCTCATGCGTTTCCATGAGGGCACCTCTCAAGTCAAAACCCGACTCTACGAGTCATTCAAGCGTGAGTATGAGAACTTTAGACATCAACCTGGCGAGAGCATAGAAAGTTTATTCGCTCGCTTTCAGGTGATTGTCAACAGGATGAGGGCTAACAGAGAGCAGTTGCCATTTGACGATCATGAGCGTGCTTTGAAGCTTTTGCACACTCTTGATCGTTCGGTGTGGGACTCCAAGGTTCAGGCAATCATCGAATCGCCGAACTATGAGACCCTCACCTGCGACGAGCTCTTCAGTAAGCTCAAGTCCAGTGAGATTGATGCTATGGCGAGGGCTTCTTTTGAAAATCCTTCTCGCCCGTCCATGGCTTTGGTTTCCGGCTCTTCCTCTAACCCCTCAGCTGGCTTTGCGCTTTCTTCTCTCTTTTCTGTGACAGAGGACCAGCTGGAGTCTTTGGGAGACGACGAGTTGGCTTTGCTTGCCAACCGGTTCTCGCGGTTCCACAACAACCGCATGAACCGCCGTCGTGGAGGAGGACGCACGGGATGCTACGAGTGCGGAGACCCCGACCACTTCATCGCCGACTGCCCCAAGAAGAACAAGCATTCGGGGAAGGGCGATCAAGGGCGCAAGCGCAACTCCAAGTACAAGGAGAAGCACGTCCCCCCAAGACACAAGAAACGGGGCGGCTTCGACAAGGAGTACATCAAGAAGAAGTACTTGGAGAAGCAGCAAGCTGAGCAGCGTGCGTTCTTCGCCACGCTCAGCGACGTCGACGGCTCGGATGACGACTCCGCTGGCTCCAGCGATGACGAGTCCGTGAAGAAGAAGCTGGAAGACAAGTTCAACGGCTTGTGCTTCTTCGCCGGCGACGGAGGCCTGTGCACCATGGCGCTCGAAGATGAGGTCGACGGCGAGTCGGAGCGTACCCCTCAGAACGACGACGACGACGACACCTCCCAGGTATCTCTCACCTACGACGAGCTTTCCTCCGAGGTTGAGAAGTTGACTGCTGCCCTCCTTAGCCAAGATAAGTTGCTTAGGCGTGCCGCTAGAGTGCGCAAGGAGTTTAGGCAGAAGTGGGAGGACACGGTGAAGGAGCTTGAGTTCGCTCGGTCCACCGTGGTAGTGTCGGAGGAGGCGGAGTGTGAGTCGTGCACCGCGCACATGACTGACCTTCTCACTCTGAGAGGTAAGTATGCTGCGTTGGTTGGAGAGGTGGATGAGCTCCGTGCTAGGCCGCAGTTGTTGGGTGCGTGCAAGACTTGTCCTGTCTTGCAATCTGAGTTGGCAGAGAAAAATGCCAAGCTTGAGTCTTTAGAGAAGGCCAGCTCAGATAGCACTTGTGTCTCGAGGTGTGCTTTGTGTGAGGGCCTGGAGATGGAGATTGCCAATGTGAAGCATGGCAAGATGCAAACCGAGGAAGAAAACACATACCTTCGGTCCATCTTGTCATGGGTCTCCAGTAGTGAGCCACAGCTCGGGATGATGATCTCCCAATTCAAGCGAGCTGTTGGTGCCCCTGGTGTAGGTTTTGCTCAGAGTGTTGATCTCTCAGCTTTTGGGAAGATTGGAGAGTCTAGTGGTCTGAACTCATGTGAGAAGCCAAATTCCACCACTACTCCCAAACTTGCCAAGCTTCCACTCAAAGAGCCAGCCAAGCCTATCACCAAAGATGGTGTGGTTGAGGAACCCCCGAGAGCTCCTCCCAAGAACCCAGTTTGGGCACCCAAGCCAAACCACCTCAGAAACAAGCTTGATGCTATGCCACCCATTCGTGAGGAGTTGCCACAGAAGGGCAAAGGCAAAGTGAGCCACACCCACAGCCCTGGTCACCAACAACCCCCTTTGCGTGCGGTGAGGTACCAGTGTGATTTCTGTGGGAGAGATGGTCACTTGAGCGAGTTCTGCTTTCGGCGCAAACGAGAGGCGCGCAGGGCTCGGGAGATGGAGAACCCAGACATGTACCATCCAGCTCATGGTGGACATGTGCCGAAGGCTCAGGGGAGAGCTGCTAGGTCCGGACGTCAAGGTCCCCGGCCTAGGCAGGAGATGAGAGCCCCTAGGAGGGAGACTAGGCCTAGAGGTCCAGCACCTCAGGTTGTTAGGCCTAGGCAGGAGAGGGCTCCGAGGAGAGACGCTAGAGCAGTTGAGCCCCAGGCTCCTAGGCGTAGGCCTCGTAGAGAGCGTGCCCGACGGGGTCCTGCTTTTGCAGGTAACGGACCCCGTGGCGGAGGCTTAGTTGAGCGCTTTCCCCCACCGCAGTTTGAGTACCGCGGTGAGCGTTTCTTCCCCAGCGGACCACGTTTTCCCGTACGTGGTGATCGCTACCCCCATAGACAGGCTAGGAATGGTTTTTACACTGACCGTTCTTTTGAGCAGCCGACCCAACACTGGTATTCTCCTTACTTCACTAACCCCAGTGTTGGACCGTATGCTCACCCTATGTCTTTCTATTAATGTAGGTAAGACAGTTGGAGGACATTTGGTTGGTGGATTCCGGTTGTTCGATGCACATGACCGGAAACCCCAAGTGGTTCTCTAGCCTTAGTCCAGTCGCCGGAAAGGAGTACATAACCTTCGGCGACAAGAGCAGAGGTAAAGTTTTATCCCGAGGCTCCGTGCGGGTTAATGAGCACTTTGTGTTGCGCGATGTTGCTCTTGTTTCTAACCTGCATTTTAACTTGCTTTCTTTTTCGCAACTTTTTGATGAGGACTATGAGATTCGTTTTAAATCGAACCTTAGTCGCATCTTAGATCCACAGGGCGATCTTGTATGTCTGATTTCGCCCTTTGGGAAAGTCTTTCGCGCGAATTTCTCGGAGTCGTTTGGTTCTTCTCGCTGTCTTTTGGCTAATCCTTCTTCGTCCGATCTTTGGAAGTGGCATAGGAGGCTCGGTCATTTAAGCTTCGACTTGCTTGCAAGACTTAGCTCACTTGGCCTAATCCGAGGATTGCCCAAGCTTTCAATGGAGAAGGATCTAGTTTGCCATTCTTGCAGACATGGGAAGATGGTTGCCGCTCCCCACCATCCAGTGACTAAGGTCATGACCTCGCACCCCGGAGAGCTTTTACACATGGACCTTGTTGGTCCGGCTCGGGTGAGCTCGGTTGGTGGCAAGTGGTATGTTTTGGTTGTTGTTGACGATTTTTCGAGATATTCGTGGGTCTTCTTTTTGACTGAGAAGACTGAGACTTTCTCCTTCGCTCGCAATCTGATTTTGCGTCTTCAGAACGAGTTCCCTTTGAACTCGATGCGAGCTATTAGAAGTGATAATGGTTCCGAATTCAAAAATTCGGACTTTGAGAAGTTTTGTAACCACTTTGGTTTGGAGCATCAGTTTTCTTCCCCTACACACCGCCCCAAAATGGTGTTGTAGAGAGGAAGAATCGGACCCTTGTTGAGATGGCCAGGACGATGCTTGATGAGCATAGGACTCCTAGGCGCTATTGGGCCGAAGCTATGAACACTGCATGCTATATTTCCAATCACATTTTTCTGAGAGCTTTCTTGAAAAAGACTTCTTATGAGTTGTGTTTTGGCAAACTACCCAAGGTGAGTTATTTTAGAGTCTTCGGTTGCCACTGTTTTATATTGAAGAAGGGCAACCTGGACAAATTTGAGTCTCGTTCTTCTGACGGTGTATTTTTGGGTTATGGCACTCACACTAGAGCATATCGTGTACTTAACCTTGATACTAACCGAGTCATGGAGACATCAGATGTTACCTTCGACGAGACTCTTGTTTCTCCTTCTTCTCGTTTTGAGCGTGCAGGTGATCATGAGGTTGGAGAGCCTCTTTTCGATGACGAAGACGAGGGTGCTGAAGGTATGGATGATCCAGCACCCCCTCCACCTGCCGCGCCGCAAAGAGCGGCCTCTACGACGACTCACGGCCCCGACACTTCTTCTTCCTGGGGGCCGTGGGATCCTCCACCTCGCGCGGTACCTTTTGTACCCGGGGTGGAACCAGCTGCTGTTGAGGGGGAGGTTACTTCTTCCCGGGAGGCGCCACGACATATCCAGCGCCAGCACCCCCCTGAGCAGATGATCGGCGACATCGGCGAGCGAGTCACTCGCTCCAGGTCACAGCACATCTCTCACTTCGCTCATTCTGCTTGTGTTGCTAATTTTGAGCCCCGAGATGTTGGACACGCTTTGACGGATCCGGATTGGGTTAATGCCATGCATGAGGAGTTAGAAAACTTCGAGCGAATTCGGGTTTGGGTTCTAGTTCCACCTCCACCTGACTGTAAGCCTATTGGGACAAAATGGGTATTTAAAAACAAGCAAGGAGAGGATGGCCACGTTGTTAGAAACAAGGCCCGGCTTGTAGCGAAAGGCTATAGTCAGAAGGAAGGGATAGATTATGAGGAAACCTTCGCTCCTGTAGCACGTTTGGAGGCTATTAGGATACTCTTGGCTTATGCTGCATCCAGGGGTTTCAAACTTTTTCAAATGGATGTCAAGAGCGCCTTTTTAAACGGCTACATAGAGGAGGAGGTTTATGTTGAGCAACTCCCCGGTTTTGAAAATCCCAAGTTTCCAAACCATGTCTTTAAACTTCACAAAGCTTTGTATGGTTTGAAACAAGCTCCTAGAGCCTGGTATGATAGGTTGAAAACCTTTTTGCTTGCTAAGGGTTTTAAAATGGGATGTGTAGATAGGACGCTCTTTCTCCTCCGGCAAGGCAAAGACACACTTTTGGTCCAGATTTACGTGGATGATATCATTTTCGGTGGTTCTTCTCACGCTTTGGTTGCCAAGTTTGCAGATACTATGAGCAGGGAGTTCGAGATGAGCATGATGGGCGAGCTGACATTCTTTCTCGGGTTGCAAATTAAGCAATCCCGGGAGGGGACGTTTGTGCACCAGGGCAAGTACACGAAGGACTTGCTGAAGCGGTTCGATATGGGTGAGGCCAAGCCTCTTCCAACACCCATGTCGACGACGACTGCCCTGGATGCGGATGTGGACGGAGAAGCAGTGGACCAGAAGGAGTACCGCAGTATGATCGGGTCGCTCCTCTACCTGACGGCGACACGCCCGGACATCCAGTTCGCGGTGTGTCTGTGCGCGCGCTTTCAGGCGTCGCCGCGCACTTCTCACCGTCAGGCGGTGAAGCGCATCTTCAGGTACCTTCGTTTCACACCTGAGTTCGGGATTTGGTATTCTGCTTCCTCCACCCTCTCGCTTTGCGGTTATTCCGATGCCGATTTTGCTGGTTGTCGTATTAAGCGCAAGTCCACTTCTGGGACTTGCCAATTTATTGGATCTTCTCTTGTATCGTGGTCTTCTCGCAAGCAGTCTAGTGTCGCCCAGTCTACCACGGAGGCGGAGTATGTTGCTGCGGCTAGCTGCTGTTCCCAGTTACTCTGGATGATGGCCACTTTGCGTGATTTTGGTTTGAGCTTTTCTCGCGTGCCTTTGCTTTGTGACAGCACGAGTGCTATTAGCGTTGCTAAGAACCCCGTGCTTCACTCGAAAACCAAACACATTGATGTGCGCTTTCATTTCTTGCGAGACCACCAGGAGAAGGGTGATATCGACCTTCGCCATGTCGATACTCATCATCAACTGGCTGATATTTTCACCAAGCCTTTAGACGAATCAACCTTTAATCGGTTGAGGGGTGAGCTTGGTGTGTGTTTCCCCTTTTAGATGGGGGAAACATTTTGGATCTTGTATATTTGACTGACTCTTTTACTTTGAGTTTCTTTTCTTTGCATTTTAGCATACGCATTTACATTCTGAGCTTCATGTTTATAATCTCTAGAATGTAACTATGCTCTATCTAGTATGCTCCGATGCTTATATGGATGCTTGTAAGCTTATGCTCCTTCTGATCACTAGTACATGTTATGAGCTGAGCAATTTCGGAATGGTGAATTTGCCTAATGTATATAAATCTGAAAATGATCACCATTGAGGTATGCAACTAGCATGTGTAGGGTGTGTTGAGTCCATTCCTGCTTTTCATATATGCTAGGTTGCTATGTCTCTAGTTCTGAGTCATTCACTTGCTTGGTCTGTTCATATCATGTTTAAAACTTGAACCAAGCTTTAGTGAATTGAAAAGATCGAGATGGGATTGCTTGTCAACACCTCACGGTATCGAGACTGTTTCTCATTGCACTTTGAGTTAAACTTGAGCCGTGTAGTGTATGACCGAAACCGTTGCTTTAAGCTTCCGATTGCATATGCATAGGCTTCGCACGGTTGAAAAGTTAGGCAATGACAAGCTTTCAACCTCTCGCAATCACATGCTAAAATTGAACTTGTGTATTTTCACCGCTGCAAACTCCGATATAAAACTGAAATCACAAGTATATGCTTCATTCCTATGCATGATGATTGAACTTTGCTAGGGGTAGTTCACCTTGTATACATGTTTAGCACTTGTCTGGATTCCTATCTATACATGTGTAGTGCTATTTTGATGGTGACTATCTTTTTGGCTAAAAAATGCTCACTTGCTCATATGCTTCATATTTCGTATGTGTGATCAGTTTGAGCCTTCGCTATGTGAGTGCTTAGTTGTGCCATTGGAGATGTACCGATTAGAGCATCTTTGCACTCTTTTGATTATATGCCTGAAGCTGCTAACTTGCATTTCTGACTTCATATGCATTTTGGAAGGAGGAGTTGTGTTGACTCAAGGGAAGAGTTTGTGCTTGATAAGTGCATTTTCAACTAAGGGGGAGAGTTTTTGCAAATCATATGTCTCCTGGCGTTCAATTAAGGGGGAGCTTTTGCTAAGGGGGAGATTTTCCGATCTTTGTCTCCTGGCGTTCAATTAAGGGGGAGCTTTTGCTAAGGGGGAGATTTTCCGATCTTTATGCTCTTCTCTTTTTGGACCTAAGGGGGAGTCCCTAGTTGCTTGCACATGTCGAGGGGAGTTTTGCTAGTTGTGTTGAGCCGTTGCCTCTGTCTTGAGGGACTAGCAAACATTTTCCTCATTTGTCGTCGAGTTGGATTTTGATTGGTTCAGAGACCTTTCGTTTGTTTTTCAATTGGTCGGAGTGGTTTTCGTGCTAGTTGTGTTGAGCCTCTGTGCCTCTATCTTGAGGGACTAGCATTTTTGCCATTTTTAGCTCTGATTTTCAATTGGTGTTTTGCTAGCGGTGTTGAGCCTGTTCTACCTCTTCTTGAGGGCTAGCTTTGCTTTGCTTGGTTGCGTCGAGCCGTTGCCCATGTCTTTGGGGACCAAGTTTTCACTTCTTCCACTTGACCTTCTTCGGCTTTGCTATGCTTTTGGGTCATTTGGTTGAGTTCTCTTCCTCTCCTTCCTCCTACCTTCTTCTTTCATTTTATGATTTGTGTGTGTAGTTGACAATGCACTCATCAAGGGGGAGATTGCGGATACATGGGTGTATGCCGAGTCTCTGAGTGATGAGTGATTGTCAACGGGTTTGATGCGCATGTTCTTTGGCTTGTGTTGTGCAGGTGTCGAGCTCGGAGACAGTGATCGATGGCAGGTGAAGGTCAAGTTGAGACGTGTCGTGCCGATGGACTGGGGCGATGAAGGATGGGCGTGCCGTGCGGCGGACGTGCTATGCCGATGTATCGGACAGTGAAGGGCGGACGTGAGGCTTGGACTGAGGGACTAGAGGCCGGAGGATCAGCTGTGGTGGCTGGCAGCCTGTGGCGACGACAAGTGAAGAAATGCGGTCATGTCGGTGGACGGGGTGCATGGAGGTGCATCCCCTCTACGACGCCGGTTTGTTGGTTGAGCCAGAGAAAAACCAACGGGTGGTCGGTTTCCAGGTTTGGGCCTCAAAACCTGGGAGCTGGGTTTCCAGGTTGAGCCACAAAACCTGGGCGCGACGGTTTCCAGGTTGAGCCTCAAAACCTGGGCGTGGGCCGGTTTCCGAGTTTGGGCCTCAAAACTCGGGCGCTGCGGGTTTCTGAGTTTGGGCCACAAAACTCAGGCTGGAGGCTGGTTTCCCGGTTTGGGCCTCAAAACCAGGGGTTGCTGGAAAAGGCTGGTTTCCCGGTTTGGGCCACAAAACCGGGGGTGCAGAGCGAGGGCGGCACGTGGCGGCGATCCAGAGGTTGCGTCGAGGCAACGCTTCGGTTCGAGCGGGCGTGGCCGTCGGATCTACCTACCACCGCGGGTTGGACCAGAATAGCCTTAGGGTTTAGCTGGTTCGCTCTGTAATTAGTTTAGAGAGGGGTAGAGTAGGAAATAGGCTTAGTCTAGGTTAGTATAAGTAGTCCAGGGGAGACACCCTCCTCCCCTATCTCAGTTTTAGCTATCTCAGTTAGTGCCTTCATTTGCTAGGGTTTCCTGCTCTCCCATCCCCTGCTTTAGCTAGTTGAGATCCGCAGAGAGACTCCACTCTGTGTACTGTTGAGTTGAGGAAGTGAGGCCGTATCCTCACCTTGGAGCACAGATCGATGGCTTGATTTGCGTCTCTGCATCGAATTCGTGGCTGTGATTTCCGTTGTGTTCGTGTTCTTCGCGGAATCCTTTTTCCCACGATTTTCCCGTCGCTTGATCTTTTTGCTCGGTTCATCTTTTGCAAAACCGTTTGAACCAAGTTGTTCTAGATCGTGAGGCACTTCTTTCCACCGAAGGAATTAAACTCTAACCTCACGGTCTAGGAGATCGATCGATTTTCGTTTTGGATCGCGTTCTTGCCTCCTTGCCTCGAAATTTCTTGATTCACCGATTTGGAGTTAGGTTCGAGCCATGATCTCTTAGAGATAGCTCACTAACATCCTTGTGACCCCTCAGATCGAATCCTAGGCCCAGAGCTTTTGATTCGGAGGAGATCGGGTTGAATCATCGAAGAACTGCGCTGTTTTCGGGGGCATCGGACGCTATCACGGGAGCATCGGACGCTAGGGTTCCTAGCATCGGACGCTCCGGTGACGCGTGTCACGTTTTCAGTGTTTTAGTTTGCATCGGACGCTAGGCATCGGACGCGTCCGTTGTCCATCGGATGCGCCAGAGTCTTTGCATCGGACGCTGGGTGATTACTGTTCACAGCGTCCGATGGTGGAACAGTAAGGTTCCAGAACCGCCCAGTTTGCATCGGACGCATCTGGTGGTCTGGCATCGGACGCAGGCCAGCGTCCGATGCGACTGGTTTCGCATGGTTTCGTCTGCGGTTCGCTCGTTCGTTGTCGGAATTGATTTCCGTCTTTTGCGTTGGCTTGCTAGAGTTGTGTAGTGTTCCGCTGTGCTCCTTGGAAGCATCCACCCTACATCTAGGGTCGTGGACATTAGCAAGCTCTAGGGTTTGTCTCTTGGGGTGATTCTTGGGACAGTGGCTCTAGTTTCCAAAAGGAAATTTTGAAGCTCCCATTCACCCCCCCTCTGGTCGCTTTCGGGTAGCTTCTCGGTCCTTCACAACCTGGAAAAGGAGATTGAACTCTTGCGTACCACATATGCCGAGTGCATTAGAGAGGAGATGGAAAATCTTAAAAATGCTCTATGTGGTACTTGTGATCGCCTCATGTTTGAGAATGAGGTTTTAGCTAAAAGATGCAAAAGTCTTTCTGCTAAGTCTTTTGAGTCACGCATTTCTTGCAATTCCGATGTTGGTGTTTCCAAGTCTGCATCTTTGCAACCGGAGTTGAGTTCTTGTGTTGCGCGTGAGTCCTTTGACAATAGCACTTGTGCCAAGGTTTTGGATGGCTCTTCCATAGCTAGTCCTAACCTTGTCGTTTCTTTGAGTAATGTCCAAGGGACTTCTCTTGACAAAGGTGCTTCTCATATTTTTGGGACTCGTGCTCCCAATCCAGTTTTCCATTGCACCTTTTGCAAGAAGGATGGTCACTCATTCGATTTTTGTTACTGCCGTGTCAAACACGAGCGACGTATTCGAGCTAAGGCTTTTAGGAAGCCGCGTAGCCTTTCCCATGGTATGTGTGCTCCTAGTGTTGGCACCAAGTTGAATGTTGATGCTTCTTGTTCTAAGTCCCAAGGGACTTCTCACTTGTCGGAAAATGGTGTGCCTTCCGATAGGCCTTTGTACCATTGCTCTTTTTGTGAGAAAGATGGGCATCAAGAAAGTTTTTGCTATCGGCGTGCCAAACACTTGCGCCAAGCTCGCTCTTCTAGGAACTTGGTGGTTCATAGCCTTTTTCATGGCATGAATACTTGTGTTCCTAAAAAGAAGCCCCTCTTTGCTGATGGGTTTTATGACTCCTTTTCTAGTGGGTTAGGTCATGATCGTGGACATGCCTCTAGTGCTTCTTCTCTTGGTCCACGTCATGTTTCTCATGGTGCTTCTATTGGTTCTTCTACAAAAACCTTGGAAGATGTTTGCCTCTTTTCCCATGGTATGACTCGTTCTTCTCCTCGAGTTGTCCTTTTGAGGAATGCTTCCAAGGGTGTTTCAAAATTGCATTTGAACCAACATTTGCATCATGCTAACCCACATGATAAGTTGAGTGCTACGAGAGTTGTGACCAAGTCTTGGATTCCCAAGTATATGCTTGCTAACCCTTCGGGATCCAAGACTCGGGTTACTTTGTCCTCTTGTGTGTAGATATGAGGACGCGGGATGGAGAACATGCGCCTGATGGAGCTTGATCTTTTAGATGAGATCAAGATTTGATGGTTCTCTACACCCCGCTTAGATTTGCCTCCAAAGAAGCTTTTGTAGCTCGGTGAGCCTTCTTATACACTCATACCTTGTACATCCATGATCTATTTCTTGAGGTATGAGATGGTCTATCATGTGCTCACTTGTATAGTTCTTGCATGTACATTTTCTTTTGTATCATGTTTTTCTTTAGTCTAGCATGTTCTATCTTGTATATCATGTCACGCTAGCCTTGTGTATAGCTTTGGTGGCTATTCCACTTTTCATGCTAGTTGGTGATCCTCATGAACATTATGCCATGCTTTATCATATTTCTCCATGAGCTTTACTTGTAGAGGTATGATGTTCATTAGGTATCACTTGTCAGGTGCTAGTTTTGGTTAGCGACATGTACCCTATTGATATGATTAGTTTGAGCACTAGCCTTTCCACAATTTTATCATGTTACATGCTTTTGGATCTATTGCTATCATTATCTTGCATTGTAGCATGTGTTGAGGTTTAGGCTGTGTTTGGGTTGATCATGTTTTTAGGTTGCATTTTGCTATACAGTGCTTTATCCTGTTGCATGGTAGTCTTGACTAGTTTGAGTTCAGTTCCCCTTGCGGTATCATTCATAGGTAGGCCTCTTTTGTCGAGTGTTCACCTTATGCTTATTATGTGACTAACCGCTTTGTGGAGACCTTGAGGTCACACTGGACGAGACAATGCCTTGTGTTTTCTTCTGCTTTCGAGTGTGTAGGAGAACAGGAGCCTGGAGAGAGCATTTCTGCTCACGAACCCGATCCCACTTCTTCCACGACTTGGGGTTCCGTTCGATCAGCTCTCCAGCGAGCACTAGCTGCACCTGTGGGAGCGACAGCATCAGGCGAGGGGGAGACGACTTCGGCGAGGCAGGTGCCCCGGAGTTCAGCAGATTCAGGCATCCCCTCGGGTATCACACCAGTAGATGGTCAAGCACTTCATGAGGTACCTCCGACACACTTCTGAGTTCGGGTTTGGTACTCTTCCTCTTCGACCCCTTTGCTGTGTGGTTTTTCCGAAGTGGATTCTTTGCTGACTGTCGCTTGAGCGTTTCTTGGCTCTTTATTTGTGAGTTTGGTGTGTGTTTCCGTTTTAGTTGGGGAAGCATTTTGCTTGTTGTATCTTAGTTGGGCTTCTCCGATACCCTTTTGTTTTGGGTTTTCCTTTTTAGGCTAGTTTTGCTTTGTCTCTGATAGACTAGCTTTTGCATGCATTTCATCATGTATTTTAGTGCATTTTAGAGCTTCATGTTTAGAGCAATGAGAATGAGATTATGCTCTTTATGGTATGCCCTGTTTATTCATGATGATGCTTGTAGCTTAGGCTCTTTTTGATCACTTGGTACATGTTATGAGCTAAGCTATTTTTGCAAATGGTGAACTTGACTAATCGACTATGAAAACTTTAATTTGTTCACCATTGAGATTGGCAACTAGCATGGGTAGGATGTGTTGAGATCACTTGTGCTATCTTTTGTATGCTAGGTTGCTATGTCACGTACACTGAGTCATTCACTTGCTTGGATTGCTCATATTTACCATGTGCTTAAAATTTGATCCAAGTCTATGTGATTTGAAAAGATCGAGATGAGATTGCATGTGTTAGCACCTCATGGTATCGAGACTGTTTCTTATTGCACAATTGAGTTAAACTTGAGCCGTGTAGTGTAAGACCGAAACCGGTGCTTTAAGCTTCCGATTGCTTTTGTTGCATAGGCTTAGCCCGGTTGAAAAGTTAGGCAATGACCATGCTTTCAACCTCTCGCAATCACATGCTTTTAATTTGAACTTGTGTTAATACCGCTGCAAATTCTGATAAAAATTTGAAAATAACACAAGTTTATGCTTCATTCTATTGCATGATGATTGAACTTTGCTAGGGGTAGTTCACCTTTTATACTTGAGTTAACACTTGCTCGATTTCCTGTATATTCATGCTAAGTGCTATTTTAGTGGTGGACTCGTATTCAAATGGCTTAAAACTGCTCATATGCTTAATTATTCATATTTCGTATTCATTTGATCAGTTTGAGCCTTTGCTAGCATTTGTATTGATTGCTACACTTTTAGGGCAGCACCCTTTTGAGCATCTTTTCATTCTGATTGCTATACACTTGAAGTTGTTGCATTGTGCATATCATGCATTTTTAGCTTAGTGTACATACCCCCAGCTCTGATACACCATATGATACCCCAATATGCATTTGGTGACTTGTCTTGTGTTTGTGACAACTTTGTTGAAAAATGTCAGAACCCCTCAGCATGTTCCCTTTTGTCAAGGGGGAGAAGCTGTTTGCAAGGGGGAGTTTGAGTGTTGGCACAAAGGGGAGAGTCATGCATTTTGGGGAGAGCTTTGAGCTAGGGGGATTTTAGCTCTTTTAAGTTCTTCTTCAATTGGTATAGCTCTTTTATGTGTTTCAATTGGTATCCTTCATAGTGAGCGTTGGTGCATAGCCCTTGTGTGTAGGCTTGCTTTCAGGGGGAGTCGCTTTTGTCCTGCTGCTTCTCCGTGTGCTCCGAGTGTTTGTGCTCCTTTTAGTTTTGAGCTTCTCTTTGTATTTTTTCTCAGTCGGTATCGAGCCTGCTAGTCGTGTTGAGCTGCTTTTGCCTCTCTTTTCAGAGACTAGCAGATTTTGCTTGGTATTTTTGATTGGTAGGGAGCCTTCAGCTAGTTATGTCGAGCCGTTTTGCCTCTGTTTTGAGGAACTAGCTGTTTTCACCAATTTTTGGCTATTTGTGATTGGTATCGAATTTTCTGCTAGTTGTGTTGAGCCTCTGTGCCTCTATCTTGAGGGACTAGCAGTTTTGCATTCTTATGCGTTGATTCAGCCTCAATTGGTATCGAGCCTTGAGCTAGTGGTGTTGAGCCCTTTTTCTGCCTTTTCTTGAGGGCTAGCTCATTTTTGACTTGGTTGCGTCGAGCCGTTGCCCATGTCTTTGGGAACCAAATCTTTTGCTCTGTGTGATCGAGTTTTGCTCTTTGTTGAGTTGTTGCTCCGATCCTTTGCTTGGTTGCGTTGAGCCGTTGCCCATATCTTTGGGGACCAAGTTTTCAGTTTTGGTATCTCAAACCATCTCTTGTGCCAAGTTTTTGTCAATTCAATCATCAAGGGGGAGAAATTTTGAAACCCAAGAAGTAACCTTAAATTTCGAAACCCAAGTGAATAAGTACCTTGGTTTCTTTTGTGATCCAAGTGGATAAGTACCTTGGTTTCTTTTGTGATCCAAGTGGATATGTACCTTGGTTTCTTTTGTGATGATTGTTTGACAATTTTATTTGAGATTGGTTTTTGAGTGCCTTTTGGGATTCATGAACTCTTATCTTCTCTTGTCCCTTCGGTTGTGTGGAGGCTTTGCCCGCTTTTCCCGTTTCTTTCAGGACCGAGAACTTTTATTTGGAGTTTTCATGATCCTTCCTCATCTCAAGTGGCCTTGTGTTTGCTTTTTATTGGCTTTTGGGCACTTGAATGAGGTTGGCCTTCAAACCCTTCCTTTTTGGTTTTATTGTTAGTCAATGCATCCATCAAGGGGGAGATTGAGAACATATATGATGAATAATTGACTTTGTTGAGGAAGGTTTGAGGCTTTTCCCGGTTGAGTCATTATCTCGCTATGTGCTTAATGCTTATGACTAACCGGTGGCGTTGAGTTGTGGTGTGTTTACCGTGTTGGTGTGCGTGTGCGACATGTGTCTCTTGGCTGTGTTGATGTGCAGGTGTGGAGCTCGGATACAGTGGTCAATGGCGAGGTGAAGGTCAAGTAGAGACGTGCCGTGCCGATGGACCGGGAGCGGTGAAGGATGGGCATGCCGTGCGGTGGACGTGCCATGCCGATGTACCTAGAGCGGTGAAGGGCGGACGTGATGCTTGGACTGACGGACTAGAGGGCCAGAGGACCAGCTGTGGTAGCTGGCATGTGGCACTTGCGAGCGAGAGCACATGGGGATGTACGATGCATTGGCCGAGTTGGGAGGAAGACGATGGCGTCGTGGCACTTGGCGGGAGGTCGGACACGGGCTTGCGTGCGGCGCAAGTGCCGTCGACCGAGTCAAGAAGGAAGGCGAAGGCGTTGTGCCCGGCGTGGAGGCTGGACATGCATCGGCATCGGTGCAGGTGGTCGGGGTGTGCGAACCACATCCCGTCTACGGCGCGGGTTGGGTAGCTGAGCCTCAAAAAGCTACCTCAACGGTTTCCGAGTTTGGGCCACAAAACTCGGGTGGCCGGTTTCCGAGTTTGGGCCTCAAAACTCGGGTTGGACGATTTTCAGGTTTGGGCCTCAAAACCTAGGCTAGCCGGTTTCCCAGTTTGGGCCTCAAAACTCGGGGTGGACGGTTTCCATGTTTGGACCTCAAAACCTGGGCTGGCGGGTTTACCGGTTCGGTCCTCAAAACCGGATGGAGGTTCGTATGCGGAACGGTTGACGCGTGGCGGCACCGAGAGGCTTGCGTTGCGGCGATGCTATCGGTGAGGAAGGCACGGTGGTCGACGTGACGGCACGTGGCGGCATCCTGGAGCTTGCGTCGAGGCGAAGCGAAGGATGAGTAGGCGCGTGGCCGTCGGATGGAAACTGCTAGAGTTGGATGGTTTTACCCCTAGGGGTTATTTGGGTTAGTGCTTCATGTTAGGGCGTTTGTGTCATTCAGACGTGCGCCTATATATAGATGAAGGGGCTGTGTTGGATAGCAAACCTTGGACGGTGCCACTCTCATTTTGTTCTTGTGAGAGAAGGCTAGGGTTAGAGGAGAGAGGGCTCTTGTTCTTGAGCTTTTTGCCATCCGAGCTTTGTTGTTGCGAGGAGTGGCTTGTAACCCTATACACCGAGCGCTAATACAATTCATCTTGCTGAATCCAAGTATCAAATTCGTGCTTTAATTTGTCTTGCGATTTTGTTCTTCGCGTTACATGTTTTCCCCTCTTTCGATCTTCACGAGATTTCTTGTTTCGAGAGAAGATTCGAAAATCCGTTTGAACCATCTCCTAGAGCATCGTGAGAGACATCTTTCTACCGAAGGGTTTTCTCTAATTCCCCACGAGCTAGTAGATCGGGCGGATTTTGTTTTGGATCACGTTCTTGCTCCTTTGCCCCGAAATCTTTCGATTCATTGATTTGGAGTTAGGTTCGAGCCATGATCTCTTAGGAGTAGCTCACTAACATCCTTGTGACCCCTCACAGGAAGTTTGAGCCTTAGAGCTTTTGATTTGAGGGAGATCGAGTTGAATCGGCGGAAGAACAACACAGTTTCGGGGGCATCGGACGCTCGTGTTCTTGGCATCGGACGCTGACCCGAGTAGCATCGGACGCGCCGTTGCCACATGTCAGTTTCTGTGTTTTTGAAGGGGCATCGGACGCTGGCATCGGATGCTACAGTGCAGCATCCGATGGTCATGCAGTGAGGTTCTAGAAACCCTCATTTTGCATCGGACGCGTCAGGTGTCTAGGCATCGGATGCTACTGTTCACATCGGACGCACCGACCCCTCATCGGACGCTGAGCTGTTACTGTAACAGCGTCCGATGGATACACAGTAGGGTTTTCTGAACAGTTCTGTTCACATCGGATGCTCCGGCGTGAACACATCGGACGCTCCCCCAGCGTCCGATGCAGCTGTTTCTGCGTTGTTTTTGTTCGTAGCTCGTCCGTTTGGTTTTAGATTTGAGTTCCGCTTTTTGCGTTGGATCCCCGACTTCGTGCTCTACAGAAACCGGGCTTCACGCTTTGTGAAAAAGCCTGAATCCCCATCGCGTTGCTCGGGGGAGGTTGAGGTTACCCAAAGTCCATCATGTCACTAGTTGACTCGCGTGGATTTGGGTTAGGGAGCTTTTGTGGTGTCCCACTGTGTTGCTAGGGAACATCCACGCATTCTCTTGGGTCGTGGACATCACGTGTGTCAGCTTTGCTCTTGGGGTTGGTTTTGTTGGGACAGAGGCCATAATTTCGAAAGAAATTTTTAGGCTCTCATTCACCCCCCTCTGGTCGCCTTGCTTTAGCATTTTCGGTCCTTCAAATGGTATCGGAGCCAATTAAGGATCTCTCTACCTTAACCGGTTCCAGATCCGTGAAGGCGACCTTTTGAGAGCGGTTGTGTTTCCGACTTTGCTTGTCGAGGTGTTGAGTTTGTGTTTTGGCTAACACTAACGGTGCCTTTTGAAATGGCACCAAGTTCTTATTCCAGTGTGTCTTTGTCCTTAGGTTTGAGTCTTGGATATGCGATCGAGGACGACATCTTGGCATGAAGAAGGGTACGGCTCTTGAGGCGGAACGTGAGGTGGATGCATTGCTGGACTTCCTAGGAGATGATGAGCATTCAACGGAGGATCGTATACGTGAACTTGGCTAGGCCAAGAAAGGTACACTTCTCGCCAGTCTTGGGATTTTGTCCCAACGATTTGAAGCTTGTTGTGATGATAACATTAGATATGATGAGCCTTGTGATACCTTGCATAGAAAGATTAAGAAGTTGAAATGCTCCATTGCTAGGATAAAACGTGTCAGTTTCTATGTTTTTGAAAGGGCATCGGACGCTGGCATCGGACGCTACAGTGCTGAAGGACCGAAAGTGCTACCAGAAAGCGACCAGAGGGGGGATGAATGGGAACTTCAAAATTACTATCGGAAAATTCGTAGCCACTGTCCCGAGAATCACCCCAAGAGCAAACCTAGAGCTTGCAAGTGTCCACGACCCTAGATGTAGGGTGGATGCCTCCGAAAGGCACAGCGGGACACTATACAACCCTAGAAACCCAATGCAAAAGACAGAAACCAAATCCTTCAACGAACGAACGAACCGCAGATGAAACAGCGCGAAACAGCATTGACCGGACTCTCCCTGCGTCCGATCACTAACCACCAGACGCGTCCGGTCGAGCTAAACCCGATTTGGGACCTTACTGTTCCTGACCGAACTCACTGTGTATGAGCGTCCGGTCAAGGATCCAGCGTCCGGTCACAAGTGCCAAATCTGATGAACAGTGCTATGGATGCGTCCGGTCGAGGGAAGGACGAGCGTCCGATCAAGAAG
The DNA here is from genome assembly GCA_009763385.1 of Coix lacryma-jobi var. lacryma-jobi. Lineage (NCBI taxonomy): Eukaryota > Viridiplantae > Streptophyta > Magnoliopsida > Poales > Poaceae > Coix > Coix lacryma-jobi. The sequence goes on along the minus strand of CM019824.1, from coordinate 81,228,050 downwards.
AACGATGAGCGTCCTGTCAAGTCAGAAATGCGTAGGTCAAACCTTCAATGACCGGACTCTGGTCCGTGCGTTTGGTCACCCCGACCCTAGCGTCCGGTCACCCCGAAGCTGCTCTGTTCGTCCACGGATTCAACTCAATCAAACCCAAAACGGATCCTCTAGGAATCAAACTTGGTGAGAGGAGTCACAAGGAGGATAGTGAGCTATCTCTAAGAGATCATGGCTCGAACCTATCTCCAAATCGATGAATCGAAGAAATTCGGGGGAGGGAGAAAAACTTGACTCGAAATGAAAATCAACCGATCTACTAGCTCGTGAGGTTAGAGATGAAATCCTTCGGTGGAAAGAAGTGCCTCACGATCTAGAACATCTTGGTTCAAACGGATTTGCAAAAGACACACCAAGTAGAGAGATCGATCAACGGGAAAATCGTGGAGAAAAGCAACCCGCGAAGAACACAAACAAAACGCGAATCACAACCACGAATTTGCAACTGTGTGGCTACCACACGCTACAACAGTGAGATTACGGTCTCACTTCCTCAAAATCTCCAGTACACAGATGTATGGTTCTCTGCGGATCTCAGCTAGCTACAACAGGGGATTGGGAGAGCAGGAAACCCTAGAAGCAAAGAGCAAATGACTGAGATAGATGGGGAGGTGGGTGTCTCCCCCTAATTATCCTAATTCTAACTATTCCTAATTCCCACTCTACCCCTAACTACTTACAGAGTGAACTAGCTAAACCATAGGGTTATTCTGGACCAACTCGATGGTAGGTGGATCCGACAGCCTCGCCCGCATAACTGGTAGCATTGCCTCGACGCAACATCACCGATTGCCGCCACGTGCCGCCACCGCTCCGGTCGTCCTTTTCACGGACCTCGCCCCCGGTTTTGTGGCCGAAACCGGGAAACTAGGCCTTCACGTCCACCCCCGGTTTTGAGGCCCAAACCGGGAAACCAGCCTCCAAGTCCATCCCCTGGTTTTGAGGCCGAAACCAGGAAACCCGCCAGCGACTAGGTTTTGAGGCCCAAACCTGGAAACCGTCCTCAGCCCGAGTTTTGTGGCCCAAACTCGGCAAACCTGGAGCACCCAGGTTTTGAGGCCCAAACGTGGAAACCGTCCACCCGATGGTTTTTCTCTAGCTCTACCACCAAACCGAAGCTGTAGAAGGGATGCACCGCCCGTGCACCCCGTCCACCGACACGAGTCCCTAGGTCCTCGACCCGAGCAACACCATGTCCCGCAAGTCTTCGCTCGTCGTTGTCCCAGGCTGCCAGCCGCCACAGCTGATCCTCAGGCCACCGGTCCCTCAGTCCAAGCCTCACGTCCGCCCTTCACCGCTCCCGGTCCGTCGGCACGGCACGTCTCTACTTGACCTTCACGTTGCCCTCGATCACTGTCTCTGTGCTCGACACCTGCACAACACAAGCCAAAGAACATGCGATCAAACCCATTGACAATCACTCATCACTCGAGACTCGGCATACACCCGTGTATCCGCAATCTCCCCCTTGATGAGTGCATTGTCAACTACACACACAAATCATAATGGAAATAGAAGGAGGAGGAAGGAGAAGAGAGAACTCGACCAAATGACCCAAATGCATAGCAAAGCCGAAGAAGGTCAAGTGGAAAGAGCAAGACAACTTGGTCCCCAAAGACATGGGCAACGGCTCGATGCAACCAAGCAAAGCAAAGCTAGCCCTCAAGAAGAGGTAGAACAGGCTCAACACCGCTAGCAAATACCAAATGAAAAATCAAAGCAAAATGCTAGTCGCTCAAGACAGAGGCACAGAGGCTCAACACAACTAGCAGAAAGCTCGACATCAACTGAAGGGCTCCATACCAACTGAAACCAACTGAAGCAAAGATGCGACTGCTAGTCCCTCAATATAGAGGCAAAGGCTCAACACAACTAGCAAAGCGCGCCGAACCAATTGGCAATTTCAAAAAATTTATCACGAGCAAACTCCCCCTTGCATGGTGCACACAACGGATTCCTCTCCCCTTAGTAAGCAAACTCCCCCTTGCATGGTGCACACAACCGATTCCTCTCCCATTAGATGAACATGGGAGGCATGATTTGTCCAAATTCTCCCCCTTTGTTGAAAATGCACCATAAAGCAAAAGGAACCGAAAGCAATTTTTTTCCCCTCAGAAAATGCACCATCAAAAGTGTCAACAAGAGAAGTTCTCCCCCTTCCAAAATGCATATGAGTCACAATGCAAGTTAGCAGCTTCAGGAATATAGTCAAGAAAATGCAAAGATGCCCTAAACAGTATAGCTCCAATGACTCACTGGAAAGCATACAAGCTAGCGATGGCTCAAACTAATCACCAAATATGAAATATGAACATATGAGCAAAGTGAGCAGTTTTTAAACAAAAAGGTATTCACCATCAAAATAGCACAAAACATGTATAGACAGGAACTCAGACAAGTGCTAAACATGTATACAAGGTGAACTACCCCTAGCATAGTTCAATCATCATGCTATAGAATGAAACATAGTCTTGTGTATCCAAATTTTATCGGAGTTACAACAGTTAAGATTACACAAGTTCAAATTTTTAGCATATGATTGCGAGAGGTTGAAAGCTTGTCATTGCCTAACTTTTCAACTGTGAGAAGCCTATGCAGAAGCAATCAGAAGCTTAAAGCAACAGTTTCGGACATACACTACACAGCTCAAGTTTAACTCAAAGTGCAATGAGAAACAGTCTCGAAACTGTGATGTGTTGACAAGCAATCCCATCTCGATCTTTTCAATTCACTTAAAACTTGGTTCAGATTTTATTGACAGAATATGAACAGACCAAGCAAGTGATAGACTCAGAACTAGAGACATAGCAACCTAGCATAGATGAAAAGCACGAGTGAATTCGACACATCCTATACATGCTAATTGCATATCTCAATGGTGAACATTTTCAAGTTTTATGTTGGTTAAGCAGATTCACCAATCAAAAATAGCTCAGCTCACAACATGTATTAGTGATCAGAAAGAGCATAAGCTACTAGCATCAATAAATAACATCGGAGCATACTAAACAGAGCATAATTACATTTTAAATATTATATGCATGAAGCTCAGAATGTAAAAAGCGTATGCTGAAATGCAAAAGAAAAACAAAGCAAACTAGAAAATAGTCAGTTTATGATACAAGATCCAAAAATGTATCCCCCATCTAATAGGGGAAACACACACCAAGCTCACCCCTCAACCGATTAAAGGTTGATTCGTCCAAAGGCTTGGTGAAAATATCAGCCAACTGATGATGAGTATTGCGGATACATGGGTGTATGCTGAGTCTCTGAGTGATGAGTGATTGTCAACTGGGATGATGCGCATGTTCTTTGGCTTGTTTTGTGCAGGTGTCGAGTACGGATACAGTGATCAGAGGCAAGGTGCAGGTCAAGTAGAGACGTGCCATGCCGATGGACCGAGAGTGGCGAAGGGCGGACGTGAGGCTTGGACTGAGGGACTGGTGGCCCGAGGATCAGCTGTGGTGGCTGACAGCCTGGGACAACGACGAACGAAGACTTGCAGTCATGTGTTGCCTAAGTCATGGACTTGGGGACATGTGTCGGTGGACGGGGTGCACGGGCGGTGCATCCCCTCTACAGCTTCGGTTTGGTGGTAGAGCCAGAGAAAAACCATCGGATGGACGGTTTCCAGGTTTGGGCCCAAAACCTGGGCGCGGATGGTTTCCGAGTTTGGCCACAAAACTCGGGCTGAGGACGGTTTCTAGGTTTGGGCCTCAAAACCTGGGTGCTGCCGGTTTGCTGAGTTTGGGCCACAAAACTCAGGCACTGGTGGGTTGGTTTCCCGGTTTGGGCCTCAAAACGGGGGGTTGGCTGTGAAGGCTGGTTTCCCGGTTTGGGCCACAAAACCGGGGGTGCGACGTCCAGGAAAAGGACGCAGAGCGGTGGCGGCACGTGGCGGCAATCGGGAGGTTGCGTCGAGGCAATGCTACTAGTTGTGCGGGCGTGGCCGTCGGATCCACCTACCATCGATTTGGTGCAGAATAACCTTAGGGCTCAGCTGGTTCGCTCTGTAAGTAGTTAGGGGTAGAGTGGAAATTAGGAATAGTTTAGAATTAGGATAAGTAGGGGGAGACACCCACCTCCCCATCTATCTCAGTCATTTGCTCTTTGCACTTAGGGTTTCCTGCTCTCCCAATCCCCTGCTGTAGCTAGCTGAGATCCGCAGAGAACCATACCTCTGTGTACTGGAGATTTTGAGGAAGTGAGGTCGTAACCTCACTGTTGTAGCGTGTGGTAGCCACACGGTTGCTGATCGATGACTTGATTCGCATTTTGTTCGTGTTCTTCGCGTTCTTCATTTCTCCGTGATTTTCCCGTCACTCGATCTCTCCCTACTGCGTCTTTGCGAAATTCGTTTGAATCATCTTGTTCGTTTTTGAAAGGAGTTCATTTCCACCGAAGGAATTCGTCTAACTCCTAACGAATAAGTAGATCGGGTTGATTTCATTTTCATGGCGCTTTTTCGGTTCATACACCTTCTCCTTCGATTTCCCGTGGATTGAGTTGATTTGAGCGGATGATTTCTTGAGGATAGTCTCCTAACTACCTCGTGATCATCCCCTCCAAGTTCGAGATCAAGGGATTTTGGTTTGAATCGTTTTGGAAGTGATTTGGGTGAAGGGCGATCAAAATCGCCCTCACTGGACAGCCGCGGACAGTCCGCCACCTGACCGGCGGACAGTCCGAGCATTGGGGAGCAGCCAGACCAGTGGCTGTGTTCTTCGGCTGATTTGGCTTTGGTTGACCGGCGGACAGTCCGCAGTTCAAAGCCGCGGACAGTCCGGGAACTGTCTAGGGGACTTCAGCAACTTTGCTGTTTGGCAAGTTTTGTCGGCGGACATTCCGCCAGTGAACCGCAGACAGTCCGGCCTTGGGCGGACAGTCCGGGACCCCAGGTCCGGACAGTCCGGGATCTGGCTGAAGCTTTCAGTTTAGTGCGTTTGCTCTCCCGACTTGTTCGTTTGGTTTCCGGACTTTCCGTTTGGCCCTAGAGTTGTCTAAGGAACCTCTCTAACTATCTTTGCTACTTGTTAGCATAGGTATTTAGGGAGTTCTCGACGTAGCCGTCTATCTATGCTCGGGACTTCGTTTTTGAGGGTCGAACTTGCTCCGGCTCTTTTAGCGTTTGGTTTGCTATCGCTTTGTGGTGCCTCGCTGTGATCCAAGGGATCATCCACCCTCTTCCAAGGGTTGTGGGCATCACCTTCTCAGTCGTAGCTTCTGGGGGTTGATTTTGGGGACAATAGGCCAAAGTTTCGAGAGAAATTTTTGAGCTCCCATTCACCTCCTCCTCTGGCCACCTTGCTAGTGCTTTCTCGGTCCTTCAATTGGTATCGGAGCAGGTTAAGGATCTTCCACCTTAGCCAGTTCCAGATCCACAGAAGGCGACATGGATCGCGGCGTGGGCAAACCGCCGTTTTCGATGGGACGAACTATGCGTATTGGAAGATACGCATGTCGACCTATCTGCAGAGTTTGGGTGCTTCCATTTGGGATATTTGCAACTCTGCCGATTACGTTGTCTTGGCTGCTCGTGTGACTCAGCATCAGATCGATGAGCACAATGCCAATAGCCGAGCACGTAATGCTCTTTTCTCATGCTTGCGCATGAGTGAGTTTGATCGCGTTTCTCACCTCGCTACGGCTCGGGAGATTTGGGCTACCCTCATGCGCTTCCATGAGGGAACCTCTCAAGTCAAAACTCATCTCTACGAGTCGTTCAAGCGAGAGTATGAGAACTTTCGACATATGCCTGGCGAGAGCATAGAAAGTTTATTTGCTCGCTTTCAGGTGATTGTCAACAGGATGAGGGCTAACAAGGAGCTATTGCCTTTCGACGATCATGAGAGGGCTTTGAAGCTTTTGCATACTCTTGATCGGTCGGTGTGGGATTCCAAAGTTCAGGCAATCATCGAATCACCTAATTATGAGACCCTCACGTGCGACGAACTCTTCAGTAAGCTCTAGTCCAGTGAGATCGATGCCATGGCGAGGGCTTCTTATGAAAATCCTTCTGGCCCGTCGATGGCTTTGCTTTCTGGCTCTTCTGCTAACCCCTCTGGAGGCTTTGCTTTGCATTCTCTTCTTTCTGTCACAGAGGAGCAGTTGGTGTCTTTGGGAGACGACGATCTCGCGGTTTCACAACAACCGCATGAACCGTCGCCGCGGAGGAGGACGCTCGGGTTGTTTCGAGTGCGGCGACCCCGACCACTTCATCGCCAACTGTCCCAAGAAGAACAAGCATTCTGGGAAGGATGATCATGGCACAAGTACGACTCCGGCAAGCGCAAGGAGAAGTACGTCCCCGCGAAGCACAAGCGGAAGGGCGGCTTCAACAAGGAGTGCATCAAGACCAAGTACTTGGAGAAGGCCCAAGCTGAGCAGCATGCGTTCTTCGCCATGCTCAGCGACGTTGACGACTCGGACGACGACTCCGCTTCCTCAAGCGACGACGAGTCCGAGAAGAAGAAGAGGATCGAGGACAAGCTCAACGGCCTCTGCTTCTTCTCCGATGACGAGGGCTTCTGTACCATGGCCCTCGGCAAGGAGGTCGGCAGCGACACTCCTCGGAACGACGACGATGACGACGACACCTCCCAGGTATCTCTGACCCCCGATGAGCTTTCTGCTGAGGTCGAGAAGCTTACTGCCGCGCTCCTTAGTCAAGATAAGTTGCTTAGGCGTGCCGCTAGAGAGCGCAAGGAGTTTAGGCAGAAGTGGGAGGACACAGTGAGGGAGCTTGAGTTTGCCAAGTCCACCATGGTCGTGTCGGAGGAGATCGAGTGTGAGATGTGCACCACGCACATGACTGACCTTCTCACTTTGAGAAGTAAGTATGCTGCGTTAGTAGGAGAGGTGGATGAGCTGAAGGCTAGACCCTCGCTGTTGGGTGCGTGCAAGACTTGTCCTGTCTTGCAATCTGAGCTGGCAGAGAAGAATGCCAAGATTGTGTCTCTTGAAGAGGCCAACTCAGGTAGCACATGTGTGGCTAGGTATGTTCTTTGTGAGGGTATGGAGATGGATATCGGAAATGTGAAGCATGACAAGATGCAAACCGAGGAAGAAAACACATACCTTCAGACCATCTTGTAATGGGTGTCTTGTGGTGAGCCATAGCTCGGGATGATGATCTCCCAATTCAAGCGAGCTGCTGGAGGTCCTGGTGTAGGTTTTGCTCCGGGTGTTGATCTTTCTGCTTTTGGTAAGATTGGAGAGTCGAGTGGTCTGAACCCATGTGAGAAGCCCAACTCCACCACTACTCCCAAACTTACCAAGCTTCCACCCAAAGAGCCTCTCAAACCTAACACCAAGGATGGGGTCTTTGTTGAGGCTCCAAGAGCTCCACCCAAGAAACAAACATGGGCTCCCAAACCAAACCACCTCAAGAACAAGCTGGACACCATGCCACCCATCCAGGAGGAGCTTATGCCACAGAAGGGCAAAGTGATCCACACCCACTACCGTAAGTACCAACAACCCCCTTTGAGAGCGGTGAGTGTAACGTAACGGCTCTAATCCCATGGCCCACTGATCACCGTCAACCACTGACAGTCGATCCGTACAGCCAAGAGGTTAGGACCGGTTCCGCTACTGGGCTACATCAGTGCCCGTTGTCCGCAGGATCATCTCACAATTCAGTTACAACCTCTTTAACATTTTGACAAGTAACATCGGAGTAAATAGCGGAAGACTTAGATAACAATAGTTTTACAAACCAGGGTTCCACATAAAGTTAAAGTGAAGTTATTACAGACCATAGTTCAAATAGATGGAGTCGGCAAGTAGCATATGACAACAACTTAAGGTAAAGATACATCCCCCAGCCCGAGGGTGAATAATCACTCATCGGCCTCATCGGCCTCCTCTTGAACAACGGTCACACAGCAGGGTCCAAGGCATACTGAGGAATCTGCCATACCTGCAACATGGGTAATAAAACCCTGAGTACAAAGGTACTCAACAAGACTTACCCGACTAAAGAAAAAGGGAGAAGACTCAGAATGAAAGGCTTAGGGTAGTCAAGGTAAGGCTTAAGCAAGATCAAGTATTTTGCAGAAAAGCATTTTTTTTTTAAATCTTATTTTATTTTGAAAGGTTCAGAATTTCCTCAACTCTTCATCATTCATGATTCATTTTACATTTCAAAATATTCCTAGTTGAGAACCACTCTCCGTTGACAGTCAGTGGACCAAGTCTCCATAACCGAGGAGCAACGTTAATCCGGATAAAGAATACTCAGCTGAGGTTCCCTATTCACACTGCATATGTAGCACCCAAGCTTGCATATGCCAACTCGTCTACCACGATTCCTCCAAGATTGGGCCCGGTCCTACGCCACCCGGAAGTACAGTACACCACTCCAATCCGGGCCTCTAACCCACGTGGGTACATGCTACTTCCGCCATCTCTCCACTCCCAGTGCGCGGTTGTCGGTCCAATAATGGATTTCTCGGAGCCAGAGCTTTCCGTAGTATGTGAATAGTTACAAGTCTTGACCAGCAGGCCCCCATACGGATGGTCCCTACATTTTTCCGCCAGCGACAAGCACCTCGGGCCTCTAACCCAAGAGTACAGGTCCTGTCGGTTTTTCAACTCTGTCCCGGTCGGTGTCAACTGTTGAGTCCCGGACTACAACATGACGGCACCGTACGCAAGGACAACCTCTCCTTCCCATTGACTAAGTACGGATCAGATACTTAGCCAATAGTGGGAGTAAAACCAAAATCCCATAAAGATTCTTAAGTGATCACACTTTTGAAATTGGCCTTTTTATTGCAAATCTATTTAATAGCATTGCTAAGCATTTTTCAAATACTTTTTGAAAGGCAGGTATCGGGTGTATCAGTGGTCAAGGTGGATAGTGCATCAATTAGGATAGCACACAACTCCTATAAACCTAATGCAATAATTTAACTCAAAAGCATTTAAGGAAACATTTTATAAATTCAAGGAAAGGGGTTAAATGCACCGGGGCTTGCCTTGGATGGCAAAAAGAGCAGACTCGGGGTTGGTGGTGTAGGTGCCGGAGCTCGGGGTCGCCTCGGGGACAGATCCTTCGGTGGCTACCTCGACTTCAGGTCCTTCTTCGTCAACTATACGGATGCAATGATGAATGCTCATGAGAATGATGATATGGACTTAAGGTGCAAGACAATTCCACTGATTTTAGATTACTTTTAAACAAAGCATGATTGAATTCTAGGTTGAGCATAAAAGGTAATCATTTCTTCCTTAAGCAATATTGATTAACTAGCCCTTAATATAATTATCCTAAGCACCAACCAAACCTAGCATCACAAACATCATAGACCAAAGGGTAGGGGTCTATGAACATCAATCAATCCAAAGATCACATCATCAACACTTATTACCAACCCTAATCCATCTTTTCTATTTTCTTAATTTATTTAAAAGGTCATTTTATGAAGTTGCTCCAAAAATTACCAAATTAATCACATAAGTTCATTATGGTGTAGATAGATGGCAAAACAAATTTCATAATTTTTGGAGGTCATTAAGGTGCTCAAATAAAATCAGACATTAATTAGCAAAAGGCACTATTTAACAATTAAAATAAAAGCTCAAAAATCAACTTGTTCCAAAAGACTTCAAAATTTTACCAGAGACTAAACATGGCATAAGAAGCTCACAAAATTTTGTCTCATGATTTTTGGAGTTATAAATCACTCTCCAAAAATACCAAAACCTTCATTTTTCAATTAAAAGGGGAATTTTACATTTTCAAATTTTTGCACAAAACTCAAGTTTCATATTTTCATAAAATACTCCAGAGCATAAAGAGTCTACCACAAAAATTTCAGAATTTTTGGATGCACACAGAAAATCATACAAAAAAGAGAAAACAGAACACTATTCACATCTCTCAGAAAAAGAGAAGAGCACTGTGCTCGTTCTAGGCCGGGCTCGGCGAGTCGCGGGGCTCGGGCGAAACGGAGAAGTGACCCTCGGTCCGAGGCCGGACTCGGGCGAGACGGAGAGCATGCGTCGCCGAGGCTTGGGCTCGGTCGAAGCGGAGGGTCATGCGCTTGCCGAGGCTTGGGCTCGGGCGAAGCGGAGGGTCATGCGCTTGCCGAGGCTTGGGCTCGGGCGAAGCGGAGTTGAAGCAGAGGCCGAAGGCTCGGATGCTTACCACGTGTCGGAGGCAGGGCTCGAGGGTGAGGCTCGACTCGTTCTCGAGGGTGAGGCTCGACTCGAGGGTGAGGCTCGACTCGAGGGTGAGGCTCGACACGCTCGGGGGAGAAGATGACCGCGGCGGCGCTCCGGCGGTCCGGCGGTCCTGAGCAACAACAGCGACCGCAAGGGCCGGGTTAGAGTCGCACGGGGTCAAGGAACACAACACGGGGGTCGGGCGAAGGTATCTGTGGCCGGAGACGGCGAATTCCACGAACCCGAGCTCGCCGGGTTTCGGCCGGGGATGGGGACGGCGAGCTTACGCCGGGCAAACGGCGGCGGGGAAGGTGAAATTGAAAGGTGGGAAAGCTTCACGAGCTCAAGGCGGAGCTTCTGAGCTAGGAGGTGGAGCGGAGGAGTGTCTGGAGAGTGCTGGCCACGGTGGCGGAGGTGGATGCGGAGGTCGAAGCTCCGGCGGCTTATATAGCCGCGGCTATGGGACGGTAGAGAGCTCGAGGTCACGCGGTTAAGGTTTGCGGGGGCGTGCGCACTCGATTGCGCTCTGGCGGATAAGCTGGCGCGCAGCCGGGGCTCGGGCGCAATGCTCGGCCGGCGATGGCCACGCGGCGGCGGCGGCTGGGCACTGTAGGGGCCGAGAGCGATGGTCAGCGCTCGCGTGCGAGCGCGGAGGGAACAGGGGAACATCGGTGGCAGGTTGGTGGCGCGTGGGGAGCAGCCGCCTGCGCTGCAGCCGCAGCGCCGGCGCCATGGCCGGGCCCCCCCTGGCCTCTGGCTCTACGGGAAGAAGAACAGTGCTAGGGTCTAGGGTTTGACTTTTGGCTGGTTTCTGAATTTTGCAAAAATCTCCCAAAATTTGAACTGTGCGACAAAAACTCAAAACACCAAAGTTGTTCAGAAAAGAGAGGTCTACAACTTTGTCAATATGAACATTTTCAAATTCCAAATAGTTTTTGAACTACATTCAAAAACAGAAAAGGGGACACTTTTCAAATTTGATTCAAATCAAAATTACTTTGGATTTCAAACTGAAACTTGAAAATCTTCCAATATGAAAGTTGTTCCATTTGACAAAACCTATAACTTTGCTAATATACACTTTTTCTGAAACTCAATAGTTTTTGAATAACTTTTTAAAACCGAAAAGGGGACAAAAACTGGAATTTGAATGAATTTGAAATTACTGCAAACTTTATATAGAAACATGGAAATCTGTAAATACCAAAGTTGTTCCTCTAGGTCAGATTCACAACTTTGCTTTTTGAACCAACTCAAAATTTTGAATTTTGAAAAAGTTATCAAAAAGGGAATAAATCCAGGATTTGGGATTTTAGGGTTTTGCAAAAGGAAACTCAATTCCAATCTGATTTTTTTGAACTTTGATCAAAGCATCAAACATCAGGGCACTAACTTTGAACAAAATTACATAGAACTAGGCACAGAGGTGAAATTACCATTTTGCCCCTATAGGAAGAAGTGGGCTAATAAGGGTTTTTGCAATAGGGATACATCACATAAAATGATACATTAAGCAAATGCATACATGAAATCATGATCAAGATGATTAATGATGCTAATGATGATATGTCAAGTTAATTACATGCTTAAACACCAGAGGTGTTACAGCCTCCCCCCCTTAAAGAAATCTCGCCCCGAGATTCTGCGTCTTAAGAAAGGACAAAGAAGAGATAAAGGCAAAACTTTACATAGACAGAGATTCGAGAAAGTCGGGGTAGTTCTTTGCCAAGAAGTCTTCAGATTCCCAAGTAGCTTCTTCTTCTGAGTGCTGGTTCCACTGGATTTTGTACCACCTTGTGGTAGTTCTTCGAGTAACTCGATCTTTGTGATCCAACACGCGAACTGGATATTCCGAGTAGGATAGATCAGGCTCTAGCTCGACACCTTCAACTTCCACGACATGTTCTGGTACTCGGAGGCACTTCTTGAGTTGGGAGACATGGAAAACATTGTGGACAGCAGAGAGATGATTGGGCAACTTCAGCTTGTAAGCTACCTTGCCACAACATTCCAAAATCTCAAACGGACCAATGTAGCGGGGTGCTAACTTTCCCTTTACTCCAAAACGAGTGACTCCTTTGGTTGGTGAGACCTTGAGATATACGTAATCTCCAACTTGAAACTTCAGAGGTCGACGTCTCTTGTCAGCATAACTCTTTTGTCGGGATTGGGCAATCTTCATGTTCTCTTGTATCTGCTTGACTTTCTCTTCCATATCTTTGACCAGGTCAACTCCAAAGAATTCTCTTTCTCCGGGCTCAGACCAACTGAGGGGTGTATGACAGCGACGACCGTACAGTGCTTCAAATGGTGCCATTTTGATGCTTTCTTGATAACTGTTATTATATGAGAACTCTGCCAAGGGCAAACAGTCATCCCAAGTATCTGCGAAGGTGAGCACACATGCTCTCAACATATCCTCTAACACTTGGTTGACTCGCTCAGTTTGTCCATCTGTTTGTGGATGATATGCTGTACTATGCAAGAGCTTGGTTCCAAGTGAGGTATGGAACGCTTTCCAGAACTTTGCGACAAACTGAGTACCACGATCTGAGATGATGGTCTTGGGAATACCATGGAGCTTCACTATGTTGTTCTTGTACAAGGCGGCATACGTGGGGACGGCATAGCTGGTCTTGACTGGCAGAAAGTGAGCTTGTTTGGTGAGTCGGTCCACGATTACCCAAATGGAATCAAAACCTTTCCGAGTCTTGGGTAGCCCATTAATAAAATCCATGCTGATATCTTCCCACTTCCAGGCAGGTACAGATAAAGGCTGCAATTCTCCTCCAGGCTTCATGTGCACGGCTTTGACTTTCTGACAGGTGTCACAGCGAGCGACATAGCGAGCGATTTCAATCTTCATCTTTGTCCACCAGAATTTCTGCCTTAGATCCTGGTACATCTTGTTGCTGCCGGGGTGGATGGAAAACCTAGACAGGTGTGCTTCGTCAAGGATCAACTGTCTCAACTCAGGCACCTTGGGAACTACTAGACGGTTCTTGAACCAAACAACTCCTACATCATCGATCCTGAAACAATCAGCCTTACCGGTCTGGACCTTTTCGATGATGTGCTTGATTCCAGGGTTATCCTTCTGTGCAGCGATGACTTGTTCCTTGACCGATGTTTCTATCCGGACATTGTTCAGGCTTCCTTGCGGAACTATCTCAATACCCATCCTTTCAAGGTCATGGCACAAGGAAAGATCATAGGGCTTCGTTGTCAGACAGTTGCAGTATGACTTGCGACTGAGGGCATCGGCAACTACATTTGCCTTACCAGGATGGTAATGCACTTCGATATCATAGTCCTTGATTAACTCAAGCCATCTTCGCTGCCTCATGTTCAGCTCTTCTTGGGTGAAGATATACTTCAGGCTCTTGTGATCGGTGTACACATTGCAGGTACTGCCCAACAGATAATGACGCCATATCTTCAAAGCATGTACCACTGCTGCTAACTCAAGGTCATGGGTTGGATAATTCTCCTCATGTCGCCTAAGCTGCCGTGAGGCATACGCGATCACTCGACCTTCTTGCATCAAAACACAGCCTAACCCAGTACCAGATGCATCACAGTATACATCAAAGGGTTTCTCGATGTCTGGTTGAGCTAGGACTGGTGATGTAGTTAGCAGTTTCTTCAAGGCTTGAAAAGCTTGCTCACAGGCTGTTGACCAAACAAAATCCACGGAATTCTTTAACAACTCTGTGATAGGCTTGGCAACTCTGGAGAAGTCTGGGATGAAACGACGATAGTATCCAGCCATTCCCATGAAGCTGCGAACTTCGCGGACAGTGGTAGGTGGCTTCCAATCCAAGATATCTGCCACTTTTTCAGGGTCAACTGACACACCTTCAGCGGACAGGACATGACCAAGGAATTGAATTTGATCTAGCCAGAATTCACATTTACTGAACTTGGCATACAGCTGGTGATCTCTGAGACGAGAGAGAACGACACGAAGATGCATGGCATGATCTTCAGGAGTTCTTGAATAAACAAGGATGTCGTCAATGAACACGACTACAAACTTATCGAGCTCTGGCATGAACACAGAGTTCATGAGATACATGAAATGAGCGGGGGCATTGGTCAAGCCAAAAGACATGACCAAGTACTCATATAGGCCGTATCTGGTGGTGAAAGCTGTTTTGGGAATATCTTCGGGACGAATCTTTATTTGGTGATAGCCAGATCTGAGGTCAATCTTGGAAAACACTCTGGCTCCAGATAACTGGTCAAACAGAAGATCAATGCGAGGCAAGGGATATTTATTTTTGATGGTGACCTCGTTGAGCGGGCGATAGTCAACGCACAGACGAAGGCTTTTGTCCTTCTTCTTCACAAAGATAGCAGGACAGCCCCAAGGAGATGAACTTGGGCGAATGAGACCCTTATCCAATAGCTCTTGCAATTGGATCTTCAGCTCTGCCAACTCTCTGGGAGGCATTCGATAAGCTCTACGGGCTATAGGAGCAGTCCCGGGCTTTAGCTCTATGGCAAACTCAACATCACGGTCAGGAGGTAGACCAGGTAAATCTTCAGGAAAGACATCAGGGAACTCGCAGACCACGGGGATATCTCGGATCCCTTGATCATAGGTAGCATTTAGCTGTGTGGTAGCTGGTTTTGAAGGCATAGGAAGTTGGAGAAGGAGTTTGGAGGTACTGTTAGGAATATCCACTCTCACAACTCTATTCAAGATGTCTATCATGGCTTTATACTGACACATCCAATTCATGCCTAAGATGACATCTATCTCTTGATCGCGCAGTACTATCATGGTGGTAGGAAAGACATGTTTCCCCAACATTACTGGTATACTGCGGACCACTTCCTTAGTATTTATCCGCCCTCCAGGCGAAAGTATGCAGAAACTTTCTTTTAACTCCCCCATGGGCAACTCATGCTTGATGACAAAAGTGCGACTGATGAAGGAATGCGATGCACCAGAATCAAACAAGACGACTGCAGGATGATTGGCAACAGGAAACCTACCGAGCATGACGGGCTCTCCGTCTGGGATGTTACTGACGGTGGTGAAGTAGACTTGCCCGTGCTTCCTGACAAGCTTGCCCTTCTGGACGTGCTGCTGCGGTGCACGGTGCTGCTGCTGTGATCCTCCAGGGCCTTTCTGTGCATGCTGGGCATTTTTCTTGGGTTTAGGGCAGTCGCGAGACCAGTGACCAACTTGGCCACAGTTGTAGCATGGATGGTTGTAAGCTGTTTGTGGGGTGGTGACACGAACACCAGGGGCGTTCGGCTGAGTGGCACTTTGCTGGTTGGCATTGTGGGTGGTGGCCGCGGTACGAACGACCACTTGCTGATGGGGGTATGGGGCACGGTTTTGGTGGTGGCTGGGGTGGTAGATGATTCTTGGGCGCTTATGGTTGCTGGAGAAACTGCTAGACCCAGCCTTCTTCTTCTTCTTCTCTTCCTGATACTGGCGGTTGCTTTCCTCGAAAGCAACAGCACGGTCAACGACATCATGGTAGGATCCGTTTAGGTTGTTGGACAGACCTCTGCGAATCTTAGGGTGCAGACCCCTGAGAAAACAATCTCTCTTCTTTTCCTCTGTGTTGACATAGTCGGAGGCATACTGGCTGAGGTGGTTGAATTGTCCCACGTACTGCATGACAGTGGAATCTTTCTGTTGCAGGGCCAAGAACTGATCCAACTTCATTCTCATCAATCCCGAGGGGATGTGATGTGCTCTGAAAGCGGTGCGGAACTCTTCCCAGGTCAGCTGGTGACCCTCTGGCTGGGCCGCCAACAGGTTGGCGTACCAGGCACTTGCAGGACCACGGAGCTGCTGAGAAGCGAACCGAGGCTTCTGGATCTCTGTGCAGTGCAGTAGACTGAACTTCTGTTCCATGGTGCGTAACCAGTCGTCAGCCTCGAGAGGTTCATCGGCCTTTGTGAAGACCGGTGGGCGTGTTTCAGTGAATTCCACATAGGTTGTCTCTTGGTTGTTGCGGCGACCACGGTTGCCGTTGTTCTGCTGCCCTTGATTCTGAGCCATCAGATTGGCAGCGGCGGCCAAGGCTGCAATGGCATCTGCCAGGGTAGCTGGTACAGGTGGAGGGTTTGGGATGTTGGCATCATCAGAACCTCCGGCTCCGGTACGGGTGTTCACAGGCATCTGTATAAGCAACTCGGAACTCAGCATAAAGGATAAAGGTTCTGAAACAACTTGATTGACAACTTCACTGATACAAAGATAGCTGGCTTGACAAAGATGACAACAGACTGATAAGGGAAAAGGCACGAAAAGAAAGATACATGCCAGACTTGACAACAGACAGACTAACGCTCCCAAACCTAGACTAAGGTTTTAGGTAAGCAGATGGTACAGACACAAGGAGTCTAATCATCATCGATGAAGATCAACTCTTCGTCATCATCATCATCCTCGATGATAAGCTCAGGCTCTTCCTCCTCTTCTTCATCTTCAACGTGGACATCTTCAGCAGGTTCCACTTCCTCATTCTGATCGGGCTCGTGTTCCACTTCAGGTTCTTCCACGACTCCGTCTTCGGGGTCTTCCATAACCGGGGGTACCAAGGGATGGAGTTGATCATGCAGTTGATGCACTTCCTCGTGAAGCATATCATTGTACTGCTCGATCTGGGCGGTGTATTGCTGCAGTCCATGGAGCTGGGCTCTGACCACGTCCTCGCGGGTCCAAGCATCATTGCGCTGCTCGATAGCGCGAATCGTGTTCCGGTTAGCCTGTTCCAAGGAAGCTCGTGCCTCATAAAACTCCATGCGAGAAAGGTAGAAGTCATGCTCCATGTTCTCCATTTCAGCCTTCAGATTTTTGATTTCCTCCTTCAGCTGCTTGCGGGTGCGGCGGGGAAAGCGACGGCCATTGGAGGATTCTCCAGTCTCTTCTCCGGTGCGAGGCGCCAGCTGGTGACGCGGCACACCGTTCGGTCCAGTCGACTTGCGGGCAGTCCGCTTGATGATGGCCATATCTGGACAAGAGGTTATAGATGAGAAAGGCTAGCAAGAAAAAGGTATAGGCATACTAACCCAACGAACTCTTTTATAAACTTAAGTGAATGTGACATGATGCATGAATCGTTCCTACGGAACAAGGCAATGCAACTACTAAGGTAAGGTACATAGGGCTTATACAAGTTGTCTTGCTACTAGTTGCCAAAGACAAGATGAGATGAGAGAAGCAATTTGGACTCAAAATAGTCAAGTTTAGTTTCCGTTAAAAAAAAAACATTTTGAAGTTTTCGCAAAAAGATTGCAACGTCATAGTGAGATGCTCCGATACCACTCTGTAACGTAACGGCTCTAATCCCATGGCCCACTGATCACCGTCAACCACTGACAGTCGATCCGTACAGCCAAGAGGTTAGGACCGGTTCCGCTACTGGGCTACATCAGTGCCCGTTGTCCACAGGATCATCTCACAATTCAGTTACAACCTCTTTAACATTTTGACAAGTAACATCGGAGTAAATAGCGGAAGACTTAGATAACAATAGTTTTACAAACCAGGGTTCCACATAAAGTTAAAGTGAAGTTATTACAGACCATAGTTCAAATAGATGGAGTCGGCAAGTAGCATATGACAACAACTTAAGGTAAAGATACATCCCCCAGCCCGAGGGTGAATAATCACTCATCGGCCTCATCGGCCTCCTCCAGAACAACGGTCACACAGCAGGGTCCAAGGCATACTGAGGAATCTGCCATACCTGCAACATGGGTAATAAAACCCTGAGTACAAAGGTACTCAACAAGACTTACCCGACTAAAGAAAAAGGGAGAAGACTCAGAATGAAAGGCTTAGGGTAGTCAAGGTAAGGCTTAAGCAAGATCAAGTATTTTGCAGAAAAGCATTTTTTTTTTAAATCTTATTTTATTTTGAAAGGTTCAGAATTTCCTCAACTCTTCATCATTCATGATTCATTTTACATTTCAAAATATTCCTAGTTGAGAACCACTCTCCGTTGACAGTCAGTGGACCAAGTCTCCATAACCGAGGAGCAACGTTAATCCGGATAAGAATACTCAGCTGAGGTTCCCTATTCACACTGCATATGTAGCACCCAAGCTTGCATATGCCAACTCGTCTACCACGATTCCTCCAAGATTGGGCCCGGTCCTACGCCACCCGGAAGTACAGTACACCACTCCAATCCGGGCCTCTAACCCACGTGGGTACATGCTACTTCCGCCATCTCTCCACTCCCAGTGCGCGGTTGTCGGTCCAATAATGGATTTCTCGGAGCCAGAGCTTTCCGTAGTATGTGAATAGTTACAAGTCTTGACCAGCAGGCCCCCATACGGATGGTCCCTACATTTTTCCGCCAGCGACAAGCACCTCGGGCCTCTAACCCAAGAGTACAGGTCCTGTCGGTTTTTCAACTCTGTCCCGGTCGGTGTCAACTGTTGAGTCCCGGACTACAACATGACGGCACCGTACGCAAGGACAACCTCTCCTTCCCATTGACTAAGTACGGATCAGATACTTAGCCAATAGTGGGAGTAAAACCAAAATCCCATAAAGATTCTTAAGTGATCACACTTTTGAAATTGGCCTTTTTATTGCAAATCTATTTAATAGCATTGCTAAGCATTTTTCAAATACTTTTTGAAAGGCAGGTATCGGGTGTATCAGTGGTCAAGGTGGATAGTGCATCAATTAGGATAGCACACAACTCCTATAAACCTAATGCAATAATTTAACTCAAAAGCATTTAAGGAAACATTTTATAAATTCAAGGAAAGGGGTTAAATGCACCGGGGCTTGCCTTGGATGGCAAAAAGAGCAGACTCGGGGTTGGTGGTGTAGGTGCCGGAGCTCGGGGTCGCCTCGGGGACAGATCCTTCGGTGGCTACCTCGGCTTCAGGTCCTTCTTCGTCAACTATACGGATGCAATGATGAATGCTCATGAGAATGATGATATGGACTTAAGGTGCAAGACAATTCCACTGATTTTAGATTACTTTTAAACAAAGCATGATTGAATTCTAGGTTGAGCATAAAAGGTAATCATTTCTTCCTTAAGCAATATTGATTAACTAGCCCTTAATATAATTATCCTAAGCACCAACCAAACCTAGCATCACAAACATCATAGACCAAAGGGTAGGGGTCTATGAACATCAATCAATCCAAAGATCACATCATCAACACTTATTACCAACCCTAATCCATCTTTTCTATTTTCTTAATTTATTTAAAAGGTCATTTTATGAAGTTGCTCCAAAAATTACCAAATTAATCACATAAGTTCATTATGGTGTAGATAGATGGCAAAACAAATTTCATAATTTTTGGAGGTCATTAAGGTGCTCAAATAAAATCAGACATTAATTAGCAAAAGGCACTATTTAACAATTAAAATAAAAGCTCAAAAATCAACTTGTTCCAAAAGACTTCAAAATTTTACCAGAGACTAAACATGGCATAAGAAGCTCACAAAATTTTGTCTCATGATTTTTGGAGTTATAAATCACTCTCCAAAAATACCAAAACCTTCATTTTTCAATTAAAAGGGGAATTTTACATTTTCAAATTTTTGCACAAAACTCAAGTTTCATATTTTCATAAAATACTCCAGAGCATAAAGAGTCTACCACAAAAATTTCAGAATTTTTGGATGCACACAGAAAATCATACAAAAAAGAGAAAACAGAACACTATTCACATCTCTCAGAAAAAGAGAAGAGCACTGTGCTCGTTCTAGGCCGGGCTCGGCGAGTCGCGGGGCTCGGGCGAAACGGAGAAGTGAGCCTCGGTCCGAGGCCGGACTCGGGCGAGACGGAGAGCATGCGTCGCCGAGGCTTGGGCTCGGTCGAAGCGGAGGGTCATGCGCTTGCCGAGGCTTGGGCTCGGGCGAAGCGGAGGGTCATGCGCTTGCCGAGGCTTGGGCTCGGGCGAAGCGGAGTTGAAGCAGAGGCCGAAGGCTCGGATGCTTACCACGTGTCGGAGGCAGGGCTCGAGGGTGAGGCTCGACTCGTTCTCGAGGGTGAGGCTCGACTCGAGGGTGAGGCTCGACTCGAGGGTGAGGCTCGACACGCTCGGGGGAGAAGATGACCGCGGCGGCGCTCCGGCGGTCCGGCGGTCCTGAGCAACAACAGCGACCGCAAGGGCCGGGTTAGAGTCGCACGGGGTCAAGGAACACAACACGGGGTCGGGCGAAGGTATCTGTGGCCGGAGACGGCGAATTCCACGAACCCGAGCTCGCCGGGTTTCGGCCGGGGATGGGGACGGCGAGCTTACGCCGGGCAAACGGCGGCGGGGAAGGTGAAATTGAAAGGTGGGAAAGCTTCACGAGCTCAAGGCGGAGCTTCTGAGCTAGGAGGTGGAGCGGAGGAGTGTCTGGAGAGTGCTGGCCACGGTGGCGGAGGTGGATGCGGAGGTCGAAGCTCCGGCGGCTTATATAGCCGCGGCTATGGGACGGTAGAGAGCTCGAGGTCACGCGGTTAAGGTTTGCGGGGGCGTGCGCACTCGATTGCGCTCTGGCGGATAAGCTGGCGCGCAGCCGGGGCTCGGGCGCAATGCTCGGCCGGCGATGGCCACGCGGCGGCGGCGGCTGGGCACTGTAGGGGCCGAGAGCGATGGTCAGCGCTCGCGTGCGAGCGCGGAGGGAACAGGGGAACATCGGTGGCAGGTTGGTGGCGCGTGGGGAGCAGCCGCCTGCGCTGCAGCCGCAGCGCCGGCGCCATGGCCGGGCCCCCCCTGGCCTCTGGCTCTACGGGAAGAAGAACAGTGCTAGGGTCTAGGGTTTGACTTTTGGCTGGTTTCTGAATTTTGCAAAAATCTCCCAAAATTTGAACTGTGCGACAAAAACTCAAAACACCAAAGTTGTTCAGAAAAGAGAGGTCTACAACTTTGTCAATATGAACATTTTCAAATTCCAAATAGTTTTTGAACTACATTCAAAAACAGAAAAGGGGACACTTTTCAAATTTGATTCAAATCAAAATTACTTTGGATTTCAAACTGAAACTTGAAAATCTTCCAATATGAAAGTTGTTCCATTTGACAAAACCTATAACTTTGCTAATATACACTTTTTCTGAAACTCAATAGTTTTTGAATAACTTTTTAAAACCGAAAAGGGGACAAAAACTGGAATTTGAATGAATTTGAAATTACTGCAAACTTTATATAGAAACATGGAAATCTGTAAATACCAAAGTTGTTCCTCTAGGTCAGATTCACAACTTTGCTTTTTGAACCAACTCAAAATTTTGAATTTTGAAAAAGTTATCAAAAAGGGAATAAATCCAGGATTTGGGATTTTAGGGTTTTGCAAAAGGAAACTCAATTCCAATCTGATTTTTTTGAACTTTGATCAAAGCATCAAACATCAGGGCACTAACTTTGAACAAATTACATAGAACTAGGCACAGAGGTGAAATTACCATTTTGCCCCTATAGGAAGAAGTGGGCTAATAAGGGTTTTTGCAATAGGGATACATCACATAAAATGATACATTAAGCAAATGCATACATGAAATCATGATCAAGATGATTAATGATGCTAATGATGATATGTCAAGTTAATTACATGCTTAAACACCAGAGGTGTTACAGTGAGGTACCATTGTGAGCACTGTGGGAGAGATGGACACTTGAGTGAGTTCTGCTTTCGGCGCAAGAGAGAGGCGCGCCGTGCAAGGGAGATGAACAATGCGGACATGTACCATCCTTTCCAGGATGTACATGCACCAAATGTTCAGAGACGTGCTGCTAGACCCAGAGGTCCAGAACCTCAAGTTCCCAGGCCTAGGCAAAGGAGAGCTCCGAGGAGAGATGCTAGGCCTAGAGGTGCAGTGCCTCAAGTTCCTAGGCCTAGGCCTCGTAGAGAGCGTGCCCGGCGGGAGCCTACTGTTGTAGGCTATGGACCCCGTGGCGGTGGCTTTGTAGTTGAGCGTTTTCCCCCCACCGCGTTTTGAGTATCGCGATGGACGCTCCTCCCTTAGCGGACCACGTCTTTCTAAACGTGGTGATCGCTTCCTCCGTAGGTGTGCTAGGAATGGTTTTTCTTCTAACCGTTCTTTTGAGCAGCCGGCCCAACACTGGTATTCCCCTTACTTCACTAACCCCAGTGTTGGCCCGTATGCTACCCTATGTCTTTTTATTGATGTAGGTAAAACGATTGGAGAACGTTTGGTTGGTGGATTCCGGGTGTTCGAGGCACATGACCGGAAACGCCAAGTGGTTCTCCAGTCTTAGTCCGGTCGCCGGAAAGGAGTATATCACCTTCGGCGACAATAGCAAAGGTATGGTGCTTTCTCGTGGGTCTGTGCGAGTTAATGAGCACTTTGTGTTGCGCGATGTTGCTCTTGTTTCTAACTTGCATTTTAACCTTCTTTCCGTTTCGCAACTCTTTGACGACGACTATGAGATTCGTTTTAAACCGAATCTCAGTCGTATTTTGGATCCTCAGGGCAATCTTGTGTGTTTGATTTCGCCCTTTGGAAAAGTCTTTCGTGCAAATTCTCGGAGTCTTTTGGCACTTCTCGTTGTCTTGTGGCTGGACCTTCCTCTTCTGATCTTTAGAAGTGGCATAGGAGACTTGGACATTTGAGCTTTGACTTGCTTGCAAGGCTTAGTTCACTTGGCCTAATCCGAGGATTGCCCAAGTTGCATATGGAGAAGGATCTTGTTTGCCACTCTTGTAGACATGGGAAGATGGTTGCCGCTCCCCACCATCCAGTGACTCAGGTCATGACCAAGCGCCCTGGAGAGCTTTTGCACATGGACCTTGTTGGTCCGACTCGGGTGAGCTCGGTTGGGGGGAAGTGGTATGTGCTTGTTGTTGTTGATGACTTTTCAAGATATTCGTGGGTCTTCTTTTTAGCTGAGAAGACCGAGACTTTCTCCTTCACTCGCAATCTGATTTTGTGTCTTCAGAACGAGTTCCCTTTGAACTCGATGTGAGCTATTAGGAGTGATAATGGTTCCGAATTCAAGAATTCGGATTTTGAGAAGTTTGGTAACTCTCTGGGTTTGGAGCATCAATTTTCTTCCCCCTACACACCCCCTCAGAATGGTGTTGTAGAGAGGAAGAATCGGACCCTTATAGAGATGGCCAGGACGATGCTCGATGAGCATAGGACTCCTAGGCGATATTGGGCCAAAGCTATGAGCAATGCTTGCTACATTTCCAATCGCATTTTTCTTTGAGCTTTCTTGAAAAAGACCTCTTATGAGTTATGTTTTGGAAAACTGCCCAAGGTGACTTATTTTCGAGTTTTGGTTGCCACTATTTTATACTCAAAAAGGGCAACTTGGACAAGTTTGAGTCTCGTTCTTCTAACGGTGTGTTTTTGGGTTATGGCACTCACACTCGTGCTTATCGTGTACTTAACCTGACACTAACCGAGTCATGGAGACATCCGATGTCACCTTCGATGAGACCATGGTTTGTCCTTCTTCTCGCTTTGAGCGTGCAGGTGATCACGAGGTTGGCGAGCCTCTTTTTGATGATGAAGAAGAAGGTGCTGAAGGGATAGATGACCCAACACCTCCTCCAGCTGCGGTGCCGCAAGAGCGGCTTCTACGACGACTCACGGCCCCCGACATATCTCTTTCCTCCTGGGGGCCGTGGGAAATGCGCCACCTCGCGCAGTCCCTTTGTACCCGAGGAGGCAGCCAGCGGCCTGTGAGGGGGAGGCCACTTCGGCAGGGAGGCGCCACGACACATTCACCCGCGCCATCACACCCCCCTCAGCAATGATCAGCACATCGACGAACGTGTCACCCGTGCCAAAGCAAATCTCTCACTTGCTCATTCTGCATTGTTTGCTGAGTTGGAACCCCTGGATGTTGGACACGCGTTGACAGATCCGGATTGGGTCAATGCCATGCATGGGAGCTTGAGAACTTTGAGAGAAAGCTGTTTGGGTTCTAGTATCTCCACCTTTGAGTGTCCCCAATTGGGACAAATGGGTTTAAAAACAACAGGGAGAAGATAGCCATGTTGTGAGAACCCAAGGCCAGACTCGTAGCCCAGGGATATAGTCAGAAGGAGGGGATAGACTATGAGCATCTTTTGCTCCTATAGCACTTTTGGAAGGCTATTAGGATACTCTTGGCTTTGGCTGCATCCAAGGTTTTCAAAACTTTTTCAATGATGTCCAGAGTGCCTTCTTAAACGGCTACATAGAAGAGGTTAATGGTTAGACAACCCCCCCGGTTTTCGAAAATCCCAAGTTCCAAACCTTTTCTTTAAACTCCACAAGCTTTAGATGGTTTTGAACAAGCCCCTAGAGCTGTTATGATATGTTGAAAACCTTTTTGCTTGCTAAGGGTTTTAAAATGGGATGTGTAGATAAAACGCTCTTTCTCCTCAAGCAAGGCACTGACACTCTCTTGGTCCAGATTTACGTGGATGATATCATTTTTGGTGGTTCTTCTCACGCTTTGGTTGCCAAGTTTGCAGATACAATGAGCAGGGAATTTGAGATGAGCATGATGGGAGAGTTGACGTTTTTCCTCGGGTTGCAAATCAAGCAATCTCGGGAAGGGACGTTCGTGCACCAGGGCAAGTACACCCGGGACATTCTGAAGAAATTCGATATTGGTGAGGCCAAGCCTCTTCCAACACCCATGTCGACCACGACGGCCCTTGATGCGGACAAGGATGGAGAAGCAGTGGACCAGAAGGAGTACCAGAGTATGATCGGGTCGCTGCTCTACCTAACAGCGACACGCCCGGACATCCAGTTCGCGGTATGTCTGTGCGCGCGATTTCAGTCGTCGCCGTGCACTTCTCACCGTCAGGCAGTCAAGCGCGTTATGAGGTACTTGTCTTTCACTCCTGAGTTTGGGATTTGGTATTCTGCTTCCTCCACCCTTTCCCTTTGCGGTTATTCCGATGCCGATTTTGCTGGTTGCTGTATTGATCGCAAGTCCACTTCTGGGACTTGCCAGTTTATTGGTTCTTCTCTTGTATCGTGGTCCTCTTGCAAGCAGTCTAGTGTCGCCCAGTCTACCACGGAGGCTGAGTATGTTGCTGCGGCTAGCTGCTGTTCCCAGTTACTCTGGATGATGACCACTTTGCGTGATTTTAGTCTGAGCTTTTCTCGTGTTCCTTTGCTTTGTGACAGCACGAGTGCTATTAGGGTTGCTAAGAACCCCTTGCTTCACTCGAAGACCAAACACATTGATGTGCGCTTTCATTTTCTGCGAGACCACTATGAGAAGGGTGATATCGACCTTCGCCATGTCGATACTCATCATCAGCTGGCTGATATTTTCACCAAGCCTTTGGACCAATCGACTTTTGCTAGGTTGAGAGGTGAGCTTGGTGTGTGTTTCCCCTTTTAGTTGGGGGAAACATTTTGGATCATGTATTATAAACTGACTCTTTTTTGTTTATCTTTGTTTACTTTTGCATTTTAGCATACGCATTTACATTCTGAGCTTCATTTATATACTCATTAGAATGTAACTATGCTCTATGTAGTATGCTCCGATGCTTATGATGATGCTTGTGGCTTATGCTCTTTCTGATCACTAATACATATTGTGAGCTGAGTTGTTTTTGAATGGTGAACCTGCTTAACAAATTTAAAACTGAAAATATTCACCATTGAGATATGCAACTAGCATGTGTAGGATGTGTTGAGTTCGCTCCTGCTTTTCATATATGCTAGGTTGCTATGTCTCTAGTTCTGAGTCTCTCACTTGCTTGGTTTGTTCATATCTTGTCAATAAAATTGAACCAAGTGTTAGTGAACTGAAAAGATCGAGTTGGGACTGCTTGTCAACACATCACGGTATCGAGACTGTTTCTCATTGCAAATTTGAGTTAAACTCGAGCCATGTAGTGTATGACCGAAACCGACGCTTTAAGCTTCTGATTGCATTTTGCATAGGCTTCGCTCGGTTGATAAGTTAGGCAATGACAAGCTGTCAACCTCTCACAAACATCTGCTAAACTTCTGAACTTGTGTTATTTCACCGCTGCAACTCCGATTTAAAACTGAAATCACAAGTGTATGCTTCATTCTATAGCATGATGTTTGAACTTTTCTAGGGGTAGTTCACCTTGTATACGTGAATAGCACTTGCTGTTTTCCTGCCTATACATGTGTAGTGCTATTTTGATGGTGAACACCTTTTTGGCTAAAAACTGCTCGCTTTGCTCATATGTTCATAGTTCATATTTGGTGATCAGTTTGAGACTTTGTCAGCTTTTATGCTTTCCAGTGAGTCGCTGGAGCTATACTGTTTAGAGCATCTTTGCATTCTCTTGACTATATTCCTGAAGCTGCTAACTTGCATTTTGACACATATGCATTTTGAAAGGGGGAGAACTTCTCTTGTTGGTAGGTGAACTTCTCTGGTTGGCATTTTTTTTATGGTGCATTTTCTGAGGGGGGAGAATATTGCTTTAGGCTCCTTTTGCTTGATGGTGCATTTTCAACTAAGGGGGAGAAATTGCAAATCATTTGGTTCCTTGAGTCCAACTGAGGAAGAGTGTCTTAGTTGTGTGCACTATTCGAGGGGGAGTTTAACCGTAAGGTTTTGGTATCGAGCTTTCTTGCTAGTTGTGTTGAGCCTCTGTGCCTCTATCTTGAGGGACTAGCATTTTGCTTCGATTTTTCAAATTGTATTTGCTAGCGGTGTTGAGCCTGTTCTACCTCTTCTTGAGGGCTAGCTTTGCTTTGTTTGGTCGCGTCGAGCCGTTGCCCATGTCTTTGGGGACCAAGTTGTCTTGCTCTTTCCACTTGACCTTCTTTGGCTTTGCTATGCTTTTGGGTCATTTGGTCGAGTTCTCTCTTATCCTTCTTCCTCCTTTCTTCTTTCTATTATGATTTGTGTTGGTAGTTGACAATGCACTCATCAAGGGGGAGATTGCGGATACATGGGTGTATGCCGAGTTTCTGAGTGATGAGTGATTGTCAACTGGGATGATGCACATGTTCTTTGGCTTGTGTTGTGCAGGTGTTGAGCACGGATACAGTGATCAGAGGCAAGGTGAAGGTCAAGTAAAGACGTGCCGTGCCGATGGACCGAGAGTGGCGAAGGGCGGACATGAGGCTTGGACTGAGGGACCGGTGGCCCGAGGATCAGCTGTGGTGGCTGACAGCCTAGGACACCGATGAGCGAAGACTTGCGGTCATGTGTTGCCTAAGTCGTGGACTTGGGGACATGTGTCGGTGGACGGGGTGCACGGGCGGTGCATCCCCTCTACATCTTCGGTTTGGTGGTAGAGCCGGAGAAAAACCATCGGGTGGACGGTTTCCAGGTTTGGGCCTCAAAACCTGGGCGCGGATGGTTTCCGAGTTTGGCCTCAAAACCTGGGTGTTGCGGGTTTGCTGAGTTTGGGCCACAAAACTCAGGCACTGGTGGGTTGGTTTCTTTGGGCCTCAAAATCGGGGGTTGGCTGTGAAGGCTGGTTTCCCGGTTTGGGCCACAAAACCGGGGGTGCGACGTCCAGGAAAAGGACGCAGAGCGTGAAGGACCGAAAGTGCCAAACCAAGGTGACCAGAGGGGGGGTGAATGGGAGCCTCAGAATTTGTTCACAGAAACCACAGCCTCAGTCCCAATAAAATCAACCCCAAAAACTTTGTTCTTTGAAGTGATGCCCACGACCCATAAGAAGGAGGGTGGATGATCCCTGAGATCACAGCGAGGCAACACTGAACAGAGAACGCAAAGGAAACCGCCAAAAGACTGAGTCACGAGGCTTCGGTGCAAAACTCCGATTCGCCCGAGGCTCTGGAGAGGCCTCAGGGAAAAACACCGATTCGCCCGAGGCTCGAGAGAGGCCCGGGAAAAACTCCGCCTCGCCCGAGGCTCGAGGGAGGCCTCGGGAAAACACCGATCGCCCGAGGCTTGAGAGAGGCCTCGGAAAAACTCCGCCTCGCCCGAGGCTCGAAGAAGGCCTTGGGAAAAACTCCGGTTCGTCCGAGGGGAGGCCTCGGCTCGCTCGAGGGCACCGTTCGAAGGTGAGCCTCGGCACGCTCCGATTCGCCCGAGCCTACTGCGAACTGTTCCCCGCAGAAGCTCAGTCCTGGTTGCGTTCTCCTGAAAAGCAAATCTCTCTAAAAATCGATCAAATCACAATCCCAAGTTTCCAAACTTGGAGAAGAAGATCACAGAGTAGTTAGAAAACTATCCTCAAGAAATCATCCTCTCAAGACAACAAAACACGGGGAAAACAAAAAAAAGGAAAGTGGATGAACGAAAAGGTGTCACAAAAACGAAATCGTCCCGATCTACTCGATCATGAGGAGTTAGATGAATTCCTTTGGTCAAAATGACCTCCTCAATGGTTCGAACAAACTGATTCAAACGGATTTCGCAAAGACACACAGGAGAGGAGATCGATCGATGGAAAGCTGAAGGGAACGAAGAACGCAACGAACACAGACCGAAGCAACCAAAGCGCGAACCACGATTCGAACACCGCGTCGGACACGGTCAAAAACACGAACCGGAACCGAGCGGTACTTGCAACAGTGAGTGATTCGACCTCACTTCCTCAACAATACACAGAGAACAGTTTCCCTGTGGATCTCAGCTAGCTACAGAAGAGGTGTGGGAGCACAGAAAAACTAGAAGGCAAAGGCCAATGGCTGAAAACTGAGATCAGTGGGGAGGGAGTCTCCCGACTACTTATCCTATTCTAGTCTAAGTCTATTTCCTACTCTACCCTCTCTAAACTAATTACAGAGCGAACCAGCTAAACCCTAAGGTTTATTCTGGACCAACTCGAGTGGTAGGTGTATCCGACGGCCACGCCCGCCAAACTCGTCCGCGTTGCCTCCACGCAACCTTCTGATTGCCGCCACGTGCCGTCCTCGCTCTGCACCCCCGGTTTTGTGGCCCAAATCGGGAAACCAGCCTTTTCCAGCTATCCCCCGGTTTTGAGGCCCAAACCGGGAAACCAGCCTCCAAGTCCAACGCCTGAGTTTTGTGGCCCAAACTCAGAAACCCGCAGCGCCCAGGTTTTGAGGCCCAAACCTAGAAACCGTCCATCCGATGGTTTTTCCCTGGCTCTACCACCAAACCGAAGCTGTAGAGGGGATGCACCGCCCGTGCACCCCGTCCACCGACACGTGTCCCCAGGTCCTCGACCCCGAGCAACACCGTGCCCCCGCAAGTCTCTGCTCGTCGCTGTCCCAGGCTGCCAGCCACCACAGCTTATCCTCAGGCACTCCGGTCCCTCAGTCCAAGCCTCACGTCCGCCCTTCACCGCTCGGTACCTCGGCATGGCACGTCCGCCGCACGGCACGCCCATCCTTCACTGCACGCCGTCAGATAGAGCAGCGATCCAATCATGCTGCGGTATTCCTTCTGGTCCACTGCTTCTCCATCTACGTCCGCATCCAGGGCAGTCGTCGTCGACATGGGTGTTGGAAGAGGCTTGGCCTCACCCATATCGAACCGCTTCAGCAAGTCCTTGGTGTACTTGCCCTGGTGCACAAACGTCCCCTCCCGGGATTGCTTAATTTGCAACCCGAGAAAGAATGTCAGTTCGCCCATCATGCTCATCTCGAACTCCTTGCTCATAGTATCTGCAAACTTGGCAACCAAAGAGTGAGAAGAACCACCGAAAATGATATCATCCACGTAAATCTGGACCAAGAGTGTATCTTTGCCTTGCCTGATGAGAAAAAGCGTCTTATCTACACATCCCATTTTAAAACCCTTAGCAAGCAAAAGGTTTTCAACCTACCTATCATACCAGGCTCTAGGGGCTTGTTTCAAACCATATAAAGCTTTGTGGAGTTTAAAAACATGGTTTGGAAACTTGGGATTTTCAAAACCGGGGGGTTTGCTCAACATAAACCTCCTCTTCTATGTAGCTGTTTAAGAAGGCACTCTTGACATCCATTTGAAAAAGTTTTGAAACCTTTGGATGCAGCAAAAGCCAAGAGTATCCTAATAGCCACCAAACGAGCTACAGGAGCAAACGTCTCCTCATAGTCTATCCCCTCCTTCTAACTATAACCCTTTGCTACAAGCCTGGCCTTGTTTCTCACAACGTGGCCATCCTCTCCTTGCTTGTTTTTGAAAACCCATTTTGTCCCAATTGGCTTACAGTCAGGTGGAGGTGGAACTAGAACCCAAACCCAATTTTGCTCAAAGTTCTCTAACTCCTCATGCATGCATTGACCCAATCTGGATCCGTCAAAGCGTGTCCAACATCTCGGGGCTCAAAATTAGCAACAAAGCAGAGTGAGCAAAGTGAGAGATGTGCTGTGACCTGGAGCGAGTGACTCGCTCGCGATGTCGCCGATCATCTGCTCAGAGGGGTGCAGGCGCTGGATGTGTCGTGGCGCCTCCCGGGATGAAGTGACCTCCCCCTCAACAGCAGTTGGTTCCACCCCGGGTACAAAAGGTACCGCGCGAGGTGGAGGATCCCACGACCCCCAGGAAGAAGAGGAGTTGTCGGCCATGAGTCGTCGTCGAAGCCGCTCTTGGCGGCGCGACAGGTGGAGGGGGTCTGGATCATCCATACCTTCAGCACCCTCGTCCTCGTCATCAAAAGAGGCTCGCCAACCATGATCACCTGCACGCTCAAAACGAGAAGGACATACAAGAGTCTCGTCGAAGGTGACATCTGATGTCTCCATGACTCGGTTAGTGTTCAAGGTTAAGTACACGATAAGCTCGAGTGTGAGTGCCATAACCCAAAAACACACCGTCAGAAGAACGAGACCAAACTTGTCCAGGTTGCCTTTCTTTAATATAAACAATGGCAACCGAAGACTCTAAAATAACTCACTTTGGGCTGTTTACCAAATCAACTCATAAGAGGTTTCTTCAAGAAAGCTCTCAGAAAAATGCGATTTGAAATGTAGCACGCAGTGTTCATAGCCTCGGCCCAGTAACACCTAGGAGTCCTATGCTCATCGAGCATCGTCCTGGCCATCTCAACAAGGTCCGATCTTCCTTTCTACAACACCATTTTGAGGCGGTGTGTAAGGGGAAGAAAACTGGTGCTCTAAACCCAAGAGTTACAAAACTTCTCAAAATCCAAATTTTTAAATTCGGAGCCATTATCACTCCGATTGCTCGCATTGAGTCAAAGGGAACTCATTCTAAAGACGCAAAATCAGATTCGAGCAAAGAGAAAAGTCTCGGTCTTCTCATCCCCACAGCTAAAAAGAAACCCACGAATATCTTGAAAAGTCCATCAACAACACAAGTTACATCACCACGACAAGTACATACCACTTCCCCCAACCGAGCTCACCCGAGCCGGACCAACAAGGTCCATGTGCAAAAGCTCTCCAGGGCGCTTGGTCATGACCTGAGTCACTGGATGGTGGGGAGCAGCAACCATCTTCCCATGTCTACAAGGACAAACTAGATCCTTCTCCATCGAAAGCTTAGGCAATCCTCGGATTAGGCCAAGTGAGCTAAGTCTTGCAAGCAAGTCGAAGCTTAAATGACCGAGCCTCCTATGCCACTTCCAAAGATCAGAGGAAGAAGGACTAGCCACAAGACAGCGGGAAGTGCCAAAGACCCGAGAAATTCCCACGAAAGACTCCGAGAAATCCACAAAGACTTCCCAAAGGGCGCCAACAAGAATGATGAGATTCCACGATTTTCCCAAAGGGCGAATCAACATACAAGATTGCGAGGTCAAATACGACTGAGATTCGGTTTAAAACGAATCTCATAGTCGTCGTCAAAAGTTGCGAAACAGAAAGAAGGTTAAAATCAAGTTAGAAACAAGAGCAACATCGCGCAACACAAAGTGCTCATTAACTCGCACTGACCCGCGAGGTAATACCTTACCCTTGCTATTGTCGCCGAAGGTTATGTACTCCTTTTCGGCAACAGGACTAAGGCTGGAGAACCACTTGGCGTTCCCGGTCATGTGCCTCGAGCAACCGGAATCCACCAACCAAATGTCCTCCAACCATTTTACCTACATAAATAAAAAGACATAGGGTGAGCATACGGTCCAACACTGGGGTTAGTGAAGTAAGGGGAATACCAGTGTTGGGCCGGTTGCTCAAAAGAACGGTTAGCAGAAAAACCATTCCTAGACTGTCTACGAAGAGAGCGATCACCACGCACAGGAAAACATGGTCCGCTAGGGAATAAACGCTCACCGCAATACTCCAAATGCGGTGGGAGAAAACGCTCAACAAAGCCTCCGCCACGGAGTCCGTAGTCTGCAAAAGCAGGACCCCATCGGGCACGCTCTCTACGAGGCCTAGGCCTAGCAACTTGAGGCACTGTGCCTCTAGGCCTAGCATCTCTCCTCGGAGCTCTCTGCTGCCTAGGCCTGGGAACTCGAGGTTCTGGACCTCTGGGCCTAGCAGCTCTCTTCTGGATGTTCGGCACATGCACACCATGGAAAGGGTGGTACATGTCCGGGTTGTCCATCTCCCGAGCACGGCGCGCCTCTCTCTTGCGCCGAAAGCAGAACTCGCTCACGTGTCCGTCTCTCCCACAGAAATCACAATGATACCTCACCGCACGCAAAGGGGGTTATTGGTACTCATGGCTGTGGGTGTGGATCACTTTGCCCTTCTGTGGCAACTCCTCCTGGATAGGTGGCATTGTATCCAGCTTGTTCTTTAGGTGGTGGGTTTGGGATGCCACACTTGGTTCTTGGGTGGAGCTCTCGGAGGTTCTTCAAACACCCCATCCTTGGTGTAGGTTTGAGAGGCTCTTTAGGTGGAAGCTTGGTAAGTTTGGGAGTAGTGGTGGAGTTGGGCTTCTCACTCGGATTCATACCACTCGACTCTCCAATCTTCCCAAAGGCAGAAAGATCAACACCCTGAGCAAAACCTACACCAGGACCTCCAGCAGCTCGCTTGAATTGGGAGATCATCATCCCGAGCTGCGGCTCACTACAAGATACCCATGACAAGATGGTCCGAAGGTATGTGTTTTCTTCCTCGGTTTGCATCTTGCCATGCTTCACATTGGCAATCTCCATCTCCAAACCCTCGCACAAAGCGCACCTAGTCACACAAGTGCTACCCGACCGAGCTGGCCTTCTCAAGAGACTCAATCTTGGCATTCTTCTCTCTGCCAACTCGGTTTGCAAGCCAGGACAGGTCTTGCAAGCACCTAGCAAAGAGGGTCTGGCCCTCAGCTCATCCAGCTCTCCAACCAACGCAGCATACTTTCCTCTCAAAGTGAGAAGGTCAGTCATGTGCGTGGTGCATGACTCACACTCAACCTCCTCCGTCACAACCACGGTGGACCGAGCGAACTCAAGCTCTCTCACCGTGTCCTCCCACTTCTGCCTAAACTCCTTGCGCTCTCTAGCGGCACGCCTAAGCAACTTGTCCTGACTAAGGAGCGCGGAAGTAAGCTTCTCAACCTAGGCAGAGAGATCATCATAGGTGAGAGATACCTGGGAGGTGTCGTCGTCGTCGTCGTTCCGAGGGGTGTGCTCCAGCTCGCCTCTGACCTCATCACCAAGCGCCATGGTGCAGAAGCCGTCGTCGTCGGCGAAGAAGCAGAGACCGTTCAGCTTGTCCTCGATCCTCTTCTTCTTCTCGGACTCGTCGTCGCTTGATGAAGCGGAGTCGTCATCCGAGCCGTTGACGTCGCTGAGCGTGGCGAGGAACGCGCGCTGCTCAGCCTGGGCCTTCTCCAAGTACTTCTTCTTGATGTACTCCTTGTCGAAGCCGCCCCTCTTCTTGCGCCTCGGAGGGACATACTTCTCCTTATGCTTTCCGGAGTCGTACTTGTGCCCATGATCGCCCTTCCCCGAATGGTTGTTCTTCTTGGGGCAGTTGGCGATGAAGTGGTCGGGGTCGCCGCACTCATAGCATCCTGAGCGTCCTCCTCCGCGGCGACGGTTCATGCGGTTGTTGTGAAACCACGAGAACCGGTTGGCAAGTAGAGCCAACTCGTCGTCCCCCAAGGACTCCAGCTGGTCCTCTGTAACAGAAAAGAGAGAAGACAGTGCAAAACCAGCAGAAGAGTTAGGAGAAGAGCCAGAAACCAAAGTCATAGTCGGGCCAGAAGGGTTCGCATAAGAAGCCCTCGACATGGCGTCAATCTCACTGGACTTGAGCTTACTGAAGAGCTCGTCGCAGGTGAGGGTCTCATAGTTAGGCGATTCGATGATCGCCTGAACCTTGGAATCCCACACCGACCGGTCAAGAGTGTGCAGAAGCTTCAAAGCACGCTCATGATCGTCAAAAGGCAACTGCTCCTTGTTAGCCCTCATCCTGTTGACAATCACCTGAAAGCGAGTGAATAAACTTTCTATGCTCTCGCCAGGTTGATGTCGAAAGTTCTCATACTCACGCTTGAACGACTCGTAGAGTCGGGTTTTGACTTGAGAGGTGCCCTCATGAAAACGCATGAGGGTATCCCATATCTCCCGAGCCGTAGCGAGGTGAGAAACGCGATCAAACTCACCCATGCTCAGACAAGAAAAGAGAGCATTACGGGCTCGGCTATTGGCATCGTGCTCATCGATCTGTTGCTGTGTGACACGAGCAGCCAAGACCATCAGTAGAGTTGCAAATATCCGAAATCGAAGCACCCAAACTCTGCAGATAGGCCGACATGCGTATCTTCCAGTACACATAGTTTGTCCCATCGAAAAACGGCGGTTTGCCCACGCCGCGATCCATGTCGCCTTCGGTGGATACGGAACCAGCTAAGGTGGAAGATCCTTAACCTGCTCCGATACCAATTGAAGGACCGAAAGTGCCAAACCAAGGCGACCAGATGGGGGGTGAATGGGAGCCTTAGAATTTGTTCACAGAAACCACGACCTCAGTCCCAATAAAATCAACCCCAAAAACTTTGTTCTTTGAAGTGATGCCCACGACCCTTAAGAAGGAGGGTGGATGATCCCTGAGATCACAGCGAGGCAACACTGAACAGAGAACACAAAGGAAACCGCCGAAAGACTAAGTCACGAGGCTTCGGTGCAAAACTCCGATTCGCCCGAGGCTCCAGAGAGGCCTCAGGGAAAAACACTGTGACAGAACCGACCAATTTATACCAGATTAAGCACCGAATCGCTGCTTGCGCAGAGACTACAAGTACTTAAGCTCGTATAAACCCGGTAGTCCGGAAATCTCGAAGGATTTCAAGTCATTCAACTTTAACCAAGATCGTAATAGATTAGCGTACATGTCCACGACCTACATTCAGTTCGCATATAGTTCAAATACATCGGAGTTCAACAGTTATTACAAACCATAGTTTGAATTTAAAAAGCGGAAGCAACATAGTTTTGAAACGCAAGTCCTTAGTTCGCAATACAGCGCCATATGCTTGATCAGTCCACAAAAGCATCAGGGAAGATAAGAGTTGACCATGCCCGTGGTCTAGTCACTGCCCTCGACGGGGTACAGACAGTTCTCACAATAGCCGAAGAAGCATTGCCCATCTGCAACAACATGGGATAAAACCCTGAGTACGAGAAGGTACTCAGCTAGACTTACCCGTCAAAAACCAGAAATAAAGTGACACCAAGGAGTATGCAAGGCTGTATCTGGGGTTGGCCACACTTACCTTTTTGCATAAAAGCATTTTATTATTAAATCATCATCATTAGAGTATTAGCAGTCACTTTTATGAAATCAGCCTGATTATCTAGATTTGCACCTGATCCAGAGCAAACACTTGACTACTTATTCAAGCAAGAGTGACTATTTCATTAATAGCCTTTCAGATTCACCAACCATAACCATCATTAATTCCATATATTACTACGGTAACACATGCTCAGTCAAGTTACTCACTAACCAGGAGCGATGGCGATTATAATCGATCCTACCAGCTGGGGACAAAATGCCGCACACTCGCCCGACACACCCTGCCAGGTGGCCGTTGGCGACCACTTCAGGAGGTTCGAGAACCCAAATCGCGGGACGGCCATGGACCCTTCTACACCGAGGGTTATCTCAATGCCAGGTCGCTCAAGCTATTAACTGCCCACGGTCATGCCAGGTCGATCAGGCCCTGCCTGCCCTCGGACCATGCCAGGTCGATCAGAATAGTTGCCCACGGTACATGTAAGGCCCTGGGTGTTAGGCGTCAACATCTCCATCACCGGCTCGAAAAACCTTACTCGGCTTCACGGGAGGTACTCCGACCTACTCCGTTAAGTGATTGACGCGTTCAAAATGACTGAGGTGTGCCTTCGTCGGGTCCTAATCGACACAGACGGGAGACTACTAGCACACAGAACCCGTGTCCTGCTGCTCCTACATCCCGCCCGGTCTCAGATTAATTATCACATGGTTATTTCCATGATAGCACGAGGCTAGTCATGATGAGTATCCACCTATATGCGGGAGACAGGAAATCACCCGACTTTTACCGTCTCTAAGCAGCTAAGCATATACGAGCCTAGACCTAAACAAGGATATCAAGATATATTGCAGGTGGACAAGGATAAGTAATAATGCATCAACGGTAGCAATCAATTCCTATAACCTAATGCCACATCCACCATAAGGTTAATTAGAAAACATTTGCAAACCGTAGGAGTTAGAATGCTCCGGGGCTTGCCTCGCTCGAAGTCGGCGGGGCGGTGATCACGGCACTCCGGCAGATCCTCCGCGTCTCCTTCTGGAATCCTCTCCTCGGGTGTCTCCTCCTGACACTGCTCCTCCGGCGTCTCCTGGGCTTCCACTACCGATCCTGCATGATGCGGTACATGAATGAATAACATGACTGCACATGGGATGCATGGTGATGCAACATGGAGTAAGAATTTAGGAGATAAGCACATGTCATCTACTGCTACTCACTTACTTAATTTAACATACTACTTACTAAGTCTTGTTGTCACCACATCAAAGTTGCTTAACGGGTTTGATACCCTCTAATTATTTGTAGAATTAAATCTAGTTAAATAGGCCTATAACAGTAACCTATCCTAGACAGCTTCACAAAAAAATCTATAAAAATTACTGGAGATTAACAACACTTAATCTAATCCTCTGTCCAAATTTCACCCCATTTGGACCTAGACTCTACCCCCTATGAAAAAGACAAATTCTATCATGAAAAGGTGCTTTGAACTACACCCCCTAGCACAAAGTATCAAACAACAAATTTCATAATTTTCTTCTGAACTTCTTAGCACAAGAGCAGTCAGTAAAAATTACCAAGCTCATACTCTTCATATTTTAATTACTACAAAATAAACAAGAAAACAGCATTTAATCATTTTAATCCGGACCCTAATCGGCCTAACCGTCACCACCACTAGCTCCAGCATACCGAGGCGATTCAAGAACGCTAGCTAGGACAGATGGTTGAGCTCGGGAAGAGGGTTGGCCACGGCGGACCGAGCGCGCCGGCCATGGCGGTCATGGCGGACGGTGGCGTTCCGCGGGCTCTTAACCCTAATCGACCAAACCAACACCCTCTACCCTCTCCTCGGACCTCACTAACCCCTAAACGAGCGCTAGGGTGACACGGAACCACGGGACGGAGGCCGGCCACGGCGGACACGGGCTCGGCGGTCATGGCGGCCATGGCGGCGGCTCATCCTGAGGCTCACCTAGGCTTCCTACAGGGTGCTAAGGGTAGCACGGGGTGTGGGGGCTCACGGCGAAGCTTGGTGGTTGGATGGATGGTCGGCGCGGCGGCAGGACGGCGGTGAACGGCGGCGGCTTCCCCTTTTCCACTCGGGCTCCGACGAGAGGACGAGAGCGAGAGCGGGAGAGGGAAGAGGAGCGCGGCGACAGAATGGAGGGAGGAGTTCAGACAGGTGAGGCGGGGCTGGCTTTGCCGCTTGCCACGCCGCGCGCGGACGCTGGCTTGGCCGGCCGTCGAGCGCCACGCGGCGGCCGAGTCCTGGCGCGGTCGGCCACGACGCCGCGCGCCGCCCGCACGGCACGGACCGGCCCGAGTTCACCGCCATCAGGCCGACTGACGGCCAGTTTTTGCACGCGATTAACTCCTAAACCGCTCAGTGAAACGCTAAACCACTTGTTTCATTGAGTAGAGCTACATGCCAGCTACAACTTTGGTTACAAGATTGGTCTCTGGTTCGGCCTAGATTGCTCCCGAGAAAGCTCCAAAGTTGGCTCCACGAAACTGTTTGGTCAGTTAGAGACTTAGAAAATTTTCTAAGTCCAACTCCCTCAAATCTGCCTTGTGGGTCCCAAAACACCTTGCTAAACCAATTTTCATGGGTTGGGCCTTAAACAACTTTTGTTCTATACTAAATTCTACACACTTTTGGTTATGGGCCCACGGCCATGCAAAGCTTCTATCAAGAAGGTCTTAGTTAGTCAAACAAAAGGACTCCTAGGGCTCTATCAAGGCAACTAGGGTTAGAGACTTGGTTAGCCAAAATGACCAACATAAACCTAGCTTCATTTTGACTCCCCAACAAGGTCCAACTACTTAGAAGAGTTAAGCACTCCACTAACAAGACAAACAAGCATTCCAACAGAGCATCATATGAGCACACATAAAATGACACTTAAAAAGAAGGAATGCAATATGAGATGATGATGCTTTATGCTCATGAGATGTCAAGTTATGCATTTAGGGTTGCTTAACACCTAGGGTGTTACAGCCCTCCCCTCCTTAAAGGAATCTCGTCCCGAGATTTAAGTTACTAACCATTTCTTAAAGAAGTGGGGATATACTTCTCTTAGATAGTCTTCTGTTTCCCAAGTGGCATCTCGATCATCTTGCTCACTCCAAGATACCTTATACTGCTTCACTATTCTTCCGCGAGTTATCCTTTCTTTTTCATCAAGCACTCGGTGCGGTTCTACTGAGTAAGTGAGGTCGGATTGAAACTTCATGTTGGCCGGTTGTACTTCCACTTCTGGAACTCGAAGACATTTCTTTAATTGTGACACATGGAATACAGGGAATATAGCCTTTAAATGTTCAGGTAACTGTAGTTGATAAGCCACTTCTCCCTTCCTTTCCATTATCCTGTAGGGTCCCACAAACCTTGGTGCTAACTTTCTTTTTACGCCAAAACGTCTAACTCCTTTCAAGGGTGATACTTTTAAATACACATAGTCACCCACTTTGAATTCAAGCGGCCTTCTTCGCTTATCGGCATAGCTCTTCTGTCGGGACTGTGCCGCTACGATATGTTGTTGAATTATTCTAACTTGTTCTTCTGCTTCCCTAACAAAGTCAATTCCATAATAGCGATGTTCTCCTGGTTCAGCCCAACTTACTGGTGTTCTGCATCTCCTGCCATACAAAGCTTCGAAAGGTGCCATATGAATGCTTTCTTGATAACTGTTGTTGTAAGCAAATTCTGCTAATGGCAACCACTTCTCCCAAGATCCCTTCGCGGATATCACACATGCTCTCAACATATCTTCTAAAACCTGATTTACCCTTTTAGTTTGCCCTGAAGTCTGGGGATGGTAAGCTGAACTATGGATTAACTTAGTGCCTAACTCTTTTTGCAGTTTCTCCCAGAATGGTGCAGTAAACTGCGTTCCGCGATCCGAAACTATGACTTTGGGTATACCATGCAATCGGACAATCTGATTGATATAAATCTCTGCATAGTCTGGTGCTCGATAACAAGTTTTAATTGGTATGAAATGAGCGGTCTTGGTGAGACGGTCTACTATTACCCATATTGAATTGTTTCCCTTCTGAGTGGTAGGCAAACCGGTGATAAAATCCATACTCACTTCTTCCCACTTCCATTCAGGTATTGATAAAGGTTGAAGTGTTCTGGCTGGCTTCAGGTGAATGGCCTTCACTCGACAACATGTGTCGCATCTGGCTACATATGCGGCAATTTCTTTCTTCATTTTGGTCCACCAAAATCTTGGACGCAAATCTTGATACATCTTAGTACTCCCGGATGGATAGACAATTTAGAAAGATGAGCCTCATCCATAATCTGATTTTTGAGTTCCCTATTCTTGGGTACCACTAAGCGATTATCAAACCATAACACTCCCTTATCATCAACTCGGAAATGTTTTACGGGCTCAGTGGCAGCTCTTAGCTTTTCCTTGATATAATAGATTCCCTTGTCTGTTTTCTGCCCTTCTAGAATTTGATCAACTAAGGTGCTCTGCAGCTCGATGTGACGCAAGATCACAGGGTGTACGAGACTAAACTCGTCCTCTGGTTGTAACCTCAAGTTATTACAATGCGACTTCCGACTTAGAGCATCAGCAACTACATTTGCCTTTCCTGGGTGATAATGTATCTGCAAATTATAATCCTTAATCAACTCAAGCCATCTTCTCTGCCTCATATTCAGTTCAGGTTGAGCAAAGATATACTTGAGACTTTTGTGGTCTGTGTACATGTTACAGACGTTACCAAGTAGATAATGTCTCCATATTTTTAGAGCGTGTACCACAGCAGCTAATTCCAAGTCATGCGTAGGATAATTAACTTCATGTTTTCTCAACTGCCGTGAAGCATAAGCAATCACTCTGCCTTCTTGCATAAGAACACAACCTAAACCAACTTTTGATGCGTCGCAGAAGACATCAAACGACTTCTCGATATCTGGTTGAGCTAAGACAGGAGCAGTGGTTAATAGTTTCCGCAAGGTACGGAAAGCTGTTTCACACTTCTCT
The DNA here is from genome assembly GCA_009763385.1 of Coix lacryma-jobi var. lacryma-jobi. NCBI lineage: Eukaryota > Viridiplantae > Streptophyta > Magnoliopsida > Poales > Poaceae > Coix > Coix lacryma-jobi. The sequence continues at coordinate 81,187,337 of CM019824.1, read as the reverse complement.
GTCCACTCAAACTTCTGATCCTTCTGAAGCAAACTTGTCATGGGCTTGGCAATCTTGGAGAAATCAGGAATGAAACGACGATAATACCCTGCTAAACCGAGAAAACTCTGAATTTCCCCAACTGAAGTTGGAGCTTCCCACTCCATCACTTCCTGTACTTTGCTAGGGTCCATAGAGATTCCTTCTTCTGACAGGATGTGACCAAGAAATTGTACTTGCTTCAACCAAAATTCACATTTGCTAAACTTAGCATAGAGTTTATGCTCTCGTAGCCTTGTCAAAACAATCCTCAAATGTTCTGCGTGATCATCTGGGTTCTCAGAATACACCAAAATGTCATCAATGAACACCACTACAAACCTATCTAGTTCTGGCATGAATACCGAGTTCATCAAACTCATAAAGTAAGCTGGAGCATTTGTCAATCCAAAAGACATGACTAAATACTCGTATAGGCCATATCTGGTTGAAAAAGCAGTCTTTGGGATATCTTGTGGTCGGATTCTAATTTGATGATAGCCTGATCTCAGATCGATCTTGGAGAATACTTTGGCTCTGGATAACTGGTCAAACAAAATATCTATCCGTGGCAACGGATATTTGTTCTTAACGGTCACGGCATTAAGCGGTCGATAATCCACACACATTCGCAGGAGACTTGTCCTTCTTCTTGACAAACAAAGCTGGACATCCCCACTCTGACACACTAGGTTGAATGAAACCCTTGTCCAAAAGTTCTTTAATCTGCGTCTTGAGTTCAGCTAATTCATTGGGCGGCATACGATAAGGTCTTCTCGAGATCGGTGCAGTCCCTGGTAACAGCTCAATGGTAAACTCTACAGCCCTTGGGCGGTAAACTCGGCAACTCATCTGGAAAGACGTCTGGGAAATCCCGAACAACTGGAATTTTTGACAGGTCCTCTATAGATAAGGTACAAGATAGATCAACAAAATCAGCCCCTCGAGGAAGAGAGATACGTAACTTGTTGTCCATCCTTGGATCAGACAAGGTAAGAGTTCTTCCTGCAGTGTCTAACACCGCTTTCCACATACTCATCCAACTCATTCCTAGGACTACATCCATACTGAGCCCTGGCAAAACTACTAAATTAGCCCCAAACATATGCCCTCCGATGTCGATGGTTGCATCACGGACCATCTGCCTAGACAACACACTACTCCACACAGAGCTTACACGAAACCCATAATCCATTTCAGACACCTCTTGATCATGCTTTTGTGCAAATGCTTTACTCATGAACGAATGCGATGATCCAGTATCAACAAACAAACTGCAGGATGATGGTTAACAAAACACATACCAGCAGTCACGGTTCTCCAGCACGAGCTTCTTCAGCGGTCATGTTGTGCAGGCGTGCGGGGTAGTTGGCCTGTTGCTTCTTTGGGTAGGGGCAGTATCTTGCGAAGTGCCCCTCTTGGTTGCAGTTGTAGCATGGTCCCCGAACCAATGGTTTGTTCCCTGAAGAACTGCCTTGACCTCCACGAGCCTGAGCAGCAGCTATCTTGTATGGCTTCTGATTGCGCTGAGCTTGTGGCTGATTCTTCTTCTGCGGCGGCCTAAAACGTGCCCCCGGCGCTGGTGGTCGATACAGATTTCGCTGAGCTGGTGGTCCTCTGGGTTGTGATGATCCTGATTCAAAGGTCCTCTTCCGGTCCTTGCTAGCAGCATGCTTGTTGATATGATTCTCTTGAATCAGACAGTCACTTATGAAGTCACTGAAATTGGTACGGGACGATGTACCCACTGACTTTCCCATTTTAGTATTCAAGCCTCTCTTGAAACTAGCAATCTTCTTAGCGTCTGTGTCAACGAAGTCTGGGACATAACGAGCCAGTGAATTGAATATGTGATGGTACTCCGTAACAGATCGAGTCCCCTGTGTCAGGTTCATGAACTCGGCCACCTTCATCTGGGTCAAACCCAGCGGAATGTAATGACCTCGGACAGCAGAAGTAAACACCCTCCAAGTGATGGGAACATTGGCAGGGTAGGTGGTGCGGTGATGTCCCCACCAAATCCCGGCTGGTCCCTGCAACTGGTGTGCGGCATATTCTGCTTTCAGTTCTTCTGTGAGCCTGAGCAAACGAAACTTCTGCTCCAGAGTATGCAACCATTCTTCTGCCTCCAATGGTTCTGTAGCTTCCTTGAAGATTGGTGGTTTGGTATCCAGGAAATCCTTGAAAGAACTATATTGGTTCGGCTCAGGGCGTTGATGTCCCTGGGCCAAGTTCTCCCTCAGCAAAGCTTCGATGTTGCGCTGGCTTCCAAGAAATTGAGCAAAAAGTTGCTCAGCCGTTGGTGGTGGAGGAGGTGGTGGATTGCGGTTTTCTCTGGGGTCCTCATTTCCACCACTACCGCCTGCTCCACTACGAGTTGTCGTCATCTGCATATAGGATAGTAAGCGACCATTAGGCGAAGTTGCAACTTGTAGAGAACAATAAATCATACCCACTGAAATTATTCAGAAAAATTCACCAAACAATGACAGAGGTACAATGAATTTCAATCCACATCGCATCAACACATAACAAGATCACTTAACACATCATGCAAAAGATAACATAACATCCATAGCTTTGTCCATACATATGGGTCTTTCCAAGGTCTCTCACACATCACATAAGTCTGCTACCCATGCTTACATTCAGCCCAACACACCAAAAGATCGGGCGTGCCAACTTACGCAAAAGACCATCTAGACGCTAAGCATACGATCTAGACTACTCTCTAGCGATCTCACCAACGTCACCGTCCTCACTAGACATATCTGAAGAACTACTAGAAGAACTACTCGGCTCCGGATCCTCCTGGGGAAAGATGGGGTTCCTCTCATTCTCCCTGCGGTGGATCTCCTCGTGCAAACGGTCGTTGTAGTCCTGCAGGTGATGGAGTTGCAGCTCTAGGTCTCCCACTCGCAACCTCAGCAGCCTGTTCTCTTCTGAAACACGAATGCCCTCAACACAAACTCCTCGAAGCGCCTCCTCAGTCTCCCTCATGACTGAGGCCAAGAAAGTAGTCGACCCCTGCTGAATGGCAAGCTGATGAGCAGTCTCCTGCTCCCTCTGAAGTGCCTGGTCTCTCTCTACTGTCAACTGAGCTAGCTGTGTAGTGAGGAGGTCTCTCTCTGTAGTGTGCTCCTCCTGCCGGCGATGTTGTGCAGCCATCTCCTCGCTAAGAATATGATCCAGATGATCATAGCTGCGCGACAGGCACCCATAAGTAGCCATCAGAGTAGCCATAGCACTCCCTGCTGGTCCAGCACAATGCTCCCTCTCAAGAGAGCTAGCCTCAAGTACGGTAATGCCTGGCTGACGCCACACTGCCTGGTAAGGGTCTATCGTCGGGAAGATACTGGCGGTAGCTTGGGCAACCACCTCTGGATGGTCCTCCATGATATCCCGGAGAACTGTGTATGCGACCCTGTTGGCTGCATCCCAGGGGGTCCTCCCCTGCAAAGCAAACACTCGACGGCACCAGACGTGATCCTGCTCATCGTGGCTGGGTACGTCCACCTCCACCGTGTACACGTGACGATCCTCTGACAACTGCACACGGTGCCAGTCGTACTGCGGCTCCTGGCCCTCCTGATATCCGACCAGGTGCAGAACTCTCCAGAGGATAGTGGGCATCCCAAATTCTCCCAAAAGTCCTCTGATCCCTCATCGATCCATGGCCCCAGCATGTAGTTAGGCCTTTTGCCTCCCGTGGACTTGCGAGCAGTGCGCTTGGTGCGTGCCATCTGTAAGAAGTGTACCCACACATAGATTTTTATTAGTTTGAGAACAACTTTTATTAGAAAAACGGGATGGAAACCATAAAGAAGGAAGTAAGATTAATGCAAGATTATATGATCATGATGCATGCACGTTTCATACGTCCTCACTGCCTAACAATCTAACGGCTAGGCGGTGGCATACACGCTCACTCATAACGTTAACTAAACGTACTACACGTTCGCAAGTCAGCGTACCTGCAGAAACTCACTTCAGCCCTTCCCACAGTATGAACATCATGCACTGCCGAAATTTAAATCTAATACTCACTTAGGTGTACACCCGGTATACACGTAAGCAGTATATGCACCCATCAGAAATTATTACTCCCACAATCAATACTTTCACATATACTTGTGTGGAACAGGTATACGCGTCGGTATCATATAAGCACTTCCCTAGATTGGCGGTTGTCCAATCATGCTCTCACAACTCTCATTACCTTTAGCGTAGAGGCAATTGATCCATACATTACTATTCCGAGGAATAGCATCCATACAATTTCACCCTTGCCGTATGGACGACAGAATAAACAGAAATAAGTATGATGCACGACCCCCAAAATTAGTACTTAAATAGCCACCTAAGTTCCTATTGGGCATAAGGACTTGATCAATGGCACACCTAAATCTTTATAAGAAGGGTTTTTCAGAACCTACTATAGCTACAAGTTTTGACAATGAAGGAATTTTATTTGAAAATACAGTTTTTCAAATAGAATCATGAACAGTAACGCTAACCACGCTCCGATGCCAGCTGTGACAGAACTGTAACACTCTGGTGTTAAGCAAGACTAAAACTTGACATGTCATCATATGCACTGGCATTTTATCTGAGTAAATAACCTGATTATGCATTCACTTAAAACAAGTTTAATTTTCATGCTTGTGCTTAGTGATAAGGAGTGTTTCAGTTTGCAATCCTAGTTTATGCTTTCTTGTTAAGAAAATGCTTTTATAAGGGTATTATGGTAATCTTATGTATAATAGTTGAATTTTATACCCAACCCTGGTTTTATGTCTCAAAGGTGTAGTGAGAACATGTTTCAAGCTACCTTTGAGGTGTAATTCCAGATTGGAATGAAATTCATATGAATAGTTTAAATAATTCAAAAACCCTATTTTATTTCCTTTTCTATAAATCAAGATTTTGAAAGAATTTTGGTATGCTTTAAAAAGCAAAGTTGCTCTATTTCTGATTAGGAACAACTTTGGTGTTTAAAGTTTTTCAAGTGTTCTTGTGAAATCAAAAGTAATTGTAAAAGTCCTCTTTTGCCCTTTTTATCCTCTTTTGTATTTCAAATCCTAATTCAAAATCTGAGCATATTTTGGGTATCTTGCAAAAATGAAAGATGTTCAGTATTGAATTCTGAGCATTTGATATTTTGGCATATTTTCAACTTTTATTCAAAATCAAATGTAATTTTAGTTTTTTTAGTAAGGATAGAAAAGAGAAAAGGGGGGGATAAGTTTGAGCTTCTGTTCATGGCGTGACCGCCCGAGCTAGGGTCGGCGACGCCAGCGCGATGGCGTAGTTCTCTCCCGAATCAACGCACTACTGAGTCCGTGGCGAAGTAAGCTGCTGCTGGCACTCTCCTCGCGTCGTGGCGTCACCTCTAAGCTCGCCGTCGTCGTGTTTGCCACCGAGGCTCCGACGGGAACAATCCGGTCAAACCTCCAGATTCACCGTCTCCAGTCTTTTCCCATCCTTTTTCACCGCGCCTATAAGTACTTCACTTCTTTGCGCATCTCCAGACCTTTCTCTCCACCTCTACTGCACCAGAGAGCTCATACTCGCCGGTTTTCTTCCCGCCGAGCAGAAAAGCGCCGCCGAGCTCGACCTCTCCGTGGTCAGCTACTGGGCACTCAACCTGGGGCTCCTCTCTTCCTCTTTCTCGTGTTTGTGTTTCGTCTTGATCCCAAAGAGCTCATAGGCTCGATAGTTCCTTGTCTGATGCTCAGGTTTTACCGGAACAGCGTCGTCTTCGCCGGAGTTCACCGCCGAAGGTCACTGCTCCGTGGACGCCTACTCTCCAAGCAACCTCCGCTCAAACCGGCTTCTCCATCAGCCCCAGGGTGAGCTTCTAGACCTTCCTAGCCTCTCCGTTTGCTTGCTACCGGTCTAGGATCGCCGGAACAAGGCTAGCCGAGATCCGATCCGCCATGCGTGCCAGGCTCAACCCGAGTGGTAGAGTGTAGGGTTGAGAGCTCAATCGACTGCGGCTGTCTTGCCGGTGTGGATGCTCGCGTCAGCCGAGTCTCTTCTGGTCAGAGTCGACCGGCGTAAGGCCCGTCGGCGCTCGGTTCGCCGTCGTGCACACCGGCCATGGTCGGGACCTTGTGTTTGTAAAGATGAGAAGTTCCAGGGTGTTGGTTGCAAAGTCGCAGACTCAGGTGAATAGCGCCTTGAACTGCGGTTGTTTTAGTGTTAGCCGAAGGGCTTTTTCTAAAAGCTGTTAGGCACAACCCCGTCGCTCGAGCCGAGCCTCGGGCGAACGCGTTCAGCGTACCGCCCGAGCTAGGCCTCGGACGGACGAGCGTTTTTCCGTCTCGCCCGAGCCTCGAGCTAAGTCTCGAGCTAAGCCTCGAAGCGGACACTTGCGCAGCGTCTCGCCCGAGCTAGGCCTCGGACGGGCGAGCGTTTTTTTCCGTCTCGCCCCGAGCCCTGAGTCAGGCCTCGGGTAGGCGTTGTCTCGTTGTCTCGCTGGAGCCAGGTCTCGAGCAGACCCTTCGAGCGCTGTCTCGCTCCACTCGCGCTGAGCCTCGAGCGAACGCACCACTCACCTGCCGACGTGCGCATCGCGCCATGCTGGGCGAGTTGGCTTGGGCCGAAAGCCCAGTTGGGTTCGTTCAAGTTTTTCTTTTTCTGGCTTATGCACAGTATTCAGTTTTGTTATTTTTGCTATAATTAATCTATAGCTCTGTTTATATATGAAATTTGACATGATGGATGATAGCATGTCTGTGCTAATATAAAAATTATAAAACTTGTGTTTTGAGTACTTTTGCTATAGTTCATTAAATCTGTACTTTAATTCATAAATGTACTTTCATGAATTATGTAATTTTCTGTGGTTATCCAAAATCATGAAATTTGACATGGGAGTTTATATCACTGATATACACCTTCATGTTTTAATTTTATCTCTGTTTGATAAGTATGCTTGTGTATAAATAAAAGGCTATTAACATGATTATAAAATAAATGGAAATAGTTGCTCCCTGTAGATTTGTGTGACTTTTGAATTGTTTGACAACAATGGGAAACTAGCAGTTTTGCTCCCTGGTTATGGGTTCCTTTATACAAATGCCTTTTTGTTCCTGTAAGTTGCTTTATCAGAAAATAATAAAACTTGTTAGTGTTTATAATAACTTATATGGGTTTGTTGGTTTGCAACTTTACCGTGAGGGAAAGTGTTGTACTCTGTAAGGGTATAGTTAAGAAAATTTCCATCTTTAACATGATCACATCATAAGCATCTCATTATTCATGCATATGCATTTTTACGTGTAGATCCCGCTTCGGAAGGCCCTAACTCTCAGTGGATTTTTCCTGAGGGTGCAGACCTTTCTTGTTTTTCAGAATCTCGGACTTCACCGATCCTCAAGGCAAGCCCCGGTGCTTTTAACCTTTAAGTTTTTATAAAGGTTTTATTAAAATGTTGCTGAGATAAACTACTGCATTAGGTTATAGGAGTTGTGTGATGACCTACTCCTTGCACTGTTTACCTCCACCTGAAGATCCACCTGCCTTGTTTAAAAACTATTTGCAAAATGCTTAGTGATGCTATACAATAGATTTGCAAAAATGCCAATTTCAAAAGTGTGATCACTTAAAGAATATTTATGGGAATTTGGCTTTACTCCCGAATGTTGGCTAAGTATCTGATCCGTACCTAGTCAACGGCAAGGAGAGGTTATCCTAGCGTACGGTGCCGTCATGTTGTAGTCCGGGACTCAACAGTTGACACCGACCGGGACCGGGTTGAAAAACTGACAGGACTGTTACGCTTGGGTGAAATATAACCAAGGTACAGTTCTGGCGGAAAAATTAGGGACCATCCGTGTGGAAGCCTGCTGGCCAAGACTTGTAACTATTCACATACTTCGGAAAGCTCTGGCTCCGAGGAATCCTTTATTGGGACCGACAACCGCGCACTGGGAGTGGAGAGATGGCGGAAGTTGCTTGTACCCACGTGGTCGTCGTACCTGGATAAGAGTGGTGTACTGTACTTCTGGGTGGCGTAGGACCGGGCCCAATCTTGGAGGAATCGTGGTAGACGAGTTGGCCTATGCAAGCTTGGGTGCTACATATGCCGTGTGAATAGGGATCCTCAGCTGAGTATTCTTTATCCGGATTAACGTTGCTCCTCGGTTATGGAGACTTGGTCTTCGACTGTCAACGGAGAGTGGTTCTCAACTAGGGATGTTTTGAAAGATAAAATGAATCTTGAACAATGAAGAATTGGGAGTACAGAAATCTTTCCAAAATAAAATAAGGTTTACAAAATGCTTTTTGTGCAAAATACTTGATTTTGTTTAAGCCTTACCTTGATTTCCTAAGCCTCTCATTCCTGAGTTTTCTCCTCTTTTCTAGTCGGTTAAGTCTTGTTGAGTACTTTTGTACTCAGGGTTTGTTAACCCTTGTTGCAGGTGAGTACATGGATCCACCTTTGATGGACAATGCTACTTCACTCTAGTAGAAGAAAGTGATAACGATTCTGATGTGTGACCTTGGGCAAGTAACCTCTTTTGAATGAGTTTGTAATATAACGTTCCGAACAAGTTATGTAATAAATATTTTGGTGATGTAACTTTAAACCTAAATTTAATCTATGTATATTAATCTTTCCGCTTTTACTCTGATTTATCTTATCTATAAAACTGTTGTAATACTGTGATGCTTGATGAGGGATTATCCTGGAAAGAATGTAATGTGGATGATTCGGGTTTCCCGAGGACACCCGACAGACCTCTTGAATCATTTGGAACTCGTGCACGCCGATCAAAGGTCCTTAGGACAATGATGGGTGCATGTGGGCCACTTAATTTAGGAGGTTCTGCCACAGCTGGTATCAGAGCAGGATTCCCTTAGAAAGTATAACAGTATTCATTTTTGAAAACTTCAAAGGTTTTGAGTCAAACTAAATTTCGAATTAGTTTGAGTCCAAATTGCTTCTAAGACTTGTCTTATTCTTCTGACTTGCCTTAATTCATTCTTCAGACTTATTCTTCTATCTAAATGGATGTGTTTAGTATAGTTATGGTGATATCTATATCTAAGGAACAATGTTTATAGTATTATAATATTGCCCTAAATTGTGAAAAGGAAGTTTATTCACTTTTATTAAAAGTGACTATTTTAAAGTTAATTTGTTTGATATATGCTTTGTTCGTAAGTTCGATTCATGCATCATGATTGATAACCTATAATTAACTTTCCCTCTTAGAAGTTGTATCTAAATAGAGTTGATATATCTATCTAATTATAAAACTCTATCTTAATCCTGGAACATATATAGTTCTAATGTTCAAAATATATATTTTAGCAGATTGTACGTACCAAGCAGACTGCACGCAAATGTACCGGACCTCGAGGTGTTCCTCGGCACGTTCTTGCCCCAAGAGGTGATGACCTTGCTGAGAGTGAGGGAAGTAACCAGCCCCTGGTTACTTACGAAGAAGGTGAAGGAAGTAACACTGCCACTTCACAGCTGCAGGCGGAAGTAGACCGCCTGTATATGGAATTGGCAGGGCAAATGGAGAAAGGATGAGGGGCAACAGAGATAGGGAAGAGTTGCGTGAGCAGCTACAATACCATCACGAGCAGCACCAAGAGTATGAGTGCAAGTGGAGGCAGGCCGTTGAACAAAGGAACCGGGCACGAACCCGGGTAGATATAATGAGAGATAATCAAAACATCCTAGCAAACCATCATGCCGACCTACATAGGCATATAGAGGAGCTGACCGCACAGTTGCAGCCAGAACCTGCCACACCACCACATCCTGAGAATGCTTCTGAAGAAGAAGAAGAAGAAGAAGAAGAAGAAGAAGAAGAAGAAGAAGGAGATGAGGAGTTAGAGCCGGTGGAAGATGAAGTCACATGAGGAAGAGTCATAGATTTCGAGGTTGGATACACATAAGGTGTATCACAGTGTATCTTTCTGACTTTGTAACCTAGTTAGTCAGAAAACCTCTAATATGGTCAGGTGTGTAATATAGTGATATCAGTAGTCCTGCCCAAGAGCGGACTTGTATAAAAAAAATAAGTTGACCATGATGTGCATGTCATAATGTGTATATGAATGTTAATCAAGGTATGGTTTGTTTAAACAGATGCCTGTTACACTCGTGGAGCTAGTTCTTCTCATGTGGGGATGATATCCCTAATGCACCACCAGTTCCACCCTCCTTGGCTGATGCAATTGCAGCATTGGTCAACGCAACCACCTTGTTGGCACAAAATCAGAATAGTGGTCAACGTGGTCGTGGTCGAAATAATAGGGAAGAGACAACATATGTGGATTTCACTGACACCCGTCCTCCAGTGTTCGTTAAAGCTGATGAACCTCTGGAAGCTGACGACTGGCTCCGGACTATGGAAAAAATTCAGTCTTATCAATTGTACCGAAATCCAGAAGCCAGCTTTTGCAGCCCAACAACTTCGAGGAGCCGCAGGGGTTTGGTGGGCAAATTTATTAGCTGTTCAACCAGCTGACCACCGAATTACTTGGGCTGAGTTCAAGGAAGCATTCCGGGCTCATTATATTCCTGATGGAGTTATGAAGATGAAGCTTGAAGAGTTTTAGCTCTTCGTCAAGGAGATGAACCAGTTATGCAGTATATTGGGAAGTTCAACCATCTGTCCCAATATGCTTTTGATCAAGTCAATACTGATGAGAAGAAGAAGGATGTTTTATGCGTGGATTGAATACAAAGCTTCAATCTATGATGACCACTTGTGGCAACATAAACTATCATGAGATAGTGAATATTGCTATAGCCAGTGAAGAAAAGAACCGCAAACATAAGGAGGCTAAGAAGAAGAGGGGGATTGTGTCAAGGCCTGGATTATCTGGCGGCAACAAGAAGCGTCAGAAGTTTGTATATCATCCAGTCCAGCAGTTCCGCCCATCTTATCGTCCATTATAGTCGCCTCAGCAGCAGCAGCAGTATCCTCAGAGGACGTTTGCAAGGCCTACTATGCCTTTCAATACTCAACGTCAGTCGTATGTTCCTGCCATTCGTCCACCAGTGCCACAAGCTACCAATGGTCCATGTTATAATTGCGGAAAGGCGGGGCATTTTGCTCGTGAATGTCCTTATCCAAGGCAGAAATTCCCAATGCCAATGCACCAAGGCCAGTAGGAAATCAGCAAGCAAATCAGAATCGGGGAAATGCACAGAATAATCAAAAAGGTAAAGGTGCTCCGAAGACGGGAAAGGTTTTCCACACTCAAATAGAAGCTATTCCTGAAGGAGAACCTGTTATGCTTGGTATGTTCCCTGTTGCTCAACACCCAGCTATTACACTTTTGATTCTGGTGCATCGCATACTTTTATGAATAGAACATTTGCGGAAAAGCATGATATACTTATTGATGAAACCCAAGATAACTTCTTGATACAGTCACCTGGGGGGCGACTAAGTACTAAGGAAATGGTACATCAGGTACCTATAGATCTGGGTGGATATATATTTCCAACCTCCATGATAATCTTAAAAGATCCAAGTATAGATGTGATCTTAGGTATGAACTGGATGAACCAGAGAGGTGCAGTGATAGACACCTTAAATAGAACCATCAGACTCAACGTACCTAATAGCAAGTCTCAACTTCTTATCCATCTTCCTACTCTTAAGAGAGCAGTTGAGCAAGTGTGTGCTACCTCTGTCAAGGAAATCCAAGACATTCCAGTGGTCTGTGAATTTTCTGATGTGTTCCAGAGGATTTACCTGGTCTGCCACCAAATCGTGATGTGGAGTTTGAGATAGAACTCAAACCAGGCACAGCACCAATAGCCAGAAGGGCTTATAGGATGCCACCAAAGGAGTTAGCAGAGTTGAAAGCTCAGTTACAAGGCTTGCTAGATAAAGGTTTCATTCGACCTAGTTCGTCACCATGGGGTTGTCCAGCTATTTGTAAAGAAGAAGGACCATACCCTGAGGCTATGTGTGGATTATCGTCCTTTAAATGAAGTGACAATCAAGAACAAGTATCCTTTGCCCCGTATTGATCTCCTCTTTGATCAACTTACCGGTGCGAAGGTATTCTCGAAGATAGATTTGAGATCAGGGTATCATCAGATCAAGATCAAACCAGAAGATGTTCCGAAAACAGCATTCACTACTAGATACGGTCTGTATGAATATCTAGTTATGTCTTTTGGTCTGACCAATGCCCCAGCACATTTCATGTATTTGATGAATTCAGTGTTCATGCCAGAACTAGATAAGTTCGTGGTTGTGTTTATTGATGACATTCTCATCTATTCCAAAACCAAAGAAGAACATGCAGAACATCTCAGGATAGTGTTGACTCGCCTGAGAGAACATCAGTTATATGCTAAATTCAGTAAATGTGAGTTCTGGATAAATGAAGTTCAATTTTTGGGTCATGTTCTGTCAGCCGAAGGAGTGGCAGTGGATCCAAGTAAAGTTCAAGAGGTTCTTGACTGGAAGTCCCCAATTTCAGTACATCAAGTTCGGAGTTTCTTAGGATTGGCAGGGTATTATCGAAGATTTATCCCTGACTTCTCCAAGATCTCTAAACCCATGACCCACTACTAAAGAATGACACTAAGTTCGTATGGTCAAAGGAATGTGAAGAATCTTTTCGAACTTTGAAGAAGTTGTTGACAACCGCACCAGTGTTAGCTCAGCCAGATATTGAAAAGTCCTTTGATGTTTATTGTGATGCTTCAGGCAAAGGCATTGGGTGTGTACTGATGCAGGAAGGCAGAGTCATTGCTTATGCTTCACGACAGTTGAAACGGCACGAGGAACATTACCCAACGCATGATTTAGAGTTAGCAGCTGTGGTTCATGCTCTAAAGATCTGGCGGCACTATTTATTGGGTAATACATGTCATATATACACCGATCATAAAAGTTTGAAGTATATTTCACTCAGTCTGAGTTGAATATGCGTCAGAGAAGATGGTTGGAATTGATAAAAGATTATGATATTGAAGTACACTATCACCCAGGTAAAGCTAATGTAGGGCAGATGCACTCAGTCGAAAGGATCATTGCAATTGTCTAGAAATCAAGCCAATCGATGTTACTTTGTGTTATGAGTTTGAAAAGTTAAGTCTTGAAATGATTCCACAAGGAAGTCTCGCCAATGTGACAGTTCAATCATCCGTTAAGGATCAGATCATTGCAGCCCAAAAAGAAAGCAAGGGAATGATCCATCTAAAAGAAAAGATTCACTCTGAGCAAAATTCCAATTTCAAAATAGATGAAGCTGGAGTAATTTGGTTCAAGGATCGGTTAGTGGTTCCAAAAGTTCCTGAGCTCCGAAAGCAGATTCTTGATGAAGCTCATGCAACAAGATTTTCAATACATCCAGGCAGTAATAAGATGTATCATGATCTAAAACAGAGATTCTGGTGGACTAAGATGAAACTTGAAATTGCCAGTTATGTAACAAAATGTGATACTTGTCAGAAAGTGAAGGCAATTCATCTTAGGTCTGCTGGAGAATTGCAACCGTTACCAATTCCATCTTGGAAATGGGATGACATTAGTATGGACTTATAGTGGGTCTGCCCAAGACATCAAGAGGGTTTGATTCTATATGGGTCATTGTTGATCGTCTGACCAAATCAGCTCATTTCATATCTGTTAAAACAATATATCCAGCATCTACCTATGCCAAGATATATTTGGATAGAATTGTAAGTCTGCATGGTGTTCCAAGGACCATCGTATCAGATAGGGGGACACAGTTTGTTAATGTTTTCTGGAGGCACTTACATGAGTCTTGGGTACCAAGCTTCTACATAGTACAGCTTATCATCCACAGACTGGGGGTCAAACTGAAAGAGTTAATCAGATCTTAGAAGATATGTTAAGATCCTGTGTACTCAGTTATTCAGAGAAATGAGATGAATGTTTGTCTTTAGCAGAGTTCTCTTACAATAACAGTTATCAAGAGAGCATTAGGATGGCACCATTTGAAGCTCTGTATGGTAGAAGATGCAGAACACCTTTAAACTGGTCTGAGCCTGGAGAGCATAGTCTTTTTGGAGTTGATTTAGTCAGAAGAAGCTGAAGAAAAGGTCAAGTTGATTCAAGAGAACATGAAGAAGGCACAATCCAGACAAAAAAGTTATGCTGATAAAAGACGTCAGTCCCTACCTTTAAAGTTGGTGATTATGTTTATCTCAAAGTGTCACCAATGAAAGGAGTTACTCGATTTGGAATCAAAGGAAGTTGGCACCTCGATATATAGGTCCATATCAGATCCTAAAAGATGTGGAAAGGTAGCATATCAACTTGACTTACCACCACAGCTATCCTTAGTCCATAATGTGTTCCATGTCTCTCAGTTGAAGAAATGTCTTCAAGTGCCTGACCGTGTTATTCATGTTGAAGAGATTGAATTAGAGCCTGATCTGACATACTCAGAATATCCTATCAAGATTCTTGAAGAAAGATCGAGTTACGCGAAAAAGAACTGTCAAGTTCTACAAGGTTCAATGGAATCAACATACGGAGGAAGAAGCCACGTGGGAGTCGGAGAGTTTCTCTTAGAAAGTTTTCCAGAGTTTCTCTCTTCTGTGTAATTCTCGTAATCTGTCTTATGGGAATCTTTCCCTGCTTTATGTAAAGGTTAGTAATGGAAGTGCCAAGCACATTTCCTTTCCATTACTTAGCCTACAGGTTAAATCTCGGGACGAGATTTCTTTAAGGGGGAAAGAGCTGTAACACTCTGGTGTTAAGCAAGACTAAAACTTGACATGTCATCATATGCACTGGCATTTTATCTGAGTAAATAACCTGATTATGCATTCACTTAAAACAAGTTTAATTTTCATGCTTGTGCTTAGTGATAAGGAGTGTTTCAGTTTGCAATCCTAGTTTATGCTTTCTTGTTAAGAAAAATGCTTTTATAAGGGTATTATGGTAATCTTATGTATAATAGTTGAATTTTATACCCAACCCTGGTTTTATGTCTCAAAGGTGTAGTGAGAACATGTTTCAAGCTACCTTTGAGGTGTAATTCCAGATTGGAATGAAATTCATATGAATAGTTTAAATAATTCAAAAACCTATTTTATTTCCTTTTCTAAAATCAAGATTTTGAAAGAATTTGGGTATGCTTTAAAAAGCAAAGTTGCTATTTCTGATTAGAAACAACTTTGGTGTTTAAAGTTTTTCAAGTGTTTTGTGAAATCAAAAGTAATTGTAAAAGTCCTCTTTTGCCCTTTTGTCCTCTTTTGTATTTCAAATCCTAATTCAAATCTGAGCATATTTTGGGTATCTTGCAAAAATGAAAGATGTTCAGTATTGAATTCTGAGCATTTGATATTTTGGCATATTTTCAACTTTTATTCAAAAATCAAATGTAATTTTAGTTTTTTTAGTAAGGATAGAAAAGAGAAAAGGGGGGGATAAGTTTGAGCTTCTGTTCATGGCGGTGACCGCCCGAGCTAGGGTCGGCGACGCCAGCGCGATGGCGTAGTTCTCTCCCGAATCAACGCACTACTGAGTCCGTGGCGAAAGTAAGCTGCTGCTGGCACTCTCCCTCGCGTCGTGGCGTCACCTCTAAGCTCGCCGTCGTCGGTTTGCCACCGAGGCTCCGACGGGAACAATCCGGTCAAACCTCCAGATTCACCGTCTCCAGTCTTTCCCATCCTTTTTCACCGGCCTATAAGTACTTCACTTCTTTGCGCATCTCCCAGACCTATTCTCTCCACTCTACTGCACCAGAGAGCTCATACTCGCCGGTTTTCTTCCGCCGAGCAGAAAGCGCCGCCGAGCTCGACCTCTCCGTGGTCAGCTTAACTGGGCACTCCTCTACTTCCTCTTTCTCGTGTTTGTGTTTCGTCTTGATCCAAAGAGCTCAAGGCTCGATAGTTCCTTGTCTGATGCTCAGGTTTTACTGGAACAGCGTCGTTTCGCCGGAGTTCACCGCCGAAGGTCACTGCTCCGTGGACGCCTACTCTCCAAGCAACCTCCGCTCAAACCGGCTTCTCCATCAGCCCCAGGGTGAGCTTCTAGACCTTCCTAGCCTCTCCGTTTGCTTGCTACCGGTCTAGGATCGCCGGAACAAGGCTAGCCGAGATCCGATCCGCCGCCATGCGTGGCCAGGCTCAACCCGAGTGGTAGAGTGTAGGGTTGAGAGCTCAATCGACTGCGGCTGTCTTGCGGTGTGGATGCTCGCGTCAGCCGAGTCTCTTCTGGTCAGAGTCGACCGGCGTAAGGCCCGTCGGCGCTCGGTTCGCCGTCGTGCACACCGGCCATGGTCGGGGACCTTGTGTTTGTAAAGATGAGAAGTTCCAGGTGTTGGTTAGCGACCTTGAAATGCCGGGTTGTTTTAGTGTAGCCGAAGGGCTTTTCTGAAAAGCTGTTAGGCACACCGCTTCGCTCGAGCCGAGCCTCGGGCGAACGCGTTCAGCGTACCGCCCGAGCTAGGCCTCGGACGGACGAGCGTTTTTCCGTCTCGCCCGAGCCTCGAGCTAAGTCTCGAGCTAAGCCTCGAAGCGGACACTTGCGCAGCGTCTCGCCCAAGCTAGGCCTCGGACGGGCGAGCGTTTTCCGTCTCGCCCGAGCCCTGAGTCAGGCCTCGGGTAGGCGTTTGTCTCGTTGTCTCGCTGGAGCCAGGTCTCGAGCAGACCCTCGGGCGCTGTCTCGCTCGCGCTGAGCCTCGAGCGAACGCACCCACTCACTGCGACGTGCGCGTCGCGCCATGCTGGGCCGAGTTGGCTTGGGCCGAAAGCCCAGTTGGGTTCGTTCAAGTTTTTCTTTTTCTGGCTTTATGCACAGTATTCAGTTTGTTATTTTGCTATAATTAATCTATAGCTCTGTTTATTATGAAATTTGACATGATGGATGATAGCATGTCTGTGCTAATATAAAAATTATAAAACTTGTGTTTTGAGTACTTTTGCTATAGTCATTAAATCTGTACTTTAATTCATAAATGTAATTTCATGAATTATGTAATTTTCTGTGGTTATCCAAAAATCATGAAATTTGACATGGGAGTTTATATCTCTGATATACACCTTCATGTTAATTCATCCTGTTTGATAAAGTATGCTTGGTGTATAAATAAAAGGCTAATTAACATGATTAATAAAATAAATGGAAATAGTTGCTCCCTGTAGATTTGTGTGACTTTGGAATTGTTTGACAACCAATGGGAAACTAGCAAGTTTTGCTCCCTGGTTATGGGTTTCCTTATACAAATGCCTTTTTGTTGCCTGTAAGTTGCTTTATCAGAAAATAATAAAACTTGTTATGTTTATAATAACTTATATGGGTTTGTTGGTTTGCAACTTTACCGTGAGGGAAAGTTGTACTCTGTAAGGGTATAGTTAAGAAAATTTCCATCTTTAACATGATCACATCATAAGCATCTCATTATTCATGCATATGCATTTTACGTGTAGATCCCGCTTCGGAAGGCCCTAACTCTCAGTGGATTTTTCCTGAGGGTGCAGACCTTTCTGTTTTTCAGAATCCTCGGACTTCACCGATCCTCAAGGCAAGCCCCGGTGCTTTTAACCTTTACTTGTTTTTATAAAGGTTTTATTAAAATGTTGCTGAGATAAACTACTGCATTAGGTTATAGGAGTTGTGTGATGACCTACTCCTTGCACTGTTTACCTCCACCTGAAGATCACCTGCCTTGTTTAAAAACTATTTGCAAAATGCTTAGTGATGCTATACAATAGATTTGCAAAAATGCCAATTTCAAAAGTGTGATCACTTAAAGAATATTTATGGGAATTTGGCTTTACTCCCGAATGTTGGCTAAGTATCTGATCCGTACCTAGTCAACGGCAAGAGAGGTTATCCTAGCGTACGGTGCCGTCATGTTGTAGTCCGGGACTCAACAGTTGACACCGACCGGGACGGGTTAAAAACTGACAGGACTGTTACGCTTGGGTGAAATATAACCAAGGTACAGTTCTGGCGGAAAAATTAGGGACCATCGTGTGGAAGCCTGCTGGCCAAGACTTGTAACTATTCACATACTTCGGAAAGCTCTGGCTCCGAGGAATCCTTTATTGGGACCGACAACCGCGCACTGGGAGTGGAGAGATGGCGGAAGTAGCTTGTACCCACGTGGTCGTCGTACCTGGATAAGAGTGGTGTACTGTACTTCTGGGTGGCGTAGGACCGGGCCCAATCTTGGAGGAATCGTGGTAGACGAGTTGGCCTATGCAAGCTTGGGTGCTACATATGTCGTGTGAATAGGGATCCTCAATGAGTATTCTTTATCCGGATTAACGTTGCTCCTCGGTTATGGAGACTTGGTCTTCGACTGTCAACGGAGAGTGGTTCTCAACTAGGGATGTTTTTGAAAGATAAAATGAATCTTGAACAATGAAGAATTGGGAGGTACAGAAATCTTTCCAAATAAAACAAGGTTTACAAAATGCTTTTTGTGCAAAATACTTGATTTTGTTTAAGCCTTACCTTGATTTCCTAAGCCTCTCATTCCTGAGTTTTCTCCTCTTTTCTAGTCGGTTAAGTCTTGTTGAGTACTTTTGTACTCAGGGTTTGTTAACCCTTGTTGCAGGTGAGTACATGGATCCACCTTTTGATGGACAATGCTACTTCACTCTAGTAGAAGAAAGTGATAACGATTCTGATGTGTGACCTTGGGCAAGTAACCTCTTTTGAATGAGTTTTGTAATATAAAGTTCCGAACAAGTGATGTAATAAATATTTTGGTGATGTAACTTTAAACCTAAATTTTAATTATGTATTTATATTAATCTTTCCGCTTTTACTCTGATTTATCTTATCTATAAAACTGTTGTAATACTGTGATGCTTGATGAGGGATTATCCTGGAAAGAATGTAATGTGGATGATTCGGGTTTCCGAGGACAACCGACAGACCTCTTGAATCATTTGGAACTCGTGCACGCCGATCAAAGGTCCTTAGGACAATGATGGGTGCATGTGGGCCACTTAATTTAGGAGGTTCTGCCACAAGAACCGGCCAATTTATACCAGATAAGCAACCGAATCGTGCTTGCGCGAGACTACCAAGACTAAGATCGATAAACCCGGTAGTCCGGAATTCGAAGGCTTTCAAGTCATCAGCTTCTTTAACCAAGATCGTAATAGATTAGCGTACATGTCCACGACCTACATTCAGTTCGCATATGTTCAAATAATGGAGTCACAGTTATACAAACCAGTTTCAATTATAAAAGCTGGAAGCAACATAGTTTGAAACGCAAGTCCTTAGTTCGCATACAGCGCATATGCTTGATCAGTCCACAAAAGCTCAAGGAAGATAAGGTGACCAGCCCGTGGTCAGTCACTGCCCTCGACGGGGTACAGACGTTCTCGCAATAGCCGAAGAGGCATTGCCCTCGGCAACACAAGGGATAAAAACCTGAGACGAGAAGGTACTCAGCAGACTTTACCGTCAAAAACCAGAAATAAAGTGACACCAAGGAGTATGCAAGGCTGTATCTGGGGTTGGCCCACACTTACCTTTTATAAAAGCATTTATTATTAAATCATCATCATTAGAGTATTAGCAGTCACTTTTATGAAATCAGCCTGATTATCAGATTTGCACTGATCTAGAGCAAACACTTGACTACTTATTCAAGCAAGAGTGACTATTTCATTAATAGCCTTTCAGATTCACCAACCCAAACCATCATTAATTCCATATATTACTACGGAACACATGCTCAGTCAAGTTACTCACTAACCAGGAGCGATGGCGATTATAATCGATTCCTACCAGCTGGGGACAAAAATGCGCACACCGCCCGACACACCCTACCAGGTGGCCGTTGGCGACCACTTCAGGAGGTTCGAGAACCCAAATCGCGGGACGGCCATGGACCCTTCTACACCGAGGGTTATCTCAATGCCAGGTCGCTCAAGGTATTAACTGCCCACGGTCATGCCAGGTCGATCAGGCCTGCCTGCCCTCGGACCATGCCAGGTCGATCAGAATAGTTGCCCACGGTACATGTAAGGCCCTGGGTGTTAGGCGTCAACGTCTCCATCACCGGCTCGAAAAACCTTACTCGGCTTCACGGGAGGTACTCCGACCTACTCCGTTAAGTGATTGACGCGTTCAAAATGACTGAGGTGTGCCTTCCTCGGGTCCTAATCGAAACAGACGGGAGACTACTAGCACACAGAACCCGTGTCCTGCTGCTCCTACATCCGCCGGCCGTTCTCAGATTAATATCACATGGTTATTTCCATGATAGCACGAGGCTAGTCATGATGAGTATCCACCTATATGCGGGAGACAGGAAATCACCTTACTTTTACCGGTCTAAGCAGGCTAAGCATATACGAGCCTAGACCTAAACAAGGATATCAAGATAATTGCAGGTGGACAAGGATAATAATGCATCAATGGTAGCAATCAATTCCTATAACCTAATGCAACATCCACCATCAGGTTAATTAGAAAACATTTGCAAACGTAGGAGTTAGAATGCTCCGGGGCTTGCTCGCTCGAAGTCGGCGGGGCGGTGATCACGGCACTCCGGCAGATCCTCCGCGTCTCCTTCCGGAATCCTCTCCTCGGGTGTCTCCTCCTGACGTGCTCCTCCGCGTCTCCTGGGCTTCCACTACCGATCCTGCATGATGCGGTACATGAATGAATAACATGACTGCACATGGGATGCATGGTGATGCAACATGGAGTAAGAATTTAGGAGATAAGCACATGTCATCTACTGCTACTCACTTAATTTACATACTACTTACTAAGTCTTGTTGTCACCACATCAAAGTGCTAACGGGTTTGTACCCTCTAATTATTTGTAGAATTAAATCTAGTTAAATAGGCCTATACAGTAACCTATCCTAGACAGCTTCACAAAATCTATAAAAAATACTGGAGATTAACAACACTTGATCTAATCCCCTGTCTAAATTTCACCCCATTTAGACCTAGACTCTACCCCTATGAAAAAGACAAATTCTATCATGAAAGGTGCTTTGAACTACACACCTTAGCACAAAGTGTCAAACAACAAATTTCATAATTTTCTCTGAACTTCTTAGCACAAGAGCAGCCAGTAAAAATTACCAAGTCCATACTCTTCATATTTTAATTACTACAAAATAAACAAGAAAACAACATTTAATCATTTTAATTACTACTGCCAAATTATTTCACAGAGCATCCTCATTTTACATTTTTCCCTGAAACTATTCCTCAACACAAACCTAACAAACAAGAATCATATTTTTCTGAGATAAATACAATTTACTATGCATTTAACAAGATTTCAGCCTAAACATGAATTAAATATAACTACACAGAAAATCACCACAAAATGGACATATTATATTTTTCATGCATAGACCTCAACATAAACAAACCTAACCAAACTTGTTTCACCTTTTTAGCATTATATTTCACAAGATATGAATTAAACAAGCATTATAACAATTTCTGAAAACTATTAACAAAACCTGAAAAACATTCAAACAGAAAACTGCTACGAGTACCCGAACTAGTGCACACAGACAACACCAGACTCGCTGACACGCGGGGTCCCCGAGTCAAACAGACCCCACCTGTCATCCCCACCGAGACAGGGGAGGAGTTGACCACGGCGGAGCTCACCGACGGCGAACTACCGGCGAAAAACAACCCCACGGTGAACTCCCCTCAACCTTCCGCACCCGACGGTACCCTCGGCTGGCCCAGCGCACACGCGGATCGAGCTCGCCGACGGCGATGGCGGACACGGCGGCGCGGGCGAGCTACGCCGGCGGCTCCGGCCACGACGGGCTCAACGGACTCCCGAATCCTACTCCGGCGACCTTCGAAACCTAACCCGAGGCTCAGAAGCCCGGGCGCAAGCTCCGAGCACCCATGTCCACGGCGGTGCCACTCCGGCGACCTTGGCAAGCTGCGGACGGCGGCGTACTCGCGCTTCCGGACCCTAATCGGCCTAACCGTCACCCACTAGCTCAGCATACCGAGGCGATTCAAGAACGCTAGCTAGGGCAGATGGTTGAGCTCGGGAAGAGGGTTGGCCATGGCGGACCGAGCGCGCCAGCCATGGCGGTCATGGCGGACGGCGGCGTTCCGCGGGCTCTTAACCCTAATCGACCAAACCACACCCTCTACCCTCTCCTCAGACCTCACTAACCCCTAAACGAGCGCTAGGGTGACACGGAACACGGGACGGCGGAGGCCGGCCACGGCGGACCGAGCTCGGCGGTCATGGCGGCATGGCGGCGGCTCATCCCGAGGCTCACCTAGGCTTCCTACAGGGTGCTAAGGGTAGCACGGGGTGTGGGGGCTCACGGCGAAGCTTGGTGGTTGGGATGGATGGTCGGCGCCGGCGGCAGGACGGCGGTGAACGCGGGGATTTCCCCTTTTCCACTCGGGCTCCGGCGAGAGGACGAGAGCGAGAGCGGGAGAGGGAAGAGGAGAGCGCGGCGACAGAAATGGAGGAGGAGTTCGGACAGGTGAGGCGGGGCTGGCTTTGCCGCTTGCCACGCCGCGCGCGCGAGCGCTGGCTTGGCTGGCCGTCGAGCGCCACGCGGCGGCCGAGTCCTGGCGCGGTCGGCCACGACGCCGCGCGCGCGCCGGCACGGCACGGACCGGTCCGAGTTCAGCGCCATCAGGCCGACGGACGGCCAGTTTTTGCACGCGATTAACTCCTAAATCGCTCAGTGAAACGCTAAACCACTTGTTTCGTTGAGTAGAGCTACATGCCAGCAACAACTTTGGTTACAAGATTGGTCTCTGGTTCGGCCTAGATTGCTCCCGAAAAAGCTCCAAATTTGGCTCCACGAAACTGTTTGGTCAGTTAGAGACTTAGAAAATTTTCTAAGTCCAAACTCCCTCAAATCTGCCTTGTGGGTCCCAAAACCACCTTGCTAAACCCATTTTCATGGGTTGGGCCTTAAACAACTTTTGTTCTATACTAAATTCTACACACTTTTGGTTAAGGGCCACGGCCATGCAAAGCTTCTATCAAGAAGGTCTTAGTTAGTCAAACAAAAGGACTCCTAGGGCTCTATCAAGGCAACTAGGGTTAGAGACTTGGTTAGCCAAAATGACCAACATAAAAACCTAGCTTCATTTGACTCCCCAACAAGGTCCAAATACTTAGAAGACTTAAGCAACCACTAACAAGACAAACAAGCATTCCAACAAGCAGAGCATCATATGAGCACACATAAAATGACACTTAAAAGAAGGAATGCAATATGAGATGATGATGCTTTATGCTCATGAGATGTCAAGTTATGCATTTAGGGTTGCTTAACACCTAGGGTGTTACAAACACCAATTCGCCCGAGGCTCGAGAGAGGCCACGGGAAAAACTCCGCCTCGCCCGAGGCTCGAGGGAGGCCTCGGGAAAAACATCGATTCGCCCGAGGCTTGAGAGAGGCCTCGGGAAAAACTACGCCTCGCCCGAGGCTCGAAGAAGGCCTCGGGAAAAACTCCGGTTCGTCCGAGGGGAGGCCTCGGCTCGCTCGAGGGCACCGTTCAAAGGGGAGCCTCGGCACTCTCCGATTCGCCCGAGCCTACTGCGAACTGTTCCCCGTAGAAGCTCAGTCCTGGGTGCGTTCTCCCGAAAAGCAAATCTCTCTAAAAATCGATCAATCAAACACAATCCAAGTTTCCAAACTTGGAGAAGAAGATCACAGAGTAGTTAGAAAACTATCCTCAAGAAATCATCCTCTCAAGACAACCAAAACACGGGGAAAACAAAAAAAAGGGAAAGTGGATGAACGAAAGGTGTCACAAAAATGAAATCGTCCCAATCTACTCGATCATGAGGAGTTAGATGAATTCCTTGGTCAAAATGACCTCCTCAATGGTTCGAACAAACTGATTCAAACGGATTCGCAAAGACACACAGGAGGAGAGGGAGATCGATCGATGGAAAAGCTGAAGGGAACGAAGAACGCAACGAACACAGACCGAAGCAACCAAAGCGCGAAACACGATTCGAACACCGCGTCGGACACGGTCAAAAACATGAACCGGAAAATGAGCGGTACTTGCAACAGTGAGTGATTCGACCTCACTTCCTCAACAATACACAGAGAACAAGTTTCCCTGTGGATCTCAGCTAGCTACAGAAGAGGTGTGGGAGCATAGAAAAACTAGAAGGCAAAGGCCAATGGCTGAAAACTGAGATCGGTGGGGGAGGAGGGAGTCTCCCGACTACTTATCCTATTCTAGTCTAAGTCTATTTCCTACTCTACCCCTCTCTAAACTAATTACAGAGCGAACCAGCTAAACCCTAAGGTTATTCTGGACCAACTCGAGTGGTAGGTGTATCCGACGGCCACGCCCGCACAACTCGTCCGCGTTGCCTCCACGCAACCTTCCGATTGCCGCCACGTGCCGTCCTCGCTGTGCACCCCCGGTTTGTGGCCCAAACCGGGAAACCAGCCTTTTCCAGCTATCCCCCGGTTTTGAGGCCCAAACCGAGAAACCAGCCTCCAAGTCCAACGCCTGAGTTTTGTGGCCCAAACTCAGAAACCCGCAGCGCCCAGGTTTGAGGCCCAAACCTGGAAACCGTCCCACCGATGGTTTTCCCTGGCTCTACCACCAAACCGAAGCTGTAGAGGGGATGCATCGCCCGTGCACCCCGTCCACCGACATGTGTCCCCTGGTCCTCGACCCGAGCAACACCGTGCCCTGCAAGTCTTTGCTCGTCGCTGTCCCAGGCTGCCAGCCACCACAGCTGATCCTCAGGCACTCCGGTCCCTCAGTCCAAGCCTCACGTCCGCCCTTCACCGCTCGGTACCTTGGCATGGCACGTCCGCCGCACGGGCACGCCCATCCTTCACCGCACCGGTCCGTCGACACAGCACGTCTCAACATGACCTTCACCTGCCTTCGATCACTGCGTCCGTGCTCGACACCTGCACAACACAAGCCAAAGAACATGCGATCAAACCCGTTGACAATCACTCATCACTGAGAGACTCGGCATACACCCATGTATCCGCAGAGCGGTGGCAGCACGTGGCGGCAATCGGGAGGTTGCGTCGAGGCAACACTACGAGTTGTGCGGGCGTGGCCGTCGGATCCACCTACCATGGAGTTGGTGCAGAATAACCTTTGGGGTTAGCTGGTTCGCTCTGTAAGTAGTTAGGGGTAGAGTGGGAATTAGGAATAGTTTAGAATTAGGATAAGTACGGGGAGACACCCACCTCCCCTTCTATCTCAGTCATTTGCTCTTTGCACTTAGGGTTTCCTGCTCTCCCAATCCCTGCTGTAGCTAGCTGAGATCCGCAGAGAACCATACCTCTGTGTACTGGAGATTTGAGGAAGTGAGGCCGTAACCTCACTGTTGTAGCGTGTGGTAGCCACACGGTTGCAGATCGATGACTTGATTCGCGTTTTGTTCGTGTTCTTCGCGTTCTTCATTTCTCCGTGATTTTCCCGTCACTCGATCTCTCTCCCTACTGCGTCTTTGCGAAATCCGTTTGAATCATCTTGTTCGTTTTTGAAAGGAGTTCATTTCCACTGAAGGAATTCGTCTAACTCTAACGAACAAGTAGATCGGGTTGATTTCGTTTTCGTGGCGCTTTTTTCGGTTCATACACTTCTCCTTCGATTTCCCGTGGATTGAGTTGATTTGAGCGGATCATTTCTTGAGGATAGTCTCCTAACTACCTCGTGATCATCCCCTCCAAGTTTGAGATCAAGGGATTTTGGTTTGAATCATTTTGGAAGTGATTTGGGTGAAGGGCGATCAAAATCGCCCTCACTGGACAGCCGCGGACAGTCCGCCACCTGACCGGCGGACAGTCCGGGCATCGGGGAGCAGCCGGACCTGTGGTTGTGTTCTTCGACTGATTTGGCTTTGGTTGACCGGTGGACAGTCCGCAGTTCAAAGCCGCGGACAGTCCGGGAACTGTCCAGGGGACTTCAACAACTTTGCTGTTTGGTGAGTTTTGCCGGCGGACAGTCCGCCAGTGAACCGCGGACAGTCCGGCCTTGGGCGGACTGTCCGGGACCCCAGGTCCGGACAGTCCGGGATCTGGCTGAAGCTTTCAGTTTAGTGCGTTTGCTCTCCCGACTTGTTCGTTTGGTTTCCGGACTTTCCGTTTGGCCCTAGAGTTGTCCAAGGAACCTCTCTAACTATCTTTGCTACTTGTTAGCATAGGTATTTAGGGAGTTCCCGACGTAGCCGTCTGTCTACGCTCGGGACTTGGTTTTTGAGGGTCGAACTTGCTCCGACTCTTTTGGCGTTTGGTTTGCTATCGCTTTGTGGTGCCTCATTGTGATCCAAGGGATCATCCACCCTCTTCCAAGGGTCGTGGGCATCACGTTCTCAGTCGTAGCTTCTGGGGGTTGATTTTGGGGACAATAGGCCAAAGTTTCAAGAGAAATTTTTGAGCTCCCATTCACCCCCCCCCTGGTCGCCTTGCTAGTGCTTTCTCGGTCCTTCAAGTATCGACATGGCGAAGGTCGATATCACCCGTCTCATAGTGGTCTCGCAGAAAATGAAAGCGCACATCAATGTGTTTGGTCTTCGAGTGAAGAACGGGATTCTTAGCAACGTTAATCGCACTCGTGCTGTCACAAAGCAAAGGAACACGTGAAAAGCTCAGACCAAAATCACGCAAAGTGGCCATCATCCAAAGCAACTGGGAACAGCAGCTAGCCGCAGCAACATACTCAGCCTCTGTGGTAAACTGGGCGACACTAGACTACTTGCGAGAAGACCACGATACAAGAGAAGAACCAATAAATTGGCAAGTCCCAGAAGTGGACTTGCGCTCAATGCAACAACCAGCAAAATCGGCATCGGAATAACCGCAAAGGGAGAGGGTGGAGGAAGCTGAATACCAAATCCCGAACTCAGGTGTGAAACGAAGGTACCTGAAAATACGCTTGACCGCCTGACGGTTAGAAGTGCGCGGCGACCCCTGATAGCGCGCACAGAGACACACCGCGAACTGGATGTCCGGGCGTGTCGCCGTCAGGTAGAGCAGCGACCCGATCATGCTTCGGTACTCCTTCTGGTCCACAGCTTCTCCATCCTTGTCCGCATCCAGGGCTGGCGTGGCCGACATGGTTGTTGAAAGAGGCTTGGCCACACCCATATCGAACCTCTTCAGCAAGTCCTTGGTATACTTGCCCTGGTGCACAAACGTCCCTTCTCGGGATTGCTTAATTTGCAATCCGAGAAAGAAAGTCAGCTCGCCCAGCATACTCATCTCGAACTCCCTGCTCATAGTATCTGCAAACTTGGCAACCAAAGCATGAGAAGAACCACCGAAAATGATATCATCCACGTAAATCTGGACCAAGAGAGTGTTTCCCGCTTGAGGAGGAGAAAGAGCGTTTTATCCACACATCCCATTTTAAAACCCTTAGCGAGCAAAAAGGTTTTCAACCTATCATACCAGGCTCTAGGGCTTGTTTCAAACCATATAAAGCTTTGTGGAGTTTGAAAACATGGTTTGGAAACTTGGATTTTCAAAAAGGGGGGCTGTTCAACATAAACCTCTTCTTCTATGTAGCCGTTTAAGAAGGCACTTTTGACATCCATTTGAAAAAAGTTTGAAACCTTGGATGCAGCAAAAGCCAAGTGTATCCTAATAGCCTCCAAACGAGTACAGGAGCAAACTCTCATAGTCTATCCCCTCCTTCTGACTATAGCCCTTCGCAACAAGCCTGGCCTTGTTTCTAAACGTGGCCATCCTCTCCTTGCTTGTTTTTAAAAACCCATTTTGTCCCAATAGGCTTACAGTCTGGAGGAGGTGGAACTAAACCCAAACCGATTTCGCTCAAGTTCTCTAACTCCTCATGCATGGCATTGACCCAATCTGGATCCATCAAAGCGTGTCCAACATCTCGGGGCTCAAAGTGAGAGATTTGAGACCTGGACCGAGTGACACGTTCATCGATGCTGGCGATCATCTGCTGAGGGGGGTGTTGGCGCTGGATGTGTCGTGGCGCCTCTTGAGCAGACGTGATCTCCCTCTCAACAGCAGCTGGTGCCTCCCCTGGTACAAAAGGTACCGCTCAGGGTGGCGGATCCCACGGCCCCCAGGAAGAAGAAGTGTCGGGGCCGTGAGTCGTAGTAGAAGCCGCTCCTTGCGGCACAACAGGTGGAGGGGGTGTTGGATCATCTATACCTTCAGCACCCTCGTCCTCGTCATCAAAAAGAGGCTCACCAACCTCATGATCACCTGCACGCTCAAAACGAGAAGAAGGACAAACCATGGTCTCATCGAAGGTGACATCGGATGTCTCCATGACTCGGTTAGTATCAAGGTTAAGTACACGATAAGCTCTAGTGTGAGTGCCATAACCCAAAAACACACCGTCAGAAGAACGAGACTCAAACTTGTCCAAGTTGCCCATTTTTAGTATAAAACAATGGCAACCAAAAACTCAAAAATAACTCACCTTGGGCAGTTTCCAAAACGCAACTCATAAGAAGTCTTTTCAAGAAAGCTCGGAGAAAAATGCGATTTGAAATGTAGCATGCAGTGCTCATAGCTTCGGCCAATATCGCCTAGAAGTCCTATGCTCATCGAGCATCGTCCTGGCTATCTCTACAAGGGTTCGATTCTTCCTCTCAACAACACCATTTGGGGCGGTGTGTAGGGGGAAGAAAACTGATGCTCCAAACCAAAGAGTTACAAAACTTCTCAAAATTCAAATTCTTGAATTTGGAACCATTATCACTCCTAATAGCTCGCATGGAGTTCAAAGGGAACTCGTTCTGAAGACGCAAATCAGATTGCGAGCAAAGGAGAAGTCTCGGTCTTCTCAGCTAAAAAGAAACCCACGAATATCTCGAAAAATCATCAACAACAACAAGCACATACCACTTCCCCCCACCGAGCTCACCCAAGCCGGACCAACAAGGTCCATGTGCAAAAGCTCTCCAGGGCGCTTGGTCATGACCTGAGCACTGGATGGTGGGGAGCGGCAACCATCTTCCCATGTCTACAAGAATGGCAAAACAAGATCCTTCTCCATCGACAACTTGGGCAATCCTCGGATTAGGCCAAGTGAGCTAAGTCTTGCAGCAAGTCGAAGCTCAAATGTCCAGTCTCCTATGCCACTTTCAAAGATCAGAGGAGGAAGGTCCAGCCAAAAGACAACAAGAAACTCCAAACGACTCCGAGAAATCCGCACGAAAGACTTTCCCAAAGGGCGAAATCACACAAACAAGATTGCCCTGAGGATCCAAAATGCGACTGAGATTCGGTTTAAAACGAATCTCATAGTCGTCATCAAAGAGTTGCGAAACAGAAAGAAGAAATTAAAATGCAAGTTAGAAACAAGAGCAACATCGCGCAACACAAAGTGCTCATTAACTCGCAACGACCCACGGGACAAAACCTTACCTTCGCTATTGTCGCCGAAGGTGATAAACTCTTTCCGGCGACTGGACTAAGACTGGAGAACCACTTGGCATTTCCGGTCATTGGCCTCGAGCAACCGGAATCCACCAACCAAACGTTCTCCATCGTTTTACCTACATCAATAAAAAGACATAGGGTGAGCATACGGTCCAACACTGGGGTTAGTGAAGTAGGAAGAATACCAGTGTTGGGCCGGCTGCTCAAAAGAACGGTTAGTAGAAAAACCATTCCTAGCACGCCCACGGGGGAAGCGATCACCACGTTGAGGAAAACGTGGTCCGCTAAGGAAAGAGCATCCATCGTGATACTCAAAACGCGGTGGGGGAAAACGCTCTACAACAAAGCCACCGCCACGGGGTCCATAGCCTACAACTGCAGGCTCCCTCCGGGCACGTCCTCACTGCTGCCTAGGCCTGGGAACTTGAGGTTCTAGACCTCTGGGCCTAGCAGCACGCCTCTGAACATTCGGCACATGTACGTCATGGAAATGATGGTACATGTCCGTGTTGTTCATCTCCTTTGCACGGCGCGCCTCTCTCTTGCGCCGAAAGCAGAACTCACTCAAGTGTCCATCTCTCCCACAATGCTCACAATGGTACCTCACCGCTCTCAAAGGGGGTTGTTGGTACTCACGGAAGTGGGTGTGGATCACTTTGCCCTTCTATGGCATAAGCTCCTCCTGGATGGGTGGCATGGTGTCCAGCTTGTTCTTGAGGGGGTTTGGTTTGGGAGCCTATGATTGTTTTGGGTGGAGCTATCGGAGGCTCAACAAAGACCCCATCCTTGGTGTTAGGCTTGAGTGGCTCTTGGGTGGAATCGTGGTAAGCTTGGGAGTAGTGGTGGAGTTGGGCTTCTCACATGGTTAAGACCACTCGACTCTCTAACTTCCCAAAAGATGAAACATCAACACCAGGAGCAAAACCTACACCAGGACCTCCAGCAGCTCGCTTGAATTGGGAGATCATCATCCCGAGCTGTGGCTCACCACTAGACACCCATGACAAGATGGTCCGAAGGTATGTGTTTCTTCCTCGGTTTGCATCTTGTCATGCTTCACGTTTGCGATCTCCATCTCAAACCCTCACAAAGAACACACCTAGCCACAAATGTGCTACCTGAGTTGGCCCATCAAGAGACACAATCTTGGCATTCTTCTCTGCCAACTCAGATTGCAAGACAGGACAAGTCTTGCACGCACCCAACAGCAAGGGTCTAGCCCTGAGCTCATCCAAATCTCCTACCAACACAGCATACTTACCTCTCAAAGTGAGAAGGTCAGTCATGTGCTTGGTGCACATCTCACACTCCACCTCCCAGAAACGACCACGGGGACTAGCAAACTCAAGCTCCCTCACCGTGTCCTCCCACTTCTGCCTAAACTCCTGCGCTCTCTAGCAGCACGCTAAGCAAATTGTCCTGACTAAGCAAGGCGGGCAGTAAGCTTCTCGACCTCAGCAGAAAGCTGTTCGTGGGTGAGAGATACCTGAGAGGTGTCGTCGTCGTCGTTCCGAGGGGTGTCCTCCAGCTTGCCGTTGACCTCATCACCAAGGGCCATGGTGCAGAGGCTGTCGTCGTCAGCGAAGAAGCAGAGGCCATTAAACTTGTCCTCGATCCTCTTCTTCTTCTCGGACTCATCATCGCTTGAGCAAGCGGAGTCGTCATCCGAGCCGTCGACGTCGATGAGCGTGGCAAAGAACGCACGCTGCTCAGCCTGGGCCTTCTCCAAGTACTTCTTCTTGATGTACTCTTTGTCAAAGCGCCCCTCCGCTTGGCCTCGCGGGGACGTATTTCTCTTGGCGCTTGCCGGAGTCGTAATGTGCCCATTCGCCGTTCCCAGATGTGTACTTCTTCTTGGGACAGTTGGCGATGAAGTGGTTGGGGTCGCCGCACATCATAGCATTGAGCGTCCTCCTCCGCGGCGACGGTTCATGCGGTTGTTGTGGAACCGCGAGAACCAGTTGGCAAGCAAAGCCAAAGCGTCGTTCCCAAGACTCCAACTGCTCCTCTGTGACAGAAAAGAGAGAAGAAAAGAAAGTGCAAATCCTCTAGAGGTTCGTAGCAGAAGACCCAGAAACCAAAGCCATAGTCGGGCCAGAAGGATTCTCATAAGAAGCCTCGACACATGGCGTCAATCTCACTAGACTTGAGCTTAATAAAGAGCTCGTCGCATGTGAGGGTCTCATAGTTAGACGATTCGATGATCGCCTGGACCTTTGAGTCCCTACACCGACCGATCGAGAGTATGTAAAAGCTTCAAAGCCCTCTCATGATCGTCGAAGGCAACAACTCCTTGTTCGCTCTCATCTTGTTGACAATAACCTGAAAGCGAGCGAATAAACTCTCTATGCTCTCGCCAGGCATATGTCGAAAGTTCTCATACTCCCGCTTGTGTGACTTGTAGAGATGGGATTTGACTTGAGTGGTTCCCTCATGGAAGCGCATGAGAGTCGCCCAAATCTCACGAGCCGTGGGGAGGTGAGAAACACGATCAAACTCGGACATGCTCAAACAGGAGAAAAGAGCGTTACGAGCTCGGCTATTTGCTTCGTGCTCATCGATCGGAAGCTGAGTGACACGAGCAGCCAAGACAACGTGATCGGCTCTGTTGCAAATCTCCCAAACAGAAGAGCCCATGCTCTGGATATAGGCTAACATGCGTATCTTCCAATACGCATAGTTTGTCCCATCAAAGAACGGCGGTTTGCCCACGCCGCGATCCATGTCGCCTTCTGTGGAGCTGGAACCGGCTAAGGTGGAAGATCCTTAACCTGGCTCTGATACCAATTGAAGGACCAAAAGTGCTACCAGAAAGCGACCAGAGGGGGGGTGAATGGGAGCTTCAAAATTCCTTTCGGAAAATTCGTAGCCATTGTCCCGAGAATCACCCCAAGAGCAAACCTAGAGCTTGCAAGTGTCCACTACCCTAGATGTAGGGTGGATGCCTCCGAAAGGCACAGGGGGAACCTATACAACCCTAGAAACCCAATGCAAAACAGAGAAACCAAATCCGTCAACGAACGAACGAACCGCAGACGAAACAGCGCGAAACAGCACTGACCGGACTCTCCCTGCGTCCGGTCACTGACCACCGGACGCGTCCGGTCGAGCTAAACCCGATTTGGGACCTTATTGTTCCTGACCGGACTCACTGTGTATGAGCGTCCGGTCAAGGATCCAGCGTCCGGTCACAAGTGCCAAATCTGATGAACAGTGCTATGGATGCGTCCGGTCGAGGGAAGAACGAGCGTCCGATCACGAAGAACGAAGAGCGTCCGGTCAAGTCAGAAATGCGTATGTCAAACCTTCAACGGCCGGACTCTGGTCCGTGCGTCCGGTCACCCCGACCCTAGCATCCGGTCACCCCGAAGCTGCTCTGTTCGTCCACCGATTCAACTCAATCTCACCCAAGACGGATCCTCTAGGAATCAAACTTGGTGAGAGGAGTCACAAGGAGGATAGTGAGCTATCTCTAAGAGATCATGGCTCGAACCTATCTCCAAATCGATGAATTGAAGAAATTCGTGGGAGGGAGAAAAACTTGACTCGAAACGAAAATCGACCGATCTACTAGCTCGTGAGGTTAGAGATGAAATCCTTCGGTGGAAAGAAGTGTCTCACGATCTAGAACATCTTGGTTCAAACGGATTTGCAAAAGACGCAACAAGTAGAGAGATCGATCAACGGAAAAATCGTGGAGAAAAGCAACCCGCGAAGAACACGAACAAAACGTCAATCACAACCTCAAATTTGCAACCGTGTGGCTCCCACACGCTACAACAGTGAGATTACGGTCTCACTTCCTCAAAATCTCCAGTACACAGAGGTATGGTTCTCTGCGGATCTCAGCTAGCTACAGCAGGGGATTGGGAGAGCAGGAAACCCTAGAAGCAAAGAGCAAATGGCTGAGATAGATGGGGAGGTGGGTGTCTCCCCCTACTTATCCTAATTCTAACTATTCCTAATTCCCACTCTACCCCTAACTACTTACAGAGCGAACCAGCTAAACCCTAGGGTTATTCTGGACCAACTCGATGGTAGGTGGATCCGACGGCCACGCCCGCACAACTGGTAGCGTTGCCTCGACGCAACCTCACTGATTGCCGCCACCGCTTCGGTCGTCCTTTTCAAGACCTCGCCCACGGTTTTTTGGCGCAAACCGGAAACCACCTTCCACGTCCCGGTTTCACGCCCCGGTTTTGGGCCCAAACCAGCGGGAAACCAGCAGTCTTCATCCCCTGGTTTTGAGGCCGAAACCGAAACAGGAACACACCACCAGCCCCAGTTTTGAGACCCAAACCTGGAAACCATCCTCAGCCCGAGTTTTGTGGCCCAAACTCGGCAAACCCGGAGCACCCAGGTTTCGAGGCCCAAACCTGGAAACCGTCCACCCGATGGTTTTTCTCTGGCTGTACCACCAAACCGAAGCTGTAGAGGGGATGCACCACCCATGCATCCAAGCCACCGACACGTGTCCCCAGGTCCTCGACCCGAGCTACACCATGTCCCGCAAGTCTTTGCTCGTCGCTGCCCCAGGCTGCCAGCCGCCATAGCTGATCCTCAGGCCACCAGTCCCTCAGTCCAAGCCTCACGTCCACCCTTCACCGCTCCCGGTCCATCGGCACGGCATGTCTCTACTTGACCTTCACCTTGCCCTCGATCACTGTCTCTGTGCTCGACACCTGCACAACACAAGCCAAAGAACATGCGATCAAACCCGTTGACAATCACTCATCACTCGAGACTCGGCATACACCCGTGTATCCGCAAGTGCAGCATCCGATGGTCATGCAGTGAGGTTCCAGAAACCCTCATTTTGTATCGGACGCGTCAGGTGTCTGAGCATCGGACGCTACTGTTCATATCAGACGCGCCGGCCCCTCATCGGACGCTGGCATCGGAATCTGAGCTGTTACTGTAGCAGTGTCCGATGGATACACAGTAGGGTTTTCTGAACTGTCCGGTTCACATCGGACGCTCCGGCGTGAACACATTGGACGCTCCCCCAGCGTCCGATGCAGCTGTTTCTTCGTTATTTTTGTCCATAGCTCGTCCGTTGGGTTTTAGATTTGAGTTCCGCTTTTTGCGTTGGATCCCCGACTTCGTGCTCTACAGAAACTGGGCTTCACGCTTTGCGAAAAAGCCTGAATCCCCATCGCGTTGCTCGGGGAGGTTGAGGTTACCCAAAGTCCATCTTGTCACTAGTTGACTCGCGTGGATTTGGGTGCGGAGCTTTGTGGTGTCCCGCTGTGTTCCTAGGGAACATCCACCCATTCTCTTGGGTCGTGGACATCACGTGTGTTGGCTTTGCTCTTGGGGTTGATTTTGTTGGGACAGAGGCTGTAATTTCGAAAGAGAATTTGAGGCTCCCATTCACCCCCCTCTGGTCGCCTTTCTTTAGCATTTTCGGTCCTTCATTATCTTTAGATTTTGGTGTTTGATGATCAACATAACCAAATTGGACTAATGTGTTTGCAAGTGTTTGTTTTGTAGTCTAATACGATGCACATGTGACTTGGACAAAGGTAGTATGGTGATCAAGTGATCAACACCTCAAGCAAGACCCTACAATATGAATTGGAGGCTTACAAAGATCAAGCAAAGTCCAAGACACAAGTAATAGAGGGCCGGACGCAAACAAAGTTGAGCCGCTCAAGCCGAGACAAGAGCTGATTGAATTAGAACTGTCCCATGATTTTGGATTTTCTCAAAATGACATGGCATTAGCATAAAGCTGTAGATCATTTCATTAGCTTTCCGAAAAGTCCAAGATCATCGAAATCGGAGTTTGGAGCTAAGAGTTATGCCCGCTCAAGCCGAGACAAGAGCTGATTGAATTGGAACTGTCTCATGTTTTTTCAGTTGCTCAAACTGACATGGCACTAGCATAAAGTTGTAGAGAATTTCATTAGCTTTCCAAAAAGTCCAAGATCATCGAAATCAGAGTTCGGAGCTAAGAGTTATGCCCAAAATACGAAAGCCTGTCTCTCTGAAAATAGACCAACGGACGCGCGTCTGATGCAGCGTCCGATGACCTCCGTAATAAGCCCAGAATGAACAGTGTGATGGTAGAGTCCGATGCCAGCGTCCGATGCACTACTGTAGCGTCCGATGCCCCCGAAAAATAGGTCTAACGGCTAGTTTTCCAACGGCTACTCATCACATGAGCATAGGACGCGTCCAATGCCATCACTGTAGCGTCCGATGCTCTACAAAAAGCTGATTTCAGCCCCCCCCCCAATGGCTCTATTTGATTGGGAGCCTATATATACCACCTTTAACTGGCCAAATGAGGTGTGGAGGAGTAAGGAAACATACCAAGAGTGTTGCTACACCATGTTAGTGCCTCCATATGCATAGTGCTTAATGATTTACATGGTGATTAGTGTAGGTGCTTTGCGAAGTGCTTAGGCTAGTTAGACCACCGCTCATGCGCTTGCTCTAGGTTTAGGCCTAGTGTTTAGTGAGGTTCGCATACCTCTTGCTACTTGGTGCTTGTGTGCACCATTGTTGTACATCGGAGGGGCTTGTAGTCTTGCGAGACCACACCAACCGCGTTTGTGGTGTGGCCGCCACCGTGTACCGAAGGGAACAAGGCCCGCGGCGGTTCGGCCGGAAGCTTGATAGTGGAGACGGCGGGAAGCATCCGGGAGAGGCTTTGCCACGAGTGGCTTAACCGGAGACCCACTTGCGCGTGGGGAAGGACTGGAGCTATCCACGGAGTCACCCGACTGGGAGCTTGGCCCTTGCGAGGGATTCCTTGCGAGGGGCTCCAACGAGGACTAGGGGGAAGCTTGCGTGCTTCTCGATACCTCAGTGAAAATACCTGAGTCGCCGACGGGAGTTTGCATCTCTACCTTGCTCTTTAGCTTCCGCATTTACTTTGCTACCTTATTTATGTCTTTACATTTCCTTGCTTAGTTGTTAGGCTAGTCGATAGGTTTGGAACCTAGGTCGCATAACTCTTTTGCGGTAGAGATAGCAACACACCTAGCAAAACCATAGTTGCTCTTTTATCTAGTTTACTTTCTTGCATAGGTTTTGACTAGGTGGTAATTAGAGGCCATAGTTAGAGTAAAGTTTCTAGTTGCCTAATTCACCCCCCTCTTAGGTGTCACGGTCCTTTCGGTTCTATATAGCCAACCCGCCTTCGGCGCTTCGTTGTCATGACGGATGGCCACCTCCAAAGAACCTTCGTCGGAAAGAGAAGATTTCTTCTGAAGAAATGGAGATGATCCAGCCTCTGATTGACATAATTGCTGCTTTGAAGTTGAGCGAGCTGACCAGGTACACGGTAGTCCAAGATTTTATCGCACATCGAGTTCATCCACTGCAGCAACGAGCCAATTTTGGCTTCGAGTACCTTGGTGTGAAAGACCCTAGTCGACATTCTGCCGAACAACTTTCAAATGGAGAAATTCTGGAGAGGATGAACCGGCTGCTAAAGAGTCGTGAACAGCTCGTACCTATGATGACCACATTCTCTGCCATCAATCCACCTCTGGAGGTGAGGAATCTTAACATCCGTCGTATCTTGCTTGTAGCGAATATGTCTTTGACTAAATGCTAATATCCTTCCTTTTGTTGAGATAGAATCAAGGGCGGAACAACAACGATTGCCCTCTGCTGCCCTCAACAAGTGAAGAGGGGGGAGGCATCGTTCATGAAGGTCCTATCCGCAGTGAGGATCTTCCTAATGTATGCGGATACATGGGTGTATGCCGAGTCTCTGAGTGATGAGTGATTGTCAACGGGTTTGATGCGCATGTTCTTTGGCTTGTCTTGTGCAGGTGTCGAGCTCGGAGACAGTGATCGAGGGCAAGGTGAAGGTCAAGTTGAGACGTGCCGTGCCGACGGACAGGGTGCGATGAAGGATGGGCGTGCCGTGCGGCGAACGTGCCAAGCCGATGTATCGAGCAGTGAAGGGCGGACGTGAGGCTTGGACTGAGGGACCGGAGTGCCTGAGGATCAACTGTGGTGGCTGGCAGCCTGGGACAGCGACGAGCGGAGACTTGCGGGGCATGGTGTTGCTCGGGTCGAGGACCTGGGGACACGTGTCGATGGACGGGTGCACGGGCGGTGCATCCCCTCTAAAGCTCCGTTTGGTGGTTGAGCCAGGGAAAAACCACCGGGTGGACGGTTTCCGAGTTTGGGCCTCAAAACTCGGGTGCTCGGTTTCCAGGTTGAGCCACAAAACCTGGGCGCGGATGGTTTCCGAGTTTGGCCACAAAACTCGGGTGATGGGCCGGTTTCCGAGTTTGGGCCTCAAAACTCGAGCGCTGCGGGTTTCTGAGTTTGGGCCACAAAACTCAGGCTGGAGGCTGGTTTCCCGGTTTGGGCCTCAAAACCGGGGGTTGCTGGAAAAGGCTAGTTTCCCGGTTTGGGCCACAAAACCGGGGCAAGCGAGGACGGCACGTGGCGCAATCGGAAGTTGCGTGGAGGCAACGCGGACGAGTTGTGCGGGCGTGGCCGTTGGATCTACCTACCACTTGAGTTGGTCCAGAATAACCTTAGGGTTTAGCTGGTTCGCTCTGTAATCAGAATAGAGAGGGGTAGAGTAGGAAATAGACTTAGACTAGAATAGGATAAGTAGTCAGGGGAGACCCCTCCTCCCCTATCTCAGTTATCTCAGTTTTATCCACCTCATTTGCTCTTTGCACTTAGGGTTTCCTGCTCTCCCATCCCCTGCTGTAGCTGAGATCCGCAGAGAGACTTGCAACTCTGTGTACTGTTGATTCTGAGGAATGGAGGCCGTAACCTCCTTGTCGTAGCGTGTGTTTGCGCTTCGGCTTGCAATTCGTGGGTGTGATTCGCGTTTTGTTCGTGTTCTTCGCGGAATCCTTTTTCCCCACGATTTTCCCGTCGCTTGATCTCTTTGCTCGGTTCATTTTTTGTAATTCCGTTTGAACTGGTTTGTTCTAGATCGTGAGGCACTTCTTTCCACCGAAGGAATCATCCTCTAACCTCACGGTCTAGGAGATCGATCGATTTTTCGTTTCGGGTCAAGTTTTCTCCCTTCCCCCGAAACTCTTCGATTCATCGATTTGGAGATAGGTTCGAGCCATGATCTCTTAGAGATAGCTCACTATACTCTTTGTGACTCTTCTCACCAAGTTTGATCCCTAGAGGGTTTGTTTTGGGTGAGATCGAGTCAAATCGGTGAATGAACAGCCTGAATCGGGGTGACCGGACGCTGCCTGTTCAACGACCGCTCGTCTCTGCCTGAATCAGTGAACTCGCTCATTGTACTGTTCACTTGGCTTGTATTTTGTGACCGGACGCACTGCTCTCGACCGGACGCTCGTCTCTGGTGAGTCCGGTCAGAAACAGTAAGCTCCGAAAACTATTTTTGCACGACCGGACGCGTCCGGTGGTCAGCGACCGGACGCAGGCAGAGTCCGGTCAGTACTGGTTCGACGCGTTTTCGTCCGCAGTTTGTTCGTTCGTCTTTCGATTCAGATTCGTTTGTTGCGTTGGATTCCTAACTTCGTGCTCTATAGAATTTGGGCTTCCCGCTTTACAAAATAGCCTGAATCCCCCTCGCGTTGCTCGGGGGAGGTTGAGGTTACCCAAAACCCATCCGTCGCTAGTTGACTTGCGTGAACTTGGGTGAGGAAGTTTTGTGGTGCCTCGCTGTGATCCCAGGGATCATCCACCCTCTTCCAAGGGTCGTGGGCATCACGTTTTTGGTAGTAGCTCTTGGGGATTGATTTTGGGACACTTAGCCAAAGTTTTGTGAGAAAATTTTATTGGCTCCAATTCACCCCCCCTCTGGTCGCCTTGCTTTTGCATTCTCGGTCCTTCAATTGGTATCGGAGCGGGTTAAGGATCTTCCACCTTAGCCGTTTCCAGATCCACAGAAGGCGACATGGATCGCGGCGTGGGCAAACCGCCGTTCTTTGATGGGACAAACTATGCGTATTGGAAGATACGCATGTCGGCCTATCTGCAGAGTTTGGGTGCTTCTATTTGGATATTTGCAACTCTGCTGATTACGTGGTCTTGGCTGCTCGTGTTTCTCAGCAACAGATCGATGAGCACGATGCCAATAGCCGAGCCCGTAATGCTCTCTTTTCTTGTTTGAGCATGGGTGAGTTTGATCGTGTTTCTCACCTTGCTACGGCTCGGGAGATCTGGGACACCCTCATGCGTTTCCATGAGGGCACCTCTCAAGTCAAAACCCGACTCTACGAGTCGTTCAAGCGTGAGTATGAGAACTTTCGACATCAGCCTGGCGAGAGCATAGAAAGTTTATTCGCTCGCTTTCAGGTGATTGTCAACAGGATGAGGGCTAACAAGGAGCAGTTGCCTTTTGACGATCATGAGCGTGCTTTGAAGCTCTTGCACACTCTTGATCGGTCGGTGTGGGATTCCAAGGTTCAGGCGATCATCGAATCGCCTAACTATGAGACCCTCACCTGCGACGAGCTCTTTAGTAAGCTCAAGTCCAGTGAGATTGACGCCATGTCGAGGGCTTCTTATGCGAATCCTTCTGGCCCGACTATGGCTTTGGTTTCTGGCTCTTCTAACCCCTCTGCTGGCTTTGCACTTTCTTCACTCTTTTCTGTCACAGAGGACCAGCTGTGAGTCATTGGGGGATGACGAGTTGGCAATGCTCGCCAACCGGTTTCACGCGGTTCCACAACAACCGCATGAACCGTCGCCGCGGTGGAGGACGCTCAGGATGCTATGAGTGCGGCGACCCCGACCATTTCATCGCCAACTGCCCCAAGAAGCATTCATCTGGGAAGGGCGATCTTGGGCACAAGTACGACTCCGGCAAGCACAAGGAGAAGTACGTCCCTGCGAGGCACAAGCGGAGGGGCGGCTTCGACAAGGAGTACATCAAGAAGAAGTACTTGGAGAAGGCCCAGGCTGAGCAGCGTGCGTTCTTCGCCACGCTCAGCGACGTCGATGGCTCGGATGACGACTCCGCTTGCTCAAGCGATGATGAGTCCGAGAAGAAAGAGAATCGAGGACAAGCTGAACGGTCTCTGCTTCTTCGCCGACGACGACGGCCTCTGCACCATGGCGCTTGGTGATGAGTTGACGGCAAGCTGGAGCACATCCCTCGGAACACGACGACTCCTCCCAGG
This sequence comes from Coix lacryma-jobi var. lacryma-jobi, assembly GCA_009763385.1. Classification (NCBI taxonomy): domain Eukaryota; kingdom Viridiplantae; phylum Streptophyta; class Magnoliopsida; order Poales; family Poaceae; genus Coix; species Coix lacryma-jobi. The sequence goes on along the minus strand of CM019824.1, from coordinate 81,146,891 downwards.
GTGAGACGGTTGGAGGACATTTGGTTGGTGGATTCTGGTTGCTCGAGGCACATGACCGGAAACGCCAAGTGGTTCTCCAGCCTTAGCCCGGTCGCCGGAAAGGAGTACACAACCTTCGGCGACAATAGTAAAGGTAAGGTATTGTCTCGTGGGACGGTGCGGGTTAATGAGCACTTTTGTGTTGCGCGATGTTGCTCTTATTTCTAACCTGCATTTTAACCTTCTTTCTGTTTCGCAACTTTTTGATGATGACTATGAGATTCATTTCAAACCGAACCTTAGTCGCATCTTAGATCCTCAGGGCGATCTTGTATGTCTGATTTCGCCCTTTGGGAAAGTCTTTCGCGCGAATTTCTCGGAGTCGTTTGGTTCTTCTCGCTGTCTTTTGGCTAGTCCTTCTTCCTCCGATCTTTGGAAGTGGCATAGGAGGCTCGGTCATTTAAGCTTCGACTTGCTTGCAAGACTTAGCTCACTTGGCCTAATCCGAGGATTGCCCAAGCTTTCGATGGAGAAGGATCTAGTTTGCCATTCTTGCAGACATGGAAGATGGTTGCCGCTCCCCCCCATCCAGTGACTAAGGTCATGACCTCGCACCCGGAGAGCTTTTACACATGGACCTTGTTGGTCCGGCTCGGGTGAGCTCGGTTGGTGGCAAGTGGTATGTTTTGGTTGTTGTTGACGACTTTTCGAGATATTCGTGGGTCTTCTTTTTGACTGAGAAGACTGAGACTTTCTCCTTCGCTCGCAATCTGATTTTGCGTCTTCAGAACGAGTTCCCTTTGAACTCGATGCGAGCTATTAGAAGTGATAATGGTTCCGAATTCAAAAATTCGGATTTTGAGAAGTTTTGTAACCACCTCGGCTTGGAGCATCAGTTTTCTTCCCCCTACACACCGCCCCAAATGGTGTTGTAGAGAGGAAGAATCGGACCCTTGTTGAGATGGCCAGGACGATGCTTGATGAGCATAGGACTCCTAGGCGCTATTGGGCCGAAGCTATGAACACTGCATGCTATATTTCCAATCGCATTTTTCTGAGAGCTTTCTTGAAAAAGACTTCTTATGAGTTGCGTTTTGGCAAACTGCCCAAGGTGAGTTATTTTCGAGTTTTTGGTTGCCATTGTTTTATACTCAAAAAGGCAACTTGACAAATTTGAATCTCGTTCTTCTGACAGTGTGTTTTTGGGTTATGGCACTCACACTCGAGCTTATCGTGTACTTAACCTTGACACTAACCGAGTCATGGAGACATCTGATGTCACCTTCGACGAGACCATGGTTTGTCCTCCTTCTCGTTTTGAGCGTGCAGGTGATCATGAGGTTGGTGAGCCTCTTTTTGATGACGAGGACGAGGGTTCTGAAGGTATGGATGATCCAGCACCCCTCCACCTGCCGCGGCGCAAAGAGCGGCCTCGACGATGACTCACGGCCCCGACACCTCTTCTTCCTGGGGGCCGTGGGATCCGCCACCCCGAGCGGTACCATTTGTACCCGGGGAGGCACCAGCTGCTGTTGAGGAGGAGGCTACTTCAGCTCGGGAGGCGCCACGACATATCCAGCGCCAGCACCCGCCTCAGCAGATGATCGGCAACATCGACGACGGGTCACTCGGTCCAGGTCACAGCAAATCTCGCACTTCGCTCATTCTGCTTTTGTTGCTAATTTTGAGCCCCGAGATGTTGGACACGCTTGGACGGATCCGGATTGGGTTAATGCCATGCATGAGGAATTAGAAAATTTTGAGCGAAATCGGGTTTGGGTTCTAGTTCCACCTCCACCTGACTGTAAGCCTATTGGGACAAAATGGGTTTTCAAAAACAAGCAAGGAGAGGATGGCCACGTTGTTAGAAACAAGGCCCGGCTTGTAGCGAAAGGCTATAGTCAGAAGGAGGGGATAGATTATGAGGAGACGTATGCTCCTGTAGCTCGTTTGGAGGCTATTAGGATACTCTTGGCTTTTGCTGCATCCAAAGGCTTCAAACTTTTTCAAATGGATGTCAAGAGTGCCTTCTTAAACGGCTACATAGAGGAGGAGGTTTATGTTGAGCAACCCCCCGGTTTTGAAAATCCCAAGTTTCCAAACCATGTCTTTAAACTTCATAAAGCTTTATATGGTTTGAACAAGCCCCTAGAGCCTGGTATGATAGGTTGAAAACCTTTTTGCTTGCTAAGGGTTTTAAAATGGGATGTGTAGATAAACGCTCTTTCTCCTCCGGCAAGGCAAAGACACGCTCTTGGTCCAGATTTACGTGGATGATATCATTTTCGGTGGTTCTTCTCATGCTCTGGTTGCCAAGTTTGCAGATACTATGAGCAGGGAGTTCGAGATGAGCATGATGGGCGAGCTGACATTCTTTCTCGGTTGCAAATCAAGCAATCCCGAGAAGGGACATTTGTGCACCAGGGCAAGTACACCAAGGACTTGCTGAAGCGGTTCGATATGGGTGAGGCCAAGCCTCTTCCAACACCCATGTCGACGACGACTGCCCTGGATGCAGATGTGGATGGAGAAGCAGTGGACCAGAAGGAGTAACGCAGCATGATCGGTCGCTCCTCTACCTGACGGCGACACGCCCGACATCCAGTTCGCGGTGTGTCTGTGTGCGCGCTTTCAGGCGTCGCCGCGCACCTCTCACCGTCAGGCGGTGAAGCGGATTTTCAGGTACCTTCGTTTCACGCCTGAGTTCGGGATTTGGTATTCTGCTTCCTCCACCCTCTCCCTTTGCGGTTATTCGGATGCTGATTTTGCTGGTTGTCGTATTGAGCGCAAGTCCACTTCTGGGACTTGTCCAGTTTATTGGTTCTTCTCTTGTTTCGTGGTCTTCTCGCAAGCAGTCTAGCGTCGCTCAGTCCACTACGGAGGCTGAATATGTTGCTGCGGCTAGCTGCTGTTCCCAGTTGCTTTGGATGATGGCCACTTTGCGTGATTTTGGTCTGAGCTTTTCTCGCGTGCCTTTGCTTTGTGACAGCACGAGTGCCATTAGCGTTGCTAAGAACCCCGTGCTTCACTCGAAGACCAAACACATTGATGTGCGCTTTCATTTTTGCGAGACCACCAGGAGAAGGGTGATATCGACCTTCGCCATGTCGATACTCATCATCAACTGGCTGATATTTTCACCAAGCCTTTAGACGAATCAACCTTTAATCGGTTGAGGGGTGAGCTTGGTGTGTGTTTTCCCTTTTAGATGGGGGAAACATTTTGGATCTTGTATATTTGACTGACTCTTTTGTCTTTCTTTTCTTTTGCATTTTAGCATACGCATTACATTCTGAGCTTCATGTTTATAATCACTAGAATGTAACTATGCTCTATTTAGTATAGTATGCCGATGCTTATATGGATGCTTGTAGCTTATGCTCTTCCTGATCACTAGTACATGTTATGAGCTGAGCTATTTGGAATGGTGAATTTACTTAATAACTTACAATCTGAAAATGTTCACCATTGAGATATGCAACTAGCATGTGTAGGATATGTTGAGTTCACTCGTGCTTTTCATATATGCTAGGTTGCTATGTCTCTAGTTATGAGTCATTCACTTGCTTGGTCTGTTCATATCATGTATAAATTTTGAACCAAGTTTTAGTGAATTGAAAAGATCGAGATGGGATTGCTTGTCAACACCTCATGGTATCGAGACTGTTTCTCATTGCACTTTGAGTTAAACTTGAGCCGTGTAGTGTATGACCGAAACCGTAGCTTCAAGCTTCTGATTGCTTCGGCATAGGCTTCGCTCGGTTGAAAAGTTAGGCAAAGACAAGCTTTCAACCTCTCGCAATCACATGAAATTGAACTTGTGAAGTCTTCACCGCTGCAACTCCAATATAAAATGAAATCACAAGTATATGCTTCATTCCTATGCATGATGATTGAACTTTGCTAGGGGTAGTTCACCTTGTATACATGTTTAGCACTTGTCTGGATTCCTATCTATACATGTGTAGTGCTATTCTGATGGTGACTATCTTTTTGCTAAAAACTGCTCACTTGCTCATATGCTTCATATTTCGTATTTGTGATCAGTTTGAGCCTTCGCTATTTGAGTGCTTAGTTGTGCCATTGGAGCTATACCGATTAGAGCATTTTTGCACTCTTTTGATAATGCCTGAAGCTGCTAACTTGCATTTCTGACTTCATATGCATTTTAGAAGGGGAGTTTTGTTGGCTCAAGGGAAGAGTTTGTGCTTGATAAGTGCATTTTCAACTAAGGGGGAGAGTTTTGCAAATCATATGTCTCCTGGCGTTCAATTAAGGGGGAGTTTTTGCTAAGGGGGAGATTTTCAGATCTTTATGCTCTTCTCTTGTTGGACCTAAGGGGGAGTCCCGGTTGCTTGCACTTGTCGAGGGGAGTTTGCTAGTTGTGTTGAGCCGTTGCCTCTATCTTGAGGGACTAGCAAACATTTTCCTCATTTGGCATCGAGTTTGATTTCGATTGGTTCAAAGACTTTTCGATTGTTTTTCAATTGGTTCGGAGTGGTTTTTGTGCTAGTTGTGTTGAGCCTCTGTGCCTCTATCTAGGGACTAGCACTTTGCCATTTTTTAGCTCCGATTTTCAATTGGTTTTCTGCTAGCGGTGTTGAGCCTGTTCTACCTCTTCTTGAGGGCTAGCTTGCTTTGCTTGGTCGCGTCGAGCCGTTGCCCATGTCTTTGGGGACCAAGTTCTCGCTTCTTCCACTTGACCTTCTTCGGCTTTGCTATGCTTTTGGGTCATTTGGTTGAGTTCTCTTCCTCTCCTTCCTCCTACCTTCTTCCTTCATTTTATGATTTGTGTGTGTAGTTGACAATGCACTCATCAAGGGGGAGATTGCGGATACATGGGTGTATGCCGAGTCTCTGAGTGATGAGTGATTGTCAACGGGTTTGATGCGCATGTTCTTTGGCTTGTGTTGTGCAGGTGTCGAGCACGGAGACAGTGATCGAGGGCAAGGTGAAGGTCAAGTTGAGACGTGTCCGTGCCGACGGACTGGGTGCGATGAAGGATGGGCGTGCCGTGCGGCGGACGTGCCATGCCGATGTATCGAGCAGTGAAGGGCGGACGTGAGGCTTGGACTGAGGGACCGGAGTGCCTGAGGATCAGCTGTGGTGGCTGGCAGCCTGGGACAGCGACGAGCGGAGACTTGCGGGGCACGGTGTTGCTCGGGTCGAGGACCTGGGGACACGTGTCGGTGGACGGGGTGCACGGGCGGTGCATCCCCTCTACAGCTCGGTTTGGTGGTTGAGCCAGGGAAAAACCACCGGGTGGACGGTTTCCGAGTTTGGGCCTCAAAACTCGGGTGCTCGGTTTCCAGGTTGAGCCACAAAACCTGGGCGCGTGGTTTCCGAGTTTGGCCACAAAACTCGGGGATGGGCCGGTTTCCGAGTTTGGGCCTCAAAACTCGGGCTTGCGGGTTTCTGAGTTTGGGCCACAAACTCAGGCTGGAGGCTGGTTTCCCGTTTTGGGCCACAAAACCGGGGTGCAGAGCGAGGACGGCACGTGGCGGCAATCGGAAGGTTGCGTGGAGGCAACGTGGACGAGTTGTGCGGGCGTGGCCGTTGGATCTACCTACCACCGAGTTGGTCCAGAATAACCTTAGGGTTTAGCTGGTTCGCTCTGTAATTAGAATAGAGAGGGGTAGAGTAGGAAATAGACTTAGACTAGAATAGGATAAGTAGTCAGGGGAGACACCCTCCTCCCCTATCTAAGTTATCTCAGTTTTAGCCACCTCATTTGCTCTTTGCACTTAGGTTTCCTGCTCTCCCATCCCCTGCTGTAGCTGAGATCCGCAGAGAGACTTGCAACTCTGTGTACTGTTGATTTTGAGGAAGGAGGCCGTAACCTCCTTGTCGTAGCGTGTGTTTGCGCTTCGGCTTGCAATTCGTGGTGTGATTCGCGTTTTGTTCGTGTTCTTCGCGGAATCCTTTTTCCCACGATTTTCCCGTCGCTTGATCTCTTTGCTCGGTTCATTTTTGCAATTCCGTTTGAACTGGTTTGTTCTAGATCGTGAGGCACTTCTTTCCACCGAAGGAATCATCCTCTAACCTCACGGTCTAGGAGATCGATCGATTTTTCGTTTCGGGTCAAGTTTTCTCCTTCCTCCCCCGAAATTCTTCGATTCATCGATTTGGAGATAGGTTCGAGCCATGATCTCTTAGAGATAGCTCACTATACTCTTTGTGACTCTTCTCACCAAGTTTGATCCCTAGAGGATTTGTTTTGGGTGAGATCGAGTCAATCGGTGAATGAACAGCCTGAATCGGGGTGACCGAACGCTGCCTGTTCAACGACCGCTCGGCTCTGCCTGAATCGGTGAACTCGCGTCATTGTCTGTTCACTTGGCTTTGGTAGTTTTGTGACCGGACGCACTGCTCTCGACCGGACGCTCGTCTCTGGTGAGTCCGGTCAGAAACAGTAAGCTCCGAAAACGTTTTTGCACGACCGACGCGTCCGGTGGTCACGACCGGACGCAGGCAGAGTCCGGTCAGTGCTGGTTCGACGCGTTTTCGTCCGCAGTTTGTTCGTTCGTCTTTCGATTCAGATTCGTTTGTTGCGTTGGATTCCTAACTTCGTGCTCTTAGAATTTGGGCTTCCCGCTTTACAAATAGCCTGAATCCCCTCGCGTTTCTCGGGGAGGGTTGAGGTTACCCAAAACCCATCCCGTCACTAGTTGACTTGCGTGAACTTGGGTGAGGAAGTTTTTGTGGTGCCTCGCTGTGATCCCAGGGATCATCCACCCTCTTCCAAGGTCGTGGGCATCACGTTTTGGTAGTAGCTCTTGGGGATTGATTTGGGACACTTGGCCAAGTTTTGTGAGAAATTTTATTGGCTCCCCATTCACCCCCCCCCCTCTGGTCGCCTTGCTTTTGCATTCCGGTCTTCCATGTATCGAGTTCTCTTGGTGATCTTGATGGATTCGACTCAGAATCAACTGACTCTGATGTCATGATCCTAGATCCTGGTGTTAAGAGTAGCCAGAAGCGCTCTCCGAGTCTGCTTCCTGAAGCTGGAGAATCCATCCCGAAGAAGGCTCTTACTGGTAATCGCCATGCTTGCCATAAAATTCTTTCATCAAAAGTGTTGGCTGAGAAACACTGTAGTTCGGGTGCTCCTAGTAAGGGAACCCGAGTGATTGACCAACTGGTTACTTTGAGCTTTATAAGTCAATGTCTTATATCTTTATTTGATACAGATGCTGGGATAGCTCAAGGATCTTCTGCTAGTGGCGCGGCTACAGAGGAGACTTCCCTTCCGGAGTAGCAGCTAAAGAAGCAAAGTTTCAAACTTCCCAAGACCCTAAAGCTGGCGAAGTAAGCTTTGTCTGGTGATGTTTTAAGTTTTGTACCCCTTTTTCCATCATTATTGATCATTATGTTCACTTGACTCTGTAGGGAAGTGAAGATTGCCGGAGCTTCTGTAGAACAAACAGTTGAGGCCCAGAAAGGGGAGGACTAAGAGACGCAGCAAGAAGCAAGGTCGAGCATTCCTCCTGTCAGCAGCTAGGTGAATATATACCATGCCCGACCCCTCTCCATCTGATGCCCTTGCTGATAAAGATCTTCTTGTGGATATTCTTCCATCGCCTCAGGTTGGTGCTCCGTATTCTATCTTTCGTTCTCCCGCACAATTGGAATTTGACCAGGTGATGAATGATTGGTTCTTTTGTACCCGTTAGCCTGATGAGCTGACTCTGGAGATGGTCCGAGCTGATACTAGTGCTGGCGATGAAGTCGAAGCCTTAGTCCTTTTGCGGAAAGGATCTGGTGATGTCCCCGAGTCCTCTCATCAAGGAACGAAGCTCAAAGTTGTGGGGTACAACCCGGTTCTTGTCCGTCTAAAGGAACTAGGTGATCAGGTGATGGCGCCGGCTTTGGCGCTTAAAGAATTTATTGAGGTAACTGTTGGGTATTTTAAACGCACACAAAAAAATCCGCAAGCACACGGATACCGATGTAGCCTTCACCCGAGAGTATTCTAGGGTATCGATTTCCACGAGGAATGTGAAGTGTACTAGAAGAATCAAGAATGTCCAAGAAAAGAATGATAATATGGGTAGAGAGAGATATATGGTTTTCTAAGCAGGTCTATCTAATCAAAGACTTACTATACATTACTTACTTCGGGACATCAGAACACTAGCCATAGAAAGGGATGAGAAAGGGGCTAGGAAGCTCCAACTACGGTCCTACAAACACCAACCCGAACGTGGTGGACTACGTCGGCCGTCAGGGCTGTCACCACCTGGGGCTACCACAACTATCTGTGGGGCTGCGTGCAAACTCAGGTAAACCCTAGTCTAGACACCACGTCTACACTAACGTCTACTAATCTAATTATCTAGAATAATTAGAGCACTCGATACGAGCGGAGATCCAGTAAATAAATAAAGCAAGAACTGAAATTAAATATAATACTTGGAAGTAGTAAATGAAGAACCTGGGGATTACTTGAAGATGAACTAGATGCTGCACTAATACAATGTTGAGGAAGATCCGACAGCTCTGGCTCCTCCTCAGCTCTCTCCTTCTCCTCTCTCTAATCTGATCTCTAATTACAACTAGATGAACTAGACAACTAGAACTAGAACTAGAAGAACTACAAGAACTAGAACTAGATCTAATTCCAGATGAACTAGAAGAGATTCATCTAGAGGGACCTCTACTTCTAATTGAAACCCTAGATTCTGATGTGGAGATGAATAATGAAGATGGAGATGGCCTTCTGGGGGGTCTGGGTCTGGTTTTATAGCCCGGAGCATGGAACGTGAGCCCTTGGATCAAACCGGCTTCAGGGACGTTGGAGATGCATCCTAGGAGGCGGTGGAAGAAGGTTCCAGAAGGTAGAGGCAAAACGGCCTCTGTGGCCGACCGACCGGTCTGTGGGCCCCACTGGTCGGTCTGGCCCAGTGGCCCCCCGTGGCGGGCCGCCTCGTGGTGTCTTCTGGTGTCTTCTAGATCCTTCTTTTGCTGGTTTCGTTGCAAAATTAATATCTTTTCATCTGGGACTCCGAATATAGCAAATGATATGTCCGTTTCGATCGTCTCGACAAGCTCTTCGCAATGGTGCACTCCAAATCATCACTTGAGATACTTTTATATGGTAAAAACATGGATGTCCTACAAAACAAGTGAGAGCACCAAAACTCGTGGAACTTGTTAGTTTCAAACCCTACAACTATGCTTTGTGATTCATTTAGTGTCATTTCATGCAATAGTTGATGGTTAATTATGAACCTTAGTGAGCGTCAATAAGTTCCCCCAAGCTTAACCTTTGCTAGTCGTGAGCAAAGCCAATCTCAATAATGGATCAGGAGTTGTTGCAATATCTTCACTTCCAACAAGTACACATGTATCCAACAAAAGTTCTCATATAGAATAGAAAAAAGTATCATATTATTCATCACGGGGCTTAGTACTTTACCTTGAATCCTGAGTAATTGAAAGATAGAATGATCAAATCAAGTACTATGTCTCTTGCTCCGTCACTTCACCATTATCCCGGGGTTTTATGAATTTTTGGGAAAGATTAAAAACATATGTTGTCAAATTAAACAATGGATCCAAAGAGAATGTCAACCATGCCATTGAATCGAGAAGTGCATGTGTATGGAAAATGAAGGCGGATGCTCTTTTGAATATATCACTCTCTGCTGTCTATTAGAGACACATGGCTATCGGGCTAATTCTACTGTCGGGCACATGCCCATTTTTTGTAATATTCATTTTTTCGAGGTTTCGGACACTTGTCCCTTTTTTATTTCCTCAGGATCTTTCTTTTTGAGGTTTCGAAACTTGTTCTTTTTTATTTCCTCGGATTTTTTTCCTTTTCTTTCTCTCATTTTTTTAATAGCCACATGCTTCCAACAAACTTTTGAGAGGATAACAATAGATAAGCATGAGCATTTATGCGGAGGATGGATGAAATGTGTAAGTGATCTCAATTAAATAGTATGATAACTTCTCATATGGTCAACAAAGCTTAATTTAACTCAATGCAATTATTAGTCATATTAATATTGGAAACTATCCGGAACTCTAGTGTTGTTTAAAACAAGATAACAGTAGCTCAGATCATCACATATCATATCTGTCAATTACCTAGACTCTGGATCAAGCATTTGCTACCCATGTATTTAATTTCATTTTTAAGCATCATTATTAATCAGGAGAACTCATGCTTTGAAGGATAGGTACTTGAAAGAAATTAGATAGAGCAACTATTCATCATTTCCATATAATAGATTAGAGAGGGTTCTTCTTTTATTATCAACTTTTTAAAACAAAACAAAGCAAAGTTAACACACTATTTATTTAACCTAAGACACACTTATTATAAATATCTAAGATAGTAAACAAGACATACCTGGATTACGAATATAACGGGGGTGCGTCTCCCTCAAGCTGGTTCCCTTAATAGAGTTGAGCCTTCATGTGCCCATATTTTTTTTTGTTCTTTTAATTTTAATGGTGAGCCTTCCTGTGCTCACATTTTTTGTATATTGTTTATTTATTTATTTTTTATCTATTTATGTATACAAAGTAAACTTAAGAGGATAAGGATACTTACAATTGGATACACGGGGGTGCTTCCCCCAAGCTGGATGTTGATGTAGTCGTTCAATCTTGTGATGCAGCGGACTGGCAGTGAAAATGTTCTTCCTCTATCGGAGCTTTGATTGATGTTGATGGTTGTTGAAACATTGCTCCAACAGTGGATGGAATATCCACTTGCTTGTCAACTTGTCTTGGCCTCTCAAATCCTGTGAAACTCAGATAGACAACTAAACTTGTGGAACTAATTAGATGTTATGCTTATAAGAATTGGTTGTCTAGAGTTATTAGGGTTATTGATTTTAGATTGGATCATTAAATTGCAAGAATTCAATCAAGCCTACTTCTTTTTCCACATTTTTAGGTTCAAGAAAAACTTTTAAGCGTTGGCCATTTACCTTAAATATGTTACCTATATCATCTTGGATGGTAATGGCTCCGTGAGTTTAAGTGTCGACGACCTTAAAAGGTCCTTCCCACTTACTCCGAAGTTTCCCATGCCCAAAGAGCTTAACTCTTGAATTGAACAGCAGAACTTTATCCCCGGGCTTAAACTCTTTATGCTTGATTCTCTTATCATGCCATCTCTTTGTTCTCTCTTTGTAGATCTTGGCATTATGGTAAGCTTTTCACGCCATTCTTCTAGTTCTGAGAGTTGCATATTTCTTTTTGTCCCTGCAGCTTCAAAGTCCATGTTCCATCGTTTCATGCCCCAGTGAGCTTTAAACTCAAGCTCGACAAGTAGATGACAAGTTTTCCCATATACAAGCTGATAACGTGACATGCCTATGGGTGTTTTGTATGCAGTTCGATATGCCCATAGTGCATCAGGGAGTTGGTCCTTCCATCCCTTCCCCATTTCATCAACAGTCTTTTGTAGAATATTCTTGATTTGTTTGTTAGATGTTTCTGCTTGACCGCTAGTTTGTGGATGGTAGGCTGTAGCAATGTTGTGACGAATTGCATGATCTGCTAGGTACTTCCGGAAGACCTTATCTATGAAGTGTGACCCTCCATCACTTATGACCATCCGGGGTGTACCAAATCGAGGAAATATTACTTCATGGAACATTCTCTTGGCATGTTTTGAGTCCGCATTTCTACATGGTATTGCTTCTACCCATTTGGACACATAGTCTACGGCTACCAAGATGTATTCGCAATTCCCGGACATAGGAAATGGCCCCATGAAATCAATCCCCCACACATCAAAGAGTTCAATTTGAAGATTGTTTGTGGGAGGCATTGCATCTCGGGCGTTGACATTCCCATGTTTCTAGCACCTGTGGCATCTCCTAACAAACTCCTTTGTATCTTGATACATCGTTGGCCAGAAGAAACCACTTTGCCAGATCTTGGCATGTGTCCGGAATGCTCCATAGTGTCCTCCATATGGCGAGGCATGACATCTTTCCATAATTTGAGTAGCCTCATCCATAGGAACACACCTTCTCAACAATCCATTGGCGCAGACTCGAAAGAGATATGGCTCATCCCATAGGTGCAAGCGGCTCTCATGGATTAATCTTGTGTTCGCACCAGGTGGGACATAGCCTTTTACTATAAAGTTCACGATGTCTGCGTACCATGGATCGGAGGTTGTTACCTTGAGCAGGGTATCGTCCCTTAGGTAGTCATTGATGGGTAACTCATGTGTTTCCTTATACTGAAGCCTAGACAAGTGGTCAGCTACCGAGTTCTCTACTCCCTTTTTATCTCTTATTTCTATGTCAAACTCTTGGAGTAGAAGAATCCATCGAATTAACCGAGGCTTATCATCTTTCTTAGTGAGGAGGTACTTAAGAGCTGCGTGGTCAGTATAGATAATTACCTTAACCCCCACTAAGTAAGATCTAAACTTGTCTATAGCAAAGACAACAGCCAACAACTCTTTTTCTGTTGTAGCATAGTTGAGCTGTGGTCTAGATAAGGTTTTGCTAGCGTAGGATATAGCATAGTGCTTCTTATCCTTGGTTTGGCCTAAAACAGCTCCAACTGCAAAGTTGCTAGCGTCACACATGATCTCGAATGGAAGCTTCCAATCAGGTGGTTGAATAATTGGAGCTGAGATGAGTGCCTTTTTAAGGTTTTGAAAGGTTGCATGGCAATCATCATTAAAGATGAAGGGCGTATCCTTAGCTAAGAGACTAGTCAGGGGTCTAGCAAGTTGAGAGAAGTCTTTGATGAATCGCCTATAAAACCCGGCATGCCCTAGAAAGTGTGGCGGAACCGTCCTGATTATAAGAGCTCAAGTACCGTCTTAGTCAAATCCGTCTGACATCGACTCATACTTGAACCCATATAACCCCGGTAGTCCAGAAATCTCGAAGGATTTCTATCATCATACAACATACAGGATCGCATTGTTCAAGAATTACATTCGCAAGGATATATCACAGATAAACTAAACCAGATTTAAAACATCAGAGTGCGAATTTAAGACAGAGTTATTACAAACCCGAATTTAAAGTGCGAAAGCTTAAATAAGTTTTGAAACACGACCACCATAAATGTGATCCAAATAAAATATTGTTTGATAACTTAACTCAACACGACTCACTCCTCCTTTTTCAAGTAATGTGCCACTAGAAGTCTCAGACCAGCAAAAGAAAAAGGGAAGCTTCTGGATGACCCTGCCCTGGGCCTACTCCTCATCACCTTCCACTGGGTAGAGGCAGTGCTTACAATAGCCATAGTACACCTGGCCATCTGCAACAAACGGGATAAACCCTGAGTACGGGAATGTACTCAGCTAGACTTACCCGTCCAACTGAAAATAAAGACACCAAGGATATGCAAGGCCTTTTTGGTGGAGCTGGGATCTTTTAGTTGCGGAAAGCTCACAATTAAGCTATGGAGTATTAATGACATAGATCAGATGTCAGTTTTTAGACCTATTTCTTTACTCTTGGTTTGCACCTGAACTATTACAGACACTTGAGTCTAACAAGCAATAGTATAACCATATCCAGTTGACTTATCCACATTTTAGTGGAACCTTTAAACATCACATGGAGTTGCATCGTGGTGAAGCTCGCCATAGTTTCCCACTAACCGGGGGAGACAGCGACTCGAATCGAATTCCAAACCAGCTGGTGAAAGACCTTTAATACCAGCCCACACTTTCCCCGTCGGGTCCATGCATTGGGCAACCGCTCGACGCTTGTTCGTGGTGGTAATCGTCGCGGCTCACAGCACGGACCGCCCAATTGGAACCTGGCGATGGCCTCTCGCGGCAGATCGCATTTCCATACTAGAGGGCGCGACACGGGTTGAGACCGGCCCGAACAGCTTCTAACCGGCTTTGGGGTCGATGATTACAGCACCGACATATCCCTAAGTAAAAGGGCGCGTTCAAAAATGAACGAGGGCTAACATCGATACAAACCTACACAGTCCAACGGACGGACTGCCCCAAGTTTCCAAACTTGTGCCTTGCCTTCTAGTTTACCGAATTTCATTACTACTCAGGTTCTTTTCCACGATAGCAAATATAGCCAACCGTGATCCGGTAATTACCTATCAGAGGTATTACGGGAACATCCTTAACTACTACTTTTATTTAGCAGACTAAGCAATTCTACATATAAATAAGTAGCAGGATAACAAGGCAGGTGATAATCAATAATCAAGGAATGGTAATGCAGCAAGTAGGATCCAATCAACTCCTATACCTAATGCATCACAATATAAAATACTCAAATAGATTTATTGTAAAAACTGGGAGACTTAGAATGCTTCGGGGCTTGCCTTGAGCGAAGACCGAGGCCTCGTGGGAGGGGCACTCGGGCAAGTTAGTTTCCGCTGCAGGGTCGACTTCCTCGGCTTGATGAAGTTCTGGGACCTCCTGCTCGACGTTTGCCTCCTGCTCCTGGTCTTGTTCCTGAACTGTCGATCCTATTGCAATGCGGTTGGAAATAATGAATAACTAATATGTGGTGCGGGATGCGGTGGTAAGAAAAATAACATTTCTTGCAAACCAACAAAACCAACTTGTTGAACCACTTTTGACATTGAGGTAAATACTTATTTATCTCATAAAATAAAAATCATTAATTCAACCATTTCCTATTTAGAAATTCAAAAGAAATTCAGGTTTGAACTGCAAGTGCATTTTTCTGAACTTAGAAAAATCCACAAAAATTCCAGAAAGCAACTAACACCATCAGGACTTCACTGCACAAATTTCAGCAAGAAATATAATGCAGAACAGCGGCAACAAAAAGATGAAATAAACTGCTCAAAATATGCTTTGAACTAACTTTTCACACCAAAGGTGTCAAACAGCAGATTTCATAATTTTTCTAACTTAATCTACTCATAAACACTCTACTGCAGGAAATGCACAGCCAAAACATAATTATATCACCCTACACAAAATAAACAAATCTATTCCAAATTAACCCCATTGAACTACAACCCTACTGGAAAAGGGTGCTAAACTCAGTTTCATATTTTTTCCAGATTCTACTCCACATTTCATATTTATCAAGAAAGTTCCATGAACAGAAACAATATATTATTTCTTACATGAATTTCCAAAGAAAAACACAGAGACTGCACAATTTACACAACAACTTCATATATTCCCACACAACCGCCTATGTTTAACATTTCTCTTAGCTTGAACATCACACGCAGAGACTGCACAATTTTTCCCATATTTTATTTTGACACATAGAACACCTTAACACTTATTCCAAGAAATCAGCCAAAAAGGACTTTGAACCATAACAGAAACTTTTTCCACATAAACAGGGCCTCATATATTTTTCACAGGTGCATAACATGATAATAAACTTACACAAAATTTTCCATGAATTATCTCAACCAGAAAACACTTATTTTCATTTATCCAAACAAAAGTACATAAACGGATTTAAATAAAAATAGTAATATAAACTTCCACCAAAAATACTTTCATATTTTTCCATGATAGATCTACTCATAAACAAGCTAACAAAACTGAAAGCACTTCATTTGGACCTTTAAAACGAGCTACACAAAAATAACAAGCGTTTCTAGAAAAATAAAGCAAAAAGAAAAATCATTTGAATTTCCCGGCTCAACTTGCA
This sequence comes from Coix lacryma-jobi var. lacryma-jobi, assembly GCA_009763385.1. Taxonomy (NCBI): domain Eukaryota; kingdom Viridiplantae; phylum Streptophyta; class Magnoliopsida; order Poales; family Poaceae; genus Coix; species Coix lacryma-jobi. The sequence goes on along the minus strand of CM019824.1, from coordinate 81,131,289 downwards.
TAGACCTGGTCCATAGGCCCTGGGTGGCTGACGCGTGGGGCCGCGTGGTCAACGGGGTCCACTGGTCAGTGAAAGCCGAACAGGGGATGAGGGTTGACCGGCGATTGCTCGCCGCCGGTGGTGAGGTTAGGCTCGGTGAGTTCGTCTCGACGAGGCGAACCCATTGGTGGTGATGGTTGGGCCAGTGAGTGGCCGAAGCTCGCCGGCGACGAGCCATGGCGGACGGCGGCGGCGGTGGTGCTCGGCTTGGCCGTTTCCGGCGGTCGCCGGTGAAATTGATGGAGGCAAAAGCTTAAGTGAACCCTAGGGAGGCTATCGGAGGGCTTGGTTTGGCTTGAAAGGCTCCAGAGGAGCTTGGCCACGAGCGGAGGTCACGGCGGCGCCCATGGCGCTCGGCCGGGTGAGAGAGAACGGTGGGGAACGGTAGCGTTGAAACGGATGGGTGTTCTCACCTTGCTTTGAAGTGACGGGGCTCGACGAGGAAGATGGGGCTTGGCGAAGGTTCGGGTGGTGTGGAACAATGGCTTGCACTCCCGGTCGTCGACGGCGGCCGAGAGGTGGCACTCCTCGTTCCGGCGGTGGTGGGGCTCCGGCGAAGGTGAAAGCGGGAGCACCGTGTGGTCTAGATGATGGCGGAGTGGTGGCCGGAGTTAATCGGCCGGCGGTGGCTCAGTGAGGGCTCAAACGCGGTGGGGCATTTTCACGGTGGCGTGCGACGGCGAAGGCGAGCAGTGCTCTCGGCTTGCGTTCGCGGAAGGAGGGGAGAGCTGTTGGGAGCGGCTGGTGCGAATGGAGAGCGGGAGAGAGAGAGGGGTGCGGTGCGCGGGTCTTTGCCTTCGGGCGTGGCCGGACGGGCCGTAGTGGCGGGGCCCGGTGCGGCGAGCGGCGAGAGGTGAGGCGTGGCCAGTGAGGAGGGCTCGGCAGGCGAGGCGTGCGCGGAGAGGGCGAGAGCGATCTTGCGCGCTCGAACACGGAAGCGTTCACGAGAGGAGTGGTCAGGCCGGATTCGGGGCAGAGGCTGGCCGCCACGCGGCGCTCCGACCGGCGTACGGCGCGGCGCTGGAGCGGCGCAGGCGCGGCGAGCGCGGGCGAGCGTGGGCCGGCGCGCGTGCAAGGCGGGTCGAAAGGCCAGTTGGGCCGGAAGTGGCGCGGGAAGGAAAAAGATTTTCCTTTTTCTTTTTCCCAAAAACTTTTCAAACATTGACCATTCAAAACAGTTTCAAAAACTCCAAACTAGGCTTTGACCCAAAAATAAAAGTTGCTCAAAATAATTTTCTCTACAACTTTCATATAAGACACTTTTTCTGAAAACCATTTTTACAACCGTCATATAAATAAAGCCAATTTTTGAGACTTAAACCATTTTTTTCCTCCTTTTTATTTGATAAACTATTTTGAACTAGATCAAGATGTCAGCACGAAAAACATTTTATTCAATATTCTTTATTTTCTGAAACTATTTGCCAAGTCAGAAAGTCACTCAAACAACCAAGTCCAAAAGAAACCAAAGATCCATTTAAACAAGCAAAAGCCAAAAACACTTTCATGCACATGAAATGATGCAATGCATTACTTATGCTCTTTAGTAGCTAATGTAGTTCCTAATGCAGTGCTTGACACTAGGGTGTCACAACCCTTCCCCCCTTAAAGAAATCTCGTCCCGAGATTTGAGTTACGTACCATTTCTTAACAAAAGCGGGATAGTTTACACGCAAGTGTTCCTCGGTTTCCCAAGTTGCATCGTTGGGTCCGTGATTGCTCCAGAGAATCTTGTAAGTCTTCACTATTCGGTTTCGAGTCTCTCGAGTCTTGGTATCCAATATCTCTTGAGGTTGTTCATAGTATTCCAGATCTGATCTGATGGAGACATCCGGGATCCGAACTTCCTCTCGTTCTGGAACTCGAAGACACTTCTTCAACTGGGACACATGGAACACTGGGAAGACTGCGCTCATCTTTGGGCGTAATTGTACTTCATAGGCTACTTCTCCCTTTTTAGCCACGATCTGATATGGTCCCACGTATCGAGGTGCTAACTTCTTCTTAATTCCAAAGCGTTGGACCTTTCTCATATGTGAGACCTTGAGATAAACATAATCTCCTACTTGAAATTCCAGGGGTCTCCTCCGTGTATCAGCGTAGCTTTTCTGTCGGGACTGTGCTGCTTTGATATGTTGTTGCACTGTTTGCACAATCTCTTCAGCATCCTTTACATAATCTGACCCATAAAATCCTCGAGAGTGTGCTCCAAACTCTCACATACACCTAACAAAGCTCCGGTGGCACTCATCGCAGGCGTCTCACAGTAGAACCTCTCCTCTGGGCTCCCTGTCAAGACTGACTCCAAAGTCTGCTTCCAGTGCAATTGAAAAAGTGATCCACGGGGGAACACTCCTGCCATAGCACTTGCTAGGTCGGCGGGAAAATGGGCGATGATATCCTTCAGCACCAGGTATGCTGCCGTGTTAGCTTCATCCTTGGCACAAGTGCCTCTGGTGATCTCGATCCATCCTGTCCAGTGCGGCTTGGCGGGCAAAGCTTTGACTTTGACTTCCACCATGACCAACGAATCCTGCCCGTAGATCTCCTTCTGCCACGAGTACCTGGGCTCCTGTCCCTCCTCATAGCCCACGGCCTGCAGAATCCTCCAAAGGATAGTTGGCAACCCGAAGTAGGTCAAGAACGTCTTCCGGGTCAGCTTGGTGGCCAAGCGGTGATGCGGAACTCCTCTTCCTCCGGTGGCCTTGCGAGCAGTCAGCTTAGTCCAGGCCATCTGTAGAAACAAAAGGGTTTCAAACTCTCGTGAGACGGATATTAAGTTGGCAAATTTTATAGAAAAGAGACAACTTTTAATTAAGCGGAGGTAATGTAAATGCAAGAATTTAAACATGATGCATGATCGTACTTACGTTCTCACTCACTAATATGACTCGTAAGTCCTAACGTTCTAGTCGGTGGCAAGAACGATCTCTCATGCGTTATCTACACGTTCTACTCGAGCGCATAGTCAGTGTACCTGCAGAAGATTCATTTCAGCCCAAAGTAATCCCAATGGTAAAATAACTGAGTATTGGCTAATATGCGTAAAATACATAGAAGCCAACATTAACACCATGCACCAATATAGAAAACTCCCTCAAAACATTGATACCCTCGTATATGTTTGCGTGGAGCTCGCACATACTTGATATAAGAACTCTCACCTAGACCGACGGTTGGACGGTCATGCTCTCATATCTCACCAAATCATTTTATGCATGTTTTCGCGATCGACGCATTCTCTTTTTTCCCGAGAATGGACCAGCAAATAAAGATCCAGCATGAAGCAAAACCCTGAACCCTATTAGCAGTTAAGCCACCTGATTTTTAGTATAGGCTTAAGGACGAGACTGGGCACACTTAGTAATTAAAAAAAGTTTTGAAATACCCATTTTAGTTCGAAAATAGCTCCTAGCGGATGCAATAACCTAAACCATGCTCCGATACCAGCTGTGGCGGAACCGTCCTCATTATAAGAGCTCAAGTACCGTTTGAGTCAAATCCGTCTGACATCGACTCATACTTGAACCCATATAACCCCGGTAGTCCGGAAATCTCGAAGGATTTCTATCATCATACAACATACAGGATCGCATTGTTCAAGAATTACATTCGCAAGGATACATCACAGATAAACTAAACCAGATTTAAAACATCAGAGTGCGAATTTAAGACAGAGTTATTACAAACCTGAATTTAAAGTGTGGAAGCTTAAATAAGTTTTGAAACACGACCACCATACATGTGGTCCAAATAAAACATTGTTTGATAACTTGACTCAACACAACTCACTCCTCCTTTTTCAAGTAATGTGCCACTAGAAGTCTCAGACCAGCAAAAGAAAAAGGGAAGCTTCTGGACGACCCTGCCCTGGGCCTACTCCTCATCACCTTCCACTGGGTAGAGGCAGTGCTTACAATAGCCATAGTACACCTGGCCATCTGCAACAAACGGGATAAACCCTGAGTACGGGATTGTACTCAGCTAGACTTACCCGTCCAACTGAAAATAAAGACACCAAGGATATGCAAGGCCTTTTTGGTGGAGCTGGGATCTTTTAGTTGCGGAAAGCTCACAATTAAGCTACGGAGTATTAATGACATAGATGAGATGTTAGTTTTTAGACCTATTTCTTTACTCTAGGTTTGCACCTGAACTATTACACACATTTGAGTCTAACAAGTAATAGTATAACCATATCCAGTTGACTTATCCACATTTTAGTTGAACCTTTAAACATCACATGGAGTTGCATCGTGGTGAAGCTCGCCATAGTTTCCCACTAACCGCGGGAGACGGCGACTCGAATCAAATTCCAAACCAGCTGGTGAAAGACCTTTAATATCAACCCACACTTTCCCCGTCAGGTCCATGCATTGGGCAACCGCTCGACGCTTGTTCGTGGTGGTAATCGTCGCGGCTCACGGCACGGACCGCACAATTGGAACCTGGCGATGGCCTCTCGCGGCAGATCGCATTTCCATACTAGAGGGCGCGACATGGGTTGAGACCGGCCCGAACAGCTTCTAACCGGCTTTGGGGTCGATGATTACAGCACCGACATATCCCTAAGTAAAAGGACGCGTTCAAAAATGAACGAGGGCCAACATCGATACAAACCCACACGATCCAACGGACGGACTGCCCCAAGTTTCCAAACTTGTGCCTTGCCTTCCAGTTGACCGTATTTCATTACTACTCTGGTTCTTTTCGATGATAGCAAATATAGCCAACTGTGATCCGGTAATTACCCATCAGAGTTATTACGCGAACATCCTTAACTACTACTTTTATTTAGCAGACTAAGCAATTCTACATATAAATAAGTAGCAGGATAACAAGGCAGGTGATAATCAATAATCAAGGAATGGTAATGCAGCAAGTAGGATCCAATCAACTCCTATACCTAATGCATCACAATATAAAATACTCAAATAGATTTATTGTAAAAACTGGGAGACTTAGAATGCTTCGGGGCTTGCCTTGAGCGAAGACCGAGGCCTCGTGGGAGGGGCACTCGGGCAAGTTAGTTTCCGCTGCAGGGTCGACTTCCTCGGCTTGATGAAGTTCTGGGACCTCCTGCTCGACGTTTGCCTCCTGCTCCTGGTCTTGTTCCTGAACTGTCGATCCTATTGCAATGCGGTTGGAAATAATGAATAACTAATATGTGGTGCGAGATGCGGTGGTAAGAAAAATAACATTTCTTGCAAACCAACAAAACCAACTTGTTGAACCACTTTTGACATTGAGGTAAATACTTATTTATCTCATAAAATAAAAATCATTAATTCAACCATTTCCTATTTTGAAATTGAAAAGAAATTCTGGTTTGAACTATAAGTGCATTTTTCTGAACTCAGAAAATCCCACAAAAATTCCAGGAAGCAACTAACACCATCAGGACTTCACTGCACAAATTTCAGCAAGAAATAAAATGCAGAACAGCGGCCACAAAAAGATGAAATAAACTGCTCAAAATATGCTTTGAACTAACTTTTCACACCAAATGTGTCAAACAACAGATTTCATAATTTTCCTAGCTTCATCTACTCATAAACACTCTACTGCATGAAATGCACAGCCAAAACATAATTATATCACCCTACACAAAATAAACAAATCTATTCCAAATTAACCCCATTGAACTACAACCATACTGGAAAAGGGTGCTAAACTCAGTTTCATATTTTTCCCAAATTCTACTCCACATTTCATATTTATCAAGAAAGTTCCATGAACAGAAACATTATATTATTTCTTACATGAATTTCCAAAGAAAAACACAGAAAAGTACATTTACACAACAACTTCATATTTTTCCACACAACCGCCTATGTTTAACATTTTTCTTAGCTTGAACATCACACGCAGAGACTGCACAATTTTTCCCATATTTTATTTTGACACATAAAACACCTTACTCCCTCCGTCCCTAAGTGTCGTTCTCGATTCCCGAGAAAAAGTTGTCCGCAATTATATATTAAAATATATTAATATTTATGCTAAGTAATTACTATCATCGGAAAGATCTTTACATCTAGTTTTTTAACAAAATTATTTGGAGATGTAAATATTACACATATTTTGTACAAATTGAGTCAAACACGTGGCACGCACACCAACGGCGACACTTATTTAGGGACGGAGGGAGTAACACTTATTCCAAGAAATCAGGCAAAAAGGATTTTGAACCATAACAAAAACTTTTTGCACATAAACAGGGCCTCATATATTTTTCACAGGTGCATAACAAGATAATAAACTTACACAAAATTTTCCATCAATTATCTCAACCAGAAAACACTTATTTCCATTTATCCAAACAAAAGTACATAAACGGATTTAAATAAAAACAGTAATATAAACTTCCACCAAAAATACTTTCATATTTTTCCATGATAGATCTACTCAGAAACAAGCTAACAAAACTGAAAGCACTTCATTTGGTCCTTTAAAATGAGCTACACAAAAATAACAAGCGTTTCTAAAAAAATAAAGCAAAAAGGAATATCATTTGAATTTCCCGGCTCAACTTGCATAGACCTGGTCCATAGGCCCTGGGTGGCTGACGCGTGGGGCCGCGTGGTCAACGGGGTCCACTGGTCAGTGAAAGCCGAACAGGGGATGAGGGTTGACCGGCGATTGCTCGCCGCTGGTATGGTTGCCGGTGGTGAGGTTAGGCTCGGTGAGTTCGTCTCGACGAGGCGAACCCATTGCTGGTGATGGTTGGGCCAGTGAGTGGCCAAAGCTCGCCGGCGACGAGCCATGGTGAACGACGGCGGCGGTGGTGCTCGGCTTGGCCGTTTTCGGCGGTCGCCGGTGAAATTGGTGGAGGCAAAAGCTTAAGTGAACCCTAGGGAGGCTATCGGAGGGCTTGGTTTGGCTTGAAAGGCTCCAGAGGAGCTTGGCCGCGAGCGGAGGTCACGGCGGCGCCCATGGCGCTCGGCCGGGTGAGAGAGAACGGTGGGGAACGGTAGTGTTGAAACGGATGTGTGTTCTCACCTTGCTTTGAAGTGACGGGGCTCGACGAGGAAGATGGGGCTTGGCGAAGGTTCGGGTGGTGTGGAACAATGGCTTGCACTCCCGGTCGTCGACGGCGGCCGAGAGGTGGCACTCCTCGTTCCGGCAGTGGTGGGGCTCCAACGAAGGTGAAAGCGGGAGCACCGTGTGGTCTAGATGATGGCGGAGTGGTGGCCGGAGTTAATCGCCCGGCGGTGGCTCAGTGAGGGCTGGAACGCGATGGGGCGTTTTCACGGTGGCGTGCCACGGCGAAGGCGAGCAGTGCCCTCGGCTTGCGTTTGCGGAAGGAGGGTAGAGCTGGTGGGAGCGGCTGGTGCGAATGGAGAGCGGGAGAGAGAGAGGGGTGCGGTGCGCGGGTCTTTGCCCTCAGGCGTGGCCGGACGGGTCGTAGTGGCGGGGCCCGGTGCGGCGAGCGGCGAGAGGCGGGGCGAGGCGTGCGCGGAGAGGGCGAGAGCGATCTTGCGCGCTCAAAAACGCAAGCGATCGCGAGGGGAGTGGTCGGGGCGGACTCGGGGCAGAGGCTGGCCGCCACGTGGCGCTCCGGCAGGCGTACGGCGCGGCCGTGCGGTCGGGCGCGCGCGCGCGGCGCGGGAGCGGTGCAGGCGCGGCGAGCGCGGGCGAGCGTGGGCCAGCGCGCGTGCAAGGCGGGCCGAAAGGCCTGTTGGGCCGGAAGTGGCGCGGGAAGGAAAAAGATTCTCCTTTTTCTTTTTCGCAAAAACTTTTCAAACACTGACCATTCAAAACAGTTTCAAAAACTCCAAACTAGGCTTTGACCCAAAAATAAAAGTTGCTCAAAATAATTTTCTCTACAACTTTTATATAAGACACTTTTTCTGAAAACCATTTTTACAACCGTCATATAAATAAAGCCAATTTTTGAGACTTAAACCATTTTTTTTCCTCCTTTTTATTTGATAAACTATTTTGAACTAGGTCAAGATGTCAACACGGAAAACATTTTATTCAATATTCTTTATTTTCTAAAACTATTTGCCAAGTCAGAAAGTCACTCAAACAACCAAGTCCAACAGAAACCAAAGATCCAGTTAAACAAGCAAAAGCCAAAAACACTTTCATGCACATGAAATGATGCAATGCATTACTTATGCTCTTTAGTAGCTAATGTAGTTCCTAATGCAGTGCTTGACACTAGGGTGTCACAACCCTTTCCCCCTTAAAGAAATCTCATCCCGAGATTTGAGTTACGTACCATTTCTTAACAAAAGCGGGATAGTTTACACGCAAGTGTTCCTCGGATTCCCAAGTTGCATCGTTGGGTCCGTGATTGCTCCAGAGAATCTTGTAAGTCTTCACTGTTCGGTTTCGAGTCTCTCGAGTCTTGGTATCCAATATCTCTTGAGGTTGTTCATAGTATTCCAGATCTGATCTGATGGAGACATCCGGGATCCGAACTTCCTCTCGTTTTGGAACTCGAAGACACTTCTTCAACTGGGACACATGGAACACTAGGAAGACTGCGCTCATCTTTGGGGGTAATTGTACTTCATAGGCTACTTCTCCCTTTTTAGCCATGATCTGATATGGTCCCACGTATCGAGGTGCTAACTTCTTCTGAATTCCAAAGCGTTGGACCTTTCTCATAGGTGAGACCTTGAGATAAACATAATCTCCTACTTGAAATTCCAGGGGTCTCCTTCGTGTATCAGCATAGCTTTTCTGTCGGGACTGTGCTGCTTTGATATGTTGTTGCACTGTTTGCATAATTTCTTCAGCATCCTTTACATAATCTGACCCCTAAAATCCTCGAGAGTGTGCTCCAAACTCTCACATACACCTAACAAAGCTCCGGTGGCACTCATCGCAGGCGTCTCACAGTAGAACCTCTCCTCTGGGCTCCCTGTCAAGACTGACTCCAAAGTCTGCTTCCAGTGCAATTGAAAAAGTGATCCACGGGGGAACACTCCTGCCATAGCACTAGCTAGGTCGGCGGGAAAATGGGCGATGATATCCTTCAGCACCAGGTATGCTGCCCTGTTAGCTCCATCCTTGGCACAAGTGTCTCTGGTGATCTCGGTCCATCCTGTCCAGTGCGGCTTGGCGGGCAAAGCTTTGACTTTGACTTAAACCATTTTGAGACTTAAACCATTTTGTTTTCCTCCTTTTTATTTGATAAACTATTTTGATCTAGGTCAAGATGTCAACACGAAAAACATTTTATTCAATATTCTTTATTTTCTGAAACTATTTGCCAAGTCAGAAAGTCACTCAAACAACCAAGTCCAAAAGAAACCAAAGATCTATTTAAACAAGCAAAAGCCAAAAACACTTTCATGCACATGAAATGATGCAATGCATTACTTATGCTCTTTAGTAGCTAATGTAGTTCCTAATGCAGTGCTTGACACTAGGGTGTCACAGAAAGCTTCGGATTTCTTTCACATTCGTGGGAGGTGGAAGTTGTTCGATAACTTCGATCTTTGCTTTATACACTTCTATCCCACGTTCGGACACCCTATGTCCTAGCACTATTCCTTCGCGAACCATAAAATGGCATTTCTCCCAGTTTAGGACTAAGTGCTTTTCTTGACACCTTTGTAAGACTTTATCTAAATTCTCCAAACATTCATCGAAGGTTTTTCCATAGACAGTAAAATCATCCATGAATACCTCCATTATTTTCTCGATCATGTTAGAGAAGATAGACATCATGAAGGACCGGAAGTGCTACCAGAAAGCAGCCAGAGGGGGGTGAATGGGAGCTTCAAAATTTCTTTTTAGAAACATGTTGTCACTATCCCGAGAAACACCCAAAGAGCAAAACCAGAGCTTGAATAGTGTCCACGACCCTAGATGTAGGGTGGATGCTTCCGAGAAGCACAGCGAGACACTTGCGGATACATGGGTGTATGCCGAGTCTCTGAGTGATGAGTGATTGTCAACGGGTTTGATGCGCATGTTCTTTGGCTTGTGTTGTGCAGGTGTCGAGCTCGGAGACAGTGATCGATGGCAGGTGAAGGTCAAGTTGAGACGTGTCGTGCCGATGGACTGGGCGCGATGAAGGATGGGCGTGCCGTGCGGCGGACGTGCCATGCCGATGTATCGGACAGTGAAGGGCGGACGTGAGGCTTGGACTGAGGGACTAGAGGCCGGAGGATCAGCTGTGGTGGCTGGCAGCCTGTGGCGACGACAAGTGAAGAAATGCGGTCATGTCGGTGGACGGGGTGCACGGAGGTGCATCCCCTCTACGACGCCGGTTTGTTGGTTGAGCCAGAGAAAAACCAACGGGTGGTCGGTTTCCAGGTTTGGGCCTCAAAACCTGGGAGCTGGGTTTCCAGGTTGAGCCACAAAACCTGGGCGCGACGGTTTCCAGGTTGAGCCTCAAAACCTGGGCGTGGGCCGGTTTCCGAGTTTGGGCCTCAAAACTCGGGCGCTGCGGGTTTCTGAGTTTGGGCCACAAAACTCAGGCTGGAGGCTGGTTTCCCGGTTTGGGCCTCAAAACCGGGGGTTGCTGGAAAAGGCTGGTTTCCCGGTTTGGGCCACAAAACCAGGGGTGCAGAGCGAGGGCGGCACGTGGCGGCGATCCAGAGGTTGCGTCGAGGCAACGCTTCGGTTCGAGCGGGCGTGGCCGTCGGATCTACCTACCACCGCGGGTTGGACCAGAATAGCCTTAGGGTTTAGCTGGTTCGCTCTGTAATTAGTTTAGAGAGGGGTAGAGTAGGAAATAGGCTTAGTCTAGGTTAGTATAAGTAGTCCAGGGGAGACACCCTCCTCCCCTATCTCAGTTTTAGCTATCTCAGTTAGTGCCTTCATTTGCTAGGGTTTCCTGCTCTCCCATCCCCTGCTTTAGCTAGTTGAGATCCGCAGAGAGACTCCACTCTGTGTACTGTTGAGTTGAGGAAGTGAGGTCATATCCTCACCTTGGAGCACAGATCGATGGCTTGATTTGCGTCTCTGCATCGAATTCGTGGCTGTGATTTCCGTTGTGTTCGTGTTCTTCGCGGAATCCTTTTTCCCACGATTTTCCCGTCGCTTGATCTTTTTGCTCGGTTCATCTTTTGCAAAACCGTTTGAACCAAGTTGTTCTAGATCGTGAGGCACTTCTTTCCACCGAAGGAATTAAACTCTAACCTCACGGTCTAGGAGATCGATTGATTTTCGTTTTGGATCGCGTTCTTGCCTCCTTGCCCCGAAATTTCTTGATTCACCGATTTGGAGTTAGGTTCGAGCCATGATCTCTTAGAGATAGCTCACTAACATCCTTGTGACCCCTCAGATCGAATCCTAGGCCCAGAGCTTTTGATTCGGAGGAGATCGGGTTGAATCATCGAAGAACTGCGCTGTTTTCGGGGGCATCGGACGCTATCACGGGAGCATCGGACGCTAGGGTTCCTAGCATCGGACGCTCCGGTGACGCGTGTCACGTTTTCAGCGTTTTAGTTTGCATCGGACGCTAGGCATCGGACGCGTCCGTTGTCCATCGGACGCGCCGGAGTCTTTGCATCGGACGCTGGGTGATTACTGTTCACAGCGTCCGATGGTGGAACAGTAAGGTTCCAGAACCGCCCAGTTTGCATCGGACGCGTCCGGTGGTCTGGCATCGGACGCAGGCCAGCGTTCGATGCGACTGGTTTCGCACGGTTTCGTCCGCGGTTCGCTCGTTCATTGTCGGAATTGATTTCCGTCTTTTGCGTTGGCTTGCTAGAGTTGTGTAGTGTTCCGCTGTGCTCCTTGGAAGCATCCACCCTACATCTAGGGTCGTGGACATTAGCAAGCTCTAGGGTTTGTCTCTTGGGGTGATTCTTGGGACAGTGGCTCTAGTTTCCAAAAGGAAATTTTGAAGCTCCCATTCACCCCCCCTCTGGTCGCTTTCGGGTAGCTTCTCGGTCCTTCAATTGGTATCGGAGCAGGTTAAGGATCTTCCACCTTAGCCGGTTCCAGATCCACCGAAGGCGACATGGATCGCGGCGTGGGCAAACCGCCGTTCTTTGATGGGACGAACTATGCGTATTGGAAAATACGCATGTCGGCCTATCTGCAGAGTTTGGGTGCTTCTATTTGGGATATTTGCAACTCTGCTGATTACGTGGTCTTGGCTGCTCGTGTTTCTCAGCAACAGATCGATGAGCACGATGCCAATAGCCGAGCCCGTAATGCTCTCTTTTCTTGTTTGAGCATGGGTGAGTTTGATCGTGTTTCTCACCTCGCTACGGCTCGGGAGATCTGGGACACCCTCATGCGTTTCCATGAGGGCACCTCTCAAGTCAAAACCCGACTCTACGAGTCGTTCAAGCGTGAGTATGAGAACTTTAGACATCAACCTGGCGAGAGCATAGAAAGTTTATTCGCTCGCTTTCAGGTGATTGTCAACAGGATGAGGGCTAACAGAGAGCAGTTGCCATTTGACGATCATGAGCGTGCTTTGAAGCTTTTGCACACTCTTGATCGTTCGGTGTGGGACTCCAAGGTTCAGGCAATCATCAAATCGCCGAACTATGAGACCCTCACCTGCGACGAGCTCTTCAGTAAGCACAAGTCCAGTGAGATTGATGCTATGGCGAGGGCTTCTTTTGAAAATCCTTCTCGCCCGTCCATGGCTTTGGTTTCCGGCTCTTCCTCTAACCCCTCAGCTGGCTTTGCGCTTTCTTCTCTCTTTTCTGTGACAGAGGACCAGCTGGAGTCTTTGGGAGACGACGAGTTGGCTTTGCTTGCCAACCGGTTCTCGCGGTTCCACAACAACCGCATGAACCGCCGTCGTGGAGGAGGACGCACGGGATGCTACGAGTGCGGAGACCCCGACCACTTCATCGCCGACTGCCCCAAGAAGAACAAGCATTCGGGGAAGGGCGATCAAGGGCGCAAGCGCAACTCCAAGTACAAGGAGAAGCACGTCCCCCCAAGACACAAGAAACGGGGCGGCTTCGACAAGGAGTACATCAAGAAGAAGTACTTGGAGAAGCAGCAAGCTGAGCAGCGTGCGTTCTTCGCCACGCTCAGCGACGTCGACGGCTCGGATGACGACTCCGCTGGCTCCAGCGATGACGAGTCCGTGAAGAAGAAGCTGGAAGACAAGTTCAACGGCTTGTGCTTCTTCGCCGGCGACGGAGGCCTGTGCACCATGGCGCTCGGAGATGAGGTCGACGGCGAGCCGGAGCGTACCCCTCAGAACGACGACGACGACGACACCTCCCAGGTATCTCTCACCTACGACGAGCTTTCCTCCGAGGTTGAGAAGTTGACTGCTTCCCTCCTTAGCCAAGATAAGTTGCTTAGGCGTGCCGCTAGAGAGCGCAAGGAGTTTAGGCAGAAGTGGGAGGACACGGTGAAGGAGCTTGAGTTCGCTCGGTCCACCGTGGTAGTGTCGGAGGAGGCGGAGTGTGAGTCGTGCACCGCGCACATGACTGACCTTCTCACTCTGAGAGGTAAGTATGCTGCGTTGGTTGGAGAGGTGGATGAGCTCCGTGCTAGGCCGCAGTTGTTGGGTGCGTGCAAGACTTGTCCTGTCTTGCAATCTTTGTTGGCAGAGAAAAATGCCAAGCTTGAGTCTTTAGAGAAGGCCAGCTCAGATAGCACTTGTGTCTCGAGGTGTGCTTTGTGTGAGGGCCTGGAGATGGAGATTGCCAATGTGAAGCATGGCAAGATGCAAACCGAGGAAGAAAACACATACCTTCGGTCCATCTTGTCATGGGTCTCCAGTAGTGAGCCACAGCTCGGGATGATGATCTCCCAATTCAAGCGAGCTGTTGGTGCCCCTGGTGTAGGTTTTGCTCAGAGTGTTGATCTCTCAGCTTTTGGGAAGATTGGAGAGTCTAGTGGTCTGAACTCATGTGAGAAGCCCAATTCCACCACTACTCCCAAACTTGCCAAGCTTCCACTCAAAGAGCCAGCCAAGCCTATCACCAAAGATGGTGTGGTTGAGGAACCCCCGAGAGCTCCTCCCAAGAACCCAGTTTGGGCACCCAAGCCAAACCACCTCAGAAACAAGCTTGATGCTATGCCACCCATTCGTGAGGAGTTGCCACAGAAGGACAAAGGCAAAGTGAGCCACACCCACAGCCCTGGTCACCAACAACCCCCTTTGCGTGCTGTGAGGTACCAGTGTGATTTCTGTGGGAGAGATGGTCACTTGAGCGAGTTCTGCTTTCGGCGCAAACGAGAGGCGCGCAGGGCTCGGGAGATGGAGAACCCAGACATGTACCATCCAGCTCATGGTGGACATGTGCCGAAGGCTCAGGGGAGAGCTGCTAGGTCCGGACGTCAAGGTCCCCGGCCTAGGCAGGAGATGAGAGCCCCTAGGAGGGAGACTAGGCCTAGAGGTCCAGCACCTCAGGTTGTTAGGCCTAGGCAGGAGAGAGCTCCGAGGAGAGACGCTAGAGCAGTTGAGCCCCAGGCTCCTAGGCGTAGGCCTCGTAGAGAGCGTGCCCGACGGGGTCCTGCTTTTGCAGGTAACGGACCCCGTGGCGGAGGCTTAGTTGAGCGCTTTCCCCCACCGCAGTTTGAGTACCGCGGTGAGTGTTTCTTCCCCAGCGGACCACGTTTTCCCGTACGTGGTGATCGCTACCCCCATAGACAGGCTAGGAATGGTTGTTACACTGACCGTTCTTTTGAGCAGCCGGCCCAACACTGGTATTCTCCTTACTTCACTAACCCCAGTGTTGGACCGTATGCTCACCCTATGTCTTTCTATTAATGTAGGTAAGACGGTTGGAGGACATTTGGTTGGTGGATTCCGGTTGTTCGATGCACATGACCGGAAACCCCAAGTGGTTCTCCAGCCTTAGTCCAGTCGCCGGAAAGGAGTACATAACCTTCGGCGACAAGAGCAGAGGTAAAGTTTTATCCCGAGGCTCCGTGCGGGTTAATGAGCACTTTGTGTTGCGCGATGTTGCTCTTGTTTCTAACCTGCATTTTAACTTGCTTTCTGTTTCACAACTTTTTGATGAGGACTATGAGATTCGTTTTAAATCGAACCTTAGTCGCATCTTAGATCCACAGGGCGATCTTGTATGTCTGATTTCGCCCTTTGGGAAAGTCTTTCGCGCGAATTTCTCGGAGTCGTTTGGTTCTTCTCGCTGTCTTTTGGCTAATCCTTCTTCGTCCGATCTTTGGAAGTGGCATAGGAGGCTCGGTCATTTAAGCTTCGACTTGCTTGCAAGACTTAGCTCACTTGGCCTAATCCGAGGATTGCCCAAGCTTTCAATGGAGAAGGATCTAGTTTGCCATTCTTGTAGACATGGGAAGATGGTTGCCGCTCCCCACCATCCAGTGACTAAGGTCATGACCTCGCACCCCGGAGAGCTTTTACACATGGACCTTGTTGGTCCGGCTCGGGTGAGCTCGGTTGGTGGCAAGTGGTATGTTTTGGTTGTTGTTGACGATTTTTCGAGATATTCGTGGGTCTTCTTTTTGACTGAGAAGACTGAGACTTTCTCCTTCGCTCGCAATCTGATTTTGCGTCTTCAGAACGAGTTCCCTTTGAACTCGATGCGAGCTATTAGAAGTGATAATGGTTCCGAATTCAAAAATTCGGACTTTCAGAAGTTTTGTAACCACTTTGGTTTGGAGCATCAGTTTTCTTCCCCCTACACACCGCCCCAAAATGGTGTTGTAGAGAGGAAGAATCGGACCCTTGTTGAGATGGCCAGGACGATGCTTGATGAGCATAGGACTCCTAGGCGCTATTGGGCCGAAGCTATGAACACTTCATGCTATATTTCCAATCGCATTTTTCTGAGAGCTTTCTTGAAAAAGACTTCTTATGAGTTGCGTTTTGGCAAACTACCCAAGGTGAGTTATTTTAGAGTCTTCGGTTGCCACTGTTTTATATTGAAGAAGGGCAACCTGGACAAATTTGAGTCTCGTTCTTCTGACGGTGTATTTTTGGGTTATGGCACTCACACTAGAGCATATCGTGTACTTAACCTTGATACTAACCGAGTCATGGAGACATCAGATGTTACCTTCGACGAGACTCTTGTTTCTCCTTCTTCTCGTTTTGAGCGTGCAGGTGATCATGAGGTTGGAGAGCCTCTTTTCGATGACGAAGACGAGGGTGCTGAAGGTATGGATGATCCAGCACCCCCTCCACCTGCCGCGCCACAAAGAGCGGCCTCTACGACGACTCACGGCCCCGACACTTCTCCTTCCTGGGGGCCGTGGGATCCTCCACCTCGCGCGGTACCTTTTGTACCCGGGGTGGAACCAGCTGCTGTTGAGGGGGAGGTTACTTCTTCCCGGGAGGCGCCACGACATATCCAGCGCCAGCACCCCCCTGAGCAGATGATCGGCGACATCGGCGAGCGAGTCACTCGCTCCAGGTCACAGCACATCTCTCACTTCGCTGATTCTGCTTTTGTTGCTAATTTTGAGCCCCGAGATGTTGGACACGCTTTGATGGATCCAGATTGGGTTAATGCCATGCATGAGGAGTTAGAAAACTTCGAGCGAAATCGGGTTTGGGTTCTAGTTCCACCTCCACCTGACTGTAAGCCTATTGGGACAAAATGGGTATTTAAAAACAAGCAAGGAGAGGATGGCCACGTTGTTAGAAACAAGGCCCGGCTTGTAGCGAAAGGCTATAGTCAGAAGGAAGGGATAGATTATGAGGAAACCTTCGCTCCTGTAGCACGTTTGGAGGCTATTAGGATACTCTTGGCTTATGCTGCATCCAGGGGTTTCAAACTTTTTCAAATGGATGTCAAGAGCGCCTTTTTAAACGGCTACATAGAGGAGGAGGTTTATGTTGAGCAACCCCCCGGTTTTGAAAATCCCAAGTTTCCAAACCATGTCTTTAAACTTCACAAAGCTTTGTATGGTTTGAAACAAGCTCCTAGAGCCTGGTATGATAGGTTGAAAACCTTTTTGCTTGCTAAGGGTTTTAAAATGGGATGTGTAGATAAGACGCTCTTTCTCCTCCGGCAAGGCAAAGACACACTTTTGGTCCAGATTTACGTGGATGATATCATTTTCGGTGGTTCTTCTCACGCTTTGGTTGCCAAGTTTGCAGATACTATGAGCAGGGAGTTCGAGATGAGCATGATGGGCGAGCTGACATTCTTTCTCGGGTTGCAAATTAAGCAATCCCGGGAGGGGACGTTTGTGCACCAGGGCAAGTACACGAAGGACTTGCTGAAGCGGTTCGATATGGGTGAGGCCAAGCCTCTTCCAACACCCATGTCGACGACGACTGCCCTGGATGCGGATGTGGACGAAGAAGCAGTGGACCAGAAGGAGTACCGCAGTATGATCGGGTCGCTCCTCTACCTGACGGCGACACGCCCGGACATCCAGTTCGCGGTGTGTCTGTGCGCGCGCTTTCAGGCGTCGCCGCGCACTTCTCACCGTCAGGCGGTGAAGCGCATCTTCAGGTACCTTCGTTTCACACCTGAGTTCGGGATTTGGTATTCTGCTTCCTCCACCCTCTCGCTTTGCGGTTATTCCGATGCCGATTTTGCTGGTTGTCGTATTGAGCGCAAGTCCACTTCTGGGACTTGCCAATTTATTGGATCTTCTCTTGTATCGTGGTCTTCTCGCAAGCAGTCTAGTGTCGCCCAGTCTACCACGGAGGCGGAGTATGTTGCTGCGGCTAGCTGCTGTTCCTAGTTACTCTGGATGATGGCCACTTTGCGTGATTTTGGTTTGAGATTTTCTCGCGTGCCTTTGCTTTGTGACAGCACGAGTGCTATTAGCGTTGCTAAGAACCCCGTGCTTCACTCGAAAACCAAACACATTGATGTGCGCTTTCATTTCTTGCGAGACCACCAGGAGAAGGGTGATATCGACCTTCGCCATGTCGATACTCATCATCAACTGGCCGATATTTTCACCAAGCCTTTAGACGAATCAACCTTTAATCGGTTGAGGGGTGAGCTTGGTGTGTGTTTCCCCTTTTAGATGGAGGAAACATTTTGGATCTTGTATATTTGACTGACTCTTTTACTTTGAGTTTCTTTTCTTTGCATTTTAGCATACACATTTACATTCTGAGCTTCATGTTTATAATCTCTAGAATGTAACTATGCTCTATCTAGTATGCTCCGATGCTTACATGGATGCTTGTAAGCTTATGCTCCTTCTGATCACTTGTACATGTTATGAGCTGAGCAATTTCGGAATGGTGAATTTGCCTAATGTATATAAATCTGAAAATGAACACCATTGAGGTATGCAACTAGCATGTGTAGGGTGTGTTGAGTCCATTCCTGCTTTTCATATATGCTAGGTTGCTATGTCTCTAGTTCTGAGTCATTAACTTGCTTAGTCTGTTCATATCATGTTTAAAACTTGAACCAAGCTTTAGTGAATTGAAAAGATCGAGATGGGATTGCTTGTCAACACCTCACGGTATCGAGACTGTTTCTCATTGCACTTTGAGTTAAACTTGAGCCGTGTAGTGTATGACCGATACCGTTGCTTTAAGCTTCCGATTGCATATGCATAGGCTTCGCACGGTTGAAAAGTTAGGCAATGACAAGCTTTCAACCTCTCGCAATCACATGCTAAAATTGAACTTGTGTATTTTCACCGCTGCAAACTCCGATATAAAACTGAAATCACAAGTATATGCTTCATTCCTATGCATGATGATTGAACTTTGCTAGGGGTAGTTCACCTTGTATACATGTTTAGCACTTGTCTGGATTCCTATCTATACATGTGTAGTGCTATTTTGATGGTGACTATCTTTTTGGCTAAAAAATGCTCACTTGCTCATATGCTTCATATTTCGTATGTGTGATCAGTTTGAGCCTTCGCTATGTGAGTGCTTAGTTGTGCCATTGGAGATGTACCGATTAGAGCATCTTTGCACTCTTTTGATTATATGCCTGAAGCTGCTAACTTGCATTTCTGACTTCATATGCATTTTGGAAGGAGGAGTTGTGTTGACTCAAGGGAAGAGTTTGTGCTTGATAAGTGCATTTTCAACTAAGGGGGAGAGTTTTTGCAAATCATATGTCTCCTGGCGTTCAATTAAGGGGGAGCTTTTGCTAAGGGGGAGATTTTCCGATCTTTGTCTCCTGGCGTTCAATTAAGGGGGAGCTTTTGCTAAGGGGGAGATTTTCCGATCTTTATGCTCTTCTCTTTTTGGACCTAAGGGGGAGTCCCTAGTTGCTTGCACTTGTCGAGGGGAGTTTTGCTAGTTGTGTTGAGCCGTTGCCTCTGTCTTGAGGGACTAGCAAACATTTTCCTCATTTGTCGTCGAGTTGGATTTTGATTGGTTCAGAGACCTTTCGTTTGTTTTTCAATTGGTCGGAGTGGTTTTCGTGCTAGTTGTGTTGAGCCTCTGTGCCTCTATCTTGAGGGACTAGCATTTTTGCCATTTTTAGCTCTGATTTTCAATTGGTGTTTTGCTAGCGGTGTTGAGCCTGTTCTACCTCTTCTTGAGGGCTAGCTTTGCTTTGCTTGGTTGCGTCGAGCCGTTGCCCATGTCTTTGGGGACCAAGTTTTCACTTCTTCCACTTGACCTTCTTCGGCTTTGCTATGCTTTTGGGTCATTTGGTTGAGTTCTCTTCCTCTCCTTCCTCCTACCTTCTTCTTTCATTTTATGATTTGTGTGTGTAGTTGACAATGCACTCATCAAGGGGGAGATTGCGGATACATGGGTGTATGCCGAGTCTCTGAGTGATGAGTGATTGTCAACGGGTTTGATGCGCATGTTCTTTGGCTTGTGTTGTGCAGGTGTCGAGCTCGGAGACAGTGATCGATGGCAGGTGAAGGTCAAGTTGAGACGTGTCGTGCCGATGGACTGGTCGCGATGAAGGATGGGCGTGCCGTGCGGCGGACGTGCCATGCCGATGTATCGGACAGTGAAGGGCGGACGTGAGGCTTGGACTGAGGGACTAGAGGCCGGAGGATCAGCTGTGGTGGCTGGCAGCCTGTGGCGACGACAAGTGAAGAAATGCGGTCATGTTGGTGGACGGGGTGCACGGAGGTGCATCCCCTCTACGACGCCGGTTTGTTGGTTGAGCCAGAGAAAAACCAACGGGTGGTCGGTTTCCAGGTTTGGGCCTCAAAACCTGGGAGCTGGGTTTCCAGGTTGAGCCACAAAACCTGGGCGCGACGGTTTCCAGGTTGAGCCTCAAAACCTGGGCGTGGGCCGGTTTCCGAGTTTGGGCCTCAAAACTCGGGCGCTGCGGGTTTCTGAGTTTGGGCCACAAAACTCAGGCTGGAGGCTGGTTTCCCGGTTTGGGCCTCAAAACCGGGGGTTGCTGGAAAAGGCTGGTTTCCCGGTTTGGGCCACAAAACCGGGGGTGCAGAGCGAGGGCGGCACGTGGCGGCGATCCAGAGGTTGCGTCGAGGCAACGGTTCGGTTCGAGCGGGCGTGGCCGTCGGATCTACCTACCACCGCGGGTTGGACCAGAATAGCCTTAGGGTTTAGCTGGTTCGCTCTGTAATTAGTTTAGAGAGGGGTAGAGTAGGAAATAGGCTTAGTCTAGGTTAGTATAAGTAGTCCAGGGGAGACACCCTCCTCCCCTATCTCAGTTTTAGCTATCTCAGTTAGTGCCTTCATTTGCTAGGGTTTCCTGCTCTCCCATCCCCTGCTTTAGCTAGTTGAGATCCGTAGAGAGACTCCACTCTGTGTACTGTTGAGTTGAGGAAGTGAGGCCGTATCCTCACCTTGGAGCACAGATCGATGGCTTGATTTGCGTCTCTGCATCGAATTCGTGGCTGTGATTTCCGTTGTGTTCGTGTTCTTCGCGGAATCCTTTTTCCCACGATTTTCCCGTCGCTTGATCTTTTTGCTCGGTTCATCTTTTGCAAAACCGTTTGAACCAAGTTGTTCTAGATCGTGAGGCACTTCTTTCCACCGAAGGAATTAAACTCTAACCTCACGGTCTAGGAGATCGATCGATTTTCGTTTTGGATCGCGTTCTTGCCTCCTTGCCCCGAAATTTCTTGATTCACCGATTTGGAGTTAGGTTCGAGCCATGATCTCTTAGAGATAGCTCACTAACATCCTTGTGACCCCTCAGATCGAATCCTAGGCCCAGAGCTTTTGATTCGGAGGAGATCGGGTTGAATCATCGAAGAACTGCGCTGTTTTCGGGGGCATCGGACGCTATCACGGGAGCATCGGACGCTAGGGTTCCTAGCATCGGACGCTCCGGTGACGCGTGTCACGTTTTCAGTGTTTTAGTTTGCATCGGACGCTAGGCATCGGACGCGTCCGTTGTCCATCGGACGCGCCGGAGTCTTTGCATCGGACGCTGGGTGATTACTGTTCACAGCGTCCGATGGTGGAACAGTAAAGTTCTAGAACCGCCCAGTTTGCATCGGACGCGTCCGGTGGTCTGGCATCGGACGCAGGCCAGCGTCCGATGCGACTGGTTTCGCACGGTTTCGTCTGCGGTTCGCTCGTTCGTTGTCGGAATTGATTTCCGTCTTTTGCGTTGGCTTGCTAGAGTTGTGTAGTGTTCCGCTGTGCTCCTTGGAAGCATCCACCCTACATCTAGGGTCGTGGACATTAGCAAGCTCTAGGGTTTGTCTCTTGGGGTGATTCTTGGGACAGTGGCTCTAGTTTCCAAAAGGAAATTTTGAAACTCCCATTCACCCCCCCCTCTGGTCTCTTTCGGGTAGCTTCTCGGTCCTTCAACACTACACAACTCTAGAAACCTAACACAAAAGCCGGAAATCAAAACCGACAAAGGACGTACAAACTGCGAACGAAACAGTACAGAAGAGCCCGCATCGGATGCTGGCAGCTTCCGATGGTCACGCGTCGGAAACGTCCGATGCAGAAAAGCCAAGTCTGGAACCTTACTGCATAGGCATCGGAAGCTGGCTACAGTGAAGCCCTAGCTTCCGATGTTCAACCCTCGGACGCTCCGATGGCAACGGAGGCGCCGATGGTTAGCGTCTGATGCTCCTTAGAAAACACTGTCAGATGACACATGGCATCGGATGCTTCCGATGTGATGAACACAACATCCGATGCCCCCGACGTCAGCGTCCGATGCCCCCGAAACAGCACTGATCTTCCGCGGATTCAACTTGATCTCCTCCGAATCAAAAGCTCTAAGGCTTAGACTTGGTATGTGGAGTTCCAAGGAAGTTAGTGAGCTATCCCAAAGAGATCATGGCTCGAACCTAACTCCAAATTGGTGAATCGGAAGAATTTGGGGCAAAGGAGACAAAACTCGATTCAAAACGAAAATCGATCGATCTACTAGCTCGTGAGGTTAGAGACAAATTCCTTCGGTGGAAAGATGCGCCTCACGATGTAGAACAACTCAGTTCAAATGGAATCACAAAAGATGTACTAAGTAGAGAGATCGATCAACGGGAAAATCTTGGAGAAAAGCAACCCGTGAAGAACAACACCAAAACGCGAATCACAACCACGAAATTGCAACCGTGTGGCTACCACATGCTACAACAGTGAGATTACGGTCTCACTTCCTCAAAATCTCACGAACACAGAGGTATGATTGTCTTCTCTGTGGATCTCAGTTCGCTACAGCAGAGGATGGGGAGAGCAGGAAAACCTAGAAGGCAAAATAGCAAAAATGTCTTAGATCGAATGGGAGGTGGGTGTCTCCCTCTACTTATCCTAATTCTAATTCCCACTCTATCCCTAACTAATTACAGAGCGAACCAGCTAAACCCTAAGGTTATTCTGGACCAACTTGTAACAGAACCGTCCAATTTATAAGAGCACAAGTACGAAATTCTCCGCCGAGGCAGTAAATTTGTGGCACTTGAGCCCCTATAAACCCGGTAGTCCGTGAAATCATGAAGGATTTCAAACTTTCCAACATCAACAACATAGGATCGTAATATTTCAGCATCGACCATCACACGACAGAGATTACATAAATAGTTCGGAGTAGCAACTTAGTTATTACAAACCAGGTTTGAAAACAGTAGCGGAAGCTTAACTTGAAATGTTGTTCTGAAATTCACCCACACACACTTAGTGATTACAGTGCCATTTAGTAGTCATCCTTGACATAGCAAAAGATACGAACAGAAGAGGTCATGGCCCGTGACTAAGAAATCACCCGAGGCTGGAAAGAGACAATTGATGCAATAACCATGGAAGACCTGGCCATCTGCAACAACAAAGGGTAGAACCCTGAGTACGAGAAGGTACTCAGCTAGACTTACCCGTCTTAAACCAGAAATAAGTTGACCTCAAGGAGTATGCAAGGCTAGTATATAGTGGAGGCTGGTAATAGACCACATTTTTGCATAAAAGCCATTTGTTAATTAAGTAGTTCTCCTACCTTTAGCTGTCAATTTAAATAGTAATTATCCTATTTACTAGATTAGCAAACTGCACTATAGCAAACATGGTAGTGATCCAACAATCACCAAAAATGTAACAAACAGACCGAGTAACCATTTCCAAAAGTATTATGATAGCCGTCTCGTGTTCCACATTTTTCAGTATCAAGGTCGATCAGCGTTCGAGTCAAGTGCTCACTATCCAGGAGCGATGGCGATTATAATCGATTACTAACCAGTTGGTGATTTATTTCCCACACAAACCACACCCACCCGTCGGTGAGCTACAGATGACCACAACATTGTTCCAGGAGTCGCGGTTTCAACCGCCACCATCACACCCGGAGGCAAGCCCGACTGCCAAGGAGTTGGACTTAACCACCATCACCCGGGTCTTACTCTTCGCACCCCCGCGTCCCACTAACTCTCCACCGTGGCTTCGGCTGATGCGTAGGACCTGAGAGCCGGCCTGGAACAATGAGCGGCTTCGCGGTCGGAACGAGTTATCCTTCCAGCTAAATGTGGGACATGCGTTCAACATGACAAGAAGTCTATCTTACAAGATACTGATTCCCATAAAACACGGCTAGAAATACTGTAGCATACACTACAGGAATCTGCCGATCTCTATTTTCCACAACACTCAGTTATCCCACTTAATGGAAATATCCGGTTAATCGGCCAAGTAACCACCTATTACTCGCAGGTAACATGAAGGTTGCCCGACTTCTACCGGTCTAAGCAATTCTAAGCATAACTCGGACCTGATTCTATATAGGTATCAAGGGTAATATTTCAAGATAACAAGGTATGAATAGTGATGCATCAACGGTATCAAACAACTCCTATACTTAATGCAACAAACATAAACAGATTAAGTTAATTATAAACTGTAGGTAGTTAGAAAAATGCTCCGGAGCTTGCCTTTCTCGAAGGTGCTCGGTTGGTGATTCGGGCACTCCGGAAGTTCTTCTTCAAACTCTTCCCCGACAGCTCCTGGTTCCTGCTCCTGGGGCTGCTCCTCGTTTTCCTCTGCTATCACTGTCTCTTCTACCGAACCTGTTATGATGCATATGCGAGAATGAATGGATGATACATGGGCATAGAAAATGCATTGCAATTGAATTGACCGAATAGGTGCATATTTCCTCTCCGGTAGAGTACAACATTCTATTTCGAGAGAAGCTACACCACTCATGCAAAATACAGTCAACATGCATACACTGAAAAGACTATTTTTTTCCTCTGCTGGTTTCCACATAAAAGAGACATAAAAGCTTAATTAAATAAACTAATTATTCTACTAAAAACAAGCTTATAACTGCACCTTATAGCTAACAGCTTCAGAAAAATCTACAAAAATTACTATAGGTTCCTAACAGAAAATAAAGCATATGGTACAAATTTCAGGACAATTGCATATATACATAATTCTGTATGAAAAAGACAAATATCAGGGTGAAAAGATACTTTGAACTACACCCTATCTTAAAAAGTGTCAAACAACAAATTTCATATTTTTGTTTAGAACTTTTTAGCATAAGAGCAATCTATAAAAATTATGAGACTCCAATTCCATATATTTTAATTACTACAAATTATACAAGAAAACAGCATTTAATTAATTTAAAGGTTAACTTCAAATTATTTCACAACCAAAGAGTAGTTATCATTTTTTTGTGACTCTACATCACCTACACAGTTCATCAAAACAAATCCTATATTTTTATGAGCAAAACATGATTTATTATACATTAAACAAGATATCAGCCTCAACATAAATTAATTACTACTGCACATAAAAATTATTATAACAGGGCATATTATATTTTTCATGTACAGATCTCATCAAAACAAACTTAACAAAATTGGTTTCACATTTATTGGATTAACAGAACTTAAGTTATGATTTAAACAAGCATTATCAGCATTTCTGAAAAACATATATTCAAAAACACTAAACCCTAACTGCTACATGCACCCGACACAACTGCACCCAAGCGACTGACAACCGGGACCCGTGGTCAAAGCGACCCCACCTGTCACACACAGGAAAAACAGAGGAGGCGTTGACCTCGCCGGAGCTCGCCGACGGCGGCTCCTCCGGCGAAACCATCACCACCTAACGACTCTACTCAACCATCCGCGTCAAATGGTACCCCACTCGACCCTAGCGACACGACGGATCGAGCACGACGCCGGCAATGGCGGCCACGGCGGCGCGGGCTCACCACGTCGGGCATCTCCGGCCATGCCGAGGCTAACCAAACCACGATTCCTACTCCTCGAACTCCCACGGATCTAGCGCAAGGCTCAGACTCCACTGATTTCACTCCGAAAGCTCGGGACCACGCCATGCCATTCTCCGGCAACAATGGCGGACGACGGCGATGGCGGACCGAGGCAACCAAACCCTAATCGGCTAAACCGACTTCACTACCTTCTTCCTGGACGCGCACTGACTGACGAACGCTAGCTAAAACATCTTGGAACCCACGCGAAGGGAGCCGACCACGGCGGACCGAGCTCGGCGGTCATGGCGGCCATGGCGGAAGCTCGTCCCGCAGCTTACCTAGGCACTTCTAGCGAGAGCTGGCTACGGCACGCGAAGCAGGAGGTGGAGGCGAGGTTGGCGGTGGGTTTTGCGGGGAGAAAACACGGCGAGACGACGGCGGACGGTGACTTCCCCCTTTTCGCCCGCGCGGTCGCCGGCGAGAGCGCAAGGCAAGGCAGAGAGGGAGAGTGAGCGCGTCTGGGAGGAGGAGAGCGTGCGCGGGCGCTTAAGCACGCCACGCCGCGCGCGCTGGCTGGGCTGGCCGGGCATCGGGCGCCACGCGGCAGGGGATTCCTGCGCGCGGTCGGCCACGACGCCGGCGAGTTCAAACTGAACCTCGCGATTCAGTTAACTCCCAAGCCGACTGACGGGCGATTTTTGAACACGATTAACTCACTAACCACTCCATCAAACGCTAAACCAACTGCACCACTGGTTAGAGCTATACACCGACTGCAACTTTGGTTACAAAATCGATCACTGGTTCGGCTTGGGTTGGGCTCAGATCGATGCCAAACATGGCCTGACCGAACTGGTTTTCAGAGTTAGGACTTAGGAAAATTTCCAAGTCTAAAACCCTTCCAATTCTGTCTTGTGGACCCTAAAACACCATGCTAAACCCATTTTCATGAGTTGGTCCTTAAACAACTTTTGTTCTATACTAAATTCTACACACTTTTGATTAAGGGCCCACAGCCATGCAAAGCTTCTATCGAGGAAGTCTTTGTTAGTCAAACAAAAGGACTTTAGAGGCTCTATAGGATTGACTAGGGTTTAACTACTTGATTAGGCAAAATGTCCAGCATAACCATGCCTTCATTTTGACTCCTCAACAAAGTTAGATGGTTAGAAAGACTTAACCACTCCAAAGCAAGACAAGCAACACTTCATCAAAGCAAACTTATAAGCAAGCAAGCACATGAAATGACATTTTATGTGAGAAAAAGAATAACATATGAATGTTTCATGGTCATGAGATGATTATGCATGATGAGAAATGATGTCATGCTAGCTTAACACCAGAGGTGTTACAGCCCTTCCCCCCTTAAAGAAATCTCATCCGGAGATTTACTGACCATTGCTTATGGAACGATGGATAAACTTTCTGGAGATAGTCTTCCGTTTCCCAGGTTGCATCTCCGTCATCATGATGACTCCATAGAACTTTATACACCTTTACTAAGCGATTGCGAGTTACTCTTTCTTTGCTGTCCAAGACTCGCACGGGTTGCTCTTGATATGTGAGGTCTGATGCTAGCTTCAACTCTTGAGGTTCTATTCTTTCTTCCGGTACACGTAGACACTTCTTTAACTGTGAAACATGAAAAACTGGAAAGATCGAACTCATAGCTTTGGGTAACTGGAGTTGATACGATACTTCTCCCTTTCTTTTCAAGATACGATATGGTCCAACATATCTCGGGGCTAGCTTCCTTTAATGCCGAACCTTTGTACTCCCCTCATCGGAGTTACTTTTAGGTAAACATGATCTCCCTTCTTAAACTCCAACGGCCTTCTTCTTTTATCGGCATAACTTTTCTGTCGGGATTGTGCTGCTTGTAAGTGTTGGTGGATGATCTGAACCTTTTTCTCGGCTTCTGCCACGAAGTCTATTCCAAAATATCTCCTTTCCCCTGGTTCTATCCAGTTTAACGGAGTCACACACTTACGTCCATATAAAGCTTCAAATGGTGCCATCTTGATACTCTCTTGATAGCTATTATTGTACGAGAACTCTGCTAACGGTAGCCATGATTCCCATGATCTTTTGGAGGATAACACACAAGCTCTGAGCATATCTTCAAGTACTTGATTCACTCTTTCGGTTTGACCTGCGGTCTGAGGATGATAAGCTGTACTGTGAATCAACTTCGTTCCCAAACCTTTATGTAACTGCTGCCAAAAGTGTGCGGTGAACTGAGATCCACGATCTGAAACAATTGTCTTTGGTATTCCATGTAAACGCACAATCTCTTTGATGTAGATATCTGCATACCGAGGCGGTCGATATCCGGTTTTGACTGGAATAAAGTGAGCAGATTTGGTCAAACGATCCACTATTACCCAAATAGAATTATTTCCTTTTTCTGAGGTGGGTAATCCGGTTATGAAATCCATACTGATGTCTTCCCATTTCCAAACAGGCACAGATAACGGTTGTAACAACCCTGCAGGTTTCATATGCACTGCCTTAACTCTGCAACAAGTATCACACCTTGCAACATAGGCTGCTATCTCTTTCTTCATCTTGGTCCACCAAAAACGAGTTTTTAGGTCATGATACATCTTACTGCTTCCTGGGTGAAGAGATAACTTAGATAAGTGGGCCTCATCTAAGATTTTATCCTTGAGATCTTTGTTCTTTGGCACGACATGACAATCCCTGAACCATAACACTCCTTGTTCATCCAACTTAAAAGAAGTTAAAGGATCTTTTAACATCTTTCGCTTGATATGAGTAACTCCTTTATCTGACTTCTGAGCTTCCATGATCTGACTCTCTAGCGAGCAACCTAACTGAATGTTGAACAAAACTTCTGGATGTATCAGGTTAAACTTTTCTTCAAACAACGGTTGCACCACAACACAGTGCGATTTCCGACTTAAAGCATCTGCAACCACATTGGCCTTTCCTGGGTGATAGTGAACTTGCAAGTTATAGTCCTTTATCAGCTCCAGCCATCTTCGCTGTCTCATGTTCAACTCAGGTTGAGTGAAGATATACTTCAGACTTTTGTGATCGGTATAGTTGTTGCACACATTTCCCAACAAGTAGTGTCTCCATATCTTTAGAGCATGCACTACTGCCGCTAATTCCAAATCATGTGTAGGATAGTTAACCTCATGTTTCCTCAACTGTCTCGAAGCATACGCTATCATGCGTCCATCTTGCATTAGCACACAGCCCAAACCTATCTTGGATGCGTCACAAAACACATCAAAAGGTTTCTCTATATCCGGTTGAGCCAAAACAGGGGCAGTGGTCAACAGTTCCCGTAAGATTTGGAAAGCTGCTTCGCACTCCTCTGTCCAAACAAACATCACATCCTTCTGTAGCAACGATGTCATCGGTTTTGCAATCTTGGAGAAATCCGGAATGAAGTGACGATAGTAACCAGCCAAGCCTAGAAAACTTCTGACTTCCGTGATGGTGGTTGGTGCCTTCCAATCCATAACCTCTTGTACCTTTCCAGGATCCACTGAGATTCCATCTTCAGATAGCACATGTCCAAGAAAATGAA
The DNA here is from genome assembly GCA_009763385.1 of Coix lacryma-jobi var. lacryma-jobi. NCBI lineage: Eukaryota > Viridiplantae > Streptophyta > Magnoliopsida > Poales > Poaceae > Coix > Coix lacryma-jobi. The sequence goes on along the minus strand of CM019824.1, from coordinate 81,102,249 downwards.
CTTTCTTCAACCAGAACTCACACTTACTGATCTTAGCATATAACTTATGCTCTCGAAGCATTGTCAGAACTATCCTCAAGTGTTCCGCATGATCTTCTTCGTTCTCTGAATATATCATCCAAAAAGACTATCACAAACCGATCCAACTCCGGCATAAACACAGAAGTCATTAGATACATAAAGTATGCAGGAGCATTTGTCAAGCCAAACGACATGACAAGATACTCATACAACCCGTACCTAGTGGAAAAAGCCGTTTTAGGTATATCCTTAGGTCTGATCTTGATCTGATGGTACCCTGATCTTAAGTCTATCTTGGAAAACACTCTAGCTCTCGTTAGCTGATCAAAGAGGATATCAATCCGAGGTAAAGGATACTTATTCTTGACTGTTACTGCGTTCAAAGGCCTGTAATCCACACACATACGCAAACTTTTATCCTTCTTTTTCACGAAGAGCGCAGGACATCCCACTCGGATGAACTTGGTTGAATCAAACCCTTATCCAACAACTCTTTCAACTGAACCTTCAACTCCGCTAACTCATTAGGAGGCATACGATACGGTCTTCTGGATATAGCTGCTGTTCCAGGTATCAACTCTATTGCAAACTCCACATCCCTATCCGGAGGTAAACCGGGTAGCTCATCTGGAAACACATCCGGAAACTCACATACTACAGGGATTTCCTGAAGATCTGCCACTTGTACTGCACAACTCATAGCACTGAGATTAAGACGGTCGGGAAGAAACACTTGAAATCTTTTGTTTTCCTCGGGGTCCTTCAAAGAGATTATCCTCCTTCCGGTATCTAAGACCACTTCCCACTTTTTCATCCAGTCCATCCCTAAGATAGCATCCAAGGACAACCCTGGCATAACTACTAGACTTACTCGGTATCGCTTACCTTCCAAACTAAGAGTAGCTCCACATACCACTTGATTAGACAACACACTTGCACTAGCTGAGTTTATTCGAAACCCAAAATCCATTGTTACCATTTCCTGATTATGCTTAAGTGCAAATGCTTGACTTACAAAAGAATGGGATGAACCAGAATCAAACAAAACAACTGCAGAGATATTGTTGATAGAGAACATACCAGCTGTTACAGGCTCACCCTCTGAGATGCCTTCCAAGGAGGTATGATGCACACGAACTTGCACTGGATTGGTCTTCTTTCTTGGGCTAGGACATGTCCTAGACAGATGCCCTTCTTTGCCACAGTTGTAACATGGCCCCTTGACGTAGCTGCCTGCGAAGTTCTGATTTCCAGATCCCGCTCTATACTGTGATGATTGACCCTTTGCCACTTTCTGAACCTTAGCCTGCTGCTGATTTCCAGGAAAACGACGTTGAGGAGGCTTGAACCGCGCTCCCTGTGCTGCTACATGAAACTGAGGACGATTCGCCACTTGATTTCTGTTCTGCTATGCTCCTGTATCAAAGGTTTGCTTGCGTGCCTTTGATGCACTGTAGAGATTGTTGTGGTTTTCTTGAGTCAAACAGTCACTGATGAAGTCATTGAACTGGGTTCTGGAAGAGTTTCCCATCGACTTCAGGAGCTTTGGACTTAGGCCCCTCTTCATACAAGCAATCTTCTTTGCATCGGTGTTGACATGCTCAGGCCCATAACGAGCAAGATTGTTGAAAGCATGAAGATATTCAGCCATTGTTTTGGTACCCTGAGTCAAACTCAAAAACTCTGTTACCTTCATAGCCATTAAACCGGGAGGAATATAATGGCCCCGAAAAGCTACTGTAAACTGTTCCCAAACTATAGGTTGAATTGCCGGAAAAGCGGTACGGTGATGTGCCCACCATATACCGGCTGGTCCCTGCAACTGATGAGCCGCGTATTCCACCTTCAAAGATTCCGTCAGACGGAGCAACCTGAACTTCTGTTCGACAGTGTTGATCCATTCGTCTGCTTCCAAGGGTTCCACTTCTTCCTTAAAGATCGGAGGTCTAGTGTCCAAGAAGTCCTTAAACGTGCTGTACTGATTAACATCTTGACCACCCAGACCTGCAGCCCCGCGGGTATTCTCAGCGATGTTTCGGAGATTTGCTTCCATGTTGCGTTGCATAGCTTCCATGCTACGCTGACTTCCCAAAAACTGAGCAAAGAACTGCTCTGCCGTATAAGGAGGAGGAGGAGGAGGATTGGCTTCCTCGCCCTGTCCACTCCCATCTGCACCACTGGCACTGCCGGCTCCACGACGAGTGTTCACCATCTGCATAGCCAATCAATAATCGATGAGTGATGCCATATATATAGATCAAAATGCGTAATGACTGCAGTACTGTATTCGAACATAGTTCATACAATAAGGCACATTCACAAGTTGTTCCACACAAATAACATCACAAACAGATTATACGAAAAGCACTTAAAACTCGCATGGACACGAACGGGTAAAACACAACGATAGCCCGATACTTAAAACGGTTCAGAGGTAGCAACGAGGTTCTTAAGCTTACAACACATCAAAGGTTCCACAGATCCAACATAACCGATACACAAGACCACAACGATAAACATCGAGACCTAAACTCTAATCGCTCTCAGCATCTGACACATGACCCTCGACATCATCGGCTCCATCATCTTCCTCTTCTTCTTCGTCTTCTTCTTCCTGATTAGCGAAGAGCATTCCTCCATCTTCATCACCGCCATCAGCAAGAACAACTCCCAACTCCCCATCCATCTCGGCTGCACCTGGAGGATGGTATGGATGAAGATGGTTGTGAAGACGATGCTCTTCCTCATGGAGGTTGTTGTTGTAGGCTTCAGATGTCGCCAACTGCTGCTCCAAGGCCACGATACGAACTCTCATATCCACCTCTTCTTCCCATGCTTGATTTCGCTGCTGAAGAAGCCTTACCATCTGATTCTCCGCACTCCGATTAGCATGCTTCTCACGCCCTAGCTGCTCTTGCAGCCTGATGATCTCTTGAGCTGCGACTACATTCCTGCGAACCACCTGATCCTTCTCTATGGTCATCTGCTTCAGCTCTTCCTGCATCTTTTCCACTTCTTCATCGAACTCACGCTGAGCTTGCCTTTTCTCATCCCTGACATGGTGATAGGACTCAGTCATACTGCACAAGCTGTGTTGCATGACCGCGTACCCCTTCATTACCGCATACATGGCACTTGCTGCTGGGCCATCACATGCCTGAAGCTCACTAGGACTGCCCTCAATTGCTTCCTGCTTGGTCTGTACCCACACATCCTTGAACGGGTCAGCCCTCGGAAACACTCCTGCCAGAGCCCGACTGAGGTCTTCCGGGAACCGCTCCATGATGTCCTGGAGAATGAGGAACGCTGCTGACTGCGCACCTTCCCAAGGATCCCTTCCTTTGCTCTCATACAACCAACCGGACCACACAGATCCATCTCCCCTGGGCTTCACTACTGCGGTAACATACACCAAAGTGGTGTTTTTCAGAGGCTCTTTCGACCAGAAGTAGCGAGGCTCTCGACCATCCGGGTATCCCACAGAACGCAGAACTCTCCAGAGCAACGTAGGTGTCCCAAACACATCCAGAAACTTTGCCTTGCACCTTTCCGACCTAGGTGCCAACTGGTGTCTGGGAACCCTGCCGCCCGTTGACTTACGTGCGGTTTCCTTAGTCCGTCCCATCTGTAGCAGGATTATCATGATAACATAAGCATAGGTCTTCCAACTCGAGCAATGAATCCATAAAGGGTGGAAGTAATGCAAAAAGGAAAGAAAACATTATGCCATGATATGTATATGTATGAAAACGTTCCGTACGTCCTTTCCACTACATAAGAACTATGCGGTGGCAAACCACGATACTCTCATACGTTAACTATTTCGTTCTAACAGTGCGTAGTTAGTGTACCTGCAGAAGATCCATTTCAGCCCTGCCCCACAGTATGATAATCATGCATTGCTGAAATTTAAATCTAGATACTCACCTAGGTGTACACCCCGTATACACGTAAGCAGTATATGCACCCATTTAACAGTATCACCCCCGTTACCGCGTACCTTCCCCCGCACCCGTGTGTTGACGTGTGCAGGTTTCAGTATCACTAACACTCCCCTAGGCCGACGGTTGTTCGACCATGCTCTCACAACTTTCCTTACCTTGGCGTAGAGGCAACTGATCCATACATTACCATTCCGAAGAATAGCACCCATACAATTTCACCCTTGCCGTATGGACGACAGAATAAACGAAAATCAAGTATGATGCAAGACCCCTCCAAGATAGTACCTAAATAAGCCACCTGAGATCCTATGGGCATAAAGGATATGACCACTGGCACATATATTTTTTTAAAATTTTTCCTTCTACACCGACTTTGTGAATGTTTGAAAATAATTTTTGGACTCCAAATTATTTTTATTACCAAATTTTTAGCCCTATGAACAGTACCCGCTGAATTATGCTCCGATGCCAGCTGTAACAGAACCGTCCAATTTATAAGAGCACAAGTACGAAATTCTCCGCCGAGGCAGTAAATTTGTGGCACTTGAGCCCCTATAAACCCGGTAGTCCGTGAAATCAGGATTTCAAACTTTCCAACATCAACAACATAGGATCGTAATATTTCAGCATCGACCGTCACACGACAGAGATTACATAAATAGTTCGGAGTAGCAACTTAGTTATTACAAACCAGGTTTGAAAACAGTAGCGGAAGCTTAACTTGAAACGTTGTTCCGAAATTCACCCACACACACTTAGTGATTACAGTGCCATTTAGTAGTCATCCTTGACATAGCAAAAGATACGAACAGAAGAGGTCATGGCCCGTGACCAAGAAATCACCCGAGGCTGGAAAGAGACAATTGATGCAATAACCATGGAAGACCTGGCCATCTGCAACAACAAAGGGTAGAACCCTGAGTACGAGAAGGTACTCAGCTAGACTTACCCGTCTTAAACCAGAAATAAGTTGACCTCAAGGAGTATGCAAGGCTAGTATATAGTGGAGGCTGGTAATAGACCACATTTTTGCATAAAAGCCATTTGTTAATTAAGTAGTTCTCCTACCTTTAGCTGTCAATTTAAATAGTAATTATCCTATTTACTAGATTAGCAAACTGCACTATAGCAAACATGGTAGTGATCCAACAATCACCAAAAATGTAACAAACAGACCGAGCAACCATTTCCAAAAGTATTATGATAGCTGTCTCGTGTTCCACATTTTTCAGTATGAAGGTCGATCAGCGTTCGAGTCAAGTGCTCAGTATCCAGGAGCGATGGCGATTATAATCGATTACTAACCAGCTGGTGATTTATTTCCCACACAAACCACACCCACCCGTCGGTGAGCTACAGATGACCACAACATTGTTCCAGGAGTCGCGGTTTCAACCGCCACCATCACACCCGGAGGCAAGCCCGACTGCCAAGGAGTTGGACTTAACCACCATCACCCGGGTCTTACTCTTCGCGCCCCCGCGTCCCACTAACTCTCCACCGTGGCTTCGGCTGATGCGAAGGACCTGAGAGCCGGCCTGGAACAATGAGCGGCTTCGCGGTCGGAACGAGTTATCCTTCCAGCTAAATGTGGGACATGCGTTCAACATGACAAGAAGTCTATCTTACAAGATACTGATTCCCATAAAACACGGCTAGAAATACTGTAGCATACACTACAGGAATCTGCCGATCTCCATTTTGCACAACACTCAGTTATCCCACTTAATGGAAATATCCGGTTAATCGGCCAAGTAACCACCTATTACTCGCGGGTAACATGAAGGTTGCCCGACTTCTACCGGTCTAAGCAATTCTAAGCATAACTCGGACCTGATTCTATATTGGTATCAAGGGTAATATTTCAAGATAACAAGGTATGAATAGTGATGCATCAACGGTATCAAACAACTCCTATACTTAATGCAACAAACATAAACAGATTAAGTTAATTATAAACTGTAGGTAGTTAGAAAAATGCTCCGGGGCTTGCCTTTCTCGAAGGTGCTAGGTTGGTGATTCGGGCACTCCGGAAGTTCTTCAAACTCTTCCCCGACAGCTCCTGGTTCCTGCTCCTGGGGCTGCTCCTCGTTTTCCTCTGCTATCACTGTCTCTTCTACCGAACCTGTTATGATGCGTATGCGAGAATGAATGGATGATACATGGGCATAGAAAATGCATTGCAATTGAATTGACCGAATAGGTGCATATTTCCTCTCCGGTAGAGTACAACATTCTATTTCGAGAGACGCTACACCACTCATGCAAAATACAGTCAACATGCATACACTGAAAAGACTATTTTTTTCCTCTGCTGGTTTCCACATAAAAGAGACATAAAAGCTTAATTAAATAAACTAATTATTCTACTAAAAACAAGCTTATAACTGCACCTTATAGCTAACAGCTTCAGAAAAATCTACAAAAATTACTATAGGTTCCTAACAGAAAATAAAGCATATGGTACAAATTTCAGGACAATTGCATATATACATAATTCTGTATGAAAAAGACAAATATCAGGGTGAAAAGATACTTTGAACTACACCCTATCTTAAAAAGTGTCAAACAACAAATTTCATATTTTTGTTTAGAACTTTTTAGGATAAGAGCAGTCTATAAAAATTATGAGACTCCAATTCCATATATTTTAATTACTACAAATTATACAAGAAAACAGCATTTAATTAATTTAAAGGTTAACTTCAAATTATTTCACAACCAAACAGTAGTTATCATTTTTCTGTGACTCTACATCACCTGCACAGTTCATCAAAACAAATCCTATATTTTTATGAGCAAAACATGATTTATTATACAATAAACAAGATATCAGCCTCAACATAAATTAATTACTACTGCACATAAAAATTATTATAACAGGGCATATTATATTTTTCATGTACAGATCTCATCAAAACAAACTTAACAAAATTGGTTTCACATTTATTGGATTAACAGAACTTAAGTTATGATTTAAACAAGCATTATCAGCATTTCTTAAAAACATATATTCAAAAACACTAAACCCTAACTGCTACATGCACCCGACACAACTGCACCCAAGCGACTGACAACCGGGGCCTGTGGTCAAAGCGACCCCACCTGTCACACACAGGAAAAACAGAGGAGGCGTTGACCTCGTCGGAGCTCGCCGACGGTGGCTCCTCCGGCGAAACCATCACCACCTAACGACTCTACTCAACCATCCGCGTCGAATGGTACCCCACTCGACCCTAGCGACACGACGGATCGAGCACGACGCCGGCAATGGCGGCCACGGCGGCGCGGGCTCACCACGCCGGGCATCTCCGGCCATGCCGAGGCTAACCAAACCACGATTCCTACTCCTCGAACTCCCACGGATCTAGCGCAAGGCTCAGACTCCACTGATTTCACTCCGAAAACTCGGGACCATGCCATGCCATTCTCCGGCAACAATGGCGGACGACGGCGATGGCGGACCGAGGCAACCAAACCCTAATCGGCTAAACCGACTTCACTACCTTCTTCCTGGACGCGCACTGACTGACGAACGCTAGCTAAAACATCTTGGAACCCACGGGAAGGGAGCCGACCACGGCGGACCGAGCTCGGCGGTCATGGCGGCCATGGCGGAAGCTCGTCCCGCGGCTTACCTAGGCACTTCTAGCGAGAGCTGGCTACAGCACGCGAAGCAGGAGGTGGAGGCGAGGTTGGCGGTGGGTTTTGCGGGGAGAAAACACGGCGAGACGACGGCGGACGGTGACTTCCCCCTTTTCGCCCGCGCGGTCGCCGGCGAGAGCGCAAGGCAAGGCAGAGAGGGAGAGTGAGCGCGTCTGGGAGGAGGAGAGCGTGCGCGGGCGCTTAAGCACGCCACGCCGCGCGCGCTGGCTAGGCTGGCCGGGCATCGGTCGCCACGCGGCAGGGGATTCCTGCGCGCGGTCGGCCACGACGCCGGCGAGTTCAAACTGAACCCCGCGATTCAGTTAACTCCCGGGCCGACTGACGGGCGATTTTTGAACACGATTAACTCACTAACCACTCCATCAAACGCTAAACCAACTGCACCACTGGTTAGAGCTATACACCGACTGCAACTTTGGTTACAAAATCGATCACTGGTTCGGCTTGGGTTGGGCTCAGATCGATGCCAAACATGGCCTGACCGAACTGGTTTTCAGAGTTAGGACTTAGGAAAATTTCCAAGTCTAAAACCCTTCCAATTCTGTCTTGTGGACCCTAAAACACCATGCTAAACCCATTTTCATGAGTTGGTCCTTAAACAACTTTTGTTCTATACTAAATTCTACACACTTTTGATTAAGGGCCCACAGCCATGCAAAGCTTCTATCGAGGAGGTCTTTGTTAGTCAAACAAAAGGACTTTAGAGGCTCTATAGGATTGACTAGGGTTTAACTACTTGATTAGGCAAAATGTCCAGCATAACCATGCCTTCATTTTGACTCGTCAACAAAGTTAGATGGTTAGAAAGACTTAACCACTCCAAAGCAAGACAAGCAACACTTCATCAAAGCAAACTTATAAGCAAGCAAGCACATGAAATGACATTTTATGTGAGAAAAAGAATAACATATGAATGCTTCATGGTCATGAGATGATTATGCATGATGAGAAATGATGTCATGCTAGCTTAACACCAGAGGTGTTACACAACTCGTGGTAGGTGGTGATCCGACGGCCACGCTTACACAACTGGTAGCGTTGCCTCGATGCAACCTCATCGATTGCCGCCACGTGCCGCCACCGCTCTGCTCATCCTTTTCCCGGACTTCGCACCCGGTTTTGAGGCCCAAACCGGGAAACCAACCAACACGACCAACCCCCGGTTTTGAGGCCCAAACCGGGAAACCAGCCGTCCACCGCCTGAGTTTTGTGGCCCAAACTCAGAAACCCGTAGTGCCCAGGTTTTGAGTCCCAAACCTAGAAACTGTCCTCAGCCCGTGTTTTACGGCCCAAACTCGGAAACCGGCCGCACCCAGGTTTTGTGGACCAAACCTGGAAACCGTCCACACCCAGGTTTTGTGGCCCAAACCTGGAAACCGTCCACCGGTGGTTTTTCTGTGGCTCAACCACCAAACCGAGTCGTAGAAGGGATGCACCGCCTGTGCACCCTGTCCACTGACACATGTCCCCAGGTCCTCGACCCGAGCAACACTGTGCCCGCAAGTCTTCGCTCGTTGTTGTCCCAGGCTGTCAGCCACCATAGCTGATCCTCAGGCCACCAGTCCCTCAGTCCAAGCCTCACGTCCGCCCTTTGCCACTCTCGGTCCATCGGCACGGCACGTTGAAGGATCGAGAATGCAATCAGAAAGCGACGAGAGGGGGGGGTGAATGGGAGCTCAAATTTTCCTTCTGGAATCTTGTTGCCACTGTCCCAAAATCAATCCCCAAGAGTAAACCCTAGAGCTTACTAGTGTCCATGACCCTAGATGTAGGGTGGATGCTTCCAAGAAGCACAGCGAGACACTAGGCAACTCGAGAAACCCAACGCAAAAGCCGGAATCGAAAACCGACAAGGAACGATCAATCCGCGGACGAAACTGCGCGAAACAGCTCTGACCGGACTCTGGGTGCATCCGGTCAGGAGGCACCGGACGCATTCGGTCTGGCAGAACACGGTTTTGGAACTCTCTGTTCCTGACCGGACTCAGTGAAGAAGAGCGTCCGGTCAGTTACAGTGCGTCCGGTCACAAACCCAAAAGCCGATGAACAATATGAGGAGAGCGTCTGGTCAGAGACCACCTGTGCGTCCGGTCAAGTCACAGCAAAAAACACAACGAACACATTCATCGACCGGACTCAGGTCCTATGCGTTCGGTCACCCCGACCTAGCGTCCGGTCACCCAGAAAACTCACAGTTCGTTCACCGATTCCACTCAATCTCACCCAAAACGAATCCTCTAGGGATCAAACTTGGTGAGTAGACTCACAAGGAGGATAGTGAGCTATCTCTAAGAGATCATGGCTCGAACCTATCTCCAAATTGATGAATCGAAGAAATTTGAGGGAAGGGAGAAAAGCTTGACCCAAAACCAAAATCGATCAATCTCCTAGACCGTGAGGTTAGAGGTGAATTCCTTCGGAGGAAAGAAGTGCCTCACGATCTAGAACAACTTGGTTCAAATGGATTTGCAAAAGATGAACCGAGCAAAGAGATCAAGCGACGGGAAAAACGTGGAGAAAAGGATTCCACGAAGAACACGAACGAAACGCGAATCACAACCACGAGATTGCAACCGTGTGGCTACCACACGCTACAACAGTGAGGTTAAGGCCTCACTTCCTCAAAATCTCATGAACACAGAGGTATTGTTCTCTTCTCTGTGGATCTCAGGTTCGCTACAGCAGGGGAGAGGGAGAGCAGGAAAACCTAGAAGCAAAAGAGCAAATGACTGAGATGGGAAGGGAGGTGGGTGTCTCCCTCTACTTATCCTAATCCTAACTATTCCTAATTCCCACTCTACCCCTAACTACTTACAGAGCGAACCAGCTAAACCCTAAGGTTATTCAGGACCAACTCGGTGGTAGGTGGATCCGACGGCCACACCCGCACAACTCGTAGCGTTGCCTCGACGCAACCTCCCGATTGCCGCCACGTGCCGCTACCGCTCCGCGTCCTTTTCCTGGACGTCGCACCCCCGGTTTTGTGGCCCAAACCGCGAAACCAGCCTTTCAGCCAACCCCCGGTTTTGAGGCCCAAACCGGGAAACCAGCCCACCAGCATCTGAGTTTTGAGGCCCAAACTCAGCAAACCCGCAGCGCCCAGGTTTTGAGGCCCAAACCTGGAAACCGTCCTCAGCCCGAGTTTTGTGGCCAAACTCGGAAACCCTCCGCGCCCAGGTTTTGAGGCCCAAACCTGGAAACCGTCCACCCGATGGTTTTTCTCTGGCTCTACCACCAAACCGACGTCGTAGAAGGGATGCACCGCCCGTGCACCCCGTCCACCGACACGTGTCCCCAAGTCCACGACTCAGGCAACACATGACCGCAAGTCTTCGCTCGTCGCTGTCCCAGGCTGCCAGCCACCACAGCTGATCCTCGGGCCACTGGTCCCTCAGTCCAAGCCTCACGTCCGCCCTTCGCCACTCTCGGTCCATCGGCACGGCACGTCTCTACTTGACCTTCACCTTGCCTCTGATCACTGTTTCTGTGCTCGACACCTGCACAACACAAGCCAAAGAACATGCGTATCATCCCAGTTGACAATCACTCATCACTCAGAGACTCGGCATACACCCATGTATCCACAATCTCCCCCTTAATGAGTGCATTGTCAACTACCAACACAAATCATAATGGAAGCAGAAGAAGGAAGAAGGAGAAGAGAGAAAAACTCAACCAAAAGACCCAAAAGCATAGCAAAGCCGAAGAAGGTCAAGTGGAAAGCGCAAGACAACTTGGTCTCCAAAGACATGGGCAACGGCTCGACGCGACCAAGCAAAGCAAAGCTAGCCCTCAAGAAGAGGTAGAACAGGCTCAACACCGCTAGCAAATACCAATTGAAAATATCAAAGCAAAATGCTAGTCCCTCAAGATAGAGGCACAGAGGCTCAACACAACTAGCAAAGAAGCTCGATACCAATGCCTTACGACCAACAGGAAGCAGCAAGAAACTCCCCCTCGAATAGTGCAAACAACTAGGAAAACTCCCCCTTAGTTCAAACGGAGGGTTATGATTTGCAATTTCTCCCCCTTAGTTCAAAATGCACCATCAAGAGTGCCAACCAGAGAAGTTCTCCGACTCACAAGAGAAGTTCTCCCCCTTCCAAAATGCATATGAGTCAAAATGCAAGTTAGCAGCTTCAGGAAAAGAGTCAAGAGAATGCAAAGATGCTCTAAACAGTATAGCTCCAGCGACTCACTGGAAAGCATAAAAGCTGGCAAAGGCTCAAACTGATCACCAAATATGAACTATGAACATATGAGTAGAGTGAGCAGTTTTTAGCCAAAAAGGTATTCACCATCAAAATAGCACTACACATGTATAGACAGGAAAACAGCAAGTGCTAATCATGTATACAAGGTGAACTACCCCTAGCAAAGTTCAAACATCATGCTATAGAATGAAGCATACACTTGTGATTTCAGTTTTAAATCGGAGTTGCAGCGGTGAAATAACACAAGTTCAGAATTTTAGCAGATGTTTGCGAGAGGTTGACAGCTTGTCATTGCCTAACTTATCAACCGAGCGAAGCCTATGCAAAATGCAATCAGAAGCTTAAAGCGTCGATTTCGGTCATACACTACACGGCTCGAGTTTAACTCAAATGTGCAATGAGAAACAGTCTTGATACCGTGATGTGTTGACAAGCAGTCCCATCTCGATCTTTTCAGTTCACTAAAGCTTGGTTCAATTTTATTGACAAGATATGAACAAACCAAGCAAGTGAGACTCAGAACTAGAGACATAGCAACCTAGCATAGATGAAAAGCACGAGTGAACTCAACACATCCTACACATGCTAGTTGCATATCTCAATGGTGAACATTTTCAAGTTTTAAGTTCATTATCAAATTTCACCATTCAAAAATAGCTCAGCTCACAGTATGTGTCAGTGATCAGAAAGAGCATAAGCTACAGCATCCACATAAAGCATCGGAGCAAAGACTAACCAGAGCATAGTTACATTCTTCAGACTATATTCATGAAGCTCAGAATGTAAAAGTGTATGCTGAAATGCAAAGATGCATGAAGAAACCAAAATGAAAGCAAACAAACTAAAAAACACAAAGTCAGTGTATCATACAAGAGTCAAAAATGTTTCCCCTATCTAAAAGGGGAAACACACACCAAGCTCACCTCTCAACCGATTAAAAGTTGATTGGTCCAAAGGCTTGGTGAAAATATCAGCCAACTGATGATGAGTATCGACATGGCGAAGGTCGATATCACCCTTCTCATAGTGGTCTCGCAGAAAATGAAAGCGCACATCAATGTGTTTGGTCTTCGAGTGAAGCATGGGGTTCTTAGCAACGCTAATAGCACTCGGGCTGTCACAAAGCAAAGGAACGCGAGAAAAGCTTAGACCAAAATCACGCAAAGTGGCCATCATCCAGAGTAACTGGGAACAGCAGCTAGCCGCAGCAACATACTCAGCCTCCGTGGTAGACTGGGCGACACTAGACTGCTTGCGAGAAGACCACGATACAAGAGAAGAACCAATAAACTGGCAAGTCCCAGAAGTGGACTTGCGATCAATGCGACAACCAGCAAAATCAGCATCGGAATAACCGCAAAGGGAAAGGTTGGAGGAAGCAGAATAGCAAATCCCGAATTCTGGAGTGAAGGATAAGTACCTCATTATGCGCTTGACCGCCTGACGGTGAGAAGTGCGCGGCGACGACTGAAATCGCGCGCACAGACACACCACGAACTGGATGTCCGGGCGTGTCGCCGTCAGGTAGAGCAGCGATCCGATCATACTCCGGTACTCCTTCTGGTCCACTGCTTCTCCCTCCTTGTCCGCATCTAGGGCCGTCGTGGTCGACATGGGTGTTGGAAGAGGCTTGGCCTCACCCATATCGAATTTCTTCAGAATGTCCCGGGTGTACTTGCCCTGGTGCACGAACGTCCCTTCCCGGGATTGCTTGATTTGCAACCCAAGGAAAAACGTCAACTCGCCCATCATGCTCGTCTCGAACTCCCTGCGCATAGTGTCTGCAAACTTGGCAACCAAAGCGTGAGAAGAACCACAGAAAATGATATCATCCACGTAAATTTAGATCAAGAGAGTATCAGTGCCTTGCTTGAGGAGAAAGAGCGTTTTATCTACACATCCCATTTTAAAACCCTTAGCAAGCAAAAAGGTTTTCAACCTATCATACCAGGCTCTCGGGGCTTGTTTCAAACCATACAAAGCTTTGTGGAGTTTAAAGACATGGTTTGGAAACTTGGGATTTTCGAAACCGGGGGGTTGTCTAACATACACCTCCTCTTCTATGTAGTCGTTTAAGAAGGCACTCTTGACATCCATCTGAAAAAGTTTGAAACCTTTGGATGCAGCAAAAGCCAAGAGTATCCTAATTGCTTCCAAACGAGCTACAGGAGCAAATGTCTCCTCATAGTCTATCCCCTCCTTCTGACTATATCCCTGGGCTACGAGTCTGGCCTTGTTTCTCACAACATGGCCATCTTCTCCCTGTTTGTTTTTGAAAACCCATTTTGTCCCAATTGGGTGACACTCAGAAGGTGGAGACACTAGAACCCAAACCCGATTTCTCTCAAAGTTCTCAAGCTCCTCATGCATGGCATTGACCCAATCCGGATCCGTCAAAGCGTGTCCAACATCCTAGGGTTCAAAATTAGCAACAAATGCAGAATGAGCAAAGTGAGAGATTTGCCTTGACCGAGTGACACGTTCGTCGATGCTGCCGATCATCTGCTAAGGCGGGTGCTGGCGCTGAATGTGTCGTGGCGCCTCCCTTGCCGAAGTGGCCCCCCCTCAATAGCAGCTGGTGCCTCCTCGGGTACAAAGGGTACCGCTCAAGGTGGCGCATCCCACGGCCCCCAGGAAGAAGAAGTGTCGGGGCCGTGAGTCGTCGTAGAAGCCGCTCTTGGCGGCACAGCAAGTGGAGGAGGTGCTGGGTCATCTATCCCTTCAGCACCTTCTTCTTCATCATCGAAAAGAGGCTCACCGACCTCGTGATCACCTGCACGCTCAAAACGAGAAGAAGGACAAACCGTGGTTTCGTCGAAGGTGACATCTGATGTCTCCATGACTCGGTTAGTGTCAAGGTTAAGTACATGATAAGCTTGAGTGTGAGTGCCATAACCCAAAAACAAACCGTCAGAAGAACGAGACTCAAATTTGTCCAGGTTGCCCTTTTTGAGTATAAAACAATGGCAACCAAAAACTCTAAAATAACTCACCTTGGGGAGTTTTCCAAAACGCAACTCGTAAGAGGTCTTTTTCAAGAAAGCTCGAAGAAAAATGCGATTGGAAATATAGCATGCAGTGCTTATAGCTTCGGCCCAATATCGCCTAGGAGTCCTATGCTCATCGAGCATCGTCCTGGCCATCTCTACAAGGGTCTGATTCTTCCTCTCTACAACACCATTCTGAGGGGGTGTGTAAGGGGAAGAAAACTGATGCTCTAAACCCAAAGAGTTACAAAACTTCTCAAAATCTGAATTCTTGAATTCGGAACCATTATCACTCCTAATAGCTCGCATCGAGTTCAAAGGGAACTCGTTCTGAAGACGCAAAATCAGATTGCGAGCAAAGGAGAAAGTCTTGGTCTTCTCAGCTAAAAAGAAGATCCACGAATATCTCGAAAAGTCATCAACAACAACAAGCACATACCACTTCCCCCCAACTGAGCTCACCCGAGCCGGACCAACAAGGTCCATGTGCAAAAGCTCTCCAGGGCGCTTGGTCATGACCTGAGTCACTGGATGGTGGGGAGCGGCAACCATCTTCCCATGTCTACAAGAGTGGCAAACATGATCCTTCTCCATATGCAACTTGGGCAATCCTCGGATTAGGCCAAGTGAACTAAGCCTTGAAAGCAAGTCGAAGCTCAAATGTCCAAGTCTCCTATGCCACTTCCAAAGATCAGAAGAGGAAGGTCCAGCCACAAGACAACGAGAGATGCCAAAAGACTCTGAGAAATCTGCACGAAAGACTTTCCCAAAGGGCTAAATCACAGAAGCAGGATTGCCCTGAGGGTCGAAAATACGACTGAGATTCGGTTTAAAACAAATCTCATAGTCGTCGTCAAAAAGTTGCAAAACAGAAAGAAGGTTAAAATTCAAGTTAGAAACAAGAGCAACATCGCGCAACACAAAGTGCTCATTAACTCGCACAGACCCACGAGACAGCACCTTACCTTTGCTGTTGTCGCCGAAGGTGATATACTCCTTTCCGGCGACCGAACTAAGACTGGAGAACCACTTGGCGTTTCCGGTCATGTGCCTCGAACAACCGGAATCCACCAACCAAACGTTCTCCAATCGTTTTACCTACATCAATAAAAATACATAGGGTGAGCATACGGGCCAACACTGGGGTTAATGAAGTAAGGAGAATACCAGTGTTGGGCCGGCTGCTCAAAAGAACGGTTAGCAGAAAAACCATTCCTAGCACACCTACGGAGGAAGCGATCACCATGTTTAGAAAGACGTGGTCCGCTAAGGGAGGAGCGTCCATCGCGATACTCAAAACGCGGTGGGGGAAAACGCTCAACTACAAAGCCACCGCCACGGGGTCCATAGCCTACAACAGCAGGCTCCCACCGAGCACACTCTCTACGAGGCCTAGGCCTAGGAACTTGAGGCACTGCACCTCTAGGCCTAGCATTTCTCCTCGGAGCTCTCCTCTGCCTAGGCCTGGGAACTTGAGGTTCTGGACATCTGGGCCTAGCAGCACGTCTCTGAACATTTGGCGCATGTACATCATGGAGAGGATGGTACATGTCCGCGTTGTTCATCTCCCTAGCACGGCGCGCTTCTCTCTTGCGCCGAAAGCAGAACTCGCTCAAGTGTCCATCTCTCCCACAATGCTCACAATGGTTCCTCACCGCTCTCAAAGGGGGTTGTTGGTACACATGGTTGTGGGTGTGGATCACCTTGCCCTTCTTGGCAAACACTCCTCCTGGATAGGTGGCATGGTGTCAAGCTTGTTCTTGAGGTGGTTGGGTTTGGGATGCCACACTTGGTTCTTGGGTGGAGCTCTCGGAGGTTCCTCAAACACTCCATCCTTGGTGTTAGGCTTGAGAGACTCTTTGGGTGGAAGCTTGGTAAGTTTGGGAGTAGTGGTGGAGTTGGGCTTCTCACTAGGGTTCAAACCACTCGACTCTCCAATATTCCCAAAAGCAAAAAGATCAACACCCAGAGCAAAGCCTACACCAGGACCTCCAGCAGCTCGCTTAAATTGGGAGATCATCATCAAAAGCTATGGCTCACCACTAGACACCCATGACAAGATGGTCCGAAGGTATGTGTTTTCTTCCTCGGTTTGCATCTTGTCATGCTTCACATTTGCTATCTCCATCTCCAAGCCCTCACAAAGAACACACCTAGCCACACATGTGCTACCTGAGTTGGCCTCTTCAAGAGACACAATCTTGGCATTCTTCTCTACCAACTTAGATTGCAAGACAGGACAAGTCTTGCATGCACCCAACAGCGAGGGTCTAGCCTTCAGCTCATCCACCTCTCCTACCAACGCAACATACTTACTTCTCAGAGTGAGAAGGTCAGTCATGTGCGTGGTGCACATCTCGCACTCAACCTCCTCAGAAACAACCACGGTGGACTTAGCAAACTCAAGCTCCCTCACCGTGTCCTCCCACTTCTGCCTAAACTCCTTGCGCTCTCTAGCGGCACGCCTAAGCAGCTTATCCTGACTAAGCAAGGCGGCAGTAAGCTTCACGACCTCAGCAGAAAGCCCATCGTGGGTGAGGGATACCTGGGATGTGTCGTCGTCGTCGTCGTCGTTCCGAGGAGAGTTCACCAGCTCGCCGTCGACCTCCTTGCCGAGGGCCATGGTGCAGAAGCCGTCATCATCGGCGAAGAAGCAGAGGCCGTTCAGCTTGTCCTCGATCCTCTTCTTCTTCTTGGACTCGTCGTCGCTTGAGCAAGCGGAGTCATCATCCGAGCCGTCGATGTCGTTGAGCGTGGCGAAGAACGCACGCTGCTCAGCCTGGGCCTTCTCCAAGTACTTCTTCTTGATGTACTCCTTATCGAAGCCGCCCCTCCGCTTGTGCCTCACGGGGACGTACTTCTCTTTGTGCTTGCCGGAGTCGTACTTGTGCCCATGGTCCGCCTTGCCGAAGGTCTGCTTGTTCTTCTTCGGGCAATTGGCGATGAAGTGGTTGGGGTGGCCGCACTCATAGCATCCTGAGTGTCCTCCTCCGCGGCGACGGTTCATGCGGTTGTTGTGGAACCGCGAGAACCGTTTGGCGAGCATAGCCAACTCGTCATCCCCCAAAGACTCCAGCTGCTCCTCTGTGACAGAAAAGATAGAAGAGAGTGCAAAACCTCCAGAGAGGTTAGCAGAAGAGCCAGAAAGCAAAGCCATCGACGGGCCAGAAGGATTTTCATAAGAAGCCCTCGCCATGGCATCGATCTCACTAGACTTGAGCTTACTAAAGAGCTCATCGCACGTGAGGGTCTCATAGTTAGGTGATTCGATGATCGCCTGAACCTTGGAATCCCACACCGATCGATCAAGAGTATGGAGTAGCTTCAAAGCTCTCTCATGATCGTCGAATGGCAACAGCTCCTTGTTTGCCCTCATCCTGTTGACAATCACCTGAAAGCGAGCGAATAAACTTTCTATGCTCTCGCCAGGCATATGTCAAAAGTTCTCATACTCTCGCTTGAACAACTCGTAGAGACGGGTTTTGACTTGAGAGGTTCCCTCATGAAAGCGCATGAGGGTAGCCCAAATCTCCCGAGCCGTAGCGAGGTAGAAACACGATCAAACTCACTCATGCTCAAACATGAGAAAAGAGCATTACGTGCTCAACTATTGGCATCGTGCTCATCGATCTGAAGCCGAGAGACACGAGTAGCCAAGACCACGTAATCGGCAGAGTTGCAAATATCCCAGATGGAAGCACCCAAACTCTGCAGATAGGCCGACATGCGTATCTTCCAATACGCATAGTTCGTCCCATCGAAAAACGGCGGTTTGCCCACGCCGTGATCCATGTCACCTTCTGTGGATCTGGAACGGGCTAAGGTGGAAGATCCTTAACCCGCTCTGATACCAATTGAAGGATCGAGAATGCAATCAGAAAGCGACGAGAGGGGGGGTGAATGGGAGCTCCAAATTTTCCTTCCGGAAACTCGTTGCCACTATCCCAAAATCAGTCCCCAAGAGTAAACCCTAGAGCTTGCTAGTGTCCACGACCCTAGATGTAGGGTGGATGCTTCCAAGAAGCACAACGAGACACTAGGCAACTCGAGAAACCCAACGCAAAAGCCGGAATCGAAAACCGACAAGGAACGATCAATCCGCGGACGAAACTGCGTGAAACAGCTCTGACCGGACTCTGGGTGCGTCCGGTCAGGAGGCACCGGACGCGTCCGGTCTGGCAGAACACGGTTTTGGAACTCACTGTTCCTGACCGGACTCAGTGAAGAAGAGCGTCCGGTCAGTTACAGTGCATCCGGTCACAAACCCAAAAGTCGATGAACAATATGAGTAGAGCGTCTGGTCAGAGACCACCTGTGCGTCCGGTCAAGTCACAGCAAAAAACACAACGAACACATTCATCGACCGGACTCAGGTCTTGTGTGTTCGGTCACCCCGACCCAGCGTCCGGTCACCCCGAAAACTCACAGTTCGTTCACCGATTCCACTCAATCTCACCCAAAACGAATCCTCTAGGGATCAAACTTGGTGAGTAGAGTCACAAGGAGGATAGTGAGCTATCTCTAAGAGATCATGGCTCGAACCTATCTCCAAATGGATGAATCGAAGAAATTTGAGGGAAGGGAGAAAAGCTTGACCCAAAACCAAAATCGATCGATCTCCTAGACCGTGAGGTTAGAGGTGAATTCCTTCGGAGGAAAGAAGTGCCTCACGATCTAGAACAACTTGGTTCAAACGGATTTGCAAAAGATGAACCGAGCAAAGAGATCAAGCGACGGGAAAAACGTGGAGAAAAGGATTCCGCGAAGAACACGAACGAAACGCGAATCACAACCACGAGATTGCAACCGTGTGGCTACCACACGCTAAAACAGTGAGGTTAAGGCCTCACTTCCTCAAAATCTCATGAACACAGAGGTATTGTTTTCTTCTCTGTGGATCTCAGGTTCGCTACAGCAGGGGAGAGGGAGAGCAGGAAAACCTAGAAGCAAAAGAGCAAATGACTGAGATGGGAAGGGAGGTGGGTGTCTCCCTCTACTTATCCTAATCCTAACTATTCCTAATTCCCACTCTACCCCTAACTACTTACAGAGCGAACCAGCTAAACCCTAAGGTTATTCTGGACCAACTCGGTGGTAGGTGGATCCGACGGCCACGCCCGCACAACTCGTAGCGTTGCCTCGACGCAACCTCCCGATTGCCGCCACGTGCCACCACCGCTCCGCGTCCTTTTCCTGGACGTCGCACCCCCGGTTTTGTGGCACAAACCGCGAAACCAGCCTTTCAGCCAACCCCTGGTTTTGAGGCCCAAACCGGGAAACCAGCCCACCAGCATCTGAGTTTTGAGGCCCAAACTCAGCAAACCCGCAGCGCCCAGGTTTTGAGGCCCAAACCTGGAAACCGTCCTCAGCCCGAGTTTTGTGGACAAACTCGGAAACCCTCCGCGCCCAGGTTTTGAGGCCCAAACCTGGAAACCGTCCACCCGATGGTTTTTCTCTGGCTCTACCACCAAACCGACGTCGTAGAAGGGATGCACCGCCCGTGCACCCCGTCCACCGACACGTGTCCCCAAGTCCACGACTCAGGCAACACATGACCGCAAGTCTTCGCTCGTCGCTGTCCCAGGCTGCCAGCCACCACAGCTGATCCTCGGGCCACTAGTCCCTCAGTCCAAGCCTCACGTCCGCCCTTCGCCACTCTCGGTCCATCGGCACGGCATGTCTCTACTTGACCTTCACCTTGCCTCTGATCACTGTTTCTGTGCTCGACACCTGCACAACACAAGCCAAAGAACATGCGCATCATCCCAGTTGACAATCACTCATCACTCAGAGACTCGGCATACACCCATGTATCCGCACACGTCTCTACTTGACCTTCACCTTGCCTTTGATCACTGTATCCATGCTCGACACCTGCACAACACAAGCCAAAGAACATGCGCATCCTAGTTGACAATCACTCATCACTCGAGACTCGGCATACACCCATGTATCCGCAATCTCCCCCTTGATGAGTGCATTGTCAACTACCAACACAAATCATAATGAAAGTGGAAGAAAGAGGAAGGCGAAGAGAGAGCTCGACCAAATGACCCAAAAGCATAACAAAGCCGAAGAAGGTCAAGTGGAAAGAGCAAGACAACTTGGTCCCCAAAGACATGGGCAACGGCTCGACGCAACCAAGCAAAGCAAAGCTAGCCCTCGAGAAGAGGTAGAACAGGCTCAACACCACTAGCAGAAAAACTTGACACCAATTGAAATATCGGTTGATAATCAAGCAAAATAGAGCTAGCCCTCAAGAAGAGGCAGAACAGGCTCAACACAACTAGCAGAAATGCTCCGAAACAATTGGAGAATTCAAAATCCAAAAAATTTGAGTCCAGCTCAAACTCCCCCTCCAATAGTGCACACAACCAGGATATGATTTTATGATTTTTCCCCCCTGATGATTTGGCAAGAATTTCTCCCCCTTAGTTGAAAATGCACTATCAGGAATCTCCCCTCCATATGCAGACGAGTTAAATTGCAAGTTTAGCAGCTTTAGGAATATAGTCGATAGAATATGAAGATGCTCGACAAAGTGCTGATCCGATGACTCAACAATAAGCACAAAATACTAGCAAAGGCTCAAACTGATCACTGAATACGGAATATGAACATTTGAGCAAAGTGAGCAGTTTTAGCCATTCAGAAAAGGATGTTCACCATGAAAAATAGCACTGAACATGTATAGACAAGAAGTCAAACAGGTGCTAAACATGTATACAAGGTGAATTCCCCCTAGCAAGGTTCAATCATCATGCTATAGAATGAAACATAGACTTGTGTATTCAAATTTTATCGGAGTTGCAGCGGTTAAATTACACAAGTTCAAATTTCAGCATGTGATTGCGAGAGGTTGAAAGCTTGTCATTGCCTAACTTTTCAACTGTGCGAAGCCTATGCAGAAGCAATCAGAAGCTTAAAGCAACAGTTTCGGTCATACACTACACAACTCAAGTTTAACTCAAAGTGCAATGAGAGACAGTCTCGATACTGTGATGTGTTGACAAGCAATCCCATCTCGATCTTTCCAATTCACTTAACTTGGTTCAAAATTAAAACAGAAAATGAACATACCATGCAAGTGAATGACTCAGAACTAGAGACATAGCAACCTAGCATATATTAAAAGCACAAGTGATTTCAACATATTCTGCACATGCTAGTTGCATATCTCAATGGTGAATATTTTCAAGTTTTATGTTCATTAAGTAAATTCACCATTCATAAAATAGCTCAGCTCACAACATGTATCAGTAATCATAAAGATCATAAGCTACAAGCACCATCATAAAACATCGGAGCATACACTATACAGAGCATAGTCACATTCTAAAGATTATACACATGAAGCTCTGAATGTAAATATGCATGATGAAAAGCAAAGATGCATGGAAAAAGTGTCAGTCTATAATACATGAACCAAAATGTTTACCCCATCTAAAAGGGGAAACACACACCAAGCTCACCTCTCAACCTAGCAAAAGTTGATTGGTCTAAAGGCTTGGTGAAAATATCAGCCAACTGATGATGAGTATCGACATGGCGAAGGTCGATATCACCCTTTTCATAGTGGTCTCGCAAGAAATGAAAGTGCACATCAATGTGTTTAGTCTTAGAGTGCAGCATAGGGTTCTTAGTAACGCTAATAGCACTCGTGCTGTCACAGAGCAAAGGAACGCGAGAAAAACTCAGACCAAAATCACGCAAAGTGGCCATCATCCAAAGCAACTGGGAACAGCAGCCGCAGCAACATACTCAACCTCTGTGGTAGACTGGGCGACACCAGACTGCTTGCGAGAAGACCAAGATACAAGAGAAGAACCAATAAACTGACAAGTCCCAGATGTGGACTTGCGATCCAGTCGGCAACCAGCAAAATCGGCATCAGAATAATCACAAAGGGAGAGGGTGGAGGAAGCAGAATACCAAATACCAAACTCTGGAGTGAAGCATGAGTACCTCATAATGCACTTGACCGCCTGACGGTGAGTGGTGCGCGGTGACGACTGAAATCATGCGCAAAGACATACCGCGAACTGAATGTCCACAGCTTCTGGTACTCCTTCTGGTCCACAGCTTCTCCATCCACATCCGCATCCAGGGCCGTCGTGGTCGACATGGGTGTTGGAAGAGGCTTGGCGTCACCCATATCGAACTTCTTCAGGCTGTCCTTGGTATACTTACCCTGGTGCACAAACATCCCTTCTCGGGATTGCTTGATTTGCTACCCGAGAAAGAATGTCAACTCGCCCATCATGCTCATCTCGAACTCCCTGCTCATTGTGTATGCAAACTTGGCAACCAGAGTGTGAGAAGAACCACCGAAAATGATATCATCCACGTAAATCTGGACCAAGAGAGTGTCATTGCCTTGCTTGAGGAGAAAAAAGCGTTTTATCTACACATCCCATTTTAAAACCATTAACAAGCAAAAAGGTTTTCAACCTATCATACCAGGCTCTAGGGGCTTGATTCAAACCATAAAACGCTTTGTGAAGTTTAAAGACATGGTTTGGAAACTTGGGATTTTCAAAATCGAGGGGTTGTTTCACATACACCTCCTCTTCTATGTAGCCGTTTAGGAAGGCACTCTTGACATCCATTTGAAAAAGTTTAAACCCTTTGGATGCAGCAAAAGGCATGATTATCCTAATCACCTCCAAATGAGCTACAGGAGCAAAAGTCTCCTCATAGTCTATCCCCTCCTTCTGACTATACCCCTAGGCTACAAGTCTGGCCTTGTTTCTCACAACATGGCCATCCTCACCTTGTTTGTTTTTGAAAACCCATTTTGTACCAATAGGGTGACACTTAGGAGGAAGAGGAACAAGAACCCAAACCCGATTTCTTTCAAAATATTCTAACTCCTCATGCATGGCATTGACCCAATCAGGATCAGATAAAGCGTGTCCAATATCTTGGGGTTCAAAATCAGCAACAAATGTAGAATGAGCAAAGTGAGAAATTTGTTGTGACCTTGACCGAGTGACACGTTCGCTGATGCTGCCGATCATCTCTTGAGGCGGGTGTTGGCGTTGAATGTGTCATGGCGCCTCCCGAGCTGAAGAGACCTCCCCCTCAACAGCAGCTGGTGCCTCCTCGGGTACAAAAGGTACCGCTCGAGGTGGCGGATCCCACGGCCCCCAAGTAGTCGAAGAAGAAGGATCGGGGCCGTGAGTGGTAGTAGAGGCCGCTCTTTGCGGCACAGCAGGGGGAGGTGGTGCTGGGTCATCCATCCCTTCAGCACCCTGGTCCTCATCATCAAAAAGTGGCTCGCCAACCTCATGATCACCTGCACGCTCAAAACGAGAAGACGGACAAACCATGGTCTCGTCGAAGGTGACATCAGATGTCTCCATGACTCGGTTAGTATCAAGGTTAAGTACACGATATACACAAGTATGAGTGTAATAACCCAAAAATACACCGTCAGAACAACGAGACTCAATCTTGTCCAAGTTGCCTTTCTTGAGTATAAAACAGTGGCAACCGAAGACTCTAAAATAACTCACCTTGGGCAGTTTTCCAAAACGCAACTCATAAGAAGTCTTTTTCAAGAAAGCTCGGAGAAAAATGCGATTGAAAATGTAGCATGCAGTGCTCATAGCTTCGACCCAATATCGCCTAGGAGTCCTATGCTCATCGAGCATCGTCCTGGCCATCTCAACAAGGGTACGATTCTTTCTCTCTACAACACCATTCTGTGGCGGTGTGTAGGCGGAAGAAAATTGATGCTCTAAACCCAAGGTGTTACAAAACCTCTCAAAATCCGAATTCTTGAATTCGGAACCATTATCACTTCTAATAGCTCGCATTGAGTTCAAAGGGAACTCGTTCTGAAGACGCAAAATCAGATCGCGAGCAAAAGAGAAAGTCTCGGTCTTCTCAGCTAAAAAGAAGACCCATGAATATCTCGAAAAATCATCAATAACAACAAGCACATAGCACTTCCCCCCAACCAAGCTCACCCGAGCCGGACCAACAAGGTCCATGTGTGAAAGCTGTCCAGGGCACTTGGTCATGACCTGAGTCACTGGATGGTGGGGAGTGGCAACCATCTTCCCATGTCTACAAGAATGGCAGACAAGATCCTTCTCCATGGATAACTTGGGCAATCCTCGGATTAGGCCAGGTGAACTAAGGCTTGCAAGCAAGTCGAAGCTCAAATGTCCTAGTCTCCTATGCCACTTCCAAAGATCAGAGGAAGATCCAGCCAAAAGACAACGAGAAATGCCAAAAGACTCTGAGAAATTCGCACGAAAGACTTTCCCAAAGGGCAAAATCATACATACAAGATTGCCCTGAGGATCTAAAATGCGACTGAGATTCGGTTTAAAACGAATCTCATAGTCATCATCGAAAAGTTGTGAAACAGAAGGAAGGTTAAAATGCAAGTTAGAAACAAAAGCAACATCGCGCAACAGGAAGTGCTCATTAACTCGCACTGACCCACGACACAACACTTTACCTTTGCTATTGTCACCGAAGGTGATAAACTCCTTTCCGGCGACCGGACTAAAACTGGAGAACCACTTGGCGTTTCCGGTCATGTGTCTCGAACAACCGGAATCCACCAACCAAACGTTCTCCAATCGTTTTACCTACATCAATAAAAAGACATAGGATGAGCATACGGTCCAACACTAGGGTTAGTGAAGTAGGGAGAATACCAGTGTTGGGCCGGCTGCTCAAAAGAATGGTTAGCAGAAAAACCATTCCTAGCACGCCTACGGGAAGAGCGATCACCATGTAGAGGAAAACGTGGTCCGCTAAGGGAGGAGCGTCCATCGCGATACTCAAAACGCGATGGGGGAAAATGCTCAACTACAAAGCCACTGCCACGGGGTCCATAGCCCACAACTGCAGGCTCCCGCTGGGCACGATCTCTTCGCCGGCTTGGCCTAGGAACTTGAGGCTTTGGGCCTCTAGGCCTAGCAGCACGCCTCTGAACATTCAGCACATGTACATCATGGAAAGGATGGTACATGTCTGTGTTGTTCATCTCCTTTGCACGGCGCGCCTCTCTCTTGCGCCGAAAGCAAAACTCACTCAATTCTCCATCTCTCCCAAAGTGCTCACAATGGTACCTCACCGCTCTCATAGGGGGTTGTTGGTACTCACGGTAGTGGGTGTGAATCACTTTGCCCTTCTGTGGCATAAGCTCCTCTTGGATAGGTGGCATTGTGTCTAGCTTGTTCTTGAGGTGGTTTGGTTTTGGAGCCCATGATTGTTTCTTGGGTGGAGCTCTCGAAGGTTCAACAAAGACTCCATCCTTGGTGTTAGGCTTGAGAGGCTCTTTGGGTGGAATCTTGGTAAGCTTGGGAGTAGTGGTGGAGTTGGGCTTCTCACATGGGTTAAGGCCACTTGACTCTCCAATCTTGCCAAAAGATGAAACATCAACACCCTGAGCAAAACCTACACCGTGACCTCCAGCAGCACGTTTGAATTGAGATATCATCAACCCAAGTTCCGGCTCACCACTAGACACCCATGACAAGATGGTCCGAAGGTATGTGTTTTCATCCTCGGTTTGCATATTGTCATGCTTCACATTTGCAATCTCCATTTCCAAACCCTCACACAAAGCGCACCTAGACACACAAGTGCTACCCGAGCTGGCCTTCTCAAGAGACACAATCTTGGCATTCTTCTCTGCCAACTCAGATTGCAAGCCCGCACAGGACTTGCACGCACCCAACAGCGAGGATCTAGCCTTAAGCTCATCCACCTCTCCTATCAACACAACATACTAACTCCTCAAAGTGAGAAGGTCAGTCATGTGTGTGGAGCACATCTCACACTCCTCCTCGGTGACAACAATGGTGGACTTGACAGTTTCAAGTTCCTTCACCGTATCCTCCCACTTTTGCCTAAACTCCTTCCTCTCCCTAGCAGCGCGCCTAAGCAACTTGTCTTGACTAAGGAGAGCGGCAGTAAGTTTCTCGACCTCAGCAGAAAGCTCATCGGGGGTCTGAGATACCTAGGAGGTGTCGTCGTCATCGTTGTCGTTCTGAGGGATGTCCTCCAGCTCGCCGTCGACTTCCTTGCCGAGGGCCATGGTGCAGAAGCCCTCGTTGTCGGCGAAGAAGCAGAGGCTGTTCAGCTTGTCCTCGATCCTCTTCTTCTTCTCAGACTCATCGTCGCTTGAGAAGCGGAGTCATCATCCGAGTCGTCGACATCGCTGAGCGTGGCAAAGAATGCACGCTGCTCAGCCTGGGCCTTCTCCAAGTACTTTGTTTTGATGTACTCCTTGTTGAAGCCGCCCTTCCGCTTGTGCTTCGCAGGGACGTACTTCTCTTTGCGCTTGCCGGAGTCGTAGTTGTGCCCATGATCTGCCTTGCCGAAGACTTGCTTGTTCTTCTTCGGGCAATTGGCGATGAAGTGGTTGGGGTCGCCGCACTCAAAGCATCCAGAGCGTCCTCCTCCGCGGCGACGGTTCATGCGGTTGTTGTGAAACCGCGAGAACCGGTTGGCGAGCAAAGCCAACTCGTCATCCCCCATGAACTCCAGCTGCTCCTCTGTGACAGAAAGAAGGGAGAAAAGTGCAAAGCCTCTAGAGGGGTTAGCAGAAGAGCTAGAAAGCAAAGACATCGACGGGCCAGAAGGATTTTCATAAGAAGCCCTCGCCATGGCGTCAATCTCACTGGACTTGAGCTTACTGAACAGCTCGTCGCATGTGAGGGTCTCATAGTTAGGTGATTCGATGATCGCCTGAACCATTGAGTCCCACACCGATCGATCAAGAGTATGCAAAAGCTTCAAAGCTCTCTCATGATCGTCGAAAGGCAACAGCTCCTTGTTAGCCCTCATCCTGTTGTCAATCACCTAAAAGAGAGCGAATAAACTCTCTATGCTCTCGCCAGACATATGTTGAAAGTTCTCGTACTCTCGCTTGTGCGACTCATGGAGATGGGTTTTGACTTGAGTGGTTCCCTCATGGAAACGCATGAGGGTAGCCCAAATCTCCTAAGTCGTAGCGAGGTGAGAAACACGATCAAACTCTGTCAAGCTCAAGCATGAGAAAAGAGCATTACGAGCTTGGCTATTGGCATCATGCTCATCAATCTGATGCTGAGTAGCACGAGCAGTCAAGACCACGTAATCAGCAGAGTTGCAAATAACCCAGATGGAAGCAGCCAAACTCTGTAGATAGGCCGACATACGTATCTTCCAATACGCATAGTTCGTCTCATCAAAAAACGGCGGTTTGCCCACGCCGCGATCCATGTCGCCTTCTGTGGATCTGGAACCGGCTACAGTGGAAGATCCTTAACCTGCTCTGATACCAATTGAAGGACCAAAAGTGCTACCAGAAAGGGACCAGAGGGGGGGGGGGGGGGGTGTGACAGAACCGACCAATTTGCACCAGATTAAGCACCGAATCGCTGCTTTCACAGAGATTACAAGTACTTAAGCTCGTACAAACCCGGTAGTCCGGAAATCTCGAAGGATTTCAAGTCATTCAACTTTAACCAAGATCGTAATAGATTAGCGTACATGCCCACAAGGTACATTCAGTTCGCACATAGTTCAAATACATCGGAGTTCGATAGTTATTACAAACCATAGTTTTGAATTCAAAGCGGAAGCAACATAGTTTTGAAACACAAGTCCTTAGTTCACAATACGGTGCCATATGCCTGATCTGTCCACAAAAGCATCAGGAAAGATAAGGATTGACCATGCCCATGGTCTAGTCACTGCCCTCGACGGGATACAGACAGTTCTCGCAGTAGCCGAAGAAACATTGCCCATCTGCAACAACAAGGGATAGCACCCTGAGTACGAGAAGGTACTCAGCTAGACTTACCCGTCATAAACCAGAAATAATTGACACCAAGGATTATGCAAGGCTGTATCTGAGGTTGGCCACACTTACCTTTTTGCATAAAGGCATTTTGTTATTAAATAATCTTTATTAGAGCATTAGCAGTCAATTTTATGTAGTCAACCTGATTATCTAGATTTGCACCTGATCTAGAGCAAACACTTGACTACTTATTCAAGCAAGAGTGACTATTTCATCAATAGCCTTTCAGATTCACCAACCATAACCATCATTAATTCCATATATTACTACGGTAACACATGCTCAGTCAAGTTACTCACTAACCAGGAGCGATGGCAATTATAATCGATTCCTACCAGCTGGGGATAAAATGTCGCACACTCGCCCGACACACCCTGCCAGGCGGCCGTTGGCGACCACTCAGGAGGTTCGAGAACCCAAATCGCGGGACGGCCATGGACCCTTCTACACCGAGGGTTATCTCAATGCCAGGTCGCTCAAGCTATTAACTGCCCACGGTCATGCCAGGTCGATCAGGCCCTGCCTGCCCTCGGACCATGCCAGGTCGATCAGAATAGTTGCCCACGGTTCATATAAGGCCCTGGGTGTTAGGCGTCAACGTCTCCGTCACCGGCTCGAAACACCTTACTAGGCTTCACGGGAGGTACCCGCACCTGCTCCGTTATGTGATTGACGCGTTCAAAATGACTGAGGTGTGCCTTCGTCGGGTCCTAATCGACACAGACGGGAGACTACTAGCACACAGAACCCATGTCCTGCTGCTCCTACATCCCGCCCGGTCTCAGATTAATTAACACATGGTTCTCTCCATGATAGCACCAGGCTAAACATGTTTAGTATCCACCTATATGCGGGGGACACGAAATCACCCGACTTTTACCGGTCTAAGCAGGGCTAAGCGTGTAATCGAGCCTAGACCTAACAGGGATCACAAGATAATATTTGCAGGTGGACAAGGATAATTAATCAATGCAGCAACGGTATCACACAACTCCTATAACCTAATGCAACAATCATATTAGGTTAACTTTGTAAACGGTAATTTGCAAACCGTAGGAGAAAAATGCTCCGGGGCTTGCCTCGCTCGAAGTCGGCGGGGCGATGATCACGGCACTCTGGCAGGTCCTCAGCGTCTCCTTCCGGGATCCTCTCCTCGGGTGTCTCCTCCTGACGCTGCTCCTCCTGCGTGTCCTGGGCTTCCACTACCGACCCTGCGTGATGCGGTACATGAATGAATAACATGAATGCACATGGGATGCACGGTGATGCAACATGGAGTAACAATTCAGGAGATAAGCACATGTCATCTACTGCTACTCTTCAACAAGGTAGTCAACATCATCCCAACTATATAACCTATCAAGATCAACTTGTTAAGCGATGTTGTCACCACATCAAAGTCTACTTAACGAGCTTATTACCCTCTAATTACTTGCTGAAACAAATCTATTTACACATGCTTTAAACAGCAACCTTATCTAGACAGCTTCAGAAAAATCTACAGAAATTACTGGAAGTTATCAACACCTAATCTAGCTCCTTGTCCAAATTTCAACTCATTTGGACTTAAACTCCATCCTCTATGAAAAAGACAAATTCTATCATGAAAAGGTCCTTTGAACTACACACCCTAGCAAAAAGTGTCAAACAACAGATTTCTTATTTTTCTGCTGTGCTTCCTAGTACAAGAGCAATGTGCTTAAATTCTCAGGTTCATATTCCTCATATTTTAATTACTACAAAATAAACAAGGAAACGACATTTAACCATTTTAAAAGCTACTGTCAAATTAATTCACAGAATAACCTCATATTGTATTTTTCTCTGAAACTACACATTCATACAAACCTAACAAAACTGGAATCACATTTTTCTGACTTATGCATAATTAGTTATGCATTTACCAAGTTATCAGCACTTTTCTAAATTAAATGCATCTACACATAAAAGTATCACCAAGAATGCATTCGACAGGTTTCACTGATAGATCTAAACATGCTTGACCTAACAAAATTTGTTTCACAGGATTTGGACATAAAATGAGCCTTGTAGGAATTTTTGAAGCCTTTACATGGATTCTGCAAAACACATTTAAAAGAAAACTCAAACCTAATATACGGACTTCGGCCGAGGCACAGGACATGGCTTCGGCACACTCAGCGCGACTCGCCCGAGGCTTCGAGGCAAGGCTTCGGCGCCTTCAGCGCGATTCGGCTGAGGCCCGAGGCTCAGACCCATTTCTCCGATTCGCCCGAGGCACACTGGCAGCCGAGGCTAACCCATTCAGTCGAGGCTACTGACTCAACCGAGGCTTACTGACTCAACCGAGGCTTACTGACTCAACCGAGCACTTGACTTGGTTCGACTCGACCGAGGCTTACACAACCGACCCGATCGAGGCTCGAGGCGAGGGCTCGGTGCACCCGACTTACCGAGGCCTTCAGCCCTCAAGCTCTTCCCTTTCTCTCTTCCTCACTGCCAGTCGGGGCCCGCTGGTCAGGGTGACCAAGCTTCCGAGGCCAGGCTCAGCACGTTACCGCGCGAGGCCAGGCTCGGCAGTCAACGGCGGAGTTTGGCGCCGTGGTCGTTGACCGGCCCTAGCTCGTCGACGGCGACACTTCTGGCGACACTGAGACCATCATTGGGTGCGGGTTTGCAAGGCGAACACAACTAACCGACTCGCTAAGCCAGAGGAATACCGGAGCAAGCTGGACGGCGGCCATGGCGGAGCGGCGGCTCTGCGACTCGGCGGCGGAACTCTTCCCGGCGGCTTGCGACTCGGCGAGGTTAGCACTAGCCCAAGCAAGACCTAAGCGACCTATCGGAGCAACTCTCGGGCTTCGGCATCCCCGGCATTGTCCGGCGCGATGCACGGCGGCGGTCCATGGCGGACACGGCGGCGACACGGCTCGGTTCCGGCTGAAACACGGCGAAAAAGAGGTCTCTAGCTAACTCTAAGCTGCTACGGAGGTAGAGAAGGCTAGAACATGGCTCAGCTTAGGGTGGCATGGTCGGAGATGACCGGTCCACGTGAAGGTCACGGTGGCGGCCATGGCGGAAGCTTGCGGATGGCGTCCGCTGTTCCGGCGGCTAGAGAGGAAGAGAGGGGAAACCAACCCTTACCGGAGAAAGAGAAGGTCACGGCGGAGAAACTGGCGGGAGGAATCGAACGGTGGTGCGGTGAATGGCGAGCAATCGCTCGCCGAGGTTCGG
Organism: Coix lacryma-jobi var. lacryma-jobi; assembly: GCA_009763385.1. Taxonomy (NCBI): domain Eukaryota; kingdom Viridiplantae; phylum Streptophyta; class Magnoliopsida; order Poales; family Poaceae; genus Coix; species Coix lacryma-jobi. Next base: position 81,070,388 of record CM019824.1, on the reverse strand, counting down.
CGGACAGCGGCGGAGCTCTGGTCGGGTGAAGATGGAGTGGAGTGGCGAATGAGAGGACTGAGCAATGGGATGCTCTGCGGGTGTCCAGCGAGCCACAGGCGGAGCGAAGGCAAACGGAACGAAGTGCTGGGTGCATTTGCACATGGACAGTTCCAGTCGGGGAACTTACCCGACAGGACGGCCGGCGTCAGCGTCTGCCTGCTCCACGCGGCGAGCATGCACTGAGCTCTTGGGCGACGTGGCGAGTTCGGGCACAAACCACCGGGAGGAGATGACGGTGGTTTGGCCGGCCGGCGAGGCGGTCTCGCCGGCGGCGGGTGGTTTCGGTCGGCGCGAGGGGCGGCGAGCGCGGGGAAGAAGAAAGAGGACTGACCGGTGGGGTCCACCGGTTCAAGATTAAAAACTAATGAAGTTTGGTTTACAAACTTTATGCTCCATAACTTCTAAACTAAGCCGAACTAGGAAAGGTCCCCAACAGCAAAGTTGCTTAGAATTTTGTAAGGAAGCAAATCATCCTTAAGGCGGCTTTCCAGTCCAAATTCTGTTGTTTTTAAAGAAATTTAGTGCTAACCATTTTTCTAATGCAAGAATCCTAACTCAAAGCTTTTTCCTGAGAAAGTGCTTTAAAGCAAAGTTGTTCCCTTCATCAAGATCTACAACAATTTGCTGATAAGGCACCTTGGTCAGAAGCAGAAGCATAACAGGTTACACTAAAGACCAAACAAGGAACTTAAGCATTCAACACACAGATGACACAGAAATGATGAGATGCTATGCTTATGCCATGCCAATATTATGCACTTAGGGATTGCTTAACACCGGGGTGTTACAGGGGGTGAATGGGAGATTCAAAATTTCTTTTTAGAAACTTGTTGCAACTGTCCCGAGAAACACTCCAAGAGCAAAACCAGAGCTTGAATAGTGTCCACGACCCTAGATGTAGGGTGGATGCTTCCGAGAAGCACAACGAGACACTACACAACTCTAGAAACCTAACACAAAAGCCGGAAATCAAAACCGACAACGGACGCACAAACTGCGAATGAAACAGTGCAGAAGAGCCTGCATCGGATGCTGGCAGCTTCCAATGGTCACGCATCGGAAACGCCCGATGCAGAAAAGCCAAGTCTGGAACCTTACTGCATAGGCATCGGAAGCTGGCTACAGTGAAGCCCTAGATTCCGATGTTCAACCCTCGGACGCTCCGATGGCAATGAGGCACCGATGGTTAGCGTCCGATGCTCCTTAGAAAACACTGTCAGATGACACGTGGCATCGGATGCTTCCGATGTGATGAACACAGCATCCGATGCCCCCGACGTCAGCGTCCGATGCCCCTGAAACAGCACTGATCTTTCGCGGATTCAACCCGATCTCCTCCGAATCAAAAGCTCCAAGGCTTAGACTTGGTATGAGGAGTTCCAAGGAAGTTAGTGAGCTATCCCAAAGAGATCATGGCTCGAACCTAACTCCAAATCGGTGAATCGGAAGAATTTGGGGCAAAGGAGACAAAACTCGATTCGAAACGAAAATCGACCGATCTACTAGCTCGTGAGGTTAGAGACAAATTCCTTCGGTGGAAAGATGCGCCTCACGATCTAGAACAACTCAGTTCAAATGGAATTGCAAAAGATGTACTGAGTAGAGAGATCGATCAACGGGGAAATCATGGAGAAAAGCAACCCGTGAAGAACAACACCAAAACGCGAATGACAACCACAAATTTGCAACCGTGTGGCTACCACATGCTACAACAGTGAGATTACGGTCTCACTTCCTCAAAATCTCACGAACACAGAGGTATGATTGTCTTCTCTGTGGATCTCAGTTCGCTACAGCAGAGGATGGGGAGAGCAGGAAAACCTAGAAGGCAAAATAGCAAAAATTACTGAGATCGAATGGGAGGTGGGTGTCTCCCTCTACTTATCCTAATTCTAATTCCCACTATACCCCTAACTAATTACAGAGCGAACCAGCTAAACCCTAAGGTTATTCTGGACCAACTCGTGGTAGGTGGTGATCTGACGGCCACGCCCATACAACTGGCAGCGTTGTCTCGACGCAACCTCATCGATTGCCGCCACGTGCCGCCACCGTTCTGCTCGCCCTTTTCTCGGACTTCACCCCCGGTATTGAGGCCCAAACTGGGAAACCAGCCTTCACGACCAACCGCCGGTCTTGAGGCCCAAACCGGGAAACCAGCCGTCCATCGCGTGAGTTTTGTGGCCCAAACTCAGAAACCCGTAGCGCCCAAGTTTTGAGGCCCAAACCTAGAAACCGTGCTCAGCCCAAGTTTTGTGGCCCAAACTCGGAAACCGGCCGCACCCAGGTTTTGTGGCCCAAACCTGGAAACCGTCCACACCCAGGTTTTGTGGCCCAAACCTGGAAACCGTCCACCGATGGTTTTCTGTGGCTCAACCACCAAACCGAGCCGTAGAAGGGATGCACCGCCTGTCCACCCCGTCCACTAACACATGTCCCCAGGTCCTCGACCCGAGCAACACTGTGCTCGCAAGTCTTCGCTCGTTGCTGTCCCAGGCTGTCAGCCACCACAACTGATCCTCAGGCCACCAGTCCCTCAGTCCAAGCCTCATGTCCGCCCTTCGCCACTCTCGGTCCATCGGCATGGCACGTCTCTACTTGACCTTCACCTTGCCTTTGATCACTGTATCCGTGCTCGACACCTGCACAACACAAGCCAAAGAACATGCGCATTATCCTAGTTTACAATCACTTATCACTCGAGACTCGGCATACACCAATGTATCCGCACATCATGTACCGTTGGAAAGAATCTGGAGCATTGCACAACCCGAATGACATTCGTCGATATGCATAAGATCCATATGGGCATGTGAATGTAGATTTACTTTGGTCATCAGGGTGGATTGGGATTTGATGATACCCAGAATACCCATCAAGGAAACAAAAGAAGGAATGATTCGCGAGACGTTATAACATCTCGTCAATGAATGGTAATGGAAAGTGGTCCTTCTTAGTAGCCTTGTTTAGTTTCCGGTAGTCAATGCTCATCCGCCAACCAGTGACAGCTCATTGGGGAATGAGCTCGTTCTTCTCATTCCTAATGACTGTCATACCTCCCTTCTTTGGCACTACTTGGACAGGGCTCACCCACTCACTATGTGGCACAGGATAAATAATCCCAGTGTGCAAAAGTTTGAGAACCTCTTTCTTAACAACCTCTCGCATAGCGTTGTTAAGTCTCCGTTGTGGGTCCCTTGAAGGTGTGCAGTTAGGATCAGTAGAGATGCGATGAGTACAGAGAGCAGGACTGAAGCCCTTGAGGTCTTCGAGTCAGTAGCCCATAGCGGGTTTATGTCTTTCTAAAACGGTGACAAGCTTTTGAGTTTCATCGTTTGTGAGTTTGTCACTAATGATCACTGGGGTTTCTTGATTATTATGAAGAAAGACATATTTTAGGCCTGGAGGGAGAGGTTTTAACTCTATTGAGGGAGGTGGAGGTTCCTCATATTTGTCTAGCTTGATAGGCTCTGCTAACTCTTCCTCTTCTTGAACAAAGTGTTCATCGTCGAAGGTTGGTTGAGCCATCACTTCTAGGGATGACATTAAGACCTCCTCAATAGAGTCTTGCTCAGGCTGGGGTTCTACCATCGTGTTTATAGAACGAGCAAGTGGAACACTTATAGTGGATTCCCCAACCTTAAAGTCCAAACATCCTTGTTGTTCCTTTTGTAAAAGCCTCCATACCATGGTGCGGACAAGCAGCGACGTATTCTTGCATTCTCTCCCAAGCCTCGGGAATAGATTCCTCGGCTCGTTGCGTAAAGCTGGAGATTTTGTTGCGAAGAGCATTCGTCTTGCCCATCGGAAAGAATTTGGCGAGAAAAGCATTGGAACACTTGTCCCATGTGTCTACAGCGTTGCGATCGGTATAGAACCATTGCTTCGCTTTTCCTAGCAAAGAGAAAGGAAAGAGACGAAGACAGATGACTTCTTGGGTTATCCCCTTAATGGTGAAGGTGCCGCAAATCTCCAAGAATTGTTGGAGGTGAGCATTGGCATCCTCATGAGCCTTGCCACAGAACGGGCTAGCTTGGACCATCGTGATCAGAGCCGGTTTCAACTCAAAATTGAGGTTGGCATCGATCACATCTGGTCCTATCGCTACATTAGCGGCAGAAGGAGCTTGTGTAGTGTCTATCTGGTCCTATCGATCACATCTGGTCTCTGAGCTTCTAACCCAACTCTCTGCTTCTCTTGCTTGTGTGTTGTTTTCTCTGGGATGGTACTGGTACAAATGGAATGGTGCCTCCAGGGGGGTATTTATAGTCTTGAGGAGTGAGGGGGGTACTTATAGGGGGCAGCCAACCGACCTAGGGTTAGGTCAGGTGGCGGGCGCCACCCCCTACTAGCGGGCTCCAGTCCCCTGGCCGTTGGATGCTTCGTTGTTGATCCTACAGCCTCCAGGTGGTTGTCCAAGGCGGTTTGGAGGTCGGTTGCATGTCTGAGTAACCGCCATTCAGCCTTGATCCACGCCACTTCATCCTGAGCCGTCCGATGCAACTGACCTAGTGACCAAGGGCCAAGATTTGGCCTTGGGGAGGTCACACGGATCGGTGACGTGGCAGGGAGTGGAACTTGGGCCAACCCAAGTGGCGGGCACCACTTAGAGGTGGCGGGCGCCACCTAGGCGTGGCGGGCGCCACCCCCCTTAGGCCCATTTGGGCCCTGCTGAGTGGGCTTGGCCTCTGGTCGGTCCATATGTCCAAATTTGGTTCAAATCCTGCATTCAAATAAAATTCTATGGACATGTGGAATTTGGTTAGTTTGAAACCTATTTGACTACATTTCATGCCTTTTTGGTGAATTTTAGGGTCAAATGTTGATGGTAAAACAGGTGTTTAAGGACCATCAACAATTGTTCCGAGTGCTAAAACATCTTTTCTGTGCAGGGTTTCGACGTTAAAGTGACTGAACAGGTTACTCGGATCCGTTAGGAGCTTTCCGCTGAGAATCAAGCTTTGAAAGAATATATAGCCCAAGAACATATTAGCTAGAAGGTGGCTACCTAGGTTTTGCATAACCACATCAATGAGCTTCAACAAAAGCTTAAGATTACTGTTGTTGAGCGGGATGCGGCCAATCAGCGGGAGATTGATCTTCTCTCCAAACATGCTACCACTGAGCAGAAGTTCAAGGAGACTATGAAGTCTTTGAAGAAATAGCTCACTAGTTAGTCAGAGATAAACTTCTAGATCCTTGGTTTTGAAGTCATAGTACTCATCCGTGTTTATGTTGTGTCTTGCAGAATTGCAAAATATTGCAGTGGGATGGCAGAATGCTTTCAACCGTAAGGAGGTGAAACTTGAGGAGGTATTTGCTAATGCGCAGAGTACTCTTCAAGAGGCCAAATTGATTCGTGAAGGTGCTGACCGAGACCTGCTGCAGGCTTTGAAGTCAAAGAAGGAGTCATTGGAAGCTCTGGAAGTGGTTCAGGCGCAATTGAAGGAGTCCCAGGAGTCCTTGAAAACTTCTCGAGACTCTTTGAAGGCGTTAGAGCAAGCTGTGGAGCCAGTGCTTGACTTGGTGCCACGCCCCGAAGGAGTTGAAGAATCCTTGATTGATCAAGCTAAGGCCGCGCCTGTGCGGCTTACCCAATATATCAAGGATATCGCTACTTCGGTGGTGTGTGGAATCCTTGCTACTTTGTGACTCCATCTGCCATCTTTTGATCTATCTTCCATTATGAGTTTGCCTAAAGGGAAAAGCGATGAAGATCATATGGCAATGCGAGATGATGTCAAGACTGTCGTGGAGGAGTACTCTCAGATCTTAGATCTTGTTGAGTAGTAGTCCTTCTGACTAGATCTTGTATCTCCCTATAAACAGGAAATGTTGATAACTATAGAAGCAAAGTATGGTTTACTTTTGAATCTGCTTGTGTTGACTCATCGTTGCAAGGAATTTTTTTCAATGGGTCTTTGTTATGATGGATGCACGACCAGGCGTCTCATTGGACAGGTCTATCCGAGCGCTCCTTTAGCACTCTAGGTTGGGTCGTATGACTTAGGTTTTCTTAATCTTTGATGATTTTAAAGAAAGCTTAGTCTGCCCGAGTACTACTGTTAGTACCCTGTTTCAAGGGATAGGCGTGATCAAGCACCTCATAAGGACCAGTGTGATGGTTCCTATAGGGTGGATCGAATCCTCTTGTTGTGCGCAGCTTGAGTGCAGAATCGGAGCATCCTTCGTCCGATTAAGGGTGCAGGCAAGGTGAGGGTTGCTCTTATTATCGCGCCTTAGAGGAACCAATATTTTCTCTTTTAAAATATTGTGTTCTCTATAGGTTGGTAGCCGGGTTTTTAAGCCGTACTAACCAGAGAGTTGTATTGAGCTCGGAGCTCGTAACTCAAATATAGCCTGCTCTTGGCCAGAAAAATCTCATCCGAGTAATAAAAATATTAGTCGGTGGAGTTTGAGAGTAGCGATATACAATGGCTAAGACCTATTGTATGCTCTCTGTAGAATTTATGGATCAGTTTGTTTTATCCGACTAATTGTCGTGATAAACATAGCTGCTGAAAAAGAATGACTTGTAATGCTCTGCTTTTCCGCAGAAGATCAATCTTTATTAATATAAAATGCAGGATTACACGCTGCCCTGAGTCATATTTGTAGCGTAGTCCTTCAGGTATAGTATTTTTTAGATGCTCAATATTCCATGAATTTGGCACTTGACAACCGTCCTCTATGACTAGCTCGAATGACCCCGAGTTATGTAACTTTGGAGACTATGTATGGTCGTTCCCATGGGCTCATAAGCTTGTGGCGTCCTGTGGTGTTTTGAATTTTCTTCAGGACCATGTCGCCTACTTGTAACGTTCGGTGATGGACGTTCTTGTCATAATATCATCTCATCCCTTGTAGGTATCTTGCGGACTGAAGGTCATCGGATACCTACAAGGGTTCAGTCGATTTCCAGTCGTCTTGTGTCATCGGCCTCGCCTTCATTGTACTGTTCAGTCCTTGGAGAGTTCCATATTAAGTCTGCTGGGAGGATTGCTTCCATGCTGTAGACTAGGAAGAAAGGAGTCTGCCCTGTTGCTCTGCTTCGCTGTGTCCGCAGCCCCCAGACTACCTTGGGTAATTCTTCTAGCCACTTTCCGCCATGGTCCTTTAGGAGATCAAACAGTCTTGGTTTGAGGCCGGCTAATATGCTGGCGTTTGCTCTTTCGACTTGACCATTTGACTATGGGTGAGCCACTGATGAGTAGTCTATCTTGACTCCACAGTTACTGTGCGAACACAAAGTTGATATGTGCCCTAGTGGTTCCCTTCCTGATTGATGAGCGATCGGTCAACAGACTCACCAGAAGGGGTGAGAGGCGACATGTCTCTTGGTTGTGTTGACGTGCAGGTGTGGAGCTCAGAAACAGTGGTCGAAGGTGAGGTGAAGGTCAAGTAGAGACGTGTCGTGCCGACGGACCGGCAGCGATGAAGGGTGGACGTGAGGCTTGGACCGACGGATCGGAAGACCTAAGGACCAGCTGTGGTAGCTGGCACGTGGCATCGACGAGCAAGAGCACATGGGGATGTGCGGTGCATCGACCGAGTCAGGAGGAAGGTGATGGCGTCGTGACACTTGGCGGGAGGTCGAGAAGGAAGGCGAATGCACTGTGCCCGGCGTGGAGGCTGGACATGCTCCGGCATCGGTGCTGGAACTCGGGGTGTGCGAACCACATCCCGTCATCGGCGTGGGTTTGGTAGTTGAGCCTTAAAAAACTACCCTCGACGGTTTCCGAGTTTGGGCTACAAAACTCAGGGTGGCGGGTTTCTAAGTTTGGGCCTCAAAACTTGGCGAGGACGGTTTCCAGGTTTGGGCCTCAAAACCAGGACTCGCGGGTTTCTGAGTTTGGGCCACAAAACTCAGCTGGAGAACAGGTTTCCTGGTTTCAGCCTCAAGACCGGGGGGAGGTCCAAAAAGGACGGTCGACGCGTGGCGGCATGGAGCGCGCGGCGGCATGGAGAGGATGGCGGCGTGGGACACAGGAGCGGAGGAGGACAGACGACATGTGGCGGCATCCTGAGGTTTGCGTCGAGGTGAAGCTAAGGATGAGGAAGGCGCGTGGCCGTCGGATCAAAACTCATCAGAGTTGGATCGGGATACCCCTAGGGTTGGCCGCTTCGCTCTTGTATCTTAGGGTAGAAGGGGACTATTGTATTTGGCTATAAATAAGAGAGGCACCCCTCCTCTCTCTCTATCCTCGCAACCATTATTTTCTGAGCTCTCTCTCTCTAGCCTCCCGGATTAGGTTCTAATCATACCTCGCTGCCTGTGATCCGCAAAGATGACTAATCATACCTCTGTGTATTTCGTTTTTTGAGGAAACGAGACCGTAATCTCGTTGTCTCCTCGTGTGGAGAAGTTTCGGGTGGAATTCGAAATCAATACGCATTTTGAGTTGTGTTCTTCGCATTTTGGTTTTTGCCTTCTCAGAGATTTGCTTCGTTCTCCCTCTCCGAGGAACGATTTTCGATTCCACTTGAACTGAGTTGTTCTAGGTCGTGAGGCGCATATTTGCACCGAATGAATTAATCTCAAACCTCACGAGCTAGTAGATCGGTCGGTTTTTGTGTTGGATCAATTTCTTTCTCCATTGCCTCGAATTCTTTAAATTCATCGATTTGGAGTTAGGTTCGAGCCATGATCTCCTAGGAGTAGCTCACTAACCTCCTTGGGACTCCTCATACCAAGTCTAAGCCTTAGAGCTTTTGATTCAGAGGAGATCAGGTTGAATCGCGGAAGAACTGCACAGTTTTCGGGGGCATCGGACGCTGGTGTTCTTGGCATCAGAAGCTGACCCGAGTAGCATCGTACGCGTCATTGCCACATGTCAGTTTCTGTGTTTTTGAGTGAGCATCGGACGCAGGGTATCAGACGCTCTGTTGTCCATCGGATGTGTCGGGGCCTGAGCATCGGACACTGAGCTGTTACTGTAGCAGCGTCTAATGGTCATGCAGTAAGGTTCCAGAACTGTTCTGTTCACATCGGATGCGTCTGCCACTGAGGCATCAGACGCTGCCAGCGTCCGATGCAGTGACTTGTTCGCTTTTTCGTCCACGGTTCGTTCGTTCGACTTTGGATTTGGTTTCGGACTTTTGCGTTGGACTTTTGGGTTGTGTAGTATCTCGCTGTGCTTCTAGGAAGCATCCACCCTACATCTAGGGTCATGGGTACTAGCAAGCCCATGTCTTGCTTTCAGGGTGATTTTCTGGGACAAGGGTCATTCACTTCATGAGTTGAAATTTGAGGCTCCCATTCACCCCCCCTCTTTAGTCGCCAATTCGGTCCTTCAATTGGTATCAGAGTCGGTTAAGGGATCTTCTCTACCTTAATCAGTTTCGGATCCTAATGGCGACATGGATCAAGGGAACGACAAGGCTCCCTACTTCGATGGGACGAACTATCCCTATTGGAAGATTCGAATGTGTGCTTATCTCTGCAGCATCGGATCTTCTGTCTGGGAGAGATATGCGAGAACGCTTAGTACGAGGTCCTTGCGGCTGGTGTGGGTCAGATCCAGAGTGACCAGCACGATGCCAACTACATGGCTCGTAATGCGCTTTTGGCCAACATCTCCCTTCCTAAGTTCGAGCATGTTTCCGAGCTTCAGACTGCTCGAGAGATCTGGGTGAAGCTTCAAAGCTATCACGAGGGGACCGTTCAGGTCAAGACCAAACTCTTTGAGACATACAAGCGGGAATACGAGAACTTTGTTCAGATGGAGGGAGAAACGATTAACGCTATTTTCGCACGTTTCCAAACAATTGTGAACAAGATGCGTGCCAATCGGGCCAACCAACCTTATGATGAACATGAGAGGGCACTCAAGTTACTATAGGCCCTGGATCAGAAGGTATGGGAGGTGAAGGTGTCGACCATCATATAGTCTCCATCCTATAACACCCTCACCGTGGATGAGCTATTCAGCAAGCTCAAGTCCACCGAGAACGATCACTTGACTCACGCCAAGCTGAAGAACCCATCTTCACATTCCATGGCTTTGGTCTCAGGCAAGGGTGGATCGACTCTTTCTGCTGACGTTTCTCCATCTCTCTTTGTTTTGTCTTCTTTGCTTTCAGTGACAGAGGAGCAGGTGGAGGCGTTAGGCGATGACGAGCTCGCCCTCATCATCACCCGGTTCTCGCGGTTCCAAAACAACCGCCTAAATCGCCGGCGTGGTGGCGCACGTGAGGGCTGCTACGTATGTGGAGATCCAGATCACTTCATCGCGAGCTGTCCCAAGCACGACAAGAGCTTCCCCGGCAAGAACCACAACTCCGGGCGCAAGGGCAAGCCGGAGAACAAGGCCGGGAACAAGAAGAAGGGCAGCTACCGCCGGGAGGACGTGGAGAAGGCTTTCGACACCGGCAGGCGTACCTTCATCGCCTCCATCAGCGACGTCGAGAAGAGCTCCGACGGCGACTCCAGCGATGATGGGTCTGAGCACAAGACTGAAGAACGCTTCAACAGACTCTGCTTCTTTGGCAACTCCAAGGGCTTCTGCACCATGGCCTTAGATGAGGAGGACCGCAAGTGTCAGAACAAGGACACCGACACCGATGACGACGATGACACTTCCAAGGTATCATCCTCTTCTCTTGTTGATCGTCTTACCGGTGAGCGCGACAACTTAGCTGACGCAGTTCTCGGTCAAGACAAGCAACTTAAGTGTGCCATTAGAGAGCGCAACGAGTTCAAGGCTAAAATGGTAGAGGTGCATAAGGAGCTTGAGAGTGCTAGGATCGAGGTGAAGGTGACCAAGGAGGAGGAGTGTGATGAGTGCACGATGCATATGACCAACTTTGCCACCATGCAAACCAAGTATGCCTCTTTGATCGAGGTGTATGATGAGCTGAAGAGTAGGCTAGACTTTGTTGGTGAGTGCAAAGTATGTGCCTCCCTGAAGAAGGAGCTAGAGGAAGTGAAGGCGAGGTCTTCTTTGCTGGGTGCGTGCAAGTCCTGTGCAGGCTTGCGAACTGAGTTGGCAGAAGTTAGTGCCAAGCTTGCCGAAGCCATGAAGGCCAGCTCAGTTAGCACCTGGTCCGCTCCATGTGAGCGATACGCGGCGATGGAGCTTGAGATTGCCAACTGTCGGCATGACAGGATACAAACAGAGGAGGAAAATACATACCTTTGGTCCATCCTGAGTTGGGTGTCATGCAGTGAGCCGCAGTTGGGCATGATGATCAGTCAGTTCAAGAGGGGAACTGGTGGTCCGGGAGTAGGCGTTGCTTCAGGTGGTGAGGGCTCTAGTGTCTTTGGCAAAATTGGTGAGTTTAGCGGAGTAGACTCGAGTGAGAAACCATCCACTCTCCCTAAGCTTATCAAGATCACCCCACCTGAGCCACCTAAGCCTATCACCAAGGATGGTATTCTTGTTGAGTCTCCCAAGGCTCCACCTCGCAAGCAAGTGTGGGCTCCCAAATCTAACCATCTTAGGAACACACGTGACACCCTTCCTTGCCACTCTAGTGATCCCCTTCCGAAGGGCAAGCAGCCCGCCAAATTGAACCACCCTCGCAACCAAGCAACCAAACAACCCAAGAGAGTGGTGAGGTTTGAGTGCGAGTTCTGTCACCACGAGGGTCACCGGGCTGAGTTTTGCTTTCGGAGGAAGAGAGCGGCTAGGAGGGAGATGGAACTGAACAACCAGGCCAGGCACCACCCTCTCCATGGTGTGCAAGGTCAGGGAGTTCAGAGGCAGGGTGCTAGGCCTAGATGTGCACCCCCTCAGGCGGCTAGGCCCCAGGCAACTAGACCACGGGGTGGTGGTCATGCCCGTCGCGGTTCCGGTCATCCTCAATACAACCGTGAGCTGAGTGTAATAGGCTTTGCTGCTCAGTCCCAAGCCTATCACCAAGGATGGCATCCTTGATGAACCTCCCAAGGCTCCACCTCGCAAGCAAGTGTGGGTTCCCAAACCTAACCATCTTAGGAACACACTTGACACCCTTCCTGACGTCTCTAGTGATCCCCTTCCGAGAGGCAAGCAGCCAGCCAGAGTGAACAACCCTCGCAACCTTATGAACCAACAACCCAAGAGATTGGTGAGGTTTGAGTGCGAGTACTGTCACCGTGAGGGTCACCAAGCTGAGTTTTGCTTTCAGAGGAAGAGAGACGCTAGGAAGGACTTGGAGCTGAACATCCAGGCCAGGCACCAGCCTCTCCATGGTGTGCAAGGTCGGGGAGTTCAGAGGCAGGGCGCTAGGCCTAGAGGTGCACCCTCTCAGGTAGCTAGGCCCCAGGCAGCTAGACCACGGGGTGGTGGTCGTGCCCATCGCGGTTCCGGTCGTCCTTCGTACGATCATGAGCTGGGTGTGAGAGGCTTTGCTGCTCAGTCCCATAGCGCCCACCTTTTCAGTATGGTGGTGATCGCTTTGCTCAGATGGGACATAGTGGTGAGTTTGGAGGTTTTCCGTTCCATAGCAGACCACCTTTTCAGTTTGGTGGTCATCGCTATCCAGCCATGGGACGAGGACAGTTTGGTGTTGCCTCTAACACTTTTTCTATGCCTATGACACATCACTGGTATCCTTCTCAGTATACTAACCCCAGTGTTGTGTCATATGCTCATTTCCTGCCTTTCTATTGATGCAGGAACTTCGGCTAGATAACATGTGGCTCATGGATTCTGGGTGCTCGCGCCACATGACTAGAAAGAAGGAATAGTTCTCCAGCCTAGACCCCGTGGTGCACAAGGAGTACATCACTTTCGGGGATAGTGGTAGAGGTAAGGTTGTTTCCCATGGAGCTATTCGGCTCAATGAGAACTTCGTGCTCATGGATGTTGCTTTGCTTTCTAACTTGCATTTTACCTTGCTTTCGGTTTCGCAACTGTAACGTAACGGCTCTAATCCCATGGCCCACTGATCACCGTCAACCACAGACAGTCGATCCGTACAACCAAGAGATTAGGACCGGTTCCGCTACTGGGCTACATCAGTGCCCGTTGTCCGCAGGATCATCTCACAATTCAGTTACAATCTCTTTAACATTTTGACAAATAACATCGGAGTAAATAGCGGAAGACTTAGATAACAATAGTTTTACAGACCAGGGTTCAACATAAAATTAAAGTGGAGTTATTACAGACCATAGTTCAAATAGATAGAGTTGGCAGAGTAGCATATGACAACAACTAAAGGTAAAGATACATCACCCAGCCCGGGGGTGAATAATCACTCTTCGGCCTCGTCGGCCTCTTCCTGAACAACAGTCACACAGCAGGGTCCAAGACATACTGAGGAATCTGCCATACCTGCAACATGGGTAATAAAACCCTGAGTACAAAGGTACTCAACAAGACTTACCCGACTAAAGAAAAAGGGAGAAGACTCAGGAATGAAGGCTTAGGGTAGTCAAGGTAAGGCTTAAGCAAGATCAAGTATTTTGCAGAAAAACATTTTTTTTGTAAATCTTATTTTATTTTGAAAGATTCAGTATTCCTCAATTCTTCATCGTTCATGATTCATTTTACATTTCAAAACATTCCTAGTTGAGAACCACTCTCCGTTGACAGTCAGTGGACCAAGTCTCCATAACCGAGGAGCAACGTTAATCCGGATAAATAATACTCAGCTGAGGATCCCTATCCACACTGCATATGTAGCACCCAAGCTTGCATATGCCACTCGTCTACCACGATTCCTCCAAGATTGGGCCCGGTCCTACGCCACCCGGAAGTACAGTACACCACTCCAATCCGGGACTCTAACCCACGTGGGTACATGCTACTTCCGCCATCTCTCCACTCCCAGTGCGCGGTTGTCGGTCCAATAATGGATTTCTCGGAGCCAGAGCTTTCCGTAGTATGTGAATAGTTACAAGTCTTGACCAGCAGGCCCCCATACGGATGGTCCCTACATTTTTCCGCCAGCGACAAGCACCTCGGGACTCTAACCCAAGAGTACAGGTCCTGTCGGTTTTTCAACCCTGTCCCGGTCGGTGTCAACTGTTGAGTCCCGGACTACAACATGACGGCACCGTACGCAAGGACAACCTCTCCTTCCCATCGACTAAGTACGGATCAGATACTTAACCAATAGTGGGTAAACCAGAAATTCCCATAAAGTTCTTTAAGTGATCACACTTTTGAAATTGGCATTTTTATTTCAAAGTCTAATTCAATAAGCATTGCTAAGCATTTTTCAAACACTTTTGAAAAGCAGGTGTCGGGTGTTTCAGTGGTCAAGGTGGATAATGCATCAATTAGGATAGCACACAACTCCTATAAACCTAATGCAGTAATTTAACTCAAAAGCATTTAAGGAAATCACTTTATAAATTCAAGGAAAGGGGTTAATGCACCGGGGCTTGCCTTGGATGGCAAAGAGAGCAGACTCGGGGTAGGAGTAGGTGTCGGAGCTCGGGGTTGCCTCGGGGACAGATCCTTCGGTGGCTACCTCGACTTCAGGTCCTTCTTCGTCAACTATACGGATGCAATGATGAATGCTCATGAGAATGAAGATATGGACTTAAGGTGCAAGACAATTCCACTGATGCTAGATTACTTTTAAGCAAGGCATGATTGAAATCTAGGTTGAGCATAAAAGGTAACCATTTCTTCCTTAAGCAATCTTGATTAAACTAGCCCTTATTATAATTATCCTAGGCATCAACCCAACATAACATCACAAACATCATAGACCAAAGGGTAGGGGTCTATGAACATCAATCAATCCAAAGATCACATCATCAAACACTTATTACCAACCCTAATCCATCTTTTCTATTTTTAATTTATTAAAAAGGTCATTTTATGAAGTTGCTCCAAAATTACCAAATTAAACACATAAGTTCATTAGGGTGTAGATAGATGGCAAAACAAATTTCATAATTTTTGGAGGTCATTAAGGTGCTCAATTAAATCTAGACATTAATTAACAAAAGGTACTATTTAGGAATTAAAATAAAAGCTCAAAAGTCAACTTGTTCCAAAAGACTTCAAAATTTTACCAGAGACTAAACATGGCATAAGAAGCTCACAAAAATTTGTCTCATGAATTTTGGAGTTATAAACAATTTTCTAGAAATCCAAAACCATCCATTTATTAATTAAAAGAGGGATTTTACATTTTCAATTTTTGCACAAAACTCAAGTTTCATATTTTTATAAAATACTCCAGAGCATAAAGAGTCTACCACAAAAATTTCAGAATTTTCGGATGCACACAGAAAATCATACAAAAAAGAGAAAACCGAACACTATTCACATCACTCAGAAAAAGAAAAGAGCACTGTGCTCTTTCTAGGCCGGGCTCGGCGAATCGCGGGGCTTGGGCGAATCGCGCGGGGCTTGGTCGAGACGGGCTCGGTCGAGACGGAAGCGACAGCTTCGTCCGAGGCCTGGCCCGGAGGCTCGGGCGAGACGGAGAAGTGAGCCTCCGTCCGAGGCCTGACTCGGGCGAAGCGGAGAGCATGCGTCGCCGAGGCTTGGGCTCGGGCGAAGCGGAGGGCATGCGCTCGCCGAGGCTTGGGCTCGGGCGAAGCGGAGGGCATGCGCTCGCCGCCGAGCTTGGGCTCGGGCGAAGCGGAGAGCATGCGCTCGCCGAGGCTTGGGCTCGGGCGAAGCGGAGAGGAAGCAGAGGCCGAAGGCTCGGATGCTTACCACGTGTCGGAGGCAGGGCTCGAGGGTGAGGCTCGACTTGTGCTCGAGGGTGAGGCTCGACTCGTTCTCGAGGGTGAGGCTCGACACGCTCGAGGGAGAAGATGACCGCGGCGGCGCTCCGGCGGTCCGGCGGTCCTGCGCAGCACATGCGACCGCAAGGGCCGGTTTAGAGTCGCACGGGACCAAGGAACACAACACGGGGGTCGGTGAGGGATGATCATGGCCGGAGACGGCGAATTCCACGAACCCGAGCTCGCCGGGTTTCGGCCGGGGATGGGAACGACGAGCTTACGCCGGGCAAACGGAGGCGGGGAAGGTGAAATTGAAGGGTGGGAAAGCTTCACGAGCTCAAGGCGGAGCTTTCAGGCTAGGTGGTGGAGCGGCGGAGTGTCTGGAGTGGGCTGGCCACGGTGGCGGAGGTGAGGGAGAGAGGTCGGGCTCCGGCGGGGCTTTTATAGGCACGGCCAGGGCCGGTAGAGACTTCGGGGTTGCGCGGGTAAGGTTTGCGGGGGCGTGCGCACTCGATTGCGCTCTGGCGGTCGAGCTGGCGTGCAGCCGGGGCTCGGGCGCAAGCTCGGCCGGCGATGGCCACGCGGCGGCGGCGGCTGGGCACTGTAGGGGCCGAGAGCAAGGGTCAGCGCTCGCGTGCGGGCGCGGAGGAACGGGAGACAGCGACGGCAGGAAGGGCGCGTGGGGAGCAGCCGCCTAGCGCTGCAGCCGCAGCGCCGGCGCCATGGCCGGGCCCCCCTTCCCTCTGGCTCTACGGGAAGAACAGTGCTAGGGTCTAGGGTTTGACTTTTGGCCAGTTTCTGTATTTTGCAAAAATCTCCCAAATTTGAACTGTGCGACAAAAACTCAAAATACCAAAGTTGTTCAGAAAAATGAGATCTACAACTTTGTCAATATGAACATTTTCAAATTCCAAATAGTTTTTGAACTACATTCAAAACAGAAAAGGGAACACTTTTCAAATTTGATTCAAATTAAATTACTTTGGATTTCAAACTGAAACTTGAAAATCTTTATACCTGAAAGTTGTTCCATTTGTCAAAACCTACAACTTTGCTAATAGACACTTTTTCTGAAACTCAATAGTTTTTGATTAACTTTTCAAAACTGGAAAGGGGACAAAATCTGGAATTTGAATGAATTTGAAATTACTGCAAATTTTATATAGAAACATGGAAATCTGTAAATACCAAAGTTGTTCCTCTAGGTCAGATTCACAACTTTGCTTTTTGAACCAACTCAAAATTTTTAATTTTGAAAAAGTTATCAAAAAGGGAATAAATCTAGGGTTTTGGAATTTAGGGTTTTGCAAAAGGAATTTCAAATCAAATCTGATTTTTGAACTTTGATCACAGCAACAAACATCAGGGCACTAAATTTGAACAGGAATTACATAGAACTAGGCACAGAGGTGAAATTTCCATTTTGCCCCTATAGGAAGAAGTGGGCTAATAAGGGTTTTTGCAATAGAGGTACATCACATAAAATGATACACTAAGCAAATGCATACACATGAAATCATGATCAAGATGATTAATGATGCTAATGATGATATGTCAAGTTAATTACATGCTTAAACACCAGAGGTGTTACAGCAACTCCTTGAAGATGATTTTGAAGTGTGGTTTAAGAAAGGCCTTAGTCGAGTTTTGGACTCTCGGGGAGACCTTGTTTGTTGGGTTGTCCCTTTTGCTCATGTTTTCAGAGCCGATTTTTCTCGTTCTTTCAGCTCTGCTAGATGTTTGATAGCTGGTCCTTCTTTTGATTTGTGGAAGTGGCATAGGAGGCTTGGTCACTTGAGTTTTGACTTTCTTGCAAGACTTAGCTCTCTTGGCTTAACCCAAGGACTGGCCAAGCTTAAGTTTTAGAAGGACCTTGTTTGCCATCCTTGTCGTCATGGGAAGATTTTTGCTGCTTCTCACCCACCTGTTGATCAGGTGATGACCAATCAACCCGGCGAGCTTTTACACATGAACACTGTTGGTCCAGCTCGGGTTTGCTCAGCGGGTGGGAAGTGGTATGTTCTAGTGATCGTTGATGATTTTTCAAGGTACTCTTGGGTGTTCTTCATGGAGGCTAAGGATGAAGCTTTTTCTTTTGCTCGAGATCTTATTTTGAGGTTGAAAAGTGACTTTCCTCCTGATACTATTAGAGTTATTTGTAGCGATAATGGTACTGTGTTTGTCAACTTGCAGTTTACCTCCTTCTGTTCTTCTCTTGGAATTGAGCATCAGTTGTCTTCTCCTTATGTCCCCCAGCAGAACGGTGTTGTTGAGCGCAAGAACCGGACCCTTGTTGAGATGGCCAGGACGATGCTCGTTGAGCATAGGACTCCTAGGCATTTTTGGGCCGAGGCGATCAACGCCGCTTGCCATGTTTCAAATCGCATCTTTCTTCGAGCTTTCATGAAGAAGACATCTTATGAGTTGCGTTTTGGATGGGTACCCAAGGTGTCTCATTTTCGGGTGTTTGGGTGCAAGTGTTTCATCCTGAAGCAAGGCAATTTGGACAAATTTGAATCTCGTTTTGCTGATGCTGTGTTTCTTGGTTATGCCTTGCATTCTCGTGCTTATCGTGTTCTTAACCTTCAGACTAACCGGATAGTGGAGACCTGTGAGGTCACATTCGACGAGACAATGCCTTGTGTTTCCTTTGCTTTTGATGTTGCAGGAGATCAGGAGATGGGAGAGACGATCTTTGTGGAGGAGGAGCAGGAAGACGCGGATTGGGGTGATCCCGAGTCAACTCCACTGGCTGCCCCATTTGACCCTGCAACGACGATATCTGCTCGAGGACCCGATCCCACTACTTCCACTACTTCGGGTCCTCTTGAGCCACCTCTACAGCAAGCACTGGCTGCACCTGAGGGAGCGACAGCATCTGGCGAGAGGGAGGTGACTTCGGCGAGGCAAGCGCCCCAAAGCGTCCAGCAGATCCACCCTCCGCAGCAGATGATCGGCGGCATCGACCAGCGAGTCACGCGGTCGTGAGCGTATGAGATCTCACACTTTGCTCATTCTGCATTGGTTGCCTTTTTTGAGCCCAAAGATGTTGGACACGCTCTTTTTGATCCTAATAGGGTTAATGCCATGCATGAGGAGTTACAGAATTTTGAACGAAACCAAGTTTGGACCCTAGTTCCACCTCCACCAGAATGCCACCCTATATGTACCAAATGGGTTTTCAAAAACAAACAGGGTCAGGATGGGATGGTAGTGAGGAACAAGGCTAGGCTAGTAGCCCAGGGTTTTTGCCAAAAGGAGGGGATCGACTATGAGGAAACCTTTGCTCGTGTAGCTTGTTTAGAAGCCATTAGAATCTTTCTAGCCTTTGCTGCTCCGAAGGGTTTTAAGCTTTACTAGATGGATGTTAAGAGTGCTTTTCTAAATAGGTATATAGAGGAAGAGGTTTATGTGAGACAACCTCCTGGTTTCGAGAGTCCCATGTTTCCAAACCATGTTTTCAAACTTACAAAAGCTTTATATGGTTTGAAACAAGCCCGGAGAGCATGGTATGATCGTTTGAAAACCTTTCTGCTTTCCAAGGGTCTTAAAATGGGACGGGTAGATAAGACTCTTTTTCTCCTCAAGCAAGGCAACGACACCCTTTTGGTTCAGATTTACGTGGATGATATCATCTTTGGTGGCTCCTCTCATGCACTTGTTGCCAAGTTTGCAGATACTATGAGCAGAGAGTCTGAGATGAGTATGATGGGTGAGTTGACATTTTTCCTCGGGTTGCAAATCAATCAAACCCGAGACGGGACGTTCATGCATCAAGGCAAGTACACGAAGGACATCCTGAAGAAGTTCAACATGGGCAAGGCCAAGCCTCTTACTACGCCCATGGCGATGATGATTGCGATGGACGCGGACCAGGACGAAGAGGCGGTTGACCAGAAGTAGTACAGGAGCATGATCAGCTCGCTCCTGTACCTGACGGCTACGAGGCCAGACATACACTTCTCAGTACCTTTGTGTGCTCATTTTCAGGCTCCCCCTCAGACTTCCCACAAGCAAGCAGTCAAGCGCATCATGAGGTACCTCTGATTCACTCCTGAATTCGGGCTTTGATATTCTTCCTCTTCGACTCTTTCGCTTTGTGGTTATTCCGATGCGGACTTTGCCAGCTATCAGCTTAAGGACAAGTCTACATCTGGGACTTGTCAATTTCTTGGCTCTTCACTAGTCTCATGGTCTTCTCGCAAGCAGTCTAGCGTAGCCCAGTCTACTACTGAAGCCGAGTATGTTTCCGCTGCTTCTTGGGCTTCGCAACTTTTATGGATGGTTGGTAGATTGCATGATTTTGGTCTAGAATTCAGTCGGGTCCCTTTGCTTTGCGACAACACTTCTGCCATTAGTGTAGTAAAGAACCCTTTTCTTCACTTCAGGACCAAGCACATCGATGTTCGCTTTCACTTTCTTCGTGATCACTACGAGAAAGGCGACATTGATCTTAGGCATGTAGACACCCATAACCAGGTTGTGGATATTTTCACCAAGCCTTTGGATCTCTCAACCTTTGCTAGGTTGAGAGGTGAGCTTGGTGTGTGTTTCCCCTTTTAGTTGGGAGAAGCATTTTGTTGTATCATAGACTAACTATTTGTTTTTGTTGTGCCTTTGCTCTAATACTGACCTTTGCATGCATCTCATCATGTGTACACTTTGCATTTTCAAGATTCATGTCTATAGTCTTTAGAATGAACTTATGCTCTGATTAGTGTATGCTTCGATGTTTTATGATGATGCTCATAGCTTAGGCTCTTTTTGATCACATTATACATGTTGTGAGCTGAGCTATTTTATGAAAGGTGGACATGCTTAATGAACATAAAACTTGAAACTTATTCACCATTGAGATTGGCAACTAGCATGCTTAGAATGAGTGGAGGTCACTTGTGCTTTTCATATATGCTAGGTTGCTATGTCTCTAGTTCTAAGTCTTTCACTTGCTTGGTATGTTCATAATCTGCTTAAAATGAACCAAGTTTAAGTGAATTGAAAAGATCGAGATGGGATTGCCTTGTCAGCACATCATAGTATCGAGACTGTTTCTCATTGCACTTTGAGTCAAACTTCGGCCATGTAGTGCAAGACCAAACCGATGCTTCAAGCTTCTGATTGCTTATGCATAGGCTTAGCTCGGTTGAAAAGTTAGGCATTGACAACCTTTCAACCTCTCACAATCATCTGCTGAAATCTGAACTTGTGTTAATAACCGCTGCAATTCTCCGATAAAATCTGAAAAACCAAGTCTATGTTTCTTTCTATAGCATGATGATTGAACTTTGCTAGGGTAGTTCACCTTGTATACATGTTTAGCACTTGTTTGACCCTTCCTGTCTATACAAGTCCATTGCTATTTTTGATGGTGAAACTCCTTTCTGAAATGGCTAAAACTGCTCACTAATACTTATATGCTTGCCTTTCCGTATTTTGTGATCAATTTGAGCCATTGCTAGCACTTTTGATTATTGCTTGATGATCGGATCAGCAATCTTTGGAGCATTCCTTCACTCTATTGACTATACACCTGAAGTTGCTGACATGCATTTATGACTCATATGCATTTGCTTGCTCCGATAGGCATGGCCTAGCTCCGTTTCGCTTGTTTGAGCTCCTTTTCCTTCTCTTTTGATTGCAAATTGCCCCAAGGGGGAGAATTTTTGCTATATGGTGTCAATTTGCAAATTGTGCTTCACTTGTTGAGGGGGGGTTCTCTTAGAAAATTGTTGAGGGGGAGTTCTCTTAGTATCTTGTTGAGGGGGAGTTTTCTTAGTAAGGGGGAGTTTTTCTGCTTTACTCTAATTTGAATCGATTGGAGTTTTCAGCTAGTTGCGTCGAGCCTCTGTGCCTCTGTCTTGAGGGACTAGCTGCTTTTCGTCTATTTTTGAGCAATTTTGATTGGTAAGGAGCTGTGAAGGACCGAAAATGTCATAGCAAGGCGACCAGAGGGGGGTGAATGGGAGCCTAAAATTTCTTCTCAGAAATCACGGCCTCTGTCCCAACAAAATCAATCCCAAAAGCTTCGGACTCAACCGCGGTGCCCACGACCCTAGAAAGAGGGTGGATGATCCCTAGGATCACAGCGAGGCACCGCACAAGGGAGCAAAACAAAACTCCCAAAACTCGGAGTCAAGTTCGTGCCTAAAAGAACACTCCCAAACGTAGATAGATGGCTACGTTGGGATTCCTCCAAATACCGATGCTAACACGTAGCAAAGATATGTAGAGAGGTTCCTAGGTGAACTCTAGGAGCAAACGAGATGTCCGGAAATGAAACGGAAAAGCCGGGAGGCCCAACGCACTAAAACTGCACAAGCTGCAGAATCCCGGACAGTCCGCCGTCAGGCTCCAAATACCGATGCTAACACGTAGCAAAGATATGTAGAGAGGTTCCTAGGTGAACTCTAGGAGCAAACGAGAAGTCCGGAAACGAAACGGAAAAGCCGGGAGGGCCAACGCACTAAAACTGCACAAGCTGCAGAATCCCGGACAGTCCGCCGTCAGGGTCCCGAACTGTCCGGTGTGGGCCAGACTGTCCGCCGCTAGGGGGCCGGACTGTCCGCAGGCAAAACACCCAAAACCGAACTATTCTACTACAGCCCTGGACAGGTCCCGGACAGTCCGCGGTTTGCACGCCGGACTGTCCGTGGCTCACGTGAACAGTGAACACAGTGCGTCCGATGCCTGCCCGTAGCAGCGTCCGATGAAGACCCCGGACTGTCCACGAGTCCTAGCGGACTGTCCGCCGGCTACCGAGGCAAAACAGCAACGCTGCTGCAAAGTCCCTGCTCGGGCCCGGACTGTCCGCGCCCAACACTGGCGGACTGTCCGCCGGTCACCCGAAGGGAAAAAGGCCCGAGGCCAACAGCCACTGCTCGGCTGAAACCCCGACTCGCGGACTGTCCGCGGCTGGAGGGGCGTGCAGTCCGCCACCACCCAGAATGCCCAAAAACGCCACGGGTCAAAACCAAAATCGATTGGATCTTTACCAAATCGAATGGGGCTGTAACCAAACTTCTCCCAAGTGTTCTTCTACGTGTTGGGATGCTAATCCTAGGATATCATCGCTTCAACCCAACTAATCCATGAGAAATCCGAAGAACACTAGAAAAGGGGAAGAACGAAGAACAAAAACAATTTCGGCCCGATCTACTTGTTCGTGAGGGTAGGGATGAATGCCTTCGGTGGAAATGTTCTCCTCACTTCAAAGAACAAGTTGATT
The DNA here is from genome assembly GCA_009763385.1 of Coix lacryma-jobi var. lacryma-jobi. Classification (NCBI taxonomy): domain Eukaryota; kingdom Viridiplantae; phylum Streptophyta; class Magnoliopsida; order Poales; family Poaceae; genus Coix; species Coix lacryma-jobi. The sequence goes on along the minus strand of CM019824.1, from coordinate 81,047,499 downwards.
CAAACGGAATCGCAAAAGACGCAGCGTAGAGGGAGATCGGGAGAGGGGAAAATCGTGGAGAAAAGAAGAACGCGAAGAACAAATTCAAAACGCGAATTCAACCACAAATTTGATCCTTGGATTCAGATGAATGGAAGATTGATTAATCACTTGGTGTCGGGCTACAAGCCAATCCTAGCAACACAAAACTTGGATGGCAAAAAGCTCAAGAACAAGAGCCAACTCTCCCTAACCCTAGCCTTCTCTCACAGGAACAAAATGAGAGAGACACCACCAAGAACTCTCCAAGGATGCAGCTGCCCTAACAGCCCCCTTCATATATATATAGGCGCACGTCCGAAGACCAAAACGCCCTTACATTAAGCACTCGTCCCAAATACTCTCCAGGGGTAAAATCGTCCAGACTTGACAGTTTCGATCCGACGGCCACGCCCGCACATCCGGTAGCTTCGCCTCGACGCGACCTCCCTGATGCCGCCATGTGCCGCCACCGTCGACCACCGTGCCTTCCTCGTGGATAGCTTCGCCGCCGCGCCAGCCTCTCCACGCCGCCACGCGTCGACCGTCCTTTCGGACCAACCCCCGGTTTTGAGGCCCAAACCGGGAAACCGTCCACCCCGAGTTTTGAGGCCCAAACTCGGAAACCCGCACGCCCAGGTTTTGAGGCCCAAACCTGGAAACCGTCCACCCCAAGATTTGAGGCCCCAACTCAGAAACCCGCGCGCCCAGGTTTTGAGGCCCAAACCTGGAAACCGTCCTCGCCGAGTTTTGAGGCCCAAACTCGGAAACCGGCCACCCCAGGTTTTGAGGCCCAAACCTGGAAACCGTCGATGATAGCTTTTTGAGGCTCAGCTACCGAACCCGCACCGTAGACGGGATGTGGTTCGCACACCCCGACCACCGGCACCGATGCCGATGCATGTCCAGCCTCCACGCCGGGCACAACGCCTTCGCCTTCCTTCTTGACTTGGCCGACGGCACTTGCACCGCACGCAAGCCCGTGTCCGACCTCCCGCCAAGTGACACGACTCCAGCGTCTTCCTCCCGACTCGGCCGATGCACCGCACATCCCCATGTGCTCTCACTCGCCGATGCCACGTGCCAGCTACCACAGCTGGTCCTCTGGCCCTCTGGTCCATCAGTCCAAGCCTCAAGTCCGCCCTTCACCGCTCTGGGTACGTCGGCATGGCACGTCCGCCGCACGGCACGCCCATCCTTCACCGCTCCTGGTCCATCAGCACGACACGTCTCTACTTGACCTTCACCTTGCCATAGACCACTGTATCCGAGCTCGACACCTGCACATCAACACAGCCAAGAGACACATGTCGCACACGCACACCAACACAGAAACACCACAACTCAATGCCACCGGTTAGTCATAAACAATAAGCGTATAGCTAGATATGGACTAAACGGGGTAAAAGCCTCAAACCTTCCTCATCAAAGTCAATCATTCATCATATATGTTCTCAATCTCCCCCTTGATGAATGCATTGACTAACAATAAAACCAAAAAGGAAGGGTTTGAAGGCAAGCCTCACTCAAGTGCCCAAAAGCCAAGCAAAAGCAAACACAAGGCTACTTGAGATGAGGAGGGATCATGAAAACTCAAATAAAAGCTCTCGGTCCCGAAAGAAACGGGAAAAGCGGGCAAAACCTCCACACAACAGAAGAGTCAAGATAAAACAAGAGTTTCATGAAATCCCAAAAGGTACTCGAAAACCAATCTCAAAAAAATTGTCAAACAATCATCACAAAAGAGAGACCAAGGTACATATCCACTTGGTTTTGGGTCAATTTCTCCCCCTTTTTCTCTCTCTTTCTCTTTCTCCCCCTTGATGATTGAATTGACAAAAACTAGGCACAAGAGATGGTTTGAGATACCATAACCGAAAATCTCATTCAAGTGATCAAAAGCCATCGGAGGGCAAAGAACAAAATCACTTGTCATGAGACACAACTTGGTCCCCAAAGACATGGGCAACGGCTCAACGCAACCAAGCAAGGGATCGGAGTAATAACTCAACAATGAGCAAAACTCGATCACATAGAGCAAAAGACTTGGTTCCCAAAGGCATGGGCAACTGCTCGATGCAACCAAGTCAAAAATGAGCTAGTCCTCAAGAAGAGGCAGAAAAGGCTCAACACCACTTGCTCAAGGCTCAACACCAAATGAGGCTGAAACAACGCATAAGAGCACAAAACTGATCACAGACAACCAAGAATTGGTGAAAACAGCTAGTTCCTCAAGACAGAGGCACAAAGGCTTGACGCAACTAGCTGAAGGGTCCATACCAATCGAAAATACCAAGCAAAAACTGCTAGTCCCTCTAGACAGAGGCAAAAATGGCTCAACACGACTAGCAGGCTCGATACCGACTGAGAAAACCACAAGAGAAGCTCAACACTAAATGGAGCTCAAACACTCAGAGCATGTGGAGAAGCAGCAAGACAAAAGCGACTCCCCCTGAAAGCAACCCTATATACAAAAGCTATGCAACAAGGCTCATGACACCAATTGCATTCCATACCAAAAGATGGATACCAATTGAGACACATAAAAGAGCTATACCGAGTGAAGAATAACATAAAAGAGCTAAACTCCCCCTTGCTCAAAGCTCTCCCCAAAATGCATGACTCTCCCCTATGTGCCAATACTCAAGCTCCCCCTTGCAAATAGCTTCTCCCCCTTGACAAAAGGGAACATGCTGAGGGGTTTTGATATTTTTCCACAAAGTTGATACAAACACAAGACGAGTCATTAATCAAAACCATATGGGGGCAATGAAAAGCACTGAAAGTGACCACAAAGTGTATCGGAGTTGGGGGTATGTACACTAAGCTAAAAATGCATGATATGCACAATGCAACAGCTTCAAGTGTATAGCAATCAGAATGAAAAGATGCTCAAAAATGGGCTGCCCTGAAACTTTAGCAACCAATACAAATGCTAGCAAAGGCTCGAACTGATCAAATGAATACAAAATATGAACAATTAAGCATATGAGCAGTTTTAAGCCATTTGAGAAGGAGTTCACCACTAAAATAGCACTTAGCATGGATAGACAGGAAATCAACCAAGTGCTAACTCAAGTATAAAAAGTGAACTACCCCTAGCAAAGTTCAATCATCATGCAAAAGAATGAAGCATAAACTTGTGTTATTTTCAATATTTTATCGGAGATTGCAGCGGTATTAACACAAGTTCATATTAAAGCATGTGATTGCGAGAGGTTGAAAGCATGGTCATTGCCTAACTTTTCAACCGGGCTAAGCCTATGCAAGAAAAGCAATCGGAAGCTTAAAGCATCGGTTTCGGTCTTACACTACACGACTCAAGTTTAACTCAAAAGTGCAATGAGAAACAGTCTCGATACCGTGATGTGCTGACACATGCAATCCCATCTCGATCTTTAAATTTCACTTAGACTTGGTTCAAATTTTAAGCACAAGGTAAACATGAACAAACCAAGCAAGTGAATGACTCAGTGCAAGAGACATAGCAACCTAGCATACAAAAGATAGCACAAGTGATCTCAACACATCCTACCCATGCTAGTTGCCAATCTCAATGGTGAACAAATTATACATTTCATAGTTAATTAATCAAGTTCACCATTTGCAAAAATAGCTTAGCTCATAACATGTATCAAGTGATCAAAAAGAGCCTAAGCTACAAGCATCATCATGAATCAATAGAGCATACCAAAAAGAGCAAAGTCTCATTCTCATTAATATATACATGAAGCTCTAAAATGCAAGATATTCATGATGAAATGCATGCAAAAGCTAGTCTATCAAAGACAAAAACACAACTAGCCTAAAAAGGAAAACCCAAAACAAAAGGGTATCGGAGAAGTCCAACTAAGGTACAACAAGCGAAATGCTTCCCCGACTAAAAGGGAAACACGCACCAAAGACACAAATAAAGAGCCAAGAAACGCTCAAGTGACAGCCAGGAAAATCCACATCGAAAAGACCACATAGCAGAAAGAGGTCGAAGAGGGAGTGTACCAAAAACCGAACTTAGAGGCGAGTCGGAGGTACCTCATGAAGCGCATGACCTCCTGCTGGTGTGATACCCGAGGGGACGCCTGGATCTACTGAACTCCGGGGCACCTGCCTCGCCGAAGTCGTTTCCCCCTAGCCTGATGCTGTCGCTCCCCCAGGTGCTGCTAGTGCTCGCTGGAGAACTGCTCGAACGGAACTCCAGGTCATGGAAGAAGTGGAAGTAGTGTGATCGGGTCCGTGAGCCGAAATACTCTCCCCAGGCTCCTGTTCTCCTGCACACTCAAAAGCAGAAGAAACACAAGGCGTTGTCTCGTCCAGTGTGACCTCAAGGTCTCCACGAAAACGGTTAGTCACATAAAAGCATAAGGTAAGCTCTCAACAAAAAGAGGTCTACCTATGAATGATACCGCCAGGAGATCTGAACTCAAACTAGTCAAGACTACCATGCAACAGGTGTTGACGGAAGTTATAGCATGTTTTACCTTATCAAAATACCGTCAACAGGCCTCGGTTTCAAGGAAGTATAGCATATCATGAGCATATTTATCACTAATAAGTTCCACTTGTACTCTTAGCTTGTGAACTTGTAGGAGATGCCAAAATGAACAAAATGAGGCCAGGTGGGCCCACCAAGAGGGTCGGCCGCCCCCACCTTGGTGGCCACCTCGGCCAAGGTGACATGGCACAATCCAAGAGAAGCATGCTCAAACCAATATCAACCCTTGGATCAAACATGTGCTTTTACTCAATGGTACAAGATGAGAAGCACATGGATTCATGGGTCCACACCAAAACCAAATGCATCCAACTTCATAAGACTTGCTCCATGACATGTGGGGTCACCAAGGGAGAGAAGAAGGTGGGCCAGCCCTGTCATAGGGGGGTCGGCCGACCCCCCCTTGGTGGGCCCTGGCTACACTATTTAGCCTAGTGACATCAGCACCTTCTAGAAGCAAAGTGGTGGGCCCACCTGTCATTGGCTGTGGTCGGCCGACCCCGGGGTGAATCCCATCCAAAGTCGGTTGCTTGCACATGTTTCACACGTGAACAATATCCTGGCCATCCATCCATGATGGTTACTATGGCTGTTTGATCCAATGACCAAGGAAGGAGAGCACGCGGATCGCTGACGTGGCACCGGAGTAGCCGCTACACCACCTCCAAGCCATAAATACCCCCCTAGAGCTCTTCATTTATATGCATCCAAGGAGAGAAAGCCTACTTAGTAGCTTTAGTGTTAGAAGAGAGGGAAGGGAGTGAGGAGTTCCACGGAGGAGTCCCGGCCTGTCGGGAATCTTCTCCAAGGTGCGCCTCAACGGATGCGATTCTTCTTGTAAGTGTTACATCTGAGTCCTTCTAGTATTTAATATTCTAGTCTGGTTATTTAAGTTTATAGTTCTTTTACTTGGCACATTGCTTTACTTTGTTGAAGTGCTCTAGGCCTTTTAAGCTTAGCTTTAGAGTAGTAAGATTAGTGTAGACGTGGTGTCTAGGCTATATCTTGCCAGTGTGGATTTCTTGTCGCACTTGTGTATACGCCTGGTGGTAGGGTGACAGACACAGCCAGTGCTTGGAGTTCCTCTCAAGTGTTGTAGGCAAGTTGAAAATAATAGTTGGGTAGCAGCATTGCCGCCTCAGTAGTTGTTAGGTGGAAAACCTCTTAATCAACTACTGTTTTGTCCTTAGCCCCCAGTAAGGAATGAGGTGGTAAACCTCAGTACTCTTAGAAAACCAGTACCAGATATTGATATTAGGAAGACCTCTCTATCCCAGTTATCATATACCCTTTGATCATCCTTTGACGACCCTACTTCTAGTTAATCCACTTCACGTTCCCTATGGAAATACGATACCTGGAATACTCCCGGTGAAAAGCTACAATTGACTACCGTGTGCTTGCAGTATATCCGTTTGCCACTTCTGGTGTCAACAAGCATCTCTGGTGCCGCTGCCGGGGATTAGGCTCCATAGTCTAGTTCTAGTGGTTGCATTAAGAAGTGTCAACAACAGACTAAAGCATTGTATACCAAAATGCAGCCTTTAGACATGATCAACTCAAACATAGCCTAACCCTCAACACATGCTACAATGCAAGATAATGATAGCAATAGATCCAAAAGCATGTAACCTGATAAAATTGTGGAAAGGCTAGTGCTCAAACTAATCATATCAACAGGATACATGTCGCTACACAAAACTAGCACCTGAAAAGTGATACCTAATGAACATCATACCTCTACATGTAAGGCTCATGGAGAAGTAAGGTAAAGCATGGCATAATGTTGATGAGGATCACAGACTAGCATGAAAAGTGGATTAACCACCAAAGCTGTACACAAAGATAGCATGACATGATATACAAGATAGCACATGCTAGACTAAATGAAAAACATGATACAAAAGAAAATGTACATGTAACAACTATACAAGTGAGCACATAAAAGACCATCTCATACCACAAGGCATAGAACATGGATGTACAAGGTATGAGTGTAAAAGAATGCTCACCGAGTAGCAAAAGCTTCTTTGGAGGCAATTCTAAGCGGGGTGTAGAGAACCATCAAATCTTGATCACATCTAAAAGATCAAGTTCCATCAGGCGCATGTTCTCCACCCCGCGTCCTCATATCTACACACAAGAGGACAACGTAACCCGAGTCTTGGATCCCGAAGGGTTAGCAAGCATGTACTTGGGAATCCAGGACTTGGTCACAAATCTCAACTTATCATGTGGGTTAGCATGATGCAAATGTTGGTTCAAATGCAATTGAGAAACACCCTTGGAAGCATTCCTCAAAAGGACAACTCGAGGAGAAGACCGAGTCGTACCACGGGAAAAGAGGCAAACATCTTCCAAGGTTTTTGTAGAAGAACCAATAGAAGCATCATGAAAAGCATGACGTGGACCAAGAGAAGAAGCACAAGAAGCATGTCCACGACCATGACCTATCCCACTAGAAAAGGAGTCATAAATCCCATCAACAAAGAGGGGCTTCTTACTAGGAGCACAAGTGTTCATGACATGGGAAGAGCTATGAACCACCAACTTCCTAGAAGAGCGAGCTTGGCGCAAGCGTTTGGCACGCCGATAGCAAAAGCTTTCTTAATGCCCATCTTTCTCACAAAAAGAGCAATGGAACAAAGGCCTACTGGAAGGCACACCATTCTCCGACAAGTGAGAAGTCCCTTGGGACTTAGAACAAGAAGCATCAACCACCAACTTGGTGCCAATGCTAGGAGCACACGTGCCATGGGAAGGGCTGCGCGGCTTCCTAAAAGCCTTAGCTCGAGTTCGCCGCTCGTGCTTGACACGGCGAAAGCAAAAATCAAGCGAATGTCCCTCCTTCTTGCAAAAGGTGCAATGGAAAACTGGATTGGGAGGACGAGTCCCAAAAATATGAGAAGCACCCTTGTCAAGAGAAGTCCCTCGGACATCACTTGAAGAAACAGCAAGGTTGGGAGTAGCTATGGAAGAGCTATCCAAAACCTTGGCACAAATGCTACCGTCAAAAGACTCACGCGCAACACAAGAACTCAACTCCGGTTGCAAAGATGCAGACGTGGAAAAACCAACATCGGAGTTACAAGAAATGCGTGACTCAAAAGACTTAGCACAAAGACTCTTGCATCTTTTGGCTAAAACCTCATTTTCAAACATGAGGCGATCGCAAGTACCACAAGGAGCATTTTTTAGATTGTCCATCTCCTCTCTAATGCACTCGGCATATGTGGTACGCAAGAGCTCAATCTCCTTCTCAAGGTTGGCACTCATATCATTGTGCTCAACCAACTTGGCGCTCATATCATCGCGCAAAACCTTCAAAGCCAAAACTTCTTTTTCTAAATCAATGCATGATGTGCAAATGAAATCAGTGGAAGAAACATCACCATTCACATCAAGCAAAGAATCATGAGTAGCACAAGAAGTAGGGCAAGCATTTTTATTCAAAGAGCATGAGCTACAAGGCCTAGAATTTATCTCATCAATTTTAGCCCTAGCATGCTCAAGTTCATCTACACATGTGGTGTGAGTCAATTTTAATTCATTAATTTCAGCATGCAAAGACTCACATGCAACACATGGTAAAGAAGCTTTTAACCTAAGCAAGGCTATTTCAGATTTAGCATAAACAAGGTCCTTGCGCAAGTCAAAGCAAACAAGACATGGTATGGAAGCATTTGATTTCAACATTTCATTTTTCAGATTTTAAGCTAGCAAGAGAAAAGCATAGCTCATCATTCTTCCTAACCATGTCACTACAAGAGGTGCAAGGTAAAGATGCACTAGACTTCCAATCAAAAAGGCCACATTTTAACCTAGCAATGGAGCATTTCAACTTCTTGATCTTTCTATGTAAGGTATCACAAAGCTCATCATATCTCAGGTTATCATCACAACAAGCTTCAAATCGTTGGGACAAAATCCCAAGACTAGCGAGAAGTGTACCTTTCTTGGCCTTGCCAAGTTCACGTATGCGATCCTCCGTTGAATGCTCATCATCTCCTAGGAAGTATAGCAAAGCTTCCACCTCACGTTCTGCCTCAAGAGCCGCACTCTTCCTTCTTGCCAAAGTGTCGTCCTTGATCGCATGTCCAAGACTCAAACCTAAGGATAAAGACACACTGGAAGAAGAACTTGGTGCCATCTCGAAAAGCACCGTCAGTGTTAGCCAAAACACAAGCTCAACACCTCGACAAGCAAAGTCGGAAACACAACCGCTCTCAAAAGGTCGCCTTCGCGGATCCAGAACCGGTTAAGGTAGAGAGATCCTTAACTTGCTCTGATACCAATTGAAGGACCGAAAATGCTATAGCAAGGCGACCAGAGGGGGGGGTGAATGGGAGCCTAAAATTTCTTCTCAGAAATCACGGCCTCTGTCCCAACAAAATCAACCCCAAAAGCTTCGGACTCAACCGCAATGCCCATGACCCTAGAAAGAGGGTGGATGATCCCTAGGATCACAGCGAGGCACCGCACAAGGGAGCAAAACAAAACTCCCAAAACTCTGAGTCAAGTTCGTGCCTAAAAGAACACTCCCAAACATAGATAGATGGCTACGTTGGGATTCCTCCAAATACCGATGCTAACACGTAGCAAAGATATGTAGAGAGGTTCCTAGGTGAACTCTAGGAGCAAACGAGAAGTCCGGAAACGAAACGGAAAAGCCGCGAGGGCCAACGCAATAAAACTGCAGAAGCTGCAGAATCCCGGACAGTCCGCCGTCAGGCTCCCGGACTGTCCGGTGTGGGCCAGACTGTCCGCCGCTAGGGGGCCGGACTGTCCGCAGGCAAAACACCCAAAACCCAACTGTTCTGCTACAGCCCTGGACATGTCCCGGACAGTCCGCGGTTTGCACGCCGGACTGTCCGCGGTTCACATGAACAGTGAACACAGTGCGTTCGATGCTTGCCCGTAGCAGCGTCCGATGAAGACCCCAGACTGTCTGTGGGTCCTGGCGGACTGTTCGCCGGCTACCGAGGCAAAACAGCAACGCTGCTCCAAAGTTCCTACTCGGGCCCGGACTGTCCGCGCCCAACACTGGCGGACTGTCCGCCGGTCACCCGAAGGGAAAAAGGCCCGAGGCCAACAGCCACTGCTCGGCTGAAACCCCGACTCGCGGACTGTCCGCGGCTGGAGGGGCGGACAGTCCGCCACCACCCAGAATGCCCAAAAACGCCACGGGTCAAAACCAAAATCGATTGGATCTTTACCAAATCGAATGGGGCTGCAACCAAACTTCTCCCAAGTGTTCTTCTACGTGTTGGGAAGCTAATCCTAGGATATCATCGCTTCAACCCAACTAATCCATGTGAAATCCGAAGAACACTAGAAAAGGGGATGAACGAAGAACAAAAACGATTTCGGCCCGATCTACTTGTTCGTGAGGGTAGGGATGAATTCCTTCGGTGGAAATGTTCTCCTCACTTCAAAGAACAAGTTGATTCAAACGGAATCGCAAAAGACGCAGCGTAGAGGGAGATCGGGAGAGGGGAAAATTGTGGAGAAAAGAAGAAAGCGAAGAACAAATTCAAAACGCGAATTCAACCACGAATTTGATCCTTGGATTCAGATGAATGGAAGATTGATTAATCACTTGGTGTCGGGCTACAAGCCAATCCTAGCAACACAAAACTTGGATGGCAAAAAGCTCAAGAACAAGAGCCAACTCTCCCTAACCCTAGCCTTCTCTCACAGGAACAAAATGAGAGAGACACCACCAAGAACTCTCCAAGGATGCAGCTGCCCTAGCAGCCCCCTTCATATATATAGGCACACGTCCGAAGACCAAAACGCCCTTACATTAAGCACTCGTCCCAAATACCCCCCAGGGGTAAAACCGTCTAGACTTGACAGTTTCGATCCGACGGCCACGCCCGCACATCCGGTAGCTTCGCCTCGACGCGACCTCCCTGATGCCGCCACGTGCCGCCACCGTCGACCACCGCGCCTTCCTCGTGGATAGCTTCGCCGCCGCGCCAGCCTCTCCACGCCGCCACGCGTCGACCGTCCTTTCGGACCAACCCCCGGTTTTGAGGCCCAAACCGGGAAACTGTCCACCCCGAGTTTTGAGGCCCAAACTCGGAAACCCGCACGCCCAGGTTTTGAGGCCCAAACCTGGAAACCGTCCACCCTGAGTTTTGAGGCCCAAACTCGGAAACCCGCGCGGCCAGGTATTGAGACCCAAACCTGGAAACCGTCCTCGCCGAGTTTTGAGGCCCAAACTCGGAAACCGGCCACCCCAGGTTTTGAGGCCCAAACCTGGAAACCGTCGATGATAGCTTTTTGAGGCTCAGCTACCGAACCCGCACCATAGACGGGATGTGGTTCGCACACCCCGAACACCGGCACCGATGCCGATGCATGTTCAGCCTCCACGCCGGGCACAACGCCTTCGCCTTCCTTGTTGACTTGGCCGACGACAGTTGCATCGCACGCAAGCCCGTGTCCGACCTCCCGCCAAGTGACACGACTCCAGCGTCTTCCTCCCGACTCGGCCGATGCACCGCACATCCCCATGTGCTCTCACTCGCCGATGCCACGTGCCAGCTACCACAGCTGGTCCTCTGGTCCGCCAGTCCAAGCCTCACGTCCGCCCTTCACCGCTCTGGGTAGGTCGGCATGGCACGTCCGCCGCACGGCACGCCCATCCTTCACCGCTCCCGGTCCTTCGGCACGGCACGTCTCTACTTGACCTTCACCTCGCCATAGACCACTGTATCCGAGCTCGGCACCTGCACATCAACACAGCCAAGAGACACATGTCGCACACGCACACCAACACAGAAACACCACAACTCAACGCCACCGGTTAGTCATAAACAATAAGCGCATATCTAGATATGGACTAAACCGGGTAAAAGCCTCAAACCTTCCTCATCAAAGTCAATCATTCATCATATATGTTCTCAAGCTGTTCTTGATTAGTATGGAGCTAATTGCAGTCTTTGCATCCTTATGCATTCTTCAGTTGGTATCGAGCGTCAGCTAGTGGTGTTGAGCCCTTTCTGCCTCTTCTTGAGGACTAGCTTGTTCTTGACTTGGTTGTGTCGAACCGTTGCGCATGTGTTTGGGAACCAAGTCTTTCGCTCTCTGAGATCGATTTTTGCTCTTTGATGAGTTCTTACTCCGATCCTTTGCTTGGTCGTGTCGAACCGTTGCCCATGTCTCTAAGGACCAAGCTTTGCTTAACTCGATTTGTCCTTCTTCGACTTTTACCTTGGCTTTTGGATATCTCGAGTGAGTTTTCCTCTCTATCTATTTCTATTTTATTTTATTCTTTGTCACGGTTACGATGTGTTGACGATGCACTCATCAAGGGGGAGATTGCGAACACAAGGTTGATATGTGCCCTTGTGGTTCCCTTCCTGAGTGATGAGCGATCGGTCAACAGACTCACCGGAAGGGGTGAGAGGCAACGTGTCTCTTGGCTGTGTTGATGTGCAGGTGTGGAGCTCGAAGACAGTGGTCGAAGGTGAGGTGAAGGTCAAGTAGAGATGTGTCGTGCCGACGGACCAGGAGCGGTGAAGGGGGTACGTGAGGCTTGGACCGACGGACCGGGAGACCTGAGGACCAGCTGTGGTAGCTGGCACGTGGCATCGACGAGCGGGTTTGGTAGTTGAGCCTCGAAAAACTACCCTAGACGGTTTCTGAGTTTGGGCCACAAAACTCGGGATGGTGGGTTTCTGCGGATACATGAGTGTATGCCGGATCTTGAGATCATGAGTGATTGTCAACTAGGATGATGCGCATGTTCTTTGGCTTGTGTTGTGCAGGTGTCGAGCTCGGATAGGATGATCAAAGGCAAGATGAAGGTCAAGTAGAGACGTGCTGTGCCGATGGACCCAGAGCGGTGAAGGGCAGACGTGAGGCTTGGACTGACGAATCAGTGGCCTGAGGATCGGTCGTGGTGGCTGACAGCCTGGGACAGCAACAAGTGAAGACTTGTGTGTGGACGGGGTGCATGGGTGGTGCATCTCCTCTACGGCATTGGTTTGGTGGTTGAGCCACAGAAAAACTACCGAGTGGACGGTTTCCAGGTTTGGGACTCAAAACCTGGATGCGACCGGTTTCTGAATTTGGGCCACAAAACTCGGGTTGACGACGGTTTCCAGGTTTGGGCCTCAAAACCTGGGCGCTGGCGGGTTTCTGAGTTTGGGCCACAAAACTCAGGCAACGGACGACAGGTTTCCCGGGTTCGGCCTCAAAACCGGGGGGAGGTCCGTGAAAAGGATGAGCGATGCCTGGCGGCATGTGGTGTGACAGAACCGACCAATTTATACCAGATTAAGCACCGAATCGCTGCTTGCGCAGAGACTACAAGTACTTAAGCTCGTATAAACCCGGTAGTCCGGAAATCTCGAAGGATTTCAAGTCATTCAACTTTAACCAAGATCGTAATAGATTAGCGTACATGTTCACGATCCACATTCAGTTCGCATATAGTTCAAAATACATCGGAGTTCAACAGTTATTACAAACCATAGTTTAAATTCAAAAGCGGAAGCGACATAGTTTCGAAACACAAGTCCTTATTTCACAATACAGTGCCATATGCTTGATCAGTCCACAAAAGCATCAGGGAAGATAAGGATTGACCATGCCCATGGTCTAGTCACTGCCCTCGACGGGATACAGACAGTTCTTGCAATAGCCGAAGAAGCATTGCCCATCTGCAACAACAAGGGATAAAACCCTGAGTACGAGAAGGTACTCAGCTAGACTTACCCGTCATAAACCAGAAATAAATGACACCAAGGATTATGCAAGGCTATATCGGGGTTGGCCACACTTACCTTTTTGCATAAAAGCATTTTATTATTAAATAATCATCATTAGAGTATTAGTAGTCATTTTTATGTAATCAGCCTGATTATCTAGATTTGCACCTGATCTAGAGCAAACACTTGACTACTTATTCAAGCAAGAGTGACTATTTCATCAATAGCCTTTCAGATTCACCAACCATAACCATCATTAATTCCATATATTACTATGGTAACACATGCTCAGTCAAGTTACTCACTAACCAGGAGCGATGGCGATTATAATCGATTCCTACCAGCTGGGGATAAAATGTCGCACACTCGCCCGACACACCCTGCCAGGTGGCCGTTGGCGACCACTCAGGAGGTTCGAGAACCCAAATCGCGGGACGGCCATGGACCCTTCTACACCGGGGGTTATCTCAATGCCAAGTCGCTCAAGCTATTAACTGCCCACGGTCATGCCAGGTCGATCAGGCCCTGCCTGCCCTCGGACCATGCCAGGTCGATCAGAATAGTTGCCCACGGTACATATAAGGCCCTGGGTGTTAGGCGTCAACGTCTCCGTCACCGGCTCGAAACACCTTACTCGGCTTCACGGGAGGTACCCGCACCTGCTCCGTTAAGTGATTGACGCGTTCAAAATGACTGAGGTGTGCCTTCGTCGGTTCCTAATCGACACAGACGGGAGACTACTAGCACACAGAACCCATGTCCTGCTGCTCCTACATCCCGCCCGGTCTCAAATTAATTATCACATGGTTATATTCCATGATAGCACGAGGCTAAACATGTTTAGTATCCACCTATATGCGGGAGACAGGAAATCACCCGACTTTTACCGGTCTAAGCAGGGCTAAGCATATAATCGAGCCTAGACCTAACAGGGATCACAAGATAATATTTGCAGGTGGACAAGGATAATTAATTAATGCAGCAACGGTATCACACAACTCTTATAACCTAATGCAACAATCATATCAGGTTAACTTGTAAACGGTAATTTGCAAACCGTAGGAGAAAATGCTCCGGGGCTTGCCTCGCTCGAAGTCGGCGGGGCGGTGATCACGGCACTCCGGCAGGTCTTCAGCGTCTTCTTCCGGGATCCTCTCCTCGGGTGTCTCCTCCCGACGCTGCTCCTCCGGCGTGTCTTGGGCTTCCACTACCGACCCTGCATGATGCGGTACATGAATGAATAACATGAATGCAAATGGGATGCATGGTGATGCAACATGGAGTAACAATTCAGGAGATAAGCACATGTCATCTGCTGCTACTCACTTACTTAATCTAACATACTACTTACTAAGTCCTGTTGTCACCACATCAAAGTTGCTTAACGGGTTTATTACCCTCTATTTACTTGTAGAATTAAATCTAGTTAAATAGGCCTATAACAGTAACCTATCCTAGACAGCTTCACAAAAATCTATGAAAATTACTGGAGATTAACAACACTTGATCTAATCCCCTGTCTAAATTTCACCCCATTTAGACCTAGACTCTACCCCCTTTGAAAAAGACAAATTCTATCATGAAAAGGTGCTTTGAACTACACACCTTAGCACAAAGTGTCAAACAACAAATTTCATAATTTTCTTCTGAACTTCTTAGCGCAAGAGCAGTCAGTAAAAATTACCAAGTCCATACTCTTCATACTTTAATTATTACAAAATAAACAAGAAAACAACATTTAATCATTTTAACTACTACTGCCAAATTATTTCATAGAGTAACCTCATTTTACATTTTTCCCAGAAACTAGAACTCAACACAAACCTAACAAAACAAGAATCACATTTTTCTGAGACACATACAATTTACTATGCATTTAACAAGATTTCAGCCTAAACATGAATTAAATATAACTACACAGAAAATCACCACAAACTGGACATATTATATTTTTCATGCATAGACCTCAACATAACAAACCTAACAAAACTTGTTTCACCTTTTTAGCATTTATATTTCACAAGATATGAATTAAACAAGCAATACACAATTTCTGGAAACTAATTAACAAAACCTGAAAAACATTCAAACCTAAACTGCTACGTGCACCCAAACCAGTGCACACAGACGGAACTAGACTCACTGACGCGCGGGCCCTCGGGTCAAACTGACCCCACTCGTCATACACAGCAAACAGGGGAGGAGGTTGACCATGCCGTAGCTCGCCGGCGGCGAACTTTCCGGCGAAGCTAACCCTACCGATGGACTCCCCTTCTCCTTCCGCACCCAACGGTGCCCCTACCTAGCCCGGCGCTTGCTCGGATAGAGCTCGCCGTCGACGATGGCGGACACGGCGGCGCGGGCGAGCTACGCCGGCCGACTCCGGCCATGACGAGCTAAACGGACTCCGGAATCCTACTCCGGCGACCTTCGTAAACCTAACCCGAGGCTCAGAAGCCAGGTCTTCGGTTCCGAGCACCTGTGCCCACGGCCGTATCATCTCCGGCGACCATAGCGAGCGGCGGACGGCGGCGTACTAACACAACCAAACCCTAATCGGCTTAACCGACACCTCCAACACCTTCTACGAGCCTCGGCGATTCGCGAACGCTAGCTAGGGCGGATGGTTGAGCTCAGGAAGAGGGTTGGCCACGGCGGACCGAGCGCGCCGGCCATGGCGGACAACGGCGTTCCACGGGCACCTAACCCTAATCGGCTAAACCATCACCTTTCAACTCCTCCTTGGACCTCACTGACCCCTAAACACGCACTAGGGCAACACGCAACCACGAGACGGAGGCCGGCTACGGTGGACCGAGCTCGGCGGTCATGGCGACCATGGCGGCGGCTCATCCCGGGGCTTGCCTACGGTCTCTCATAGAGCGCTAAGGATAGCACAAGGGGTGGGAGCTCACGGCGAAGCTTGGTGGGTGGTTGGATGTATGGTGCGGTGGCGGAACGGCGGCGAACGGCGGCGGCGCCTTGCTATCTCCCCTTTCCCGCTCGAGCGACGGCGAGAGCAGAGAGCGAGAGAGAGGCGCGAGCGCGGGGAACAGAATGGAGGGAGGAGTTCGGACAGGCGAGGCGGAGCTGGCCTTGCCGTTTGCCACGCCGCGCGCGGACGCTGGCTTGGCCGGCCGTCGAGCGCCACGCGGCGGCAACGTCCTGGCGCTGTCGGCCACGACGCCGCGCGCGCGCGCCGGCACGGCACGGCCCGGCCTGATTCAGTGCCATCAGGCCGACTGACGGCCAGACTTTGAGCGCGATTAACACCTAATCCATTTGATGAAAAGCTAAACCACTTGCTCCATTGCTTAGAGCTACATACCGACTACAACTTTGGTTACAAGATTGATCTTTGGTTCGGCCTAGATTACTCCAGAAAAAACTCCAAAGATGGCTAGATGAAACTGTTTTGGGCAGTTAGGACTTAAAGAATTTTCTAAGTCTAAACTCCCTCAAATCCGCCTTGTGGGTCCCAAAACACCTTGTTAAACTCATTTTCATGAGTTGGGCCTTAAACAACTTTTGTTCTACTCTAAATTCTACATACTTTTGGTTAAGGGCCCACAGCCATGCAAAGCATCTATCAAGAAGGTCTTAGTTAGTCAAACAAAAGGACTCCTAGGGCTCTATTAAGGCAACTAGGGTTAGAGACTTATTTAGCCAACATGACCAACATAAACCTAGCTTCATTTTGACTCCCCAACAAGGTTCAACTACTAAGGAGACTTAAGCACTCCACAAACAAGACACACAAGCATTCAATCAAGCATAGCATCACAAAAGGTCACATGAAATGACACTTAACAAAAGAAAGAATGCAATATGAAATGATGATGCTTTATGCTCATGAGATGTCAAGTTATGCGCTTAGGGTTGCTTAACACCTAGGGTGTTACAGCCCTCCCCTCCTTAAAGGAATCTCGTCCCGAGATTTGAGTTACTAACCAGTCCTTATAAAACTGTGGGTATACTTCCTTTAGATAGTCTTCCGTTTCCCAAGTGGCATCTCGGTTGTCTTGTTCACTCCAAGATACTTTATATTGCTTCAAGATTCTTCCGCGAGTTACCCTTTCTTTCTCGTCGAGTACTCGATATGGCTTCACCGGGTAAGTAAGGTCGGATTGTAACTTGATATTGGCCGGTTGTACTTCCTCTTCTGGAACTCGAAGACATTTCTTTAGTTGTGACACATGGAAAACAGGGAATATAGCCTTTAAATGTTCAGGTAACTGTAGTTGATAAGCCACTTCTCCCTTCCTTTCCATTATCCTGTAGGGTCCCACAAACCTTGGCGCTAACTTTCTTTTCACGCCAAAACGTCTAACTCTTTTCATGGGTGATACTTTCAAGTACACATAGTCACCTACTTCAAATTCAAGCGGCCTTCTTCTCTGGTCAGCATAACTCTTCTGTCGAGACTGTGCAGCTGCTATGTGTTGTTGGATTATTCTAACTTGTTCTTCGGCTTCCCTAACGAAGTCAGTTCCATAGTAAGGACGTTCTCCTGGTTCAACCCAACTTACTGGTGTTCTGCATCTTCTGCCATACAGAGCTTCGAAAGGTGCCATATGAATGCTTTCTTGATAACTGTTGTTGTAAGCAAATTCTGCTAATGGCAACCACTTCTCCCAAGATCCCTTCGCGGATATCACACATGGTCTCAACATATCCTCTAAAACCTGATTTACCCTTTTAGTTTGCCCTGACGTCTGGGGATGGTAAGCTGAACTATGGATTAACTTAGTACCTAATTCCTTTTGCATTTTCTCCCAGAATGGTGCAGTGAACTGTGTTCCGCGATCCGAAACTATGACCTTGGGTATACCATGCAATCGGACAATCTGATTGATATAAATCTCTGCATAGTCTGGTGCTCGATAACAAGTTTTAACTGGTATGAAATGAGCGGTCTTGGTGAGACGGTCTGCTATTACCCATATTGAATTGTTTCCCTTCTGAGTGGTAGGCAAACCGGTGATAAAATCCATACTCACTTCTTCCCACTTCCATTCAGGTATTGATAAAGGTTGAAGTGTTCCGGCTGGCTTCAGGTGAATGGCCTTCACTCTACAACACGTGTCGCATCTGGCTACATATGCGGCAATTTCCTTCTTCATTTTAGTCCACCAAAATCTTGGACGCAAATCTTGATACATCTTAGTGCTCCCGGGATGGATAGACAATTTAGAAAGATGAGCCTCATCCATAATCTGATTTTTGAGTTCCCTATTCTTGGGTACCACTAAGCGATTATCAAACCATAACACTCCCTTATCATCAACTCGGAAATGTTTTACGGGTTCAGTGGCAGCTCTTAGTTTTTCCTTGATATAATAGATTCCCTTGTCTGTTTTCTGCCCTTCTAGAATCTGATCAACTAAGGTGCTCTGCAGCTCGATGTGACGCAAGATCACAGGGTGTTCGAGACTAAACTCGTCCTCTGGTTGTAACCTCAAGTTATTACAATGCGACTTCCGACTCAGAGCATCAGCAACTACATTTGCTTTTCCAGGGTGATAATGTATCTGCAAATTGTAATCCTTAATCAACTCAAGCCATCTTCTCTGCCTCATATTCAGTTCAGGATATACTTGAGACTTTTGTGGTCCGTGTACATGTTACAGACGTTACCAAGCAGATAATGTCTCCATATTTTTAGAGCGTGTACCACAACAGCTAATTCCAAGTCATGCGTAGGATAATTAACTTCATGTTTTCTCAACTGACGTGAAGCATAAGCAATCACTCTGCCTTCTTGCATAAGAACACACCCTAAACCAACTTTCGATGCGTCGCAGAAGACATCAAACGGCTTCTCGATATCTGGTTGAGCTAAGACAGGGGCAGTGGTTAATAGTTTCCGCAAGGTACAGAAAGCTGTTTCACACTTCTCTGTCCATTCAAACTTCTGATCCTTCTGAAGCAAACTTGTCTTGGGCTTGGCAATCTTGGAGAAGTCGGGAATGAAACGACGATAATACCCTGCTAAACCGAGAAAACTCCGAATCTCCCCAACTGAAGTTGGAGCTTCCCACTCCATCACTTCTTGTACTTTGCTAGGGTCCACAGAGATTCCTTCTTCTGACAGGATGTGACCAAGGAATTGTACTTGCTTTAACCAAAACTCGCATTTACTAAACTTAGCGTAAAGTTTATGTTCCCGGAGTCTTGTCAAGACGATCCTCAAATGTTTTGCATGGTCGTCCGGGTTCTCAGAATAAACCAAAATATCATCAATGAACACCACTACAAACTTATCTAGTTCTGGCATGAATACCGAGTTCATCAAACTCATAAAGTAAGCTGGAGCATTTGTCAATCCAAAAGACATGACTAAATACTCGTACAGGCCATATCTGGTTGAGAAAGCAGTCTTTGGAATATCTTGTGGTCGGATTCTAATTTGATGATATCCTGATCTCAAATCAATCTTGGAGAATACTTTGGCTCTGGATAACTGGTCAAACAAAATATCTATCCGTGGCAACGGATATTTGTTCTTAACGGTCACGGCATTAAGCGGTCGATAATCCACACACATCCGTAGAGACTTGTCCTTTTTCTTGACAAACAAAGCTGGGCATCCCCACTCTGACACACTAGGTTGAATGAAACCCTTGTCCAAAAGTTCCTTAATCTGCGTCTTGAGTTCGGCTAATTCATTGGGCGGCATACGATAAGGTCTTCTCGAGATCGGTGCAGTCCCTGGTAACAGCTCAATGGTAAACTCTACAGCCCGCTTGGGCGGTAAACCCGGCAACTCATCTGGAAAGACGTCTGGGAAATCCCGAACAACTGGAATTTTTTATAGGTCCTCTATAGATAAGGTGCAAGATAAATCAACAAAATCAGCCCCTCGAGGAAGAGAGATACGTAACTTGTTGTTCCTCCTTAGATCAGACAGGGTAAGAGTCCTATCTGCAGTGTCTAACACCGCTTTCCACATACTCATCCAACTCATTCCTAGGACTACGTCCATACTGAGTCCTGGCAAAACTACTAAATTAGCCCCAAACTTATGCCCTCCGATGTCGATGGTTGCATCACGTACCATCTGCCTAGACAACACACTACTCCCCACAGAGCTTACGCGAAACCCATAATCCATTTCAGACACCTCTTGATCATGCTTTTGTGCAAATGCTTTACTCATGAACGAATGCGATGATCCAGTATCAAACAAAACAACTGCAGGATGATGGTTAACAAAACACATACCAGCAGTCACGGGTTCTCCAGCACGAGCTTCTTCAGCGGTCATGTTGTGCAGGCGTGCGGGGTAGTTGGCCTGTTGCTTCTTTGGGTAGGGGCAGTACCTTGCGAAGTGCCCCTCTTGGTTGCAGTTGTAGCATGGTCCCCGAACCAACGGTTTGTTCCCTGAAGAATTGCCTTGACCTCCACGAGCCTGAGCAGTAGCTGTCTTGTATGGCTTCTGATTGCGCTGAGCTTGTGGCTGATTATTCTTCTGCGGCGGCCTAAAACGTGCCCCCGGCGCTGGTGGTCGATACAGGTTTCGCTGAGCTGGTGGTCCTCTAGGTTGTGATGATCCTGATTCAAGGGTCCTCTTTCGGGCCTTGCTAGCAGCATGCTTGTTGTTATGATTCTCTTGAATCAGACAGTCACTTATGAAGTCACTGAAATTGGTACGGGATGATGTACCCACTGACTTTCCCATTTTAGTGTTCAAGCCTCTCTTGAAACTAGCAATCTTCTTAGCGTCGGTGTCGACGAAGTCTGGGACATAGCGAGCCAACGAGTTGAACAGATGATGATACTCTGTGATAGACCGAGTTCCTTGAGTCAGATTCATGAACTCTGCCACTTTCATCTGGGTCAAGCCCGGCGGAATGTAATGACCTCGGACAGCAGCAGTAAACACCCTCCAAGTGATAGGAACATTGGCAGGGTAGGTGGTACGATGATGTCCCCACCAAATCCCGGCTGGTCCCTGCAACTGGTGCGCGGCATATTCTGCTTTCAGTTCTTCTGTGAGCCTGAGCAAACGAAACTTCTGCCCCAGAGTATGCAGCCATTCTTCTGCCTCCAATGGTTCTGTAGCTTCCTTGAAGATTGGTGGTTTGGTATCCAGGAAATCCTTGAAAGAACTATACTGGTTCGGCTCAGGGCGTTGATGTCCCTGGGCCAAGTTCTCCCTCAGCAAGGCTTCGATGTTGCGCTGGCTTCCAAGAAATTGAGCAAAAAGTTGCTCAGCCATCGGGGATGGAGGAGGTGGTGGATTGCGGTTTTCTCTGGGGTCCTCATTTCCACCACTACCGCCTGCTCCACTACGAGTTGTCGTCATCTGCATATAGGATAGTAAGCGACCATTAGGCAAAGTTGCAACTTGTAGAGAACAATAAATCATACCCACTGAAATTATTCGGAAAACAATTCACCAAACAATGACAGAGGTACAATAAATTTCAATCCACATCGCATCAACACATAACAAGATCACTTAACACATCATGCAAAAGATAACATAACATCCATCGTTTTGCCCATACATATGAGTCTTTCCAAGGTCTCACACACATTACATAAGTCTGCTATCCATGCTTACATTCAGCCCAACACACCAAAAGATCGGGCGTGCCAACTTACGCAAAAGACCATCTAGACGCTAAGCATACGATCTAGACTACTCTCTAGCGATCTCACCAACGTCACCGTCCTCACTAGACATATCTGAAGAACTACTAGAAGAACTACTCGGCTCCGGATCCTCCTGGGGAAAGATGGGGTTCCTCTCATTTTCCCTGCGATGGATCTCCTCGTGCAGACGGTCGTTGTAGTCCTGCAGGTGATGGAGTTGCAGCTCTAGGTCTCCCACTCGCAACCTCAGCAGCCTGTTCTCCTCTGAAACACGAATGCCCTCAACACAAACTCCTCGAAGCGCCTCCTCAGTCTCCCTCATGACCGAGGCCAAGAAAGTAGTCGACCCCTGCTGAATGGCAAGCTGATGAGCAGTCTCCTGCTCCCTCTGAAGTGTCTGGTCTCTCTCTACTGACAACTGAGCTAGCTGTGTAGTGAGGAGGTCTATCTCTGCAACGTGCTCCTCCTGCCGGCGATGTTGTGCAGCCATCTCCTCGCTAAGAGTATGATCCAGATGATCATAGCTGCGCGACAGGCACCCGTAAGTAGCCATCAGAGCAGCCATCACACTTCCTGCTGGTCCAGCACAATGCTCCCTCTCAAGAGAGCTAGCCTCAAGTACGGTAGCGCCTGGCTAACGCCACACTGCCTGGTAAGGATCTGTCGTTGGAAAGATACTAGCGGTAGCTTAGGCAACCACCTCTGGATGGTCCTCCATGATGTCCCGAAGAACGATATAAGCAACCTGGTTGGCTGCATCCCAGGGGGTCCTCCCCTGCAAAGCAAACACTCGACGACACCAGACGTGATCCTGCTCATCACGGCTGGGTACGTCCACCTCCACCGTGAACACGTGACGATCCTCTGACAACTGCACACGGTGCCAGTCGTACTGCGGCTCCTGGCCCTCCTGATATCCGACCAGGTGCAGAACTCTCCAGAGGATAGTGGGCATCCCAAACTCTCCCAAAAAGTCCTCTGATCCCTCATCGGTCCATGGCCCCAGCATGTAGTTAGGCCTCTTGCCTCCCGTGGACTTGCGAGCAGTGCGCTTGGTGCGTGCCATCTGTAAGAAGTTTATCACACAGAGATTTTTATTAGTTTGAGAACAACTTTTATTAGGAAAACGGGACGGAAACCATAAGGAAGGAAGTAAGATTAATGCAAGATTATATGATCATGATGCATGCACGTTTCATACGTCCTCACTACCTAACAATCTAACGGCTAGACGGTGGCATACACGTTCACTCATAGCGTTAACTATACGTACTACACGTTCGCAAGTTAGCGTACCTGCAGAAACTCACTTCAGCCCTTCCCACAGTATGAACATCATGCACTGCGGAAATTTAAATCTAATACTCACTTAGGTGTACACCCGGTATATACGTAAGCAGTATATGCACCCATCAGAAATTATTACTCCCACAATCAATACTTTCACATATACTTGTGTGGAACAGGTATACGCATCAGTATCGTATAAGCACTTTCCCTAGATTGGCGGTTGTCCAATCATGCTCTCACAACTCTCATTACCTTTAGCGTAGAGGCAATTGATCCATACATTACTATTCCGAGGAATAGCATCCATACAATTTCACCCTTGCCGTATGGACGACAGAATAAACAGAAAATAAGTATGATGCACGACCCCCAAAGTTAGTACTTAAATAGCCACCTAAGTTCCTATTGGGCATAAGGACTGGATCAATGGCACACCTAAATCTTTATAAGAAGGGTTTTTCAGAACCTACTATAGCTACCAGTTTTGACAATGAAGGAATTTTATTTGAAAATACAGTTTTTCAAATAGAATCATGAACAGTAACGCTAACCACGCTCCGATGCCAGCTGTGACAGAACCGACCAATTTATACCAGATTAAGCACCGAATCGCTGCTTGCGCAGAGACTACAAGTACTTAAGCTCGTATAAACCCGGTAGTCCGGAAATCTCGAAGGATTTCAAGTCATTCAACTTTAACCAAGATCGTAATAGATTAGCGTACATGTTCACGATCCACATTCAGTTCGCATATAGTTCAAAATACATCGGAGTTCAACAGTTATTACAAACCATAGTTTAAATTCAAAAGCGGAAGCGACATAGTTTCGAAACACAAGTCCTTATTTCACAATACAGTGCCATATGCTTGATCAGTCCACAAAAGCATCAGGGAAGATAAGGATTGACCATGCCCATGGTCTAGTCACTGCCCTCGACGGGATACAGACAGTTCTCGCAATAGCCGAAGAAGCATTGCCCATCTGCAACAACAAGGGATAAAACCCTGAGTACGAGAAGGTACTCAGCTAGACTTACCCGTCATAAACCAGAAATAAATGACACCAAGGATTATGCAAGGCTATATCGGGGTTGGCCACACTTACCTTTTTGCATAAAAGCATTTTATTATTAAATAATCATCATTAGAGTATTAGCAGTCATTTTTATGTAATCAGCCTGATTATCTAGATTTGCACCTGATCTAGAGCAAACACTTGACTACTTATTCAAGCAAGAGTGACTATTTCATCAATAGCCTTTCAGATTCACCAACCATAACCATCATTAATTCCATATATTACTACGGTAACACATGCTCAGTCAAGTTACTCACTAACCAGGAGCGATGGCGATTATAATCGATTCCTACCAGCTGGGGATAAAATGTCGCACACTCGCCCGACACACCCTGCCAGGTGGCCGTTGGCGACCACTCAGGAGGTTCGAGAACCGAAACCGCAGGACGGCCATGGACCCTTCTACACCGGGGTTTATCTCAATGCCAGGTCGCTCAAGCTATTAACTGCCCACGGTCATGCCAGGTCGATCAGGCCCTGCCTGCCCTCGGACCATGCCAGGTCGATCAGAATAGTTGCCCACGGTACATATAAGTCCCTGGGTGTTAGGCGTCAACGTCTCCGTCACCGGCTCGAAACACCTTACTCGGCTTCACGGGAGGTACCCGCACCTGCTCCGTTAAGTGATTGACGCGTTCAAAATGACTGAGGTGTGCCTTCGTCGGTTCCTAATCGACACAGACGGGAGACTACTAGCACACAGAACCCATGTCCTGCTGCTCCTACATCCCTCCCGGTCTCAAATTATTTATCACATGGTTATATTCCATGATAGCACGAGGCTAAACATGTTTAGTATCCACCTATATGCGGGAGACAGGAAATCACCCGACTTTTTCCGGTCTAAGCAGGGCTAAGCATATAATCGAGCCTAGACCTAACAGGGATCACAAGATAATATTTGCAGGTGGACAAGGATAATTAATTAATGCAGCAACGGTATCACACAACTCTTATAACCTAATGCAACAATCATATCAGGTTAACTTGTAAACGGTAATTTGCAAACCGTAGGAGAAAATGCTCCGGGGCTTGCCTCGCTCGAAGTCGGCGGGGCGGTGATCACGGCACTCCGGCAGGTCTTCAGCGTCTTCTTCCGGGATCCTCTCCTCGGGTGTCTCCTCCCGACGCTGCTCCTCCGGCGTGTCTTGGGCTTCCACTACCGACCCTGCATGATGCGGTACATGAATGAATAACATGAATGCAAATGGGATGCATGGTGATGCAACATGGAGTAACAATTCAGGAGATAAGCACATGTCATCTGCTGCTACTCACTTACTTAATCTAACATACTACTTACTAAGTCCTGTTGTCACCACATCAAAGTTGCTTAACGGGTTTATTACCCTCTATTTATTTGTAGAATTAAATCTAGTTAAATAGGCCTATAACAGTAACCTATCCTAGACAGCTTCACAAAAATCTATCAAAATTACTGGAGATTAACAACACTTGATCTAATCCCCTGTCTAAATTTCACCCCATTTAGACCTAGACTCTACCCCCTATGAAAAAGACAAATTCTATCATGAAAAGGTGCTTTGAACTACACACCTTAACACAAAGTGTCAAACAACAAATTTCATAATTTTCTTCTGAACTTCTTAGCGCAAGAGCAGTCAGTAAAAATTACCAAGTCCATACTCTTCATATTTTAATTATTACAAAATAAACAAGAAAACAACATTTAATCATTTTAATTACTACTGCCAAATTATTTCACAGAGTAACCTCATTTTACATTTTTCCCAGAAACTAGTCCTCAACACAAACCTAACAAAACAAGAATCATATTTTTCTGAGACACATACAATTTACTATGCATTTAACAAGATTTCAGCCTAAACATGAATTAAATATAACTACACAAAAAATCACCACAAACTGGACATATTATATTTTTCATGCATAGACCTCAACATAACAAACCTAACAAAACTTGTTTCACCTTTTTAGCATTTGTATTTCACAAGATATGAATTAAACAAGCAATACACAATTTCTGGAAACTAATTAACAAAACCTGAAAAACATTCAAACCTAAACTGCTACGTGCACCCAAACCAGTGCACACAGACGGAACTAGACTCACTGACGCGCGGGCCCTCGGGTCAAACTGACCCCACTCGTCATACACAGCAAACAGGGGAGGAGGTTGACCATGCCGTAGCTCGCCGGCGGCGAACTTTCCGGCGAAGCTAACCCTACCGATGGACTCCCCTTCTCCTTCCGCACACAACGGTGCCCCTACCTAGCCCGGCGCTTGCTCGGATAGAGCTCGCCGTCGACGATGGCAGACACGGCGGCGCGGGCGAGGTACGCCGGCCGACTCCGGCCATGACGTGCTAAACGGACTCCGGAATCCTACTCCGGCGACCTTCGTAAACCTAACCCGAGGCTCAGAAGCCAGGGCTTCGGTTCCGAGCACCTGTGACCACGGCCGTATCATCTCCGGCGACCATGGCGAGCGGCGAACGGCGGCGTACTAACACAACCAAACCCTAATCGGCTTAACCGACACCTCCAACACCTTCTACGAGCCTCGGCGATTCGCGAACGCTAGCTAGGGCGGATGGTTGAGCTCGGGAAGAGGGTTGGCCACGGCGGACCGAGCGCGCCGGCCATGGCGGACATGGCGGACAACGGCGTTCCACGGGCACCTAACCCTAATCGGCTAAACCATCACCTTTCAACTCCTCCTTGGACCTCACTGACCCCTAAACACGCACTAGGGCAACACGCAACCACGAGACGGAGGCCGGCCACGGTGGACCGAGCTCGGCGGTCATGGCGACCATGGCGGCGGCTCATCCCGGGGCTTGCCTACGGTCTCTCATAGAGCGCTAAGGATAGCACAAGGGGTGGGAGCTCACGGCGAAGCTTGGTGGGTGGTTGGATGTATGGTGCGGTGGCGGAACGGCGGCGAACGGCGGCGGCGCCTTGCTTTCTCCCCTTTCCCGCTCAAGCGCCGGCGAGAGCAGAGAGCGAGAGAGAGGCGCGAGCGCGGGGAACAGAATGGAGGGAGGAGTTCGGACAGGCGAGGCGGAGCTGGCCTTGCCGTTTGCCACGCCGCGCGCGGACGCTGGCTTGGCCGGCCGTCGAGCGCCACGCGGCGGCAACGTCCTGGCGCTGTCGGCCACGACGCCGCGCGCGCGCGCCGGCACGGCACGGCCCGGCCCGATTCAGTGCCATCAGGCCGACTAACGACCAGACTTTGAGCGCGATTAACTCCTAATCCATTTGATGAAAAGCTAAACCACTTGCTCCATTGCTTAGAGCTACATACCGACTACAACTTTGGTTACAAGATTGATCTTTGGTTCGGCCTAGATTACTCCAGAAAAAACTCCAAAGATGGCTAGATGAAACTGTTTTGGGCAGTTAGGACTTAAAGAATTTTCTAAGTCTAAACTCCCTCAAATCCGCCTTGTGGGTCCCAAAACACCTTGTTAAACTCATTTTCATGAGTTGGGCCTTAAACAACTTTTGTTCTACTCTAAATTCTACACACTTTTGGTTAAGGGCCCATAGCCATGCAAAGCTTCTATCAAGAAGGTCTTAGTTAGTCAAACAAAAAGGACTCTAGGGCTCTATTAAGGCAACTAGGGTTAGAGACTTATTTAGCCAACATGACCAACATAAACCTAGCTTCATTTTGACTCCCCAACAAGGTTCAACTACTAAGGAGACTTAAGCACTCCACAAACAAGACACACAAGCATTCAATCAAGCATAGCATCACAAAAGGTCACATGAAATGACACTTAACAAAAGAAAGAATGCAATATGAAATGATGATGCTTTATGCTCATGAAATGTCAAGTTATGCACTTAGGGTTGCTTAACACCTAGGGTGTTACATGTGGCGGCATCCGGTGAGGTCGCGTCGAGGCGAAGCTACCTGATGTGCGGGCGTGGCCGTCGGATCAAAATCAACTCGAGTTGGTCAGGAATACCCTTAGGGTTAGCCTGCTCGCTCATTAGCAGTAGGGTAGAAGGGGAATAATTGTATTAGGCTATATTAGGAGAGGCAGCCCCTCCCTCCAAACCATCTCAGTCATTTGCTACTTTCACTTAAGGTTTCCTGTTCTCCCTGTCCCTGCCATAGCTACTGAGATCCGCATAGACGGCTTAATCATACCTCTGTGTACTTGAATTTTGCAGAAATGGGACCGGATTCCCATTGTCTCCTCGTGGGGATGAGTTTTGGCTAGCAATTGAGGCTGTAATTCGCGTTCTTGTGTCGTTCTTCGCGTTTTGCTTTTCTCCTCAAGTTTCCCGTCGATCGATCTCTGTCCACGTTGCTCTGTTTGCAAAACCGTTTGAATCAACTTGTTCATTATTGTGAGGGGTCATTTCCACTGATGGAATTTAACTCAAACCTCATGAGAAAGTAGATCGATCGGTTTTCGTGTTTGGATCAGTTTTCTCCATCTTGACCTCAAATTCTTCGAATTTACCGATTTGGAGTTAGGTTCGAGCCATGATCTCTTAGGGGTAGCTCACTAACATCCTTGGAACTCCTCATACCAAGTCTAAGCCTCAGTGCTTTTGATTCGGAGGAGATTGGGTTGAATTTGCGGAAGAACTGTGCGTTTTTGGGGGCATCGGACGCTAGTGTTCTTGGCATCAGACGCTGACCCCAATAGTATCAGACGCGCCGTTGCCATGTGTCAGTTTCTGTGTTTTTGAAGGGGCATCAGACGCTACAGTGCAGCGTTCGATGGTCATGCAGTGAGGTTCCAGAAACCCTCTTTTTGCATCGAACGCGTCCGGTGTCAGGACATCGGACGCTACTATTCACTTCCTGTCACTAGTTGACTTGCGCGAACTTGGGTGAGGAAGTTCTTGTGGTGTCCTGCTGTGTTCCTAGGGAACATCCACCCACTCTCTGGGTCATGGACATCACGCGTCTCAGCTTTGCTCTTTGGGTTGTTGTTCTGGGACAAAGGCCTCAACATTTGGAAAGAAATTTGAAGCTCCCATTCACCCCACCCTCTGGTCGCCTTGCTTTAGCATTCTCGGTCCTTCAATTGGTACCAGAGCAGGTTAACGATCTTCCACCTTAGCCAGTTCCAGATCCACAGAAGGCGACACGGATCGCGGTGTGGGCAAACTGCCATTTTTCGATAGGACGAACTATGCGTATTGGAAGATATGCATGTCGGCCTATCTTCAGAGTATGGGTGCTTCTGTCTGAGAGATTTGCAACAAGGCTGATTATGTGGTCTTGGCTACTCGTGTGACTCAGCTGCAGATCGACGAGCACGATTCCAATAGTCGAGCCTGTAATGCTCTTTTCTCATGTTTGAGCACGTCTGAGTTTGATCGTGTTTCTCACCTCCCCACGGCTCGGGAGATTTGGGCGACCCTCATGCGCTTCTATGAGGGAACCACTCAAGTCAAATCCCGTCTCTACGAGTCGCATAAGCAAGAGTATGAGAACTTTCGACACACGCCTGGCGAGTGCATAGAAAGTTTATTCGCTCGTTTTCAGGTGATTGTCAACAGGATCAGAGCTAACAAGGAGCTATTGCCTTTCGACGATCATGAGAGGGCTCTCAAGCTTTTACACACTCTTGATCGATCGGTGTGGGACTCTATGGTTCAGGCTATCATCAAATCGCCTAACTATGAGACTCTCACGTGCGACGAGCTCTTTAGTAACCTCAAGTCAAGTGAGATTGACGCCATGGAGAGGGCTTATTATGAAAATCCTTCTGGCCCGTCGATGGCTTTGGTTTCTAGCTCTTCTGCTGACACCTCTGGAGGCTTTGTTTTGTCATCTCTTCTTTCTATCACAGAGGAGCAGCTGGAGTTCATGGTGGACGACGAGTTGGCCCTGCTTGCCAACTGGTTCTCGCGGTTCCACAACAACCGCATGAACCGTCGCCAAGTAGGAGGACGTGGTGGCTGCTACGAGCATGGAGGCTTGGACCACTTCATTGCCAATTGCCCGAAGAAGAACAAGCAAGCTTTCGGCAAGGCGGATCATGGCCACAAGTACGACTCCGGCAAGCGCAAGGAGAAGTATGTCCCTGCCAAACACAAGCGGAGGGGCGGCTTCAACAAGGAGTACATCAAGGAGAAGTACTTGGAGAAGGCCCAGGCCGAGCAGCGTGCCTTCTTCGCCACGCTCAGCGACGTCGATGACTCGGATGACGACTCCACTGCATCAAGCGATGATGAGTCTGAGAAGAAGAAGAAGATCAAGGACAAGCTGAACGACCTCTATTTCTTCACCGACAATGAGGGCTTCTGCACCATGGCCCTTGGCGATGAGGTCAATGGCGAGCTGGAGGAGATCCCTCAGAATGACGACGACGACGACAACACCTCCTAGGTATCTCAAACTCCTGACGAACTCTATGTTGAGGTTGACAAGCTTACTGCTGCTCTTCTTAGTCAAGATAAACCGCTTAGGCTTGCCGCTAGAGAGAGAAAGGAGTTTAGGAGGAAGTGGGAGGATGCGGTAAAAGAGCTTGAGTCTGTCAAGTCCTCCATTGTCGTGTCTGAGGAGGATGAGTGAGATGTGCTCCAAGCACATGACTGACCTTCTCACTTTGAGGGGGAGGTATGTTGCTTTGGTTGGAGAGGTGGATGTGCTTAGAGCTAGATCCTCCGTGCTTGGTGCGTGCAAGTCTTGCGCAGGCTTGCAATCCGAGTTGGCAGAGAAGATTGTGTCTCTTGAGAAGGCCAGCTCGGATAGCACTTGTGTGTCTAGATGCGTTTTGTGTGAGGGTTTGGAGATGGAGATTGCAAATCTGAAGCATGACAACACAAACCCTCTATCATGGAGATCTCAGTCGTATTTTAGATCCTTAGGGCAATCTTGTGTGTTTGATTTCGCCCTTTGGGAAAGTCTTTCGAGCGAATTTCTCGGAGTCGTTCGGAATTTCTCGTTGTCTTTTGGCTGGACCTTCCTCCTCTGATCTTTGGAAGTGGCATAGGAGACTAGGTCATCTGAGCTTCGACTTGCTTGCAAGGCTTACTTCACTGGCTTAATCCGAGGATTGCTCAAGTTGTTCATGGAGAAGGATCTTGTTTGCCATTCTTGTAGACATGGGAAAATGGTAGCCGCTCCCCACCATCCTATGAACCAAGTTATGACCAAGCGCCCTGGAGAGCTTTTACATATGGACCTTGTCGGTCCGGCTCGGGTGAGCTCGGTTGGTGGGAAGTGGTATGTGCTTGTTGTTGTTGACGACTTTTCGAGATATTCGTGGGTTTTCTTTTTAGCGGAGAAAACTGAGAATTTCACTTTTACTCGCAATTTGATCTTGCGACTTCAGAACGAGTTCCCTAAGAACTCGATGAGAGCTATTCGTAGCGATAATGGTTCCGAGTTTAAGAATTCAGATTTTGAGAAGTTTTGTAATTCTTTGGGTTTAGAGCATCAGTTTTCTTCCCCCTTCACACTGCCACAAAATGGTGTTGTAGAGAGGAAAAATCGGACCCTTGTAGAGATGGCCAGGACGATGCTCGATGAGCAAAGGACTCCTAGGCGGTATTGGGTCGAAGCTATGAACACTGCATGCTATATTTCCAATCACATTTTTCTCTGTGCTTTTTTGAAAAAGACTTCTTATGAGTTGCGTTTTGGAAGACAACCCAAAGTGAGTTATTTTAGAGTTTTTGGTTGCCACTGTTTTATACTCAAGAAAGGCAACTTGAACAAGTTTGAGTCTCGTTCTTCTGATGGTGTATTTTTGGGTTATGGTAATCATACTCGTGCATATCGTGTACTTAACCTTGATACTAACCGAGTCATGGAGACATCCGATGTCACCTTCGACGAGACCATGCATTGTCCTTCTTCTAGTTTTGAGCGTGCAAGTGATCATGAGGTTGGAGAGCCTTTTTTTATGACGAAGAAGAAGGAGATGAAGGGATTGATGATCCAGCACTTCCTCCACCTGCTGTGCCGATTGGGTCAACTTCGACCACGACTGCACGCGGCCCCGACCCTTCTTCCCATGGGGGCCGTGTGATCCACCACCTCGGGCTGTACCATTTGTACCCGAGGGAGCAACAGCTACTATTGAAGGGGAGGTTATATCAGCAAGGGCGGCGCCATGACACATTCAGCGCCAACACCCACCTCAACAGATGATCGGCAACATCCACGAACGCGTGACTCGATCAAGGTCACAACAAATTTCTCACTTTGCTCATTCTGCATTTGTTGCTGATTTTGAACCCCGAGATGTTGGACGCGCTTTATATGATCCGGATTGGGTAAATGCCATGCATGAGGATCTTGAAAATTTAGAGAGAAATCGGGTTTGGGTTCTTCTTCCTCTTCCTCCTGAGTGCCACCCTATTGGGACAAAATGGGTTTTCAAAAACAAACTTGGAGAAGATGGTCATGTTGTGAGAAACAAGGCCAGAGTTGTAGCCCAGGGGTATAGTCAGAAGGAGGGGATAGACTATGAGGAGACTTTTGCTCCTATAGCTCGTTTGGAGGCAATTAGGATCCTCTTGGCTTTTGCTGCATCCAAAGGTTTCAAACTTTTCAAATGGATGTCAAGAGTGCCTTGCTAAACGGCTACATAGAAGAAGAGGTGTATGTAAAACAACCCCCTGGTTTCAAAAATCCCAAGTTTCCAAACCATGTTTTTAAACTTCACAAAGCTTTGTATGGTTTGAAACAAGATCCTAGAGCCTGGTATGATAGGTTGATAACCTTTTTGCTTGCTAAGGGTTTTAAAATGGGATGTGTGGATAAAGGCAATGACACTTTGTTGGTTCAGATTTACGTGGATGATATCATTTTTGGTGGTTCTTGTAACACCCTAGGTGTTAAGCAATAACTAAATGCATAATTTGGCATGACATGAGCATAGCATCTCATCTTTTCATGTGCATATGTTGTTGTAGTGCTTAAGTCCTTGATTGGTCTCTAGTGTAACCTTGTTATGCTTTTTGTTTCTGACCACGTGCCTTATAACAAAGTTGTAGATCTTGACGAAAGGAACAACTTTGCTTTAAAGCACTTTCTCAGAAAAAGCTTTAAAATGTGATTTCTTGCATTAGAAAAATGGTTTAGCACTAAATTTCTTTTTCTAAGCAGAATTTGGACTGGAGCCTTAAAGATGATTTGTTCCTTGCAAAATTCTAAGCAACTTTGCTTTTAGGACCTTCTCCTAATTTGGCTTAGTTTAGGAGTTACAGAGCATCAAAGTTTTAAAACCAAACTTCATTAGTTTAACCCCAGTGGGACCCCCCCCTGTCAGCCTCTTCTTCTTCTTCCCCGCGCGCGCACCGCTCCCTCCGCGCCGGCAGAAACCGCCTCGCCGCCGCGAGACCGCCTCGCTGGCCGGCCAAACCACCGACTTCGCCGCCCGTGGTTTGCGCCCGAACTCGCCACGTCGCTCCGGCGCTCGGTGCATGCTCGCCGCGTGGAGCGCGACGCCTGGTGCCGCCGCGTCCGGTCGGGAGCTCCCCCGACGGGAACCGGCCAGGTGCAATGCACCTAGCACTTCGTTCCTTTTGCCTTTGCTCCGCCTCGCGCTCGCTAGCCAGAAGAGCATTCCATTGCTCACTCTCTCCCTCGCTCCACTCCACTCCATCTTCACCAGAGCTCCACGCCGCCGCCGCCCGCCGAACCTCGGCGAGCGATTACTCGCTCCACCGCTCACCGCCGTTCGATTCCTCCTGCCAGTTTCTCCGCCTTGACCTCCTCTTTCTCCGGCAAGGGTTGGTTTCCCCTCTCTCCCTCTCTAGCCGCCGGAACAGCGGATGCCATCCTCAAGCTCCCGCCATGGCCGCCGCCATGACCCTACCGTGGACCGGTCATCTCCGGCCAAGCCATCCCAAACCAAGCCCTGTTCTAGTCTTCTCTACCTCCGCAGTAGCTTAGAGTTAGTTGGAGACCTCTCTTTCGCCGTGTTTCAGCCGGAACGGAGCCGTGTCGCCGCCATGTCCGCCATGGACCGTCGCCGTGCATCGCTCCGGGCAATGCTGGGGATGCCGAAGCCCGAGAGTTGCTCCAATAGGTCGCTTATGTGTTGCTTAGGCTAGTGTTGATCTCGCCGAGTCGCAAGCCACCGGGAAGAGTTCCGCCGCCGAGTCGCAGAGCCGCCGCTCCGCCATGGCCGCCGTCGAGCTTGCTCCGGTATCCCTCTGGCTCAGCGAGTCGGTTAGTCGTGTTCGACCCGCAAACCCGCACCCAATGATGGTCTCGGTGTCACCGGAAGCGTCGCCGTCGACGAGCTAGGGCCGGTCAACGACCACGGCGCAAAACTCCGCTGTTGACCACCGAGCGTGGCCTCGCGCGGTAACGTGCCGAGCCTAGCCTCGCCTAGTAGCTTGGTCGCCCTGACCAGCGGGCCCCCACTGGCAGTAAGAAAGAGAGCAAGGGAAGAGCTTGGGTGCCGTAGGCCTCGGTAAGCCGGGTGCGCCGAGCCTTCGCCTCGAGCCTCGACCGAGTCGGTTGAGTTAGCCTCGGTTGAGTCAGTTAGCCTCGGCTGAGTCAGTGAGCCTCGGGCGAATCGGATAGTGTGTCTGAGCCTCGGCCGAATCGGTTGAGTGTGTTTGAGCCTCGGCCGAATCGGTTGAGTGTGTTTGAGCCTCGGCTGAGTCACGCCGAGTGTGCCGAAGCCTTGTCTTGTGCCTCGGCCGAACCAAGTTGGACGTCCGTAGCGTTTTAGGTTTGAGTTTTCTTTTTAAAATAAGTTTTGCAGAATTTATGTTAAGGCTTCAAAAATTCCTACAAGGCTCATTTTAAGTCCAAATCCTGTGAAACAAATTTTGTTAGGTCAAGCATGTTTAGATCTATCAGTGAAAACAGTTGAATGCATTCTTGGTGATATTTTTATGTGTAGATTTATTTACATTAGAAAAGTGCTGATAACTTGGAAAATGCATAACTAATTATATATAAGTCAGAAAAATGTGATTCCAGTGTTGTTAGGTTTGTATGAATGTGTAGTTTCAGAGAAAAATATAATATGAGGTTGTTCTGTGAATTAATTTGACAGTTTTTTTTAAAATGGTTAAATGTCGTTTCCTTGTTTATTTTGTAGTAATTAAAATATGAGGAATATGAACCTGAGAATTTAAGCACATTGCTCTTGTACTAGGAAGCTCAGTAGAAAAATAAGGAATCTGTTGTTTGACACTTTTTGCTAGGGTGTGTAGTTCAAAGCACCTTTCCATGATAGAACTTGTCTTTTTCATAGAGAATGGAGTTTTAGTCCAAATGGGGTGAAATTTGGACCAGGGACTAGATTACCCATTGTTAACTTCCAGTAATTTCTGTAGATTTTTCTAAAGCTATCTAGGATGGGTTGCTGTTATAGGCTAGTTTAATTAGATTTATTTCAGCAAGTAAGTAGAGGGTAATAAACTCATTAAATAAACTTTGATGTGGTGACAACATAGCTTAACAAGTTGATTATGATAGGTTAAATAGTTGGGATGATGTTGACTACCTTTTTGAAGAGAATGCAGTTGCTGACATGTACTTATTCCCTGATTGCTGTTGATCATGTGCATCACATATGCATTCTATATGCATTCATCCTATTCATGCACGTTATGCATCATACAGGATCAGCGGAGGAGATCCAGACCCAGTCGGCACTAGAAGAGCCCAGTCCGGAGGAGAACCTGACAGAAGAAGCCGGAGGGATCGACGCCGACGAGCTACCCGAGTGCCGCGATCACCGTCCATCAGACTTTGAGAAAGGCAAGCCCCGGAGCATTCTAACTCCTACGGTTTGCAAATGTTTTCTAATTAACCTGATGATGAATGATGCATTAGGTTATAGGAATTGATTGCTACCGTTGATGCATTATTACTTATCCTTGTCCACCTGCAATATATATCTTGATATCCCTGTTTAGGTCTAGGCTCGTTATATGCTTAGCCCTGCTTAGACCGGCAAAAGTCGGGCGATTTCCTGTCTCCCGCAATAGGTGGATACTGATCATGGTTAGCCTGTGCTATCATGAGATAACCATGTGATAATTAATTTGAGACGGAGGCGGGATGTAAGAGCAGCAGAACATGGGTTCTGTGTGCTAGTAGTCTCCCGTCTGTGTCGCCTAGGACCCGTTCGGGAATGTAACTTCAGTCAAATTGAACGCGT
The DNA here is from genome assembly GCA_009763385.1 of Coix lacryma-jobi var. lacryma-jobi. Taxonomy (NCBI): domain Eukaryota; kingdom Viridiplantae; phylum Streptophyta; class Magnoliopsida; order Poales; family Poaceae; genus Coix; species Coix lacryma-jobi. The sequence continues at coordinate 81,011,198 of CM019824.1, read as the reverse complement.
CGATCACTTAACGGAGTAGGTCTGAGTACCTCCCGCGAAGCCGAGTAAGGTTATTCGAGCCGGTGATGGAGATGTTGACGCCTAACACCCAGGGCCTCAGCTGTACCGTGGGAAACTATTCTGATCGACCTGGCATGGTCCAAGGGCAGGCAGGGCCTGATCGACCTGGCATGACCGTGGGCAGTTATAGATTGAGCGACCTGGCACTGAGATAACCCCCGGTGTAGAAGGGCCCATGGCCGTCCCGCGCTTTGTGTTCTCGAATCCCCTGACTGGTAGCTTACGACTGCCGTAGCCGGAATGTGCCGGGCGAGTGTGAGACATTTTATCCCCAGCTGGGTAGGAATCGATTATAATCGCCATCGCTCCTGGACAGTGAGTAATTGACTTTAGATCATCTCCCGTAGAACTTATGGAACTAAAATGGTTATGGAATCTGAAAGGCTATTGATGAAATAGTCACTCTTGATTGATTAATTAGCAAGTGCTTGTTTAGTACAGGTGCAAATCTAGTAAGGTAGAGTTAATGACTAAAAGCAATTGCCAACATCTGAAACTGAGTTTTACTACTAAAGCTTTCATGCAAAGGAGTATGTACAGCCAACCCCACTTACATAGCCTATATGATCCTTGGTGTCTCATTATTTCTGGTTTTGACGGGTAAGTCTAGCTGAGTACCTTCTTGTACTCAGGGTTTATTTCCCTTGTTGTTGCAGATGGCCAGTGCTTTTATGGCTACTGCGAGAATTGCTTGTATCCGGTAACGAGTGATGACTAGACCAATGGCATGGTCAACACTTATCTCATCTGTTGCTTTTGTGGACCCGGTCGACTGATGGCACCGTATTTATGAACAATCCAAACTTATGTTTTAAAGACTATGTTGCTTCCGCTTCTACTATCAAATTATGGTTTGTAATACTATTTCGTACTCCGATGTAATTTGAACTTTCTGCAACTGTGATGTAACCCGTGAGCATGTTCGTGGAACAAGTACGATCTTGGCTGGATGTCGTTGAATGATTTGAAATCCTTCGAGATTTCTGGACTACCGGGTTTGTACGAGCTTAAGTACTCGATGATTTCTGCAAGAGCGGAGGTTTTCCGTGCTTAATCTGGTGCAAATTGGTCGGTTCTGTTACAGCTGGCTTCGGAGCAAGTTCTGCGTTACTGTTCATGGGTGTATTTAAAAACAATATTTTATAAAGGATAAAGTTATATTTGCCAACTTATAGTTATATTAGGATTTGGAAAATCTTAAGGATTAAAGCTAAGGTGTGCCAGTGACCAAGTCCTTATGCCCAATAGGAATTTAGGTGGCTATTTAAGTACTAACTTGGGGGTTGTGCATCATATTTAATTTCTGTTATTCTGTCGTCCATACGGCAAGGGTGAAATTGTATGGGTGCTATTCCTCGGAATAGTAATGCATGGATCAATTGCCTCTACGCCAAGGTAATAAGTGAGTTGTGAGAGGATGATTGGACAACCGCCAATCTAGGGGAGTGCTTGAATGATGCTGACATGTATACCTGTTGCACACAAGTATATGTGAAAGTATCAATTGTGGGAGTAATACTTCTCTGATGGGTGCATATACTGCTTACGTGTATACTGGGTGTGCACCTAAGCCAGTATTAGATTTAATTTTCAGCAATGCATGATATTCATATTGTGGGCAGGGCTGAAATGAATTGTCTGCAGGTACACTAACTTGCGAACGTGTAGTACGCTAGTTAACGCTATGAGTGAACGTTGTATGCCACCGTCTAGCCGTTAGATTGTTAGACAGTGAGGACGTATGATACGGACATGCATCATGATCATACAACTTTGCATTAATTTTACTTCCTTCCTTATGTTATTCGTCCCGTTTCTTAAATAAAAGTTGTTCTTAACTAATTAAAAACTATGTGGATACACTTCTTTCAGATGGCCCGCACTAAGCGTACCGCCCGTAAGTCGACTGGAGGCAGGAGGCCCAATTACATGCTGGGACCTTGGACCGAGGAGGGATCCGAGGATTTTCTGGAGGAGTTCGGCATGCCTACTCTTTTGTGGAGGGTGCTGCACTTAGTTGGATACCAGGAGGGCCAGGAGCTGCGGTATGAGTGGCATCGAGTTCAGTTTTCAGAGGATCGCTACATGTACACAGTTGAGGTGGACGTGCCCAGCCGTGATCCGCAGGATCATGTGTGGTGCTGCAGAGTGTTTGCTCTTCAGGGCAGGACTCCTTGGGATGGAGCCAACCAAGTTGCGTACACTGTTCTTCAGGATATCATGGAGGATCATCCAGAGGTAGTTGCCCAGGCCACAGCCGGTGTCTTCCCTACAGCAGATCCGTACCAGTCCGTGTGGCGTCAGCCGGGTGCTACGGTGTTGGAGGCTAGTTCTTCAGAGCGTGAGCGCTGCGCAGGGCCAGCTGGGAGTGCGATGGCTGCACTCATGGCTACCTACGGGTGTCTGTCACGTAGCTACGACCACCTGGACCACATCCTCAGTGAGGAGATAGCTGCACATCACCAGGGTCAGGAGGCGCATGCTACAGAGGTCGACCTTCTTACCACTCAGCTAGCTCACATGACCGTTGAGAGAGACCAGGCTCGTCAGAGGGAGCAGGAGACGGCACAGCAGCTTAGTGACCAGCAGGGTATAACGACCTTCTTATCCACCGTCATGGCCGAGACTGAGGAGTCGCTACGTAATGTTTGTCTCGAGGGTATGCGCGCGACTGAGCAGAACAGGCTTCTCAGGCTACAGGTGGGAGATTTGGAGCTGCAACTTCATCATCTCCAGGACTACAATGATCGCCTACATGAGGAGATTCATCGCCGTGAGAATGAGAGGAACCCTATCCTTCCTCAGGAGGACCCGGATTCTCATGCTTCGTCCAGTGGTTCTTCGAACATCTCGAGTGATGATGATGACAATGACGATGATGACGATGGTGCCCTTAGGGAGTAGACTAGTTAGTGTTAGCGCGTAGTGATCTTGTCTCATGTCCTAGCGCTTGATCTTTTGGGGTTATTATGTGGACCTATGGATGTATGTGGACCTATGGATGTTATGTGGACCTATGGATGTTATGTTGACTTTTGTATGTTCTGTGATGAGCACTTTTTATCATGTGATGATGCGTTGTGGATCGAAATTTATTATGCCTCTGTAATTGTTTGGTGAATTCATTTTCTGAATAATTTCTGTTGGCATGGTTTATTGTTCTCCGCAATTTTGGCAACGTCGTTTAATGATTATTGCTATCGCTACATGCAGATGACGATGACTCGCAGTGGAGCGGGTGGTAGTGGTGGTAATGACGGTAGCAGGGAGAACCGCAATCCACCACCTCCTCCACCACCCACAGCCGAGCAACTCTTCGCTCAGTTCATGGGAAGTCAACGCATCATTGAGGCGCTTCTGCGAGAGAATTTGGCGCATAGCAATCAACGCCCTGAGCCGAATCAGTACAGCTCGTTCAAGGATTTTCTGGACACAAGGCCGCCAATTTTCAAGGAAGCCACAGAACCTCTAGAAGCAGAAGAATGGCTGCATACAATAGAGCAGAAGTTTCGACTGCTCAGGCTTACAGAGGAGTTGAAAGCAGAATATGCTGCACATCAGCTACAGGGGCCAGCCGGAATTTGGTGGGGACATCACCGTACCACTTATCCAGCTCGTACACCTGTCACTTGGAGAATGTTCGCGGAAGCTGTTCGCGGGCACTATATTCCGCCAGGCTTGACTCAGATGAAGATGGCTGAATTCATGAGCTTAACACAAGGAACTCGATCAGTGACCGAGTATCATCACTTGTTCAATTCTTTATCTCGCTATGCACCAGATTTTGTTGATACCGATGTTAAGAAGATAGCTAGCTTTAAGAGAGGACTGAATTCTAAGATGGGAAAATCAGTGGGTACTTCATCCCGCACAGTTTTCAATGACTTCATCAGTGACTGCCTGATCCAGGAGAATCACAACAATAAGCATACTGCAAGCAAGGCTAGGAAGAGGACCCTGGAATCTGGACCATCTCAGTATAGAGGACCACCAGCCCAGCGTTCGCAATACCGACCACTAGCACCTGGGGCTCGTTTCAGGCCGCCTCAGAAGAAAGGACAACAACAAGCTCAGCGTGGTCAACGACCATACAAGGTGGCAGCAAGTCAGGCTCGAGCAGGACAAGGCAGCTCAACTGGAACCAAGCCAATAGTTCGGGGACCGTGCTTCCATTGCAACCAAGATGGGCACTTTGCAAGGTATTGCCCACACCCCAAGAAGCAGCAGGCTAATTACCCAGCGCGTCTGCACAACATGACCATTGAAGAAGCTCGTGCTGGAGAAACCGTGACTGCCGGTATGTGTCTCGTGAACCATCATCCTGCAGTTGTTTTATTTGATACTGGATCATCGCATTCTTTCATGAGCAAGGCATTTGCACAAAAGCATAATCAAGAAATCTCTGAAATGGATTATGGGTTTCACGTGAGCTCCGTAGGGAGTAGCGTGTTATCTAGACAGATGGTGTGTAATGTGACCATCGATATTGGAGGGCATAAATTTGGAGCCAACCTAGTAGTTTTGCCGGGACTAAGTATGGATGTAGTCTTAGGCATGAGTTGGATGACCATGTGGAGTGCGGTGTTAGACACTGCAAACAGGACTCTTACCTTATCTGATAGTCGGACAGGTAACAAGCTTCGCGTATCTCTTCCTCGAGGTGCCGATCTTGTTGACTTATCATGTACTTTTGCTATAGAACACCTCTCCAAAATTCCAGTTGTTAGGGATTTTCCGGATGTTTTTCCAGATGAGTTACCAGGGTTACCACCAAAGAGAGCAGTGGAGTTTGTGATAGAGTTGTTACCAGGAACTGCACCAATCTCTAGGAGACCATATCGAATGCCGCCCAATGAGCTGGCAGAACTCAAGACCCAGATCAAGGAACTCTTGGACAAGGGATTCATTCAACCTAGTGTATCAGAATGGGGTTGCCCAGCTTTGTTTGTCAAAAAGAAGGATAAGTCCTTGCGCATGTGTGTGGATTATCGTCCACTCAATGCCGTGACTGTTAAGAATAAGTATCCGTTACCTAGGATAGACATCCTTTTTGATCAGTTATCAAGGGCCAAGGTGTTTTCTAAGATTGATCTAAGGTCAGGGTATCATCAGATTTGAATCAGACCACAGGATATTCCAAAGACCGCTTTCTCAACCAGATACGGGTTATATGAGTATCTTGTTATGTCCTTTGGATTAACCAATGCTCCAGCATATTTTATGAGTTTGATGAACTCCGTGTTCATGCCAGAATTAGACAAGTTTGTGGTAGTGTTCATTGACGATATTCTGGTTTACTCGGAAATTGTAGAAGATCATGTCAAACATTTGAGGGTTGTCTTATCTAGACTCAGGGAACACCAGCTCTATGCTAAATTCAGCAAGTGCAAGTTTTGGATGAGGAAAGTACAATTTCTTGGTCATATTCTATCAGAAGAAGGAATTTCAGTTGACCCTAGCAAAGTACAGGAAGTCATGGACTGGAAAGCTCCGACTTCAGTTGGTGAAATCCGGAGTTTTCTCGGTTTAGCGGGATATTATCGTCGATTTATTCCAGAATTCTCCAAGATTGCAAAGCCAATGACAAGTTTGTTGCAAAAGAATCAGAAATTTGAATGGACAGAGAAGTGCGAAACTGCTTTCCGTACCTTGCGGAAACTGTTGACCACTGCTCCTGTTTTAGCTCAACCGGATGTTGAGAAACCCTTTGATGTCTTTTGTGATGCATCAAAGGTAGGCCTAGGTTGTGTTCTCATGCAAGAAGGCAGAGTAATTGCTTATGCTTCGCGGCAATTGTGAAAGCATGAAGTGAATTACCCAACCCACGATCTGGAATTAGCTGCAGTTGTACATGCTTTGAAGAATTGGAGACACTATCTGCTAGGAAATGTCTGCCATATGTACACCGACCACAAGAGTCTTAAATATATTTTCACGCAAGCAGAATTGAATATGAGGCAAAGAAGATGGCTGGAATTGATTAAGGATTATAATCTTCAAATTCACTATCATCCAGGCAAGGCGAATGTTGTGGCCGATGCTCTGAGCCGGAAATCACACTGTAATGCTATGAAGATTCTACCAGAGGATGAGTTCAGCTTAACACATGCTGCAATGCTACATGATTTAGAGTTGCGCAATGTGTTAGTTGACCAAATTATAGAAGGTCAGAAAACCGATAAAGGGATCTACCATATTAAGGAAAGGCTCAAGGATGAAAAAGAGGCTGATAAGCATTTTCGAGTTGACAAAAATGGAGTTCTATGGTTTAACCAGCGTTTAGTGGTGCCTAAGGATAGAGAACTCAGGAATCAGATCATGGATGAAGCACATTTGTCCAAATATTCTTTTCATCCTGGAAGTACAAAAATGTACCAAGATTTGCGTCCGAGATTTTGGTGGACCAAAATGAAGAAAGAAATTGCTGCTTATGTGGCCAGATGCGATACGTGTTGTCGAGTAAAGGCTATTCACTTAAAACCAGCCGGAATGCTTCAGCCATTAGCCATACCTGAATGGAAGTGGGAAGAAGTGAGTATGGATTTTATCGTTGGTTTACCCACTACTCAGAAGGGTAATGATTCAATTTGGGTAATTGTGGATCGTCTCACAAAGACCGCACATTTCATTCCAGTCAAGACCAACTATAAGGCCCCAGATTATGCAGAGATCTACATAAGTCAGATTGTGCGACTGCACGGTGTACCAAAGGTTATAGTCTCTGATCGCGGACCACAGTTTACTGCACCATTTTGGGAAAGATTGCAGAAAGAGCTAGGCACAGATTTAGTCCGAAGCTCCACCTATCATCCGCAAACATCAGGGCAGACAGAGAGAGTGAATCAAGTTCAAGAGGATATGTTAAGAGCCTGTGTTTTATCAGCAAAAGGTTCTTGGGAGAAATGATTACCATTGGCAGAGTTTGCTTATATCAACAGTTATCCAGAAAGTATACAGATGGCTCCTTTTGAAGCTCTGTATGGTAGAAGATGCAGGACACCGATAAACTGGGTAGAACCAGGGGAACGTCGGTACTATGGTATTGACTTTGTGAAAGAAGCAGAAGAACAAGTTAGAACGATTCAGCAACAAATCGCGTCTGCACAATCTCGCCAGAAAAGCTATGCTGATAAACGAAGGAAACCGCTTGAGTTCTATGTTGGTGACTATGTCTATTTGAAGGTTTCACCAATGAAGGGTGTAAAACGTTTTGGAGTTAAGAGGAAGTTAGCACCAAGATTTGTGGGACCCTATAGGATTGTGCAAAGAAGGGGAGAAGTAGCTTATCGATTGCAATTACTAGAACATTTAAAGGCTATTTTTCCAGTGTTCCATGTCTCTCAACTGAAGAAATGTCTTCGAGTACCAGAAGAAGAGGTACAACCGGCCAATATCAAGTTGCAATCTGATCTCACTTACTCAATTACACCATGTCGAGTGCTCGATGAAAAAGAAAGAGCGACCCGCGGAAGAATCGTGAAGCAATATAAGGTATCTTGGAGTGAGCAAGATGATCGAGATGCTACCTGGGAGACGGATGACTATCTAAAGGAAGTATACCCACACTTTTATAAGAAATGGCTCGTAACCCAAATCTCGGGACGAGATTTCTTTTAAGGAGGGGAGGGCTATAACACCCTAGGTGTTAAGCAATCCCTAAATGCATAATTTGGCATGACATGAGCATAACATCTCATCTTTTCATGTGCATATGTTGTTGTAGTGCTTAAGTCCTTGATTGGTCTCTAGTGTAACCTTGTTATGCTTTTTGTTTCTGACCACGTGCCTTATAACAAAGTTGTAGATCTTGACGAAAGGAACAACTTTGCTTTAAAGCACTTTCTCAGAAAAAGCTTTTAAATGTGATTTCTTGCATTAGAAAAATGGTTTAGCACTAAATTTCTTTTTCTATGCAGAATTTGGACTGGATCCCTAAAGATGATTTGTTCCTTGCAAAATTCTAAGCAACTTTGCTTTTAGGACCTTCTCCTAATTCGGCTTAGTTTAGGAGTTATAGAGCATCAAAGTTTTAAAACCAAACTTCATTAGTTTAACCCCAGTGGGACCCCCCCTGTCAGCCTCTTCTTCTTCTTCCCCGCGCGCGCGCCGCTCCCTCCGCGCCGGCAGAAACCGCCTCGCCGCCGCGAGACCGCCTCGCTGGCCGGCCAAACCACCGACTTCGCCGCCCGTGGTTTGCGCCCGAACTCGCCACGTCGCTCCGGCGCTCGGTGCATGCTCGCCGCGTGGAGCGCGACGCCTGGTGCCGCCGCGTCCGGTCGGGAGCTCCCCCGACGGGAACCGGCCAGGTGCAATGCACCTAGCACTTCGTTCCTTTTGCCTTCGCTCCGCCTCGCGCTCGCAAGCCAGAAGAGCATTCCATTGCTCACTCTCTCCCTCGCTCCACTCCACTCCATCTTCACCAGAGCTCCACGCCGCCGCCGCCCGCCGAACCTCGGCGAGCGATTACTCGCTCCACCGCTCACCGCCATTCGATTCCTCCTGCCAGTTTCTCCGCCTTGACCTCCTCTTTCTCCGGCAAGGGTTGGTTTCCCCTCTCTCCCTCTCTAGCCGCCGGAACAGCGGATGCCATCCTCAAGCTCCCGCCATGGCCGCCGCCATGACCCTACCGTGGACCGGTCATCTCCGGCCAAGCCATCCCAAACCAAGCCCTGTTCTAGTCTTCTCTACCTCCACAGTAGCTTAGAGTTAGTTGGAGACCTCTCTTTCGCCGTGTTTCAGCCGGAACCGAGCCGTGTCGCCGCCATGTCCGCCATGGACCGCCGCCGTGCATCGCTCCGGGCAATGCTGGGGATGCCGAAGCCCGAGAGTTGCTCCAATAGGTCGCTTATGTCTTGCTTAGGCTAGTGTTGATCTCGCCGAGTCGCAAGCCGCCGGGAAGAGTTCCGCCGCCGAGTCGCAGAGCCGCCGCTCCGCCATGGCCGCCGTCGAGCTTGCTCCGGTATCCCTCTGGCTCAGCGAGTCGGTTAGTCGTGTTCGCCCCGCAAACCCACACCCAATGATGGTCTCGGTGTCACCGGAAGCGTCGCCGTCGACGAGCTAGGGCCGGTCAACGACCACGGCGCAAAACTCCGCCGTTGACCGCCGAGCCTGGCCTCGCGCGGTAACGTGCCGAGCCTAGCCTCGCCTAGTAGCTTGGTCGCCCTGACCAGCGGGCCCCGACTGGTAGTAAGAAAGAGAGCAAGGGAAGAGCTTGGGTGTCGTAGGCCTCGGTAAGCCGGGTGCGCCAAGCCTTCGCCTCGAGCCTCGACCGAGTCGGTTGAGTTAGCCTCGGTTGAGTCAGTTAGCCTCGGCTGAGTCAGTGAGCCTCGGGCGAATCGGATAGTGTGTCTGAGCCTCGGCCGAATCGGTTGAGTGTGTTTGAGCCTCGGCCGAATCGGTTGAGTGTGTTTGAGCCTCGGCTGAGTCACGCCGAGTGTGCCGAAGCCTTGTCTTGTGCCTCGGCCGAACCAAGTTGGACGTCCGTAGCGTTTTAGGTTTGAGTTTTCTTTTTAAAATAAGTTTTGCAGAATTTATGTTAAGGCTTCAAAAATTCCTACAAGGCTCATTTTAAGTCCAAATCCTGTGAAACAAATTTTGTTAGGTCAAGCATGTTTAGATCTATCAGTGAAAACTGTTGAATGCATTCTTGGTGATATTTTTATGTGTAGATTTATTTACATTAGAAAAGTGCTGATAACTTGGAAAATGCATAACTAATTATATATAAGTCAGAAAAATGTGATTCCAGTTTTGTTAGGTTTGTATGAATGTGTAGTTTCAGAGAAAAATATAATATGAGGTTGTTCTGTGAATTAATTTGACAGTAGCTTTTAAAATGGTTAAATGTCATTTCCTTGTTTATTTTTTAGTAATTAAAATATGAGGAATATGAACCTGAGAATTTAAGCACATTGCTCTTGTACTAGGAAGCTCAGTAGAAAAATAAGGAATCTGTTGTTTGACACTTTTTGCTAGGGTGTGTAGTTCAAAGCACCTTTCCATGATAGAACTTGTCTTTTTCATAGAGAATGGAGTTTTAGTCCAAATGGGGTGAAATTTGGACCAGGGACTAGATTACCCATTGTTAACTTTCAGTAATTTCTGTAGATTTTTCTGAAGCTATCTAGGATGGGTTGCTGTTATAGGCTAGTTTAATTAGATTTATTTCAGCAAGTAAGTAGAGGGTAATAAACTCATTAAATAAACTTTGATGTGGTGACAACATAGCTTAACAAGTTGATTATGATAGGTTAAATAGTTGGGATGATGTTGACTACCTTTTTGAAGAGAATGCAGTTGCTGACATGTACTTATTCCCTGATTGCTGTTGATCATGTGCATCACATATGCATTCTATATGCATTCATCCTATTCATGCACGTTATGCATCATACAGGATCAGCGGAGGAGATCCAGACCCAGTCGGCACTAGAAGAGCCCAGTCCGGAGGAGAACCTGACAGAAGAAGCCGGAGGGATCGACGCCGACGAGCTACCCGAGTGCCGCGATCACCGTCCATCAGACTTTGAGAAAGGCAAGCCCCGGAGCATTCTAACTCCTACGGTTTGCAAATGTTTTCTAATTAACCTGATGATGAATGATGCATTAGGTTATAGGAATTGATTGCTACCGTTGATGCATTATTACTTATCCTTGTCCACCTGCAATATATATCTTGATATCCCTGTTTAGGTCTAGGCTCGTTATATGCTTAGCCCTGCTTAGACCGGCAAAAGTCGGGCGATTTCCTGTCTCCCGCAATAGGTGGATACTGATCATGGTTAGCCTGTGCTATCATGAGATAACCATGTGATAATTAATTTGAGACGGAGGCGGGATGTAAGAGCAGCAGAACATGGGTTCTGTGTGCTAGTAGTCTCCCGTCTGTGTCGCCTAGGACCCGTTCGGGAATGTAACTTCAGTCAAATTGAACGCGTCGATCACTTAACGGAGTAGGTCTGAGTACCTCCCGCGAAGCCGAGTAAGGTTATTCGAGCCGGTGATGGAGATGTTGACGCCTAACACCCAGGGCCTCAGCTGTACCGTGGGCAACTATTCTGATCGACCTGGCATGGTCCAAGGGCAGGCAGGGCCTGATCGACCTGGCATGACCGTGGGCAGTTATAGATTGAGCGACCTGGCACTGAGATAACCCCCGGTGTAGAAGGGCCCATGGCCGTCCCGCGCTTTGTGTTCTCGAATCCCCTGACTGGTAGCTTACGACTGCCGTAGCCGGAATGTGTCGGGCGAGTGTGAGACATTTTATCCCCAGCTGGGTAGGAATCGATTATAATCGCCATCGCTCCTGGACAGTGAGTAATTGACTTTAGATCATCTCCCGTAGAACTTATGGAACTAAAATGGTTATGGAATCTGAAAGGCTATTGATGAAATAGTCACTCTTGATTGATTAATTAGCAAGTGCTTGTTTAGTACAGGTGCAAATCTAGTAAGGTAGAGTTAATGACTAAAAGCAATTGCCAACATCTGAAACTGAGTTTTACTACTAAAGCTTTCATGCAAAGGAGTATGTACAGCCAACCCCACTTACATAGCCTACATGATCCTTGGTGTCTCATTATTTCTGGTTTTGACGGGTAAGTCTAGCTGAGTACCTTCTTGTACTCAGGGTTTATTTCCCTTGTTGTTGCAGATGGCCAGTGCTTTTATGGCTACTGCGAGAATTGCTTGTATCCGGTAACGAGTGATGACTAGACCAATGGCATGGTCAACACTTATCTCATCTGTTGCTTTTGTGGACCCGGTCGACTGATGGCACCGCTGTTGCTTCCGCTTCTACTATCAAATTATGGTTTGTAATACTATTTCGTACTCCGATGTAATTTGAACTTTATGCAACTGTGATGTAACCCGTGAGCATGTTCGTGGAACAAGTACGATCTTGGCTGGATGTCGTTGAATGATTTGAAATCCTTCGAGATTTCCGGACTACCGGGTTTGTACGAGCTTAAGTACTCGATGATTTCTGCGAGAGCGGAGGTTTTCCGTGCTTAATCTGGTGCAAATTGGTCAGTTCTGTTACAGCTCTTCTCATTTTTTGGTTGCCAAGTTTGCATTTACTATGAGCAGGGAATTTGAGATGAGTATGATGGGCGAGTTGACGTTTTTCCTCGGGTTGCAAATCAAGCAATACCGAGAAGGGACGTTTGTGCATCAGGGCAAGTACACCAAGGACATATTGAGGAAGTTTGATATGGGTGAGGCCAAGCCTCTTCCAACACCCATGTCGACTACGACGGCCGTGGTTGCGGACAAGGATGGAGAAGTTGTGGACCAGAAGGACTACCGGAGTATGATCGGATTGCTGCTGTACCTGACGGCGACACGCCCGGACATTTAGTTCGCGCTGTGTCTTTGCGCACGCTTTCAGGCGTCGCGGCGCACTTCTCACCATCAGGCGGTCAAACGCATTATGAGGTATCTCTGTTTCACACCTGAGTTCGGGATTTGGTATTCTGCTTCTTCCACCCTCTCCCTTTGTAGTTATTCGGATGCTGATTTTGCTGATTGCCGACTTGAGCGTAAGTCCAGTTCTGGGACTTGTCAGTTTTTGGGTTCTTCCCTTGTATCTTGGTCTTCTCGCAAGCAGTCTAGTGTCGCACAGTCTACCACAGAGGCTGAATATGTTGCTGCGGCTAGCTGCTGTTCTCAGCTGTTGTGGATGATGTCCAGTTTGCGTGATTTTGGTCCGAGTTTTTCTCGAGTTCCATTGCTTTGTGACAGCATGAGTGCGATTAGCGTTGCTAAGAACCCTATGCTGCATTCTAAGACCAAACACATTGATGTGTGCTTTCATTTCTTGCGAGACCACTATGAGAAGGGTGATATCGACCTTCACCATGTCGATACTCATCTTCAGTTGGCAGATATTTTCACCAAGCCTCTGGACCAATCAACCTTTGCTAGGTTGAGAGGTGAGTTCGGTGTGTGTTTCCCCTTTTAGTTGGGGGAAACATTTTGGTTCTTGTATCATAGTCTGACTTCTTTTGTTTTGTTCTGGTTTAGTTTTTGCTTTTCATCATATTTGCATCTTTATCTTTTCGAGCTTCATGTCTATAATCTGTAGAATGAATCTATGCTCTGATTAGTGTATGTTCCGATGATACGTGATGATGCTTGTAGCTTAGGCTCCTTTTGATCACTGATACATGTTGTGAGCTGAGCTAATTTTCAGAACTGTGAATATGCTTAATTCAACATAAAATCTGAAACATGTTCACCATTGAGTTTGGAAACTAGCATGTGTAGAGTGTGTTGAAGTCACTTGTACTTTTCATATATGCTAGGTTGCTATGTCTCTAGTTCTGTATCTTTCACTTTCTTGGGATGTTCATATTCTGCTAAATTTTGAACCAAGTTTAAGTGAATTAGAAAGATCCAGATGGGTTTACTTGACAGCACATCACGGTATCGAGACTGTTTCTCATTGCACATTGAGTTAAACCTGAGCCGTGTAGTGTAAGATCGAAACTGTTGCTTCAAGCTTCTGATTGCTTATGCATAGGCTTAGCTCGGTTGAAAAGTTAGGCAATGTCAAGTTTTCAACCTCTCGCAATCACATGCTGAAAATTTAAACTTGTGTAATCACTGCTGCAACTCCGATAAAATATATTGAAAACACAAGTCTATGTTTCAATCTATAGCATGATGATTGAACTTTGCTAGGGGTAGTTCACCTTGTATACATGATTAGCACTTGTGTAACTTCCTGTCTATACATGTGTAGTGCTATTTTGATGGTGAAACACTTTCTGAATGGCTTAAAACTACTCATTTCGCTCAAATATTCCTATTTCGTATTTTGTGATTAGTTTGAGCCTTTGCTAGCTTTTATGCTTATTGTTAAATCGTTAGATCAGCACTCTTTGAAGGACCGAGAAATTGCAATCGTGTGGCTACCACACGCTACAACAGTGAGGTTACGGCCTCACTTCCTCAAAATCTCACGAACACAGAGGTATTGTTCTCTTCTCTGTGGATCTCAGCTAGCTACAGCAGGGATGTGGGAGAGCAGGAAACCCTAGAAGCAAAGAGCAAATGACTGAGATAAATGGGGAGGTGGGTGTCTCCCCCTATTTATCCTAATTCTAACCTATTCCTAATTCCCACTCTACCCCTAACTACTTACAGAGCGAACCAGCTAAACCCTAAGAGTATTCTGGACCAACTCGGTGGTAGGTGGATCCGACGGCCACTCCCGCACAACTCGTAGCGTTGCCTCGACGCAACCTCCCGATTGCCGCCACGTGCCGCCCTCGCTCTGCACCCCCGGTTTTGTGGCCCAAACCGGGAAACCAGCCTTTTCCAGCCAACGCCCGGTTTTGAGGCCCAAACCGGGAAACCAGCCCACCAGCTTCTGAGTTTTGAGGCCAAACTCAGCAAACCCTCAGCGCCCAGGTTTTGAGGCCCAAACCTAGAAACCGTCCTCAGCCCGAGTTTTGTGGCCAAACTCGGAAACCATCCGCACCCAGGTTTTGAGGCCCAAACCTGGAAACTGTCCACCCGATGGTTTTTCCCTGGCTCTACCACCAAACCGACGTCGTAGATGGAATGCACCTCCCGTGCACCCCATCCACCGACACGTGTCCCCAAGTCCACGACTCAGGCAACACATGACCGCAAGTCTTCACTTATAGCTGCCACCGGTCCCTCAGTCCAAGCCTCACGTCCGCCCTTCGCCACTCTCGGTCCATCGGCACGGCACGTCTCTACTTGACCTTCACCTTGCCTCTGATCACTGTCTCTGTGCTCGACACCTGCACAACACAAGCCAAAGAACATGCGCATCATCCCAGTTGACAATCACTCATCACTCAGAGACCCGACATACACCCATGTATCTGCAATCTCCCCCTTGATGAGTGCATTGTCAACTACCAACACAAATCATAATAGAAAGAGAAGAAGGAAGAAGGAGAAGGGAGAACTCGACCAAATGACCCAAAAGCATAGCAAAGCCGACACGGGGTGCACGGGTGGTGCATCCCCTCTACGACATTGGTTTGGTGGTTGAGCCACAGAAAAACCACCGAGTGGACGGTTTCCAGGTTTGGGCCTCAAAACCAGGGTGCGGCCGGTTTCCAAGTTTGGGCCACAAAACTCGGGTTGAGGACGGTTTCCAGGTTTGGGCCTCAAAACATGAGCACTGGCGGTTTTCTGAGTTTGGGCCACAAAACTCAGGCGACGGACGACAGGTTTCCCGGTTTCAGCGTCAAAACCGGGGGATGGCCCAGATTTCCCGGTTTCGGCCTCAAAACCGGGGGGGGAGGTCTGTGAAAAGGACGAGCGGCGCCTGGCAGCATGTGCGGCATCCGGTGAGGTCGCGTCGAGGCGAAGCTACCTGATGTGCGGGCGTGGCCGTCAGATCAACATCAACTCGAGTTGGTCAGGAATACCCTTAGGGTTAGCCTGCTCGCTCATTAGTAGTAGGGTAGAAGGGGAATAATTGTATTAGGCTATATTAGGAGAGGCAACCCTCCCTCCAAACCATCTCAGCCATTTGCTACTTTCACTTAGGGTTTCCTATTCTCCCTGTCCCTGCTGTAGCTACTGAGATCCACAGAGACGGCTTAATCATACCTCTGTGTACTTGGATTTTGTGAAAACAGGACCAGATTCCCGTTGTCTGCTCGTGGGGACGAATTTTGGCTGGCAATTGAGGCTGTAATTCGCATTCTTGTGTCGTTCTTCGCGTTTTGCTTTTCTCCTCAAGTTTCCCGTCGATCGAACTCTCTCCATGTTGCTCCATTTGCAAAACCGTTTGAATCAACTTGTTCTTTATTGTTAGGGGATCATTTCCACCGAAGGAATTCAACTCAAACCTCACGAGCAAGTAAATCGATCGGTTTTCGTGTTTGGATCGGTTTTCTCCCTCATGACCTCAAATTCTTCTAATTTACCGATTTGGAGTTAGGTTCGAGCCATGATCTCTTAGGGGTAGCTCACTAACATCCTTGGAAGTCGTCATACCAAGTCTAAGCCTCATTGCTTTTGATTCGGTGGAGATCGGGTTGAATTCACGGAAGAATTGTGCGTTTTCGGGGGCATCGGACGCTAGTGTTCTTGGCATCGGACGCTGACCCGAATAGCATCGGACGCGCCGTTGCCACGTTTCAGTTTCTATGTTTTTGAAGGGGCATCGGACGCTGGCATCGGACGCTACAGTGCAGCGTCCGATGGTCATGCAGCGATGTTCCAGAAACCCGCTTTTTGCATCGGATGCGTCAGGTGTCAGGACATTGGACGCTACTGTTCACTACGGACGCGCCGACCCTACATCGGACGCTGGCTTTGGACGCTGAGCTGTTACTGTAGCAGCGTCCAATGGCTACACAGTAAGGTTCTAGGAAGGTCCTGTTCACATCGGACGCGTCCGACGTGAACACATCGGACGCTCCACAGCGTCCGATGCAGCTGGTTCCGTGCTGTTTTGTCCGTAGCTCGTCCATTTGGTTTTGGATTTGAGTTCTGCTTTTTGCGTTGGATTCCTGACTCGATGCTCGACAGAAATCAGGCTTCCCTTTTTGCGAAATAGCCTGAATTCCATCTTGTCACTAGTTGACTTGCGTGAACTTGGGTGAGGAAGTTCTTGTGGTGTCCCGCTATGTTCCTAGGGAACATCCACCCACTCTCTGGGTCGTGGACATCATGCGTCTCGGCTTTGCTCTTTGGGTTGTTTTTCTGGGACAGAGGCCTCAACATTTGGAAAGAAATTTGAAGCTCCCATTCACCCCCCCCCCTTAGTCGCCTTGCTTTAGCATTCTTGGTCCTTCAGTTTCCAAGTTTGGGCCTCAAAACTTGGCGAGGACGGTTTCCAGGTTTGGGCCTCAAAACCAAGGCTCGCGGGTTTCTGAGTTTGGGCCACAAAACTCAGTTGGAGGACAGGTTTCCCGGTTTCAGCCTCAAAACTGGGGGGAGGTCCAAAAAGGACGGTCGACGCGTGGCGGCGAAGCTATCCACGAGGAAGGCGCGGCGATCGACAGGACGACACGTGGCGGCATCCTGAGGCTTGCGTCGAGGCGAAGCTAAGGATGAGGAAGGCGCGTGGTCGTCAGATCAAAACTCATCAGAGTTGGACCAGGATACCCCTAGGGTTGGCCGCTTCGCTCTTGTATCTAGGGGTAGAAGGGGACTATTGTATTAGGCTATAAATAAGAGAGGCGCCCCTCCTCTCTCTATCCTCGTAGCCATTATTTCCTAAGCTCTCTCTCTCTCCCCATGGCTTAGGTTCTAATCATACCTCGTTGCCTGTGATCCGCAGAGACGGCTAATCATACCTCTCTGTATTTGGATTTTTGAGGAAACGAGACCGTAATCTCGTTGTCTCGTCATGTGGAGAAGTTTTGGCTGGAATTCGAAATCAATTCGCATTTTGAGTTGAGTTCTTCGCGTTTTGGTTTTTGCCTTCTCGGAGATTTGCTTCATTCTCCCTCTCCGAGGAACAATTTTTGATTCCACTTGAACTGAGTTGTTCTAGGTCGTGAGGCGCATCTTTGCACCGAAGGAATTAATCTCAAACCTCATGAGCTAGTAGATCGGTCGGTTTTTGTGTTGGATCGATTTCTTTCTCCATTGCCCCGAATTCTTTCAATTCACCGATTTGCAGTTAGGTTCGAGCCATGATCTCCTAGGAGTAGCTCACTAAACTCCTTGGGACTCCTCATACCAAGTCTCAGCCTTAGAGCTTTTGATTCAGAGGAGATCGGGTTGAATCGCGGAAGAACTACAGTTTTCAGGGGCATCAGACGTTGGTGTTCTTGGCATCGGACGCTGACCCGAGTAGCTTCGGACGCGCCGTTGCCACGTGTCAGTTTCTGTGTTTTTGAGTGAGCATCGGACGCTCCATTGTCCATCGGACGCACCGGGGCCTGAGCATCGGACGCTGAGCTGTTACTGTAGCAGCGTCCAATGGTCATGGAGTAAGGTTCCAAAACTGCTCTGCTCACATCGTACGCGTCCGCCACTGAGGCATCAGACGCTACCAGCGTCCGATGCAGTGACTTGTTCGCTGTTTCATCCACGGTTCGTTCGTTCGACTCAGGATTTGGTTTCCAGCTTTTGCGTTGGACTTTTGGGTTGTGTATTATCTCTCTGTGCTTGTCACACCCGATTTTAAGGATAAAACCGAATGCTAACCATATGTGTGCCCAGGACGTCAAATCACACATACAGTGACAAAACAAGGTAGATACCAAAAGTTGTGCTTTATTACATAGCGATAAATAAACATTACAACAAGACTTACAAGTTTTGAACAGGTACACAACGGAAATGGTAAACTATACTTTAGGGGAACACAACGATTCTACAGGGACGTTGACTGGTGAACCTCAACCTTCAGCTTCTTGAAACTCTCCATGGTCCTCTTTCTAGACTCCTTTATCTGGTACCCATCTGGGATTTTCATTGATAGTGAAACAAGCATAAGCACACCATGCTTAGCAAGTATATCTCAGGGGTTTATGAAGGCTCAAAAGGCTTGACTCGGTTTGACTGCGGTTAACCATTTTAGTTGGTCATATTTTATTATACCTAAATCACTACATTAGTGAATAAACCATCCCAAGTGTAAAGTATCTTTAATCAGGATTAATATCATTTCCAAAAGATTCTAGGTAGTACCCAATCATAAAGGATCCAGGTCGCTCGTGTCCGTGAGCACGACTGTTATAACAGTTTGATCAAAACTCTGCAGAGTGTGTACAACTATACCCGTGAGCCAGGGTTAATTACTCCCATATCACATCTACCAAGGATGTGCGGCAGGGTCTCACTACGAACCCTTTCCAAAGACGCCCAAACAAGTCGTAGCTGCTAAGGTTTCAGTCTCCCAAGAGTTATAGACACCTTCCCCTAAGGTGACACTCCTAAACCACACAGTCCTCATGGTTGTACGGTAAAATCCTGGGTTGCCGCTTTAGGAAAGAGTCCTCCAAACCATGTTGCTAAAACGCATCATTTTAATCACATTGCATAAATCATTAATCAAATTAATTAATTAATCTTGGTTATGCGCGGAAGCATCTATCCAAACATGCATACGGACCCATAGGATACAAGGATATATAGTACAAAGTAAACTAGGTAAAGTCCTCATAGGCTTTCAATATTAGACACATGCATAAATGAATTATTAAAAATTGAATAGGTACAAGGATTTCCTTTGTTACACTTGCCTGTCTTAGATCCTTAGCTTACTTCTGATCTCGAAGTCCAATCACTTGCTTCTTGATAACCACGAAGAGATTACACCCTAAACGCGGACAATATCACCATACAAGTCTCCAATTCAATCACTACAAGCAAACAATTAATAATCTATTAGAATAGTACAACAAATAGTATTAAAACAAGATAAAAATCTTATAAAACTATTCTACGCATTTCTACGAACACGTGAGCGCAAGAATCACTCTAATCGTAGTTTTAAATCAAAAGTTATGCTCAAAACAAGGTTCAATGGCACTTTTGTAAATAAACAGAACTCCTTTTTGAAATAAAATAAATGAATTTCGCATTTCCAGCGCCGGTTGGACTGTGGGTCCTATTTTCAAAAACCTCGGGGTCCAAACTGAATGAAAACCACACGTTTTATAACAGGGATGGACTGCGGGTTTATTTCGGGAAAAGACAGGGGCTTTTCTGCAAAGTGGCGTTGGCGTGGACGGTTGGCTGGATCTCGGGCTGACGTGGCAGCCACATGGCATGACGCGTGTGGTCGGTCCACCACATGGACGTGGACATGCTGTGCTGGCAGTGTGGACCGAGTCTATAGACTGCTCGGTGGACCGGTTACAACCCCGAAGGGGTATCGTTTAATCCTGGCCCTCGATCTAGAAACGGACGGATCTGGGCGATTGGGAGAGAGAGATGGCCGGCCGGGCGGCGCTCCCACGGCGGCGCCATGGAATCCGGCCGGAAGTCAGCGGTGGGTCGCCGGTTCGGCGTTTTCGGCAGTCCCAACCCTAACCGAGGCTACGGGGGAGGTCTATGGGGTCTCACGAACTATGGAAGGGGACTTTTCGGCGGTGGAGACCACCGGAGAGGCACACCCGAGCGGTGGTGCCATGGCCGGAGATCCGGAGCTTCGTGGATAGGGTGCTACCGTGCGCTAAACTCGAAAAGGAAGATATGGGGAGGGAGAGAGCGTTACCGCGGGCTCGAAAATGGAGCTCGTGATGTCGGGGAAGCTCCTCGGCGACTGGTACCGAGCGGAGAAGGGAGGGAAGAAACCGAGCTTGATGACAGGTGAAAGGGGGGGAAGGGGGCTAGACCTGGGGGTTTATATACGGCGTTGGGGGTCGGTATGGGAGTGGATAGCGGGGCGGTTACGGCCGAGGCATCAAGGCAGGACTTGATGGCCTCCTTGATGGCCCTCATCACTCGGCCGAGTGATGGCGCTTGATTAATGGAGGTCGGGGACGAAGGCTCGGTGGGGAAGAAAGGGAAAGCCGCTGACACGCTGACCCCAAGGTGCAGAGAGAGAAAGGAGAGAACGGCCGCTGCGCTTCTGCGACTGACGACATGGTCCGCAGCGCAGTGAAAGAAGGGGGAGGAGCGTGCGCGAGCGGCAGGCCGCGCTGGGCCACGGCGTGCGCAAAGCTGGAGGGGAGGGAACGGGCCGTTGGGCGGGCCGTTGCCTGCGCGCGAGAGGAAAAGAGGCAGGCCGGAAGCGGCCGCGGGTGCCAGGCCGGCCCGAGCGGGAGAGAGGAGAGGGAGAAGGGAATGCGGGCTGAACGGCTGGGCTAGGGCTCGGCGTTGGGCTGAAAGGGGGCGTGGGGAAGGGAGATGGCAGGCTGGGCCGGTTTCTGTTGGAGGGCCAGATAGGAGGAAGGGGTGAGAGAGTTTAAAAGAAAAGCTTTTTTTATTTTCTAAAAGCTCAAACTTTGATCAAATTCAAATTTGCATTTGAATTTGAACACAACCAACCTATCTTACACTCAAAACAAATATATTATGCACCGGCATGAATGCAACCAAAAATGTTTCTAGCTCTAGAGTTCATTTTAATTATTCAAAAATTATTATTTGACCTATGTTAAATAGTCAGAAAATTAAATAAATGCTCAAATTTATTACTAAATTAGGAAAAATGAAATTTAGGGTGTTACAAACCTACCCCCCTTATGATGAATCTCGTCCTCGAGATTCGGACGATGATTCGAAGAGATGCGGGTGTTCTGATCTGAGATCTTCTTCTCTTTCCCAAGTTGCCTCATCTTCTGAATGTCGGTTCCACTGAACTTTGCACATTTTGATTATCTTGCTTCTGGTGACTCTTTCAGTTGTTTCCAAGATCCTCACTGGATACTCTTTATCGGAGAGATCTTCCTGGATATCGAGCTCATCTAGAGGTAACTGTTGCTCAGGTACCCTTAAACACTTCTTGAGCTGAGACACGTGAAAGACATCATGTACACCAGACAATCTCTGAGGTAGCTCTAACTGATAAGCTACTTCTCCTCTTCTAGCAAGGATTTTGAAAGGTCCCACATACCTAGGAGATAACTTTCCCTTGGTATGAAACCTCTTGACTTTTCTCATGGGTGATACTTTGAGATATACGTAGTCACCTACTTTAAACACCAAATCTCTTCTTCTAGTATCAGCATAACTCTTTTGGCGAGATTGCACAATCCTCAAGTTTTCTCTCACTGTTTGTACTTGCTTTTCTGCCTCTTTTAGAATTTCTGGTCCGAAGACTTGACTTTCGCCTAACTGATTCCAGAATAACGGTGTTCTACACTTTCTGTCATATAACACTTCAAACGGTGCCATCTTGAGACTTTTCTGATAACTGTTGTTATAAGAGAATTCGGCATAAGGCAAACTCTTATCCCAACTTGTCCCATATTGCAAAGCACAAGCTCTTAACATATCTTCTAAGATCTGATTAGTTCTCACTGTTTGCCCATCTGTCTGCGGATGATAAGCTGAGCTGAAGTTCAACTTTGTATCCATAGACTCATGTAGTTTCTGCCAAAAATGAGATGTGAACTGTGTTCCTCTATCAGAAACTATCTTCTTTGGTACACCATGTAGACATACAATCCTTTCCATATATAACTCTGCTAACTTTGCGCTAGTATAGGTAGTCTGGATGGGAATGAAATGTGCTACTTTGGTCAATCGATCCACGATTACCCAGATAGAATCATGTCCTTTCTGTGTACGGGGTAAACCTATGATGAAGTCCATACCAACTTCATCCCATTTCCATTCAGGTATCTTCATAGGTTGGAGTAAACCTGCTGGTCTTTGATGTTCTGCCTTTACTCTTTGACAGGTGTCACACAATGCCACATATTCTGCTACTTCTCTTTTTAAACCATACCACCAATATCTTTCTTTAAGATCAAGATACATTTTTGTGCTCCCTGGGTGTATGGAATAAGCTAAATTATGAGCTTCTCTCAAAATAGATTCTCTAATTGATTTCACATCTAGCACACATATTCTTTTGCCAAACCATACTGTTCCCTGTTCATCCATATGAAATCCAGGGGCTTTGCCAATTACAATTCTTTCAGCAATATCTGTGATCTTCTCATCATCAAGCTACCCTTTTCAAATTTCTTGTTCCAGAGTAGGCTCTACTACCAACTCCATAGTATTAGCCACAATACCCAAATTAAGATGTTTGAATTCATCACACAATTCCTTGGGTAACTGAGTAGCATAGGCCATGTTGACATAACTCTTTCTGCTAAGAGCATCTGCCACGACGTTGGCTTTTCTAGGATGGTAATGCAGTTCAAGATCATAATCTTTAATTAATTCCATCCATCTTCGTTGCCTTAAGTTAAGATCTGACTGAGTGAATATATACTTCAGACTCTTGTGATCTGTATAGATGTCACTCTTATGCCCAATCAAATAATGTCTCCATATCTTGAGAGCATGTACCACTGCTGCTAGCTCTAGGTCATGGGTTGGATAATTCAACTCATGTTTTCTCAACTGCCTTGATGCATAAGCAACAACTCTGCCTTCTTGCATAAGAACACAACCAAGACCTTGTCGTGAAGCATCACAATAAATAGAGAAGCTTTTAGTGACATCAGGCATGATGAGCACTGGTGCTGAGGTTAATCTTTTCTTTAACTCCTCAAAACTTGCTTGGCATTCCTTAGTCCACACAAACTTGGCGTTCTTTACTAACAAAGATGTCATAGGTTTCGCAATCTTTGAGAATCCTTCAATGAATCTTCTGTAATACCCTGCCATTCCGAGAAAACTACGGATCTGACTCACATCTTGAGGCGGATTCCAGTTCAATACATCCCTGACTTTGTTAGGATCCACTGCTACACCAACATTTGAAATGACATGGCCAAGGAAAGATACTTCCTTCAACCAAAATTCACATTTGCTGAATTTTGCATAGAGTTGATGTTCTCTGAGTTTCTGTAACACAAGCCTCAAATGCTCTTCATGTTCTTCTTCATTCATGGAGAATACCAGAATATCATCAATGAATACCACCACAAATTTATCAAGATATTCCATAAACACTTTGTTCATCAAGTACATGAAGTAAGCTGGTGCATTTGTTAACCCAAAGGACATAACTGTATACTCGTAGAGTCCAGAGCGTGTTGTGAAAGCTGTTTTAGGAATGTCAGACAGACGAATTCTCAATTGATGATACCCTGAACGAAGATCAATCTTGGAGAATACACATGCACCTCTCAACTGATCAAACAAATCATCAATTCTTGGCAACGGGTATTTATTCTTGATGGTTTCCTCATTAAGAGATCTGTAATCTACACACATTCTCTGTGTTCCATCTTTCTTTTCAACTAACAAAACTGGTGCTCCCCAGGGTGAAGAGCTAGGACGTATGTAACCTTTATCCTGTAGTTCTCTTATTTGTTTCTTAACTTCTTCTAATTCATTTACTCCCATTCTGTATGGTCTCTTTGCAATTGGTGCAGTTCCAGGTAAAAGATCAATTCTGAACTCAATGTCACGTTCAGGTGGCATACCTGGCAAATCATCCGGAAACACATCTGGAAACTCATTCACTATTCTGATATCTTCAAGCGTAACACTTTTCATCTGATTGACCATAACAATCTCGGGTTCAGGTTAGATAGTTTTGAATTCAACTTCCTCACCAGATATAGATGTCAAGAGTACAGAATTGTTTTCACTTCGAATGATTGCCTTTCATGGTTTTAACCAGTCTCTTCCAAGAATCATATCAATCCCTGAAGTTTTCAACACAATAGGATTTGCCATAAATTCTACCCCCCTTATTTCAAGACTTACAGTGGGGCATTTCTGAGTAGCTTGTACTTCTCCATTCGGTGAACTGACTCACATATGCTTCTTCAGTGCACACACTGGCATATTATGTTTCTTTACAAAAGAATGAGCAATGAAGGAGTGTGAAGCTTTTGAATCAAACATCACTGTAGCTGGATTTGAATTCACCAAGAGTGTACCAACTACAACATCTGAAGTTTCACTGACTGCTTTTGCATTCAAACAGTTCACTCTTCCTTGAATGAAATTGTGCTGCCCTTGATTCTTTTTACCAAGTTGTCGTGATTCCCAAATGCCAGGGTTAATTACTCCCATATCACATCTACCAAGGATGTGCGGCAGTGTCTCACTATGAAGCCTTTCCAAAGACGCCCTAACAAGTCGTAGCCGTTGAGGTTTCAGTCTCCCAAGAGTTATAGACACCTTCCCCTAAGGTGACACTCCAAAACCACACAGTGCTCACCCTAGCAGGACAGGGCCCATAAGCTACATGGTACACCCCTCTTGCCCTTTCGGTAAGCTACAGACGAGCTAGAACAAATCTAAGTAATTAGCTAAGATCAGAGCCATGTGATCCTCATGGTTATACGGTAAAATACTGGGTTGCCGCTTTAGGATAGAGTCCTCCAAACCGTGTTGCTAAAATGCATCATTTTAATCACATTGCATAAATCATTAATCAAATTAATTAATTAATCTTGGTTATGCATGGAAGCATCTATCCAAACATGCATACCAACCCATAGGATACAAGGATATATGGTACAAAGTAAACTAGGTAAAGTCCTCATAGGCTTTCAATATTAGACACATGCATAAATGAATTATTAAATATTGAATAGGTACAAGGATTTCCTTTGTTACACTTGCCTGTCTCAGATCCTTAGCTTACTGCTGATCTCGAAGTCCAATCACTTGCTTCTTGATAACCACGAAGAGATTACACCCTAAACGCGGACAATATCACCATACAAGTCTCCAATTCAATCACTACAAGCAAACAATTACTAATCTATTAGAATAGTACACCAAACAGTATTAAAACAAGATAAAAATCTTATAAAACTATTCTACGCATTTCTACGAACACGTGAGCGCAAGAATCACACTAATCGGAGTTTTAAATCAAAAGTTATGCTCGAAACAATGTTCAATGGCACTTTTGTAAATAAACAGAACTCCTTTTTGAAATAAAATAAATGAATTTCACATTTTCAGCGTCGGTTGGACTGCGGGTCCTATTTTCAAAAACCTCAGGGTCCAAACTGAAAGAAAACCACGCGTTTTATAACAGGGATGGACTGCGGGTTTATTTCGGGAAAAGACAGGGGCTTTTCTGCAAAGTGGCGCTGGCGTGGACGGTTGGCTGGATCTCGGGCTGACGTGGCAGCCACGCGGCACGACGCGTGTGGTCGGTCCACCCCATGGACGTGGACGTGCTGTGCTGGCAGTGTGGACCGAGTCTATAGACTGCTCGGTGGACCGGTTACAACCCCGAAGGGGTATCGTTTAATCCTGGCCCTCGATCTAGAAACGGACGGATCTGGGCGATTGGGAGAGAGAGATGGCCGGCCGGGCGGCGCAATCACGGCGGCGGCCAGGGAATCCGGCCGGAACTCGGCGGTGGGTCGCCAGTTCGGCGTTTTCGGCAGTCCCAACCCTAACCGAGGCTACGGGGGAGGTCTACGGGGTCTTGCGAACTCGGGAAGGGGACTTTTCGGCGGTGGAGACCATTGGAGAGGCACACCCGAGCGGTGGTGCCATGGCCGGAGATCCGGAGCTTCGTGGATAGGGTGCTACCGTGTGCTAAACTCGAAAAGGAAGATACGGGGAGGGAGAGAGCGTTACCGCGGGCTCGAAAAGGGAGCTCGTGATGCCGGGGAAGCTCCTCGGCGACTGGTACCGAGCGGAGAAGGGAGGGAAGAAACCGACCTTGATGACTGGCGAAAGGGGGAGAAGGGGGCTCGACCCGGGGGTTTATATACGGCGTTGGGGGTCGGTATGGGAGCGGATGGCGGGGCGGTTACGGCCGAGGCATCAAGGCAGGACTTGATGGCCTCCTTGATGGCTCTCATCACTCGGCCGAGTGATGGCGCTTGATTAATGGAGGTCGGGGACGAAGGCTCAGTGGGGAAGAAAGGGAAAGCCGCTGACACACGGACCCCATGGTACAGAGAGACAAAGGAGAGAATGGCCGCTGCGCTTCTGCGACTGACGACATTGTCCCGCAGCGCAGTGAAAGAAGGGGGAGGACCGTGCGCGAGCGGCAGGCCGCGCTGGGCCGCGGCGCGCGCAAAGATAGAGGGGAGGGAACGGGCCATTGGGCGGGTCATTGCCTCCGCGCGAGAGGAAAAGAGGCAGGCCAGAAGCGGCCGCGGGTGCCAGGCCGGCCCGAGCGGGAGAGACAAGATGGAGAAGGGAATGCGGGCTGACCGGCTGGGCCAGGGCTCGGCGTTGGGCTGAAAGGGGGCGTGGGGAAGGGAGAAGGCAGGCTGGGCCGGTTTCTGTTGGAGGGCCAGATAGGAGGAAGGGGTGAGAGAGTTTAAAAGAAAAGCTTTTTTTATTTTCTAAAAGCTCAAACTTTGATCAAATTCAAATTTGCATTTGAATTTGAACACAACCAACCTATCTTACACTCAAAACAAAATATTATGCATCGGCATGAATGCAACCAAAAATGTTTCTAGCTCTAGAGTTCTTTTGAAATATTCAAAAATTATTATTTGACCTATGTTAAATGCTCAGAAAATTAAATAAATGCTCAAATTTATTACTAAATTAGGAAAAATGAAATTTAGGGTGTTACAGTGCTTCTAGAAAGCATCCACCCTATATCTAGGGTCGTGGGTACTAGCAAGCCCGTGTGTTGCTTTCATGGTGATTTTCTGGGACAAGGGCCATTCATTTCACGAGTTGAAATTTGAGGCTCCCATTCACCCCCCTCGGGTTGCCAATTGGGTCCTTCACACTGGTCCAGGATTTGATCTCAATTGCCTTAAATGGAGAGCCATGGTCAGTGATGATTCTATGCGGCACCCCAAAACGATGGAATATACTCTGCATGAATTGTATTGATTTTGAGGCATTGAATTTGACTAGAGGCATGTACTCGATCTACTTGGTAAACTTGTCAATTACCACGTAGATGTACTCAAAGCCACCAGGTGCGCGCTTTAGAGAACCCACCATGTCGAGTCCCCAACATGAAAACAGCCATGATGGAGGGATGCAAATCAGCTCATGTGCAGGGACATGCTGTTGTTGTGCGAAAAACTGGCATGCTTGACAGCGACGGACTAGGTCTTCTGCATCTTTCAAGGCCGAGGGCCAGTAGTACCCAGATCTGAAGATTTTTCTGACTAGTGTCCTCGATGCTGCAAGATTGCCACAACACCCAGAGTGAATTTCGTCCAGAATTTCTTTACCTTCTTCAGGAGAGATACACTTTAGTAGAACTCCTGAGGAAGCACCGCGTCGATATAACTTATCCCCGACTAGAACATAGTTCTTGCTACATTAGTTACTTGTTCAGCTGTGGCCTTGTCACTCGGCAGTTTGTGCTCTTTGAAGTCATCGATGAAGACCATGGTCCAGTCGATGATAATGTTAGGATATGACATTCTGGTGTTGGGGCGGGTTCCTCTTTTTGCTAGAATGAAGGCTTGGATAGCTCGTGTACAATGATACCACTTGGAACAGAAGCCCTGTCGCACCCAAGTTTAGCCAGAACGTCAGCGGCAACATTGAGGTCTCGCGTGATGTGGTTGTGTTCTAGCCCTGAGAAATTTTTCTCTAGCTTGCGGACATCAGGGCAATAGGCGTCCATTGTTTCCTTGGTGCAGTCCCAGTCTTTATTGACTTGATGAATGACCACAGAGGAATCGGCATAGACTAATAGTCGCTAATCGTAGCCCATGACTGCTAATAGACTAATAGATTAACAGATGCCCAAAGTGACTGCTAATCGTAGCCTGTGAAGTAGCGCCTTAAATTATGTTTCATTGTTGGTAGCTTGCCACATGATTTGCAGAACATACATGAGTTGCTCTCCTGCGGGTGATATGAGTAGGACTCCGGCGCCTGCACCATCGAGTTTTAAGGATCCATCAAAGTACATCTTCTAATGTTCTAGGATAAAGCCATATTGAGCCTGCTGAAATTCTGTCCACTCGGCGATGATGTCAGCTAGAACTTGTGATTTGAGAGCCTTCCTTGGAGTGAATTTGATGTTTAGAGCACCTAGCTCGACTGCCCATTTAGAGATTCTACCCGTAGCATCACGATTATGAAGGATCTCACCCAACGGGAAATCTGTGATAACTGTGATTTTGTGTGCTTCGTAGTAGTGTCGTAGCTTTCTTGATGTAATGAGGAGAGCGTACAACAATTTTTGAACTTGCGGGTACCTTACCTTTGAGTCAGAGAGTACCTCGCTGATGTAGTAGACCAGTCATTGGATATTGTAAACATGTTGATCATCTTTGCGCTCCACCACTATTGCTGTGCTCACAACATGTGTAGTAGCTGCGATGTATAGCATCATTGGTTCCCTGGGTTCTGGCGGTGTTAGGATAGGAGAGTTGATTACGTATTCTTTGAGTTGCTCAAAGGCCCTGTCAGCCTCCTCTGTCCACTAAAATATATCACCGGCTTTAAGTAATTTGAAGAAAGGTAGTCCCTTTTCTCCTAGCCTTGAGATAAATCTATTAAGGGCTGCCATGCACCCGGTGAGCTTTTGAACATCGTTGGCCAAGGTTGGTGGCTTCATAGTGGTGATAGCCTTAATGTGCTTCTGCCTAGCTTCGATGCCTTGATGACTAACCAGGAATCTGAGCAATTATCTTAAGGGTACTCTGAAAACACATTTTGTAGGATTTAGCCTCCTTTTATAAGTGTGTAATCTGGTGAAGGTTTCCTCCAGGTCTGCTATGAGGGTTGTCGGATCTTTTGTTTTTATGACCACATCATCAACATATGCCTCCGCGTTGCGGCCGATCTGGTCACCTAGGCAATCTTGGATGGCTCGTTGATAAGTGGCTCTTGCGTTCTTCAGCCCAAAGGACACAGTTTTATAACAGTAGGCGCCAAACGGAGTTATAAACGATGTCTTGAGCTGGTCTTCCTCTTTGAGAGCGATCTGATGATACCCGGAGTAACAGTCCAAGAAGGATAATAGAGCAGACCCTGCGGTGGCATGAACTATTTGGTCTATCCTTGGTAATCCAAAAGGATCCTTTGGACAGTGCTTGTTGAGGTCTTTGTAGTCGACACACATGCGCCACTCAACAGAGTTCTTTTTTACTAGCACTGGATTGGCCAACCAATCGGGATGGAGAATTTCTCTAATGAACCTAGCTGCTAGTAGTTTGGCCATTTCCTTCTTTATTGCCTCTTTTTTCTGGTGAAAAGCGGCGTAGCCTTTGCTTTTTAGGTCTGGAGCCTTCTTTTAACTCTAATTTATGCTCAGCCAAGTTCTTTGGAACGCCTGGCATGTCGGCTGGTTTCTAGGCAAATATGTCTTTGTTTGCTCTGAGGAACTTGGTGAGCGCGAGTTCCTATGCTTCAGATAGGTGAGCGTTGATAAGCGCTGTCTTCGAGGGATCGCCAGTTTAAAGGTAGATTGTTTTTGTAGAGACTTCTTGTTGACGCCGAAAGTGTTCCGGATCACACACCAGCTAGGGCTTTGGACGCCCGGGTTGCCATGGACCGAAGAACGTAGTGAGGAGGTCACACTTACGCGGTGAAGGACGGCTAGGTTTACAAGCAAACCGGCAAAGTATAGCTATCTGTTGACACTGGTTATCTATCAAAATTAAAGGATAAATAAATATTAAAAGGGCATGAATTCAATCACCAATAAAGGTTTAGGGTTTTAATTGACAATATTCCATGAGTTTTGGTGAATTGTGATTTTGCAGGGACTAAACAGGAAAACCAGCACGGATTACTTCTCCTAGAAGGAAACCGACGGAAGATTACAGAACCGGCACGTTAGGAATACTCCAGAAGAACCTAGAGGACACCACCAGGCGGGACACCTCGAGAGGCTGCCAGGTGGGACCGACCGGTCCCACCCTAGGACCGGTCGGTCACCCCCAGGGCCCGATGGCCTCCGTCTTCTAGAAGCTTCCTCCACCGCCTTTGAGGATCCATCTCAGCCCTACGTGAAGTCGGTTTGATCTAACGGCTGCGGTTGATCCCTCAGGGCTATATAAACAGGCCCCCAGGCCCCAGGGTAGAACAATTCTCTCTTCAGAAAAGTCTACGCCTCATTCAGAAACCATAGAAGAAGACTTCAAGAGCCAACTTTCAAGTAGAAGACTAGTTACCCCTCTAGTTTAGGTTTAAAACCTAGTCTTATACTAAAATTAGAAGAGAGAT
Source organism: Coix lacryma-jobi var. lacryma-jobi (assembly GCA_009763385.1). Lineage (NCBI taxonomy): Eukaryota > Viridiplantae > Streptophyta > Magnoliopsida > Poales > Poaceae > Coix > Coix lacryma-jobi. Next base: position 80,980,463 of record CM019824.1, on the reverse strand, counting down.
AGAGAGAGAGGAAGAGATCAAGAAGGAGCTCCGACCTGTCGGATCAACTTCTTCATCTTGTACCTGCAGATTCAAGTTCATCTTCAACTTGCTTCAGCGATTGTTTCGGTAATCAACGTCCATATTTAAGTTTGAGCCATTTTTCTTATTGTTCTTGAGGTTTATGACTCTCTTTTGAGTACTTTAATTCTAGATGCGCTAGAGTTAGAGTAGTTGGATAGTGTAAGCGTGGTGCTTATACTTGATAGCTCATAAATTCCTCCTATAACACCGGTAGTAGTGGTTGTTAGCAAGGGTGACTCTAATAGCCTTGTTGATTCTTCTATAGTCCACTTACCCGTGTGTAGGCTCGGTAGGATTATACATTTGCATAAAAGAATACACTGTTGTGACCTTTTATGGCAACTTCCCCACTAAGAATAATATAAACATGTCACTCTTAAATTGGAATTAGACAGCCTTAATGATCCCCTCTATACTTCTAGATTCTCTGTCCTTGTTAGCCACTCAGGGGTTAGCCTTTAAGACTTAACACTATCCGTTCCTTTGGGTTCGATATTAAAACTGGGTTACTGCGGTGAAGTGCTACATCGGTAGATTTTATCTGTGCGCTTGCGGATAAAGTAGAGTTTGCGTTAATTTATACCAACAAGCATTTCTGACGCCGTTGCCAGGGAATGGTAGATCATCTTAAGTCTTAGTTTAACCTTGTATTATACTTTTATCTTTTTCTTTTTTGTCCTAGTCTTTTCATTATTTTTGTGTTCATTCTTATGAATTTTGTTTTTGAATTCCACTCTTATCTATCACTACCCCATGAGCGCAAGCTATAACTAGTACAATCCTTACACCCTATCAGAACATCTGGTTATTAGCTATGCCTACCTTTCCGTTGCACTTCCTTCTGTAATGAGCATAGAAATATAATTATGAAATTATTCCTTCGGGTATTCTTGTCACTAACCTTTCCAGGTCTAGAGCAGAAAAGAACGAAGGAACAACAAACACAAGGTATGCCCAACCAATCACCATGTAACATTGAATTACATTCATCCAATCTTGATTTGCAAAATCCAAGCTTGGGGAATAGACTTTCTAAGAGCATCTATTGCCGTGTGGCTATGTTGGTTATCCCTACCTTTAAGATATGCTCATATACTAATCATGCTCTTTCATCACCATCTGAATAAATCTATATAATACTTTCATGCTACCCTCATTCGCTATATTATATGTTTAGGATTGGAGTACTTTCATACATCTCTTAAATTAAGCATGGTGCCTAGTTTAGGAGTGGTGATCTTGCTTTCATGGGTTTTTAATTTAAGCAATTAAGTTAAAATGCCTTCCTAGATCAAATTAGACATGGTGTCTAGATCAAATAGTATGCTATAGTGGATGTAGGATATTTTGTTGGACTAACCCCTGGAGGGAACTTTCAATATCAATTTGGGAAAGTCCAGAGATGAACTCACACTAGAGATGAAGCAAGGCATACAATGAACTTCAACAACTCTTGCATAATGAAGACTCAGCTCATTCATCATGGATGAAAGAACTATGAGTATCAAAGTTTATTTATTTTGTCTTCTACTGCAAGTTATCTTTTGCCTTGAATCTTGTTAAAGTGCAGCCAACACATAAAATACTACTCTATGCTAAAATAATCCTAAAAACATATTTTTATTAGCATATATGCAAAATACATAAGTTGTGGATAATAACCCATGCTTCAAATTCTTGCAATCCTTCGGGTATATGTCCACTAACATTACGCAGGAGAGAGATTTTGTTCATCCATGGTTTGGTCTGAACATTGATGATCCAAAACTCAAACCATTGACACACAAACCTACTCTCAGATCACAAATGGTGCTAGCCTAGATTTGAGTCATGCTTGGGTGCTGATGACAAACAGGATGCAACTTACCTCGTATGAGACAACCTATGCCTACAATCAACATTGTCCAAGACATCAAGAAAAGAAGTTGGAAGTTATCCTCTTTTGTAATCAAGAGCTAGCTTGGGAAATAAGATATATGGTACCACTACAACAATAACAAGATCTACAAATCCAACACATGAACATGTTGTTTGGGAATCCATCTACATCACAAGCCAGCCTGGGAGAGACAATTCCGTTGTCTAGATGTGTTTCACAATCAAAGAGAGGAAGGAGAAAACCACTTCAAGACATATTGATCTCCTACCCACCACTTTCATCAATACAAACCACTAGATGCTGCCCTAGTCAAGAAGAGGAGTATGATCCACCACTCATTCTTGGAAGATCGTTCTTCAACACCATCAATGTTATTATCTATGTCGGACCTGGAGAAGTCAACTTTTGGATCTTTTGCTAATTCTTCAACAACTACATGAGCAGCCAAAGAGAACCAAGAGAAGACGTCAAGGGAAGAACCAACTGTCAAGAATTGAGGAGGGCATTATGAAGGATGAAGCCACTGCACCACAAGAACTAGAAGATGGAGAGATAACACCTAAGCCAGCAAATTATGAAGAACAACCGATAAGATCTCCATCATCTATACACTGTTGAGAGGATAAGTTTTAGTTGTGACACTAAAAGACAAAGACTATCATGGAGGCACCCGAGTAACAGTTCTAACTTCAAGTCTCTTATCAACCCAATAATTAAAGAAAACAAGAAAGGTTGACAAGAGAAGAATGCAGAACTGTCCCTAAATCCTCATAGTACAAAATTGATACAAGAAAGAGAGAGGATCCTAGACAGCATACTCGAGGAACAATGTGCCTTCACCAATAAGTCGAAACATAGAGAAGGAAGGTCGATACCTATAAAGATGATTCCACCGTGATCTTCTTCCTCTCAAGCACACTGTGAGATGAGCAAGAGAAGACAAGCTAGCTAGACAAGCGAAGTTTCCACAAGGTGGTTCCACACATCACTCTTCAATCACAAAGTAACATTTCAAGGTAAGTAACCATCACTTTAAAAGCTTCTTCTTGATTCTATTATGAACATAAATAGAGAACATAACATGTTTAAGTTGCACCTCACTTGATCCAACCTAATCAACTCAACATGTTTAGTCCTTTGATCTTTGTTCCTAGCTTTACTCTCTTGAATCTCACTGTCTTAACTACATGAGCTAAAATATTGTGCATCTAACCTTTGGAAGATGATCGACACATTATGCATAGATTATCCTTCCTTGGGTTATGTAATCTGATCTGTTAAATATTTTAAGATGCTACTTTCATGTTCATCCTCTGATCCTATCACTCATGTTAAGATTGAATAGGACACATAAACAACAAGTTTGTCTTGTGCAATGTGCCAAAGGTTAGAGGAGAATAAACAAAACTTTTGGTTCTGTTGGTGTTTTTCCACCAACAGAGCCCATGCACTTGATCTCTACCTTGTCTTTATGAGCAGGACACACTCTTCAGCAAACATGAAGAAATTTATCACTCCCAAATTCTACAGAGTGAAGGTCCTAGATCTACAAGAACATGCACACTGAGCAAAGATGCTGCCAGCGTCCACAATTAACGCTTCACATCAAACTGTTGGACGAACAAATGACATGAGTGACACCATATCAAGAGGCATAAACAAGAAGGAATGATGGAAGACGACGTAGTCAGAATTAGAGGTCATGAAGTCCCCACAGACTTCTTGATCCTCGACATGAGAAGACGATGATGTCCACCTCATCCTAGGAAGAGCACTCCTCTACGCTACAAGTACAATCATTTACAAGAGGAAAACCATTTTCACTTTCCTGGAGAAAAGGCACGATGCAACTTCATCAACTACATGCCCAATGAAGCATCCAAGAAGAATAGAAGTGAAAGACGCCGCTCTCAAAGCCAAAGAAGACAAGCTATCAAGAATAGAGACGCCAATCATGAATAAGAAGCTATCGACACTGTCTCAGAAAAGAAAGGAGAGAAACCTCAAGATAGTGAACCACAGGAAGTGAAGACTCAGACCAAGAAAGTATGGGAGAAAATATCTGCACCTAAGAGGTACAATCAATAACAACTTTCCAAACGTCTGACATACCTTGGGAGGTCTGATCCAATGGAAGGTTCGGTTCGTCGGACCTAAATATCCGAACCTTCGCCAAAAGGTAAAAAATCGGTATTTATCATTATATTTCCTTTGTTGCATATTTCACATATTGAATCCATAACCATTTCTTGCATCATCATATTTAATTCACAACACATTTTAATTTCTACATTACGTTAGAAAACAAAATAAAAATATTTCACTGCATCATAAAGCCCCATGTGAATAATTCTATGGCGTGTAAAAACCCGCAGGAATGTTCACCGTGGTGGCATAAAAATAAATTTGCATGCATTCATCCTGTTGCATTTTCTCTTGCATCATAAAAATATAAAAATATAAAAATATTGAGAAAGAGATCTTACTGAAATTCTAGGCAACTAAGGCTTGAGTGGCCAACCGCTAATGCTTAATCTGTTCCACAAGTTTTGTTGTCTATTTGAGTTTCACAGGATTTGAAAGGCCAAGAAAAGCTGACGAGCAAGTGAATGCTCCATCCACTATTGGAGCACTGTCTCAACAAACATCAACATCAATCAAAGCTCTAATAGAGGAAGGACATATCCACTGCCAGTCTGCTACATTGCAAGATCGAACGACTACGTCAACATTCAGCTTGGGGGAAAGCACCCCCATGTATCCACGTGAGTATCTTTATCCTTTTAAGTTTTTTATTCTATAAACAAATTAAAAAAAATGTGAGCACATGAAGGCTCACCCCTAAAAAGAAAAGAACAAAAATATGTGAGCACATGAAGGCTCACCATTAATTAAAAAAGAACAAAAAAATATGAACACATGAAGGCTCACCATTAATTAAAAAAAAGACAAAAATATATGGGCACATGAAGGCCCAACGCTATTACGGAAACCAACTTGGGGGAGACGCACCCCGTTATCTTCGCGATTCAGGTATGTCTTTATTATTATTACTACTACCACTATTATTATTAGATTTTATATTATATCTTAAAGTGTGTTAGATTAAATAAATAAAATAGTATGTTTTAAGAAGTTGATAACTAAAAGAGAACCCTCTCTCTCTAACCTTTTGCATGGAAATGATGAATAGTTGCTCTATCTAATTTCTTTCAAGTACCTAGTCTTCAAAGCATGAGTTCTCCTAATTAATAATGATGCCTTAAAATAAAATTAAATGCATGGTTGACAAATACTTAATCTAATGTCTAGGTAATTGAGATATGACATGTGATGATCTTGTTCTAAAGAACACTAAAGTTCCAGAGATTTCTAAATATAAACATGACTAATAATTTCATTGAGTTAAATTAAGCTTTGTGACCCTGTAGGAAGTTATCGTGCTATTGAATTGAGATCACTTACACATTTCATCCATCTTCCGCATAAATACTCATAATTATCTGTTGATACCCTCTCAGAAGTTTGTTGGAAGCATGTGGCTATTATTAAAAAAAGAGAAAGAAAGAAAAGAGAAAAAAAAGAGAGATTCGAGGAAATAAAAAGGGACAAGTGTCCGAAACCTCACAAAGATAGATCCCGAGGAAATAAAAAGGGACAAGTGTCCGGAACCTCGAAATAAAAAAAATAGAAAAACATGGGCACGTGCCTGATAGTAGAATTAGCCTAATAGCCATATGTCTCTAATAAACAGAAGAGAGTGAATACATTCAAAAGAGAATCTGTTGACGCTCACTAATGCTCATAATTAACCATCAACTATTGCATGAAATAACACTGAATGAATCACAAAGCATAGTTGTAGGGTTTGAAACTAACAAGTTCCACGAGTTTTGGTGCACTCACTTGTTTTGAAGGACATCCATGTTTTTACCATATAAAAGTATCTCAAGTGATCAAACAGAGCACACCATTGCAAAGTCCTCGATGGATATGACTTGAAAGATTCTAGAACATTCTAGAACATTCCAGAAGACATGAGAAGGCGACCCACAGAAGGCGGGGCCCACCTGTCATAGAGGCAGACCGACCGGTCTCCCACTTGGGCCGACCGGTCTGCTATAGGCCTCAATCTCGCCCCCCATCGCGTGGCGCACTCCAACCGACCTCTCCAACACGTTTTGGCCCATTAAGGCCCATGTGCATATGACGAAGGGTTTAGTACCACATTGCTTGCCCAAGGTGGAGGGGAGGCCAGGAGCCCCTATATAATAAACCCCAGCCCAGGGAAGTCTCAAGTCCCTCTTCAGAAAAGTCTACGCCTCATTTAGAAACCCTAGAAGAAGACTTCAAGAGCTAGCTTTCAAGTTGAAGACTAGTTACCCCTCTAGTTTAGGATTAGAACCTAGTCTTATACTAGAACTAGAGGAGAGAGTGAGGAAGAGATCAAGAAGGAGCTCCGGCCTGTCGGATCAACTTCTTCATCTTGTACCCGCGGATTCAAGTTCATCTTCTACTTGCTTCAGCGATTGTTTCGGTAATCAACATCTATATTTAAGTGTGAGTCATTGTTCGTATTATTCTTAAGTTTTATGACTCTCTTTTGAGTACTTTAATTCTAGTCATTCTAGAGTTAGAGTAGTTGGATAGAGTAAGCGTGGTGCTTAGACTTGATAGCTCATAAATGCATCCTATAATGCCGGTAGTAGTGGTTGTTCGCAAGGGTGACTCTTATAGCCTTGTTGATTCTTCTATAGTCCACTTACCCGTGTGTAGGCTCGGTAGGATTATACATTTGCATAAGAGACTCATACTCTGTTTGTGACCTTTTATGGAAACTTCCCCACTAAGAATAATATAAACATATCACTCCTAAATTGGAATTAGATAACCTTAGTGATCCCCTCTATACTTCTAGATTCTCCGTCCTTGTTAGCTACTCAGGGGTTAGACTTTAAGGCTTAACACTATCCGTTCCTTTGGGTTCGATATTAAAACTGGGTTACTCCGGTGAAGTGCTACATGCGGATACATGGATGTATGCCGAGTCTCTGAGTGATGAGTGATTGTCAACGGGTTTGATGCGCATGTTCTTTGGCTTGTGTTGTGCAGGTGTCGAGCTCGGAGACAGTGATCGATGGCAGGTGAAGGTCAAGTTGAGACGTGTCGTGCCGATGGACAGGGCGCGATGAAGGATGGGCGTGCCGTGCGGCGGACGTGCCATGCCGATGTATCGGACAGTGAAGGGCGGACGTGAGGCTTGGACTGAGGGACTAGAGGCCGGAGGATCAGCTGTGGTGGCTGGCAGCCTGTGGCGACGACAAGTGAAGAAATGCGGTCATGTCGGTGGACGGGGTGCACGGAGGTGCATCCCCTCTACGACGCCGGTTTGTTGGTTGAGCCAGAGAAAAACCAACGGGTGGTCGGTTTCCAGGTTTGGGCCTCAAAACCTGGGAGCTGGGTTTCCAGGTTGAGCCACAAAACCTGGGCGCGACGGTTTCCAGGTTGAGCCTCAAAACCTGGGCGTGGGCCGGTTTCCGAGTTTGGGCCTCAAAACTCGGGCGCTGCGGGTTTCTGAGTTTGGGCCACAAAACTCAGGCTGGAGGCTGGTTTCCCAGTTTGGGCCTCAAAACCGGGGGTTGCTGGAAAAGGCTGGTTTCCCGGTTTGGGCCACAAAACCGGGGGTGCAGAGCGAGGGCGGCACGTGGCGGCGATCCAGAGGTTGCGTTGAGGCAACGCTTCGGTTCGAGCGGGCGTGGCCGTCGGATCTACCTACCACCGCGGGTTGGACCAGAATAGCCTTAGGGTTTAGCTGGTTCGCTCTGTAATTAGTTTAGAGAGGGGTAGAGTAGGAAATAGGCTTAGTCTAGGTTAGTATAAGTAGTCCAGGGGAGACACCCTCCTCCCCTATCTCAGTTTTAGCTATCTCAGTTAGTGCCTTCATTTGCTAGGGTTTCCTGCTCTCCCATCCCCTGCTTTAGCTAGTTGAGATCCGCAGAGAGACTCCACTCTGTGTACTGTTCAGTTGAGGAAGTGAGGCCGTATCCTCACCTTGGAGCACAGATCGATGGCTTGATTTGCGTCTCTGCATCGAATTCGTGGCTGTGATTTCCGTTGTGATCGTGTTCTTCGCGGAATCCTTTTTCCCACGATTTTCCCGTCGCTTGATCTTTTTGCTCGGTTCATCCTTTTTCCCACTCTGTGTACTGTTCATCTTTTTGCTCTGGCCGCTTTCGGGTAGCTTCTCGGTCCTTCAATTGGTATCAAAGCAGGTTAAGGATCTTCCACCTTAGCCGGTTCCAGATCCACCGAAGGCGACATGGATCGCGGCGTGGGCAAACCGCCGTTCTTTGATGGGACGAACTATGCGTATTGGAAAATACGCATGTCGGCCTATCTGCAGAGTTTGGGTGCTTCTATTTGGGATATTTGCAACTCTGCTGATTACGTGGTCTTGGCTGCTCGTGTTTCTCAGCAACAGATCGATGAGCACGATGCCAATAGCCGAGCCCGTAATGCTCTCTTTTCTTGTTTGAGCATGGGTGAGTTTGATCGTGTTTCTCACCTCGCTACGGCTCGGGAGATCTGGGACACCCTCATGCGTTTCCATGAGGGCACCTCTCAAGTCAAAACCCGACTCTACGAGTCGTTCAAGCGTGAGTATGAGAACTTTAGACATCAACCTGGCGAGAGCATAGAAAGTTTATTCGCTCGCTTTCAGGTGATTGTCAACAGGATGAGGGCTAACAGAGAGCAGTTGCCATTTGACGATCATGAGCGTGCTTTGAAGCTTTTGCACACTCTTGATCGTTCGGTGTGGGACTCCAAGGTTCAGGCAATCATCGAATCGCCGAACTATGAGACCCTCACCTGCGACGAGCTCTTCAGTAAGCTCAAGTCCAGTGAGATTGATGCTATGGCGAGGGCTTCTTTTGAAAATCCTTCTCGCCCGTCCATGGCTTTGGTTTCTGGCTCTTCCTCTAACCCCTCAGCTGGCTTTGCGCTTTTTTCTCTCTTTTCTGTGACAGAGGACCAGCTGGAGTCTTTGGGAGACGACGAGTTGGCTTTGCTTGCCAACCGGTTCTCGCGGTTCCACAACAACCGCATGAACCGCCGTCGTGGAGGAGGACGCACGGGATGCTACGTGTGCGGAGACCCCGACCACTTCATCGCCAACTGCCCCAAGAAGAACAAGCATTCGGGGAAGGGCGATCAAGGGCGCAAGCGCAACTCCAAGTACAAGGAGAAGCACGTCCCCCCAAGACACAAGAAACGGGGCGGCTTCGACAAGGAGTACATCAAGAAGAAGTACTTGGAGAAGCAGCAAGCTGAGCAGCGTGCGTTCTTCGCCACGCTCAGCGACGTCGACGGCTCGGATGACGACTCCGCTGGCTCCAGCGATGACGAGTCCATGAAGAAGAAGCTGGAAGACAAGTTCAACGGCTTGTGCTTCTTCGCCGGCGACGGAGGCCTGTGCACCATGGCGCTCGGAGATGAGGTCGACGGCGAGCCGGAGCGTACCCCTCAGAACGACGACGACGACGACACCTCCCAGGTATCTCTCACCTACGACGAGCTTTCCTCCGAGGTTGAGAAGTTGACTGCTGCCCTCCTTAGCCAAGATAAGTTGCTTAGGCGTGCCGCTAGAGAGCGCAAGGAGTTTAGGCAGAAGTGGGAGGACACGGTGAAGGAGCTTGAGTTCGCTCGGTCCACCGTGGTAGTGTCGGAGGAGGCGGAGTGTGAGTCGTGCACCGCGCACATGACTGACCTTCTCACTCTGAGAGGTAAGTATGCTGCGTTGGTTGGAGAGGTGGATGAGCTCCGTGCTAGGCCGCAGTTGTTGGGTGCGTGCAAGACTTGTCCTGTCTTGCAATCTGAGTTGGCAGAGAAAAATGCCAAGCTTGAGTCTTTAGAGAAGGCCAGCTCAGATAGCACTTGTGTCTCGAGGTGTGCTTTGTGTGAGGGCCTGGAGATGGAGATTGCCAATGTGAAGCATGGCAAGATGCAAACCGAGGAAGAAAACACATACCTTCGGTCCATCTTGTCATGGGTCTCCAGTAGTGAGCCACAGCTCGGGATGATGATCTCCCAATTCAAGCGAGCTGTTGGTGCCCCTGGTGTAGGTTTTGCTCAGAGTGTTGATCTCTCAGCTTTTGGGAAGATTGGAGAGTCTAGTGGTCTGAACTCATGTGAGAAGCCCAATTCCACCACTACTCCCAAACTTGCCAAGCTTCCACTCAAAGAGCCAGCCAAGCCTATCACCAAAGATGGTGTGGTTGAGGAACCCCCGAGAGCTCCTCCCAAGAACCCAGTTTGGGCACCCAAGCCAAACCACCTCAGAAACAAGCTTGATGCTATGCCACCCATTCGTGAGGAGTTGCCACAGAAGGGCAAAGGCAAAGTGAGCCACACCCACAGCCCTGGTCACCAACAACCCCCTTTGCGTGCGGTGAGGTACCAGTGTGATTTCTGTGGGAGAGATGGTCACTTGAGCGAGTTCTGCTTTCGGCGCAAACGAGAGGCGCGCAGGGCTCGGGAGATGGAGAACCCAGACATGTACCATCCAGCTCATGGTGGACATGTGCCGAAGGCTCAGGGGAGAGCTGCTAGGTCCGGACGTCAAGGTCCCCGGCCTAGGCAGGAGATGAGAGCCCCTAGGAGGGAGACTAGGCCTAGAGGTCCAGCACCTCAGGTTGTTAGGCCTAGGCAGGAGAGAGCTCCGAGGAGAGACGCTAGAGCAGCTGAGCCGTAGGCTCCTAGGCGTAGGCCTCGTAGAGAGCGTGCCCGACGGGGTCCTGCTTTTGCAGGTAACGGACCCCGTGGCGGAGGCTTAGTTGAGCGCTTTCCCCCACCGCAATTTGAGTACCGCAGTGAGCGTTTCTTCCCCAGCGGACCACGTTTTCCCGTACGTGGTGATCGCTACCCCCATAGACAGGCTAGGAATGGTTTTTACACTGACCGTTCTTTTGAGCAGCCGGCCCAACACTGGTATTCTCCTTACTTCACTAACCCCAGTGTTGGACCGTATGCTCACCCTATGTCTTTCTATTAATGTAGGTAAGACGGTTGGAGGACATTTGGTTGGTGGATTCCGGTTGTTCGATGCACATGACCGGAAAACCCCAAGTGGTTCTCCAGCCTTAGTCCAGTCGCCGGAAAGGAGTACATAACCTTCGGCGACAAGAGCAGAGGTAAAGTTTTATCCCGAGGCTCCGTGCGGGTTAATGAGCACTTTGTGTTGCGCGATGTTGCTCTTGTTTCTAACCTGCATTTTAACTTGCTTTCTGTTTTGCAACTTTTTGATGAGGACTATGAGATTCGTTTTAAATCGAACCTTAGTCGCATCTTAGATCCACAGGGCGATCTTGTATGTCTGATTTCGCCCTTTGGGAAAGTCTTTCGCGCGAATTTCTCGGAGTCGTTTGGTTCTTCTCGCTGTCTTTTGGCTAATCCTTCTTCGTCCGATCTTTGGAAGTGGCATAGGAGGCTCGGTCATTTAAGCTTCGACTTGCTTGCAAGACTTAGCTCACTTGGCCTAATCCGAGGATTGCCCAAGCTTTCAATGGAGAAGGATCTAGTTTGCCATTCTTGCAGACATGGGAAGATGGTTGCCGCTCCCCACCATCCAGTGACTAAGGTCATGACCTCGCACCCCGGAGAGCTTTTACACATGGACCTTGTTGGTCCGGCTCGGGTGAGCTCGGTTGGTGGCAAGTGGTATGTTTTGGTTGTTGTTGACGATTTTTCGAGATATTCGTGGGTCTTCTTTTTGACTGAGAAGACTGAGACTTTATCCTTCGCTCGCAATCTGATTTTGCGTCTTCAGAACGAGTTCCCTTTGAACTCGATGCGAGCTATTAGAAGTGATAATGGTTCCGAATTCAAAAATTCGGACTTTGAGAAGTTTTGTAACCACTTTGGTTTGGAGCATCAGTTTTCTTCCCCCTACACACCGCCCCAAAATGGTGTTGTAGAGAGGAAGAATCGGACCCTTGTTGAGATGGCCAGGACGATGCTTGATGAGCATAGGACTCCTAGGCGCTATTGGGCCGAAGCTATGAACACTGCATGCTATATTTCCAATCGCATTTTTCTGAGAGCTTTCTTGAAAAAGACTTCTTATGAGTTGCGTTTTGGCAAACTACCCAAGGTGAGTTATTTTAGAGTCTTCGGTTGCCACTGTTTTATATTGAAGAAGGGCAACCTGGACAAATTTGAGTCTCGTTCTTCTGACGGTGTATTTTTGGGTTATGGCACTCACACTAGAGCATATCGTGTACTTAACCTTGATACTAACCGAGTCATGGAGACATCAGATGTTACCTTCGACGAGACTCTTGTTTCTCCTTCTTCTCGTTTTGAGCGTGCAGGTGATCATGAGGTTGGAGAGCCTCTTTTCGATGACGAAGACGAGGGTGCTGATGGTATGGATGATCCAGCACCCCCTCCACCTGCCGCGCCGCAAAGAGCGGCCTCTACGACGACTCACGGCCCCGACACTTCTTCTTCCTGGGGGCCGTGGGATCCTCCACCTCGCGCGATACCTTTTGTACCCGGGGTGGAACCAGCTGCTGTTGAGGGGGAGGTTACTTCTTCCCGGGAGGCGCCACGACATATCCAGCGCCAGCACCCCCCTGAGCAGATGATCGGCGACATCGGCGAGCGAGTCACTCGCTCCAGGTCACAGCACATCTCTCACTTCGCTCATTCTGCTTTTGTTGCTAATTTTGAGCCCCGAGATGTTGGACACGCTTTGACGGATCCGGATTGGGTTAATGCCATGCATGAGGAGTTAGAAAACTTCGAGCGAAATCGGGTTTGGGTTCTAGTTCCACCTCCACCTGACTGTAAGCCTATTGGGACAAAATGGGTATTTAAAAACAAGCAAGGAGAGGATGGCCACGTTGTTAGAAACAAGGCCCGGCTTGTAGCGAAAGGCTATAGTCAGAAGGAAGGGATAGATTATGAGGAAACCTTCGCTCCTGTAGCACATTTGGAGGCTATTAGGATACTCTTGGCTTATGCTGCATCCAGGGGTTTCAAACTTTTTCAAATGGATGTCAAGAGCGCCTTTTTAAACGGCTACATAGAGGAGGAGGTTTATGTTGAGCAACCCCCCGGTTTTGAAAATCCCAAGTTTCCAAACCATGTCTTTAAACTTCACAAAGCTTTGTATGGTTTGAAACAAGCTCCTAGAGCCTGGTATGATAGGTTGAAAACCTTTTTGCTTGCTAAGGGTTTTAAAATGGGATGTGTAGATAAGATGCTCTTTCTCCTCCGGCAAGGCAAAGACACACTTTTGGTCCAGATTTACGTGGATGATATCATTTTCGGTGGTTCTTCTCACGCTTTGGTTGCCAAGTTTGCAGATACTATGAGCAGGGAGTTCGAGATGAGCATGATGGGCGAGCTGACATTCTTTCTCGGGTTGCAAATTTAGCAATCCCGGGAGGGGACGTTTGTGCACCAGGGCAGTTACACGAAGGACTTGCTGAAGCGGTTAGATATGGGTGAGGCCAAGCCTCTTCCAACACCCATGTCGACGACGACTGCCCTGGATGCGGATGTGGACGGAGAAGCAGTGGACCAGAAGGAGTACCGCAGTATGATCGGGTCGCTCCTCTACCTGACGGCGACACGCCCGGACATCCAGTTCGCGGTGTGTCTGTGCGCGCGCTTTCAGGCGTCGCCGCGCACTTCTCACCGTCAGGCGGTGAAGCGCATCTTCAGGTACCTTCGTTTCACACCTAAGTTCGGGATTTGGTATTCTGCTTCCTCCACCCTCTCGCTTTGCGGTTATTCCGATGCCGATTTTGCTGGTTGTCGTATTGAGCGCAAGTCCACTTCTGGGACTTGCCAATTTATTGGATCTTCTCTTGTATCGTGGTCTTCTCGCAAGCAGTCTAGTGTCGCCCAGTCTACCACGGAGGCGGAGTATGTTGCTGCGGCTAGCTGCTGTTCCCAGTTACTCTGGATGATGGCCACTTTGCGTGATTTTGGTTTGAGCTTTTCTCGCGTGCCTTTGCTTTGTGACAGCACGAGTGCTATTAGCGTTGCTAAGAACCCCGTGCTTCACTCGAAAACCAAACACATTGATGTGCGCTTTCATTTCTTGCAAGACCACCAGGAGAAGGGTGATATCGACCTTCGCCATGTCGATACTCATCATCAACTGGCTGATATTTTCACCAAGCCTTTAGACGAATCAACCTTTAATCGGTTGAGGGGTGAGCTTGGTGTGTGTTTCCCCTTTTAGATGGGGGAAACATTTTGGATCTTGTATATTTGACTGACTCTTTTACTTTGAGTTTCTTTTCTTTGCATTTTAGCATACGCATTTACATTCTGAGCTTCATGTTTATAATCTCTAGAATGTAACTATGCTCTATCTAGTATGCTCCGATGCTTATATGGATGCTTGTAAGCTTATGCTCCTTCTGATCACTAGTACATGTTATGAGCTGAGCAATTTCGGAATGGTGAATTTGCCTAATGTATATAAATCTGAAAATGATCACCATTGAGGTATGCAACTAGCATGTGTAGGGTGTGTTGAGTCCATTCCTGCTTTTCATATATGCTAGGTTGCTATGTCTCTAGTTCTGAGTCATTCACTTGCTTGGTCTGTTCATATCATGTTTAAAACTTGAACCAAGCTTTAGTGAATTGAAAAGATCGAGATGGGATTGCTTGTCAACACCTCACGGTATCGAGACTGTTTCTCATTGCACTTTGAGTTAAACTTGAGCCGTGTAGTGTATGACCGAAACCGTTGCTTTAAGCTTCCGATTGCATATGCATAGGCTTCGCACGGTTGAAAAGTTAGGCAATGACAAGCTTTCAACCTCTCGCAATCACATGCTAAAATTGAACTTGTGTATTTTCACCGCTGCAAACTCCGATATAAAACTGAAATCACAAGTATATGCTTCATTCCTATGCATGATGATTGAACTTTGCTAGGGGTAGTTCACCTTGTATACATGTTTAGCACTTGTCTGGATTCCTATCTATACATGTGTAGTGCTATTTTGATGGTGACTATCTTTTTGGCTAAAAAATGCTCACTTGCTCATATGCTTCATATTTCGTATGTGTGATCAGTTTGAGCCTTCGCTATGTGAGTGCTTAGTTGTGCCATTGGAGATGTACCGATTAGAGCATCTTTGCACTCTTTTGATTATATGCCTGAAGCTGCTAACTTGCATTTCTGACTTCATATGCATTTTGGAAGGAGGAGTTGTGTTGACTCAAGGGAAGAGTTTGTGCTTGATAAGTGCATTTTCAACTAAGGGGGAGAGTTTTTGCAAATCATATGTCTCCTGGCGTTCAATTAAGGGGGAGCTTTTGCTAAGGGGGAGATTTTCCGATCTTTGTCTCCTGGCGTTCAATTAAGGGGGAGCTTTTGCTAAGGGGGAGATTTTCCGATCTTTATGCTCTTCTCTTTTTGGACCTAAGGGGGAGTCCCTAGTTGCTTGCACTTGTCGAGGGGAGTTTTGCTAGTTGTGTTGAGCCGTTGCCTCTGTCTTGAGGGACTAGCAAACATTTTCCTCATTTGTCGTCGAGTTGGATTTTGATTGGTTCAGAGACCTTTTGTTTGTTTTTCAATAGGTCGGAGTGGTTTTCGTGCTAGTTGTGTTGAGCCTCTGTGCCTCTATCTTGAGGGACTAGCATTTTTGCCATTTTTAGCTCTGATTTTCAATTGGTGTTTTGCTAGCGGTGTTGAGCCTGTTCTACCTCTTCTTGAGGGCTAGCTTTGCTTTGCTTGGTTGCGTCGAGCCGTTGCCCATGTCTTTGGGGACCAAGTTTTCACTTCTTCCACTTGACCTTCTTCGGCTTTGCTGTGCTTTTGGGTCATTTGGTTGAGTTCTCTTCCTCTCCTTCCTCCTACCTTCTTTCATTTTATGATTTGTGTGTGTAGTTGACAATGCACTCATCAAGGGGGAGATTGCGGATACATGGGTGTATGCCGAGTCTCTGAGTGATGAGTGATTGTCAACGGGTTTGATGCGCATGTTCTTTGGCTTGTGTTGTGCAGGTGTCGAGCTCGGAGACAGTGATCGATGGCAGGTGAAGGTCAAGTTGAGACGTGTCGTGCCGATGGACTGGGCACGATGAAGGATGGGCGTGCCGTGCGGCGGACGTGCCATGCCGATGTATCGGACAGTGAAGGGCGGACGTGAGGCTTGGACTGAGGGACTTGAGGCCGGAGGATCAGCTGTGGTGGCTGGCAGCCTGTGGCGACGACAAGTGAAGAAATGCGGTCATGTCGGTGGACGGGGTGCACGGAGGTGCATCCCCTCTACGACGCCGGTTTGTTGGTTGAGCCAGAGAAAAACCAACGGGTGGTCGGTTTCCAGGTTTGGGCCTCAAAACCTGGGAGCTGGGTTTCCAGGTTGAGCCACAAAACCTGGGCGCGACGGTTTCCAGGTTGAGCCTCAAAACCTGGGCGTGGGCCGGTTTCCGAGTTTGGGCCTCAAAACTCGGGCGCTGCGGGTTTCTGAGTTTGGGCCACAAAACTCAGGCTTGAGGCTGGTTTCCCGGTTTGGGCCTCAAAACCGGGGGTTGCTGGAAAAGGCTGGTTTCCCGGTTTGGGCCACAAAACCGGGGGTGCAGAGCGAGGGCGGCACGTGGCGGCGATCCAGAGGTTGCGTCGAGGCAACGCTTCGGTTCGAGCGGGCGTGGCCGTCGGATCTACCTACCACCGTGGGTTGGACCAGAATAGCCTTAGGGTTTAGCTGGTTCGCTCTGTAATTAGTTTAGAGAGGGGTATAGTAGGAAATAGGCTTAGTCTAGGTTAGTATAAGTAGTCCAGGGGAGACACCCTCCTCCCCTATCTCAGTTTTAGCTATCTCAGTTAGTGCCTTCATTTGCTAGGGTTTCCTGCTCTCCCATCCCCTGCTTTAGCTAGTTGAGATCCGCAGAGAGACTCCACTCTGTGTACTGTTGAGTTGAGGAAGTGAGGCCGTATCCTCACCTTGGAGCACAGATCGATGGCTTGATTTGCGTCTCTGCATCGAATTCGTGGCTGTGATTTCCGTTGTGTTCGTGTTCTTCGCGGAATCCTTTTTCCCACGATTTTCCCGTCGCTTGATCTTTTTGCTCGGTTCATCTTTTGCAAAACCGTATGAACCAAGTTGTTCTAGATCGTGAGGCACTTCTTTCCACCGAAGGAATTAAACTCTAACCTCACGGTCTAGGAGATCGATCGATTTTCGTTTTGGATCGCGTTCTTGCCTCCTTGCCCCGAAATTTCTTGATTCACCGATTTGGATTTAGGTTCGAGCCATGATCTCTTAGAGATAGCTCACTAACGTCCTTGTGACCCCTCAGATCGAATCCTAGGCCCAGAGCTTTTGATTCGGAGGAGATCGGGTTGAATCATCGAAGAACTGCGCTGTTTTCGGGGGCATCGGACGCTATCAAGGGAGCATCGGACGCTAGGGTTCCTAGCATCGGACGCTCCGGTGACGCGTGTCACGTTTTCAGCGTTTTAGTTTGCATCGGACGCTAGGCATCGGACGCGTCCGTTGTCCATCGGACGCGCCGGAGTCTTTGCATCGGACGCTGGGTGATTACTGTTCACAGCGTCCGATGGTGGAACAGTAAGGTTCCAGAACCGCCCAGTTTGCATCGGACGCGTCCGGTGGTCTGGCATCGGACGCAGGCCAGCGTTCGATGCGACTGGTTTCGCACGGTTTCGTCCGCGGTTCGCTCGTTCGTTGTCGGAATTGATTTCCGTCTTTTGCGTTGGCTTGCTAGAGTTGTGTAGTGTTCCGCTGTGCTCCTTGGAAGCATCCACCCTACATCTAGGGTCGTGGACATTAGCAAGCTCTAGGGTTTGTCTCTTGGGGTGATTCTTGGGACAGTGGCTCTAGTTTCCAAAAGGAAATTTTGAAGCTCCCATTCACCCCCCCTCTGGTCGCTTTCGGGTAGCTTCTCGGTCCTTCACTACATCGGTAGATTTTATCTGTGCGCTTGCGAATAAAGTAGAGTGTGCGTTAATTTATACCAACAAGCATTTCTGGCGCCGTTGCCGGGGAACGGTAGATCATCTTAAGTCTTAGTTTAACCTTGTAACCATACTTTTATCTTTTTCCTTTTTCCCAGTCTTTTCATTATTTTTGTTTTCATTCTTATGAATGTTCTTTTTGAATTCCACTCTTATCTATCACTACCCCATGAGCAAGCTATAACCAGTAGAATCCTTATACCTCATCATAATACCTGGTTATGAGCTATGCCTACCTTTCTGTTGCACTATCCTTGTAATGAGCATAGAAATATAATTATGAAAAATATCCCTTCGGGTATTCTTGTCACTAACCTTTCTAGGTATGGAGCAAAAAAGAATGAAGGAACAACAAACATAAGGTATGTCCCACCAATCATCATGCAACATTAAATTACATTCATCCAATCTTGATTTGTGCAAAATCCAAGCTTGGGGAATAGACTTTCTAAGAATATTTCTTGTCATGTTGCTATGTTGGTTGTCCCTACCTTTAGGATATGCTCATATACTAATCATACTCTTTCATCACGATCTGAATAAATCTCTACAATGCTTTCATGTTATCTTTATTTGCTATAGTATATACTTTGGTTTTGAAGTTGAGAACACAAGGTTGATATGTGCCCTTGTGGTTCCCTTCCTGAGTGATGAGTGATCGATCAACGGGCAACATGTCTCTTGGCTGTGTTGGTGTGCAGGTGCGGAGCTCGGGCAGTGGTCGAAGGTGAGGTGAAGGTCATGTAGGGACGTGCCGTGCCGACGGACCGGGAGCGGTGAAGGGCGGACGTGGAGCTTGGACTGATGGACCAGGAGACCTGAGGACCAGCTGTGGTAGCTGGCACATGGCGTTGACAAGCAAGAGTACATGGGGATGTGCGGTGCATTGGCCGAGTCGGGAGGTTGCCCGGCGTGGAGGCTGGACATGCTCTGGCATCGGTGCTTGAACTCGGGGTGTGCGAACCACATCCCGTCTACGGCACGGGTTCGGTAGCTGAGCCTCAAAAAGCTACCCTCGACGGTTTCCGAGTTTGGGCCTCAAAACTCGGGGTGGCCGGTTTCCGAGTTTGGGCCTCAAAACTCGGTGAGAACGGTTTCCAGGTTTGGGCCTCAAAACCTGGGCGCGCGGGTTTCTGAGTTTGGGCCACAAAACTCAGCCTGAGGACTGGTTTCCCGGTTTTGGCCTCAAAACCGGGGGAAGGCCCAGGTTTCCCGGTTTCGGCCTCAAAACCGGGGGGAGGTCCGCAAAAAGGACGGTCGACGCGTGGCGGCGTGGAGAGGCTGGCGCGGAGGCGAGGCTATCCACAAGGCAGGCGCGGCGGTCGATTGGGCGGCACGTGGCGGCATCCTGAGGCTTGCGTCGAGGCGAAGCTACGGATGAGGAAGGCGCGTGGCCGTCAGATCAACTATCAGCAGAGTTGGATCGGGATGCCCCTAGGGTTGGCCGTTTCGCTCAAGTATCTAGGTGTAGTAAGGGGATTATTGTTTTAGGCTATAAATAAGAGAGGCACCCCTCCTCTCCCTTCATCCTTGCAGTCATTTGTTCCTGAGCTCTCTCTCTCTAGCCCTCGCTTAGGTTCTAATCATACCTCGCTGCAAGCGATCCGCAGAGACGGAAATCATACCTCTGTGTTTTTGGATCTTTGAGGAAACGAGACCGTATTCTCGTTGTGTCCTCGTGTGGAGGAATTTAGGCTGAAATCGAATCATGGTCTGTGTTCTTCACGTTTTGGTTTTACATCTCCCGGAGATTTGCTTCGTTCTTCCTCTCCGTGAGATGGTTTTCGATTCCACTTGAATCAATTTGTTCTTGGTCGTGAGCCCCTTCTTTCTACCGAAGGGATTCTCTTCTAACCTCACGAATCCATAGATCGGGTTGATTTCGTGTTCGTTCTTCCTCTTTTCCCCTTTCCGGTGTTTCTCGGATTACTCTCGATTGACTTGGATTGGTGCGATGATTTCTTAAGATTAGCACCCCAATACGTTGAGGAACACCAGGGAGAAGTTTGATCGAAGCCTCTTTTGATTTGGTGAAGTTTCGATTGATTTACCTTTTGACCCGAGCAGTTTTTCTGCTCTCTGTTCATCCGCGGACAGTCCGCGCCGCCAGCGGCGAACAGTTCGGGGATCGGGGTTGGCCAGGTCAGTCAGGCGCAGTCCCCTGACTGTTCACTGTCAAGTGAACGGCGGACAGTCTGCGGTACAAACCCGCGGACAGTCCGGGACCTGTCCAGCAGACTTGCAGAGCAGTTCGGTTTCTGTGTTTTTTCCGGCGGACAGTCCGGGACTTAACGGCGGACAGTCCGGGACTCTGACCGCGGACAGTCCGCGACTCTGCTGTTTGTTCAGTTTTGTTCCGTGGCTTTGGCTGTTGGTTTTGGGGTTTCTCCGGAGGTTCCGCTGTACCACTAGGACATCTCCTAGGGTATCCACCTACTCGTAGGTCGTGAACACTCCGGTCTTTTCGATTCTTCGCTTTTGGGGTGACTTTCTGGGACAAGGGCTATACAATTCACGAGTTGAATTTGAAGCTCCCATTCTCCCCCCTCTGGTCGCTAATCTGGTCCTTCAATTGGTATCAGAGCTGGTTAAGGATCTCTCCTACCTTAATCGGTTTCGGATCCTAAGGGCGACATGGAACGAGGGAATAGCAAGGCTCCTTGGTTCGATGGAACGAACTATCCCTATTAGAAGATTCGGATGCGTGCTTATCTCAACAGCATCGGATCTTCTGTCTGGGAGATATGTGAGAACGCTGATTACGTAGTCCTTGTGGCTCGTGTGGGTCAGATCCAGATTGACCAACACGAGGCCAACTCCAAGGCTCATAATGCTCTTCTGGCCAGCCTCTCCCTTCCTGAGTTCGAACGTATCTCAGAGCTTGAGACGGCACGAGAGATCTGGGTGAAGCTTCAAAGCTATCATGAGGGAACCGCTCATGTTAAGACCAGACTCTTCGAGACCTACAAGCGAGAGTACGAGAACTTTGTTCAGTTGGAGGGAGAGACGATTGACGCCATGTTCGCACGTTTCCAAACGATTGTGAACAAGATGCGTGCCAATCGGGCCAACCTACCCTATGACGATCATGAGAGGGCTCTCAAGTTGCTATACGCCCTAGATCGGAGGGTATGGGAGGTGAAGGTGTTGACCATCATTGAGTCTCCTACTTACGACACACTCACCGTGGACGAGCTGTTCAGCAAGCTCAAGTCCACTGAGATCGATCACCTAACTCAGGCCAAGCTGAAGAACCCATCTTCACACACCATGGCTTTGGTCTTAGGCACAGGTGGATCGACTTTCTCTGTTGACGCTTCACCTCCTCTTGTCGTGTTGTCTTCTTTGCATACAGTCACGGAGGAGCAGTTGGAGGCGCTGGGAGACGATGACTCGCCCTCGCCATCACCCGGTTCTCGCGGTTTCACAACAACCGCCTGAATCACCGGCGTGGTGGCGCACGCGAGGGCTGCTACAAGTGTGGTGATCTAGACCACTTCATGGCGAACTGCCCCAAGAACGTCAAGAACGTCCCCGGCAAGAACCGCAACTTTAGGCGCAAGGGCAAGGCGGAGAACAAGGCTGGGAAGAATAACAAGAACGACTTCTACCGTCAGGAGGACATGGAGAAGGCTTTCGACGCCGGCAAGCGTGCTTTCCTCGCCACCATCGGCGATGGCGAGAAAACCTCCGACGGCGGCTCCAGCGACGACGAGTCCGAGCACAAGATGGAGGATCGATTCAACGGACTCTGCTTCTTCGGCAACTCCTCCAAGGGCTTTTGCACCATGGCCTTGGATGAAGAGGACCGCAAGCACCAGGCAGATGAAGCCGATGACACTCACAACGACGACGACGACGATGACAACGCTTCTGAGGTACCAAATTCTTCTGAAGTCGATCGTCTCACTGAGGAGCGGGATAGGTTTGTGGATCTGGTCGGTGTCTTGGAGAAGAGACTTACAGAAGTGTTCCAAGAGCGCATTGAGTTTAAGGCTAAGTTGAAAGAGGCGCGTAAGGAACTTGAGATTGCTAGGTCCGAGGTGAAGGTGGTCGATGTGGAGGAGTGTGAGGAGTGCACGATGCATATGACAAGCTTTGCCACCCTGCAAACCAAGTATGCCTCTTTGATTGAGGTGTATGATGAGCTGAAGAGTAGGCTAGACTTGGTGGGTGATTGCAAAGAGTGTCCCTCCCTGAAGGTAGAGCTGGAGGAAGTGAAGGCTAGGTCTTCTTTGCTAGGTGCGTGCAAGCTTTGTCCTAGCTTGCGAACTGAGTTGGCACGAGTTAATGCCAAGCTTGCTGAAGCCTTGAAGGCCAGCTCAGTTAGCACTTTGTCCGCTCCATGTGAGCGATGCGTGGGGATGGAGCTAGAGATTGCCAACTGTCGGCATGATAGGATGCAAACCGAGGAGGAAAACACATACCTTCGGTCCATCCTGAGTTGGGTGTCATGCAGTGAGCCGCAGTTGGGCATGATGATCAGTCAGTTCAAGAGGGGAACTGATTGCTCGGGAGTAGGCTTTACCTTAGGTGGGAAGGGCTCTAGTACCTTTGGTAAGATCAGTGAGTTTAGCGGAGTGAAACCGAGTGAGAATCCATCCGCTATCCCTAAGCTTACCAAGATCACCCCACCTGAGCCTTCCAAGCCTATCACCAAGGATGGCATCCTTGATGAACCTCCCAAGGCTCCACCTCGCAAGCAAGTGTGGATTCCAAAACCTAACCATCTTAGGAACACACTTGACACCCTTCCTGACGTCTCTAGTGATCCCCTTCCGAAGGGCAAGCAGCCAGCCAGAGTGAACAACCATCGCAACAATAGGAACCAACAACCCAAGAGAGTGGTGAGGTTTGAGTGCGAGTACTGTCACCGTGAGGGTCACCTAGCTGAGTTTTGCTTTCGGAGGAAGAGAGACACTAGGAAGGAGTTGGAGCTGAACAACCAGGCCAGGCACCACCCTTTCCATGGTGTGCAAGGTCGGGGAGTTCAGAGGCAGGGCGCTAGACCTGGAGGAGCACCCCCTCAGGTTGCTAGGCCCCAGGCTGCTAGACCATAGGGTGGTGGTCGTGCTCGTCGTGGTTCCGGTCATCCTCTATACGATCGTGAGCCAAGTGTAAGAGGTGTTGTTGCTCAGTCCCATAGCGGACCACCTTTTCAGTATGGTGGTGATCGCTTTGCTCAGATGGGACAGGTAGGTCAGTTTCGAGGTTTTCCGTTCCATAGCGGACCACCCTTTTAGGTTGGTGGTGATCGCTATCCACCCATGGGACGAGGACAGTTTGGTGTTGCTGCTAACACTTTTTCTGGGCCTATGACACAGCACTGGTATCCTTCTCAGTATACTAAACCCAGTGTTGTGCCATATGCTGACTTCCTGCCTTTCTATTGATGCAGGAACTTCGGTTGGAGAACATGTGGCTCATGGATTCCGGGTGTTCGCGCCACATGACCAGAAAGAAGGAATGGTTCTCCAGCCTTAGCCCCGTGATGCACAAGGAGTACATCACTTTCGGGGATAATAGTAGAGGTAAGGTTGTTTCTCAGGGAGCCATTCGGCTCAATGAGAATTTTGTCATGAAGAATGTTGCCTTGATTTCTAATTTGCATTTCAATTTGCTTTCTGTTTCGCAACTTCTTGAGGATGATTGTGAAGTGCGCTTTAAGAAGGGTTTGAGTCGCGTTTTAGACCCTCGGGGAGATCTTGTTTATCGGATCGTCCCTTTTGGCCGTGTTTTCAGAGCCGACTTTTCTCAGTCTTTTGGCTCTGCTAGGTGTTTGATGGCTGGTCCTTCTTCTGATTTGTGGAAGTGGCATAGGAGGCTCGGTCACTTGAGTTTTGACTTGCTTACAAGGCTTAGCTCACTTGGCCTAATCCAAGGATTGCCCAAGCTTATGTTTCAGAAGTACCTTGTTTGCCATCAGTGTCGTCACGAGAAGACGGTTGCTGCTTCTCACCCACCTGTTACTCAGGTGATGACAAAGCGACCCGGCGAGCTTTTTCACATGGACACAGTCGGTCCAGCTCGGGTTTGCTCAGCGGGTGGGAAGTGGTACATTCTAGTGATCGTTGATGATTTTTCGAGGTATTCTTGGGTATTTTTCATGGAGGGTAAGGATGAAGCATTTTCTTTTGCTCGTGACTTAATCTTGAAGTTGAAAATTGAGTTTCCCCCTGATACCATTAGAGCTATTCATAGCGATAATGGTACTGAGTTTGATAACTCTCAGTTTTCCTCTTTCTGTTCTTCTAATGGAATCGAGCATGAGTTTTCTTCTCCTTATGTCCCTCAGCAGAACGGTGTTGTTGAGCGCAAGAACCGGACCCTTGTTGAGATGGCCAGGACGATGCTCGATGAGCATATGACTCCTAGGCGTTTTTGGGCCGAGGCGATCAACACCGCTTGCCATGTTTCAAATCGCATCTTTCTTCGTGCCTTGATGAAAAAGACTTCTTATGAGTTGCGTTTTGGACGGGTACCCAAGGTGTCTCATTTTCGGGTGTTTGGGTGTAAGTGCTTTATCCTGAAGCAAGGCAATTTGGACAAATTTGAATCTCGCTCTGCTGATGGGGTGTTTCTTGGTTATGCTTCTTACGCACATGCTTATCGAGTTCTTAACCTTGATACTATCCGGATAGTGGAGAACTGCGAGGTCACATTCGACGAAACTATGCCTTGTGTTTCTTCTGCTTTTGAGGTTGCAGGAGAACAGGAGATGGGAGAGACAATCTTTGTGGAGGAGGAGCAGGAGAATGCTGATTGGGGTGATCCCGAGCCACCACTGGCTGCCCCAGTCGACCCTGTGACATCTACTTTAGCTCGAGGACCAGATCCCACTACGTCTTCTTCTTGGGGTCCTCTAGAGCCACCTCTCCAGCGAGCACCCGCTGCACCTGAGGGAGCGACAGCATCTGGCGAGGGGGAGGCAACTTCGGCGAGGCAAGCGCCCCGAAGCGTTCAGCAAGTTCACCCCCCGCGACAGATGATCGGCGGCATCGACCAGCGAGTCACGCGGTCACGAGCGTATGAAATCTCCCACATTGCTCATTCTGCTTTCGTTGCTTCTTTTGAGCCCAAAGATGTTGGACACGCACTTTCTGATTCTAACTGGGTCAATGCCATGCATGAGGAGTTAGAAAACTTTGAGCGAAACCAAGTTTGGACCTTAGTTCCACCTCCACCACAATGCCACCCTATAGGTACCAAGTGGGTTTTTAAGAACAAAGAGGGTGAGGACGGGATGGTAGTGAGGAACAAGGCTAGACTAGTAGCCCAGGGTTTTTGCCAGAAAGAGGGTATAGACTATGAGGAAACCTTTGCCCCTGTAGCCCGTTTAGAAGCCATTAGAATCCTTCTAGCCTTTGCTGCTTCGAAGGGTTTTAAGCTTTACCAGATGGATGTCAAGAGTACCTTCTTGAATGGGTATATAGAGGAAGAGGTTTATGTTAGGCAACCCCCTGGCTTTGAGGATCCCAAGTTTCCAAACCATGTTTATAAACTTTCAAAAGCGTTTTATGGTTTGAAACAAGCCCCGAGAGCATGGTATGATCGTTTGAAAAACTTTTTACTCTCCAAGGGTTTCAAAATGGGACGGGTTGATAGAACTTTGTTTCTCCTCAAGCAAGGCAATGATACCCTATTAGTCCAGATTTACGTGGATGACATCATCTTTGGTGGCTCTTCTCATGCGCTTGTTGCAAAGTTTTCAGATACTATGAGCAGGGAGTTCGAGATGAGTATGATGGGCGAGTTGACTTTCTTCCTCGGGTTGCAAATTAAGCAAACCCGAGATGGGACTTTTGTGCATCAAGGAAAGTACACGAAGGATATCCTGAAGAAATTCGACAAGGGCGAGGCCAAGCCTCTTACGACGCCCATGCCGACGACTGCGGCGATGGACGCGGACCAGGACGGAGAGCCGGTTGACCAAAAGGAGTACAGAAGCATGATTGGCTCGCTTCTGTACCTGACGGCAATGAGGCCAGATATACAGTTCTCTGTGTGTCTGTGCGCTCGTTTTCAGGCGTCCCCTCGGACTTCCCACAAGCAAGCAGTCAAACGCATCATGAGGTACCTCCGATACACTCCTGAGTTCGAACTTTGGTACTCTTCTTCTTCGACTCTTTCGCTCTATGGTTATTCCGATGCGGATTTTGCCGACTGTCGGCTTGAGCGCAAGTCTACTTCTTGGACTTGTCAGTTTCTTGGCTCTTCTTTGGTTTCGTGGTCTTCTCGCAAGCAGTCGAACGTAGCCCAGTCTACTACTGAAGCCGAGTATGTTGCCGCTGCTTCTTGTGCTTCGCAGCTTTTATCGATGGTTGCTACATTGCGTGATTTTGGTCTAGATTTCAGTCGGGTCCCTTTGTTTTGCGACAACACTTCTGCCATTAGTGTAGCAAAGAACCCTGTTCTTCACTCCAAGACCAAGCACATCGATGTTTGCTTTCACTTTCTTCGTGATCACTATGAGAAAGGCGACATTGATCTTAGGCATGTAGACACCCATAACCAGGTTGCGGATATTTTTACCAAGCCTTTGGATCTCTCAACTTTTGCTAGGTTGAGAGGTGAGCTTGGTGTGTGTTTCCCCTTTTAGATGGGGGAAACATTTTGCTTGTTGTACTATAATCAGACTTTCTGATCCTTTTTGTTTTTGAGTCTTGAGTCTTTCTGTCTTTTCTTTGGCTCCGATTCTGACTTCATCATGCATAAACCTTTTATTTCAAGCTTCATGTCTATATTCCTTAGAATGAATTTATGCTCTGATTAGTGTATGCTTCGATGATATATGATGATGCTTGTAGCTTAGGCTCTCTTTGATCACTGTTACATTTTGTGAGCTAAGCTATTTCTTTTAGAACGCCGAACATGTTGAATAAACTTAAAAAACTTGATTCTTGTTCACCATTGAGATTGGCAACTAGCATGTGTAGGATGTGTTGAGATCACTGGAGCTATTTCATATATGCTAGGTTGCTATGTCTCTAGTTCTGAGTCATTCACTTGCTTGGACTGTTCAAAATCTGCTTAAAATGAACCAAGTTTTAGTGAATTGGAAGATCGAGATGGGATTGATTTGTCAGCGCATCACAGTATCGAGACTGTTTCTCATAGCACCTTGAGTTAAACTTGAGCCGTGTAGTGTAAGACCGAAACCGATGCTTTAAGCTCCTGATTGCATATGCATAGGCTTAGCACGGTTGGAAAGTTAGGCAATGACAAAGCTTTCAACCTCTCGCAATCACATGCTGAATTTGAACTTGTGTAAAAACCGCTGCAAATATTTCCGATAAAATCAAAAATCACAAGTTTATGTTTCACTCTGTAGCATGATGATTGAACTGTGCTAGGGGTAGTTCACCTTACATACATGTTTAGCACTTGTTTGACTTCCTGTCTATACATGCTTAGTGCTAATTTTATGGTGAAACCCCTTTCTGAATGGCTTTAAACTGCTCACTGGGCATATGCATTCATATCTTGTTTTCGGTGATTAGTTTGAGCCTCTGCTAGCATTTGTGTATGATGCTATGTAGTCAGTTCAGCACTCATTAGAACATTCTTTCACTCTTTCGAGTATATACTTGAAGCTGCTAACATGCATTTTTAACTCATGTGCATGTGCTTAACTCCGATAGGCATGACCTAGTTCCGCTTGTCTTTCTTGAGCTCCCTTCCTTCTCTCTTTTGTTTGCAAATTGCCCCCAAGGGGGAGAATGTTTTCGAAGATGAAATTTCGATTTTCTGTGGTGACAATTTGCAACTTATGCTTCACTTGCTGAGGGGGAGTTCTTTGAGTGAGGGGGAGTTTTTTTTCTGCCTATTTTGAGTTATTGGCTTACTCCTGGTTGTGTTGAGCCTCTGTGCCTCTATCTTGAGGGACTAGCAGTAGTTGCTTCTTATGCAATCTTCTTGTGGTCTCGAGCTTTCAGCTAGTGGTGTTGAGCCCTTTCTGCCTCTTCTTGAGGACTAGCTTGTTTCTGACTTGGTTGCGTCGAGCCGTTGCCCATGTCTTTGGGAACCAAGTTTTGTGCTCTGCTTTTGATCGAGTTTTGCTTCTTGATGAGATGTTGCTCCGATCTTTTGCTTGGTTGTGTCGAAACGTTGCCCATGTCTTTGGGGACCAAGCTTCGCTTATCTCGAATTGTTCCTTTTTCGGCCTTGTCTCTGGTTTTTGGACATTTCGAGTAAGTTTTTCTCCTTCTATCTAATTCTGCTTTCTTCTATTCTGGTTACGGATACTATGAGTTGACGATGCACTCATCAAGGGGGAGATTGAGAACACAAGGTTGATATGTGCCCTTGTGGTTCCCTTCCTGAGTGATGAGTGATCGATCAACGGGCAACATGTCTCTTGGCTGTGTTGATGTGCAGGTGCGGAGCTCGGGCAGTGGTCGAAGGTGAGGTGAAGTTCAAGTAGGGACGTGCCGTGCTGACGGACCGGGAGCGGTGAAGGGCGGACGTGGAGCTTGGACCGACGGACCAGGAGACCTGAGGACCAGCTGTGGTAGCTGGCACATGGCGTTGACAAGCAAGAGTACATTGGGATGTGCGGTGCATCGGCCGAGTCGGGAGGTTGCCCGGCGTGGAGGCTGGACATGCTCCGGCATCAGTTCTGGAACTTGGCGTGTGCGAACCACATCCCGTCTACGGCACGGGTTCGGTAGCTGAGCCTCGAAAAGCTACCCTCGACGGTTTCTGAGTTTGGGCCTCAAAACTCGGGGTGGCCGGTTTCCGAGTTTGGGCCTCAAAACTCGGTGAGGACGGTTTCCAGGTTTGGGCCTCAAAACCTGGGCACGCGGGTTTCTGAGTTTGGGCCACAAAACTCAGCCTGAGGACAGGTTTCCCGGTTTCAGCCTCAAAACCGGGGAAAGGCCCAGGTTTCCCGGTTTCGGCCTCAAAACCGGGGGAGGTCCGCAAAAAGGACGGTCGACGCGTGGCGGCGTGGAGAGGCTGGCGCGGAGGCGAGGCTATCCACGAGGTAGGCGCGGCAGTCGATTGGGCGGCACGTGGCGGCATCCTGAGGCTTGCGTCGAGGCGAAGCTATGGATGAGGAAGGCGCGTGGCCATCAGATCAACTATCAGCAGAGTTGGATCGGGATACCCCTAGGGTTGGCCGTTTCGCTCAAGTATCTAGGGGTAGTAAGGGGATTATTGTTTTAGGCTATAAATAAGAGAGGCACCCCTCCTCTCTCTCCATCCTTGCAGTCATTTTTCGTGAGCTCTCTCTCTCTAGCCCTCGCTTAGGTTCTAATCATACCTCGCTGCAAGCGATCCGCAGAGACGCAAATCATACCTCTGTGTATTTGGATCTTTGAGGAAATGAGACCTTATTCTCGTTGTCTCCTCGTGTGGAGGAATTTAGGATGAAATCGAATCGTGTTCTGTGTTCTTCACGTTTTGGTTTTCATCTCCCGGAGATTTGCTTCGTTCTTCCTCTCCGTGAGATGATTTTTGATTCCACTTGAATCAATTTGTTCTTGGTCGTGAGCCCCTTCTTTCTATCAAAGGGATTCTCTTCTAACCTCACGAATCCATAGATCAGGTTGATTTCGTGTTCGTTCTTCTTCTTTTCCCCTTTCCGGTGTTTCTCGTATTACTCTCGATTGACTTGGATTGGTGCGATGATTTCTTAAGATTAGCACCCCAATACGTTGAGGAACACCAGGGAGAAGTTTGATCGAAGCCTCTTTTGATTTGGTGTTGTTTCGATTGATTTACCTTTTGACCCGAGCAGTTTTTCTGCTCTCTGTTCATCCGCGGATAGTCCGCGCTGCCAGCGGCGGACAGTCCGGGGATCGGGGTTGGCCAGGTCAGTCAGGCGCAGTCCCCTGACTGTTCACTGTCAAGTGAACGGTGGACAGTCCACGGTACAAACCCGCGGACAGTCCGGGACCTGTCCAGCAGACTTGCAGAGCAGTTTGGTTTCTGTGTTTTTTCCGGCGGACAGTCCGGGACTTTACGGCGGACAGTCCGGGACTCTGACCGCGGACAGTCCGCGAATCTGCTGTTTGTTCAGTTTTGTTCCGTGGCTTTGGCAGTTGGTTTTGGGGTTTCTTCGGAGGTTCCGCTATACCACTAGGACATCTCCTAGGGTATCCACCTACTCGTAGGTCGTGAACACTCCGGTCGTTTCGAGTCTTCGCTTTTGGGGTGACTTTCTGGGACAAGGGCTATACAATTCATGAGTTGAATTTGAAGCTCCCATTCACCCCCCCTCTGGTCGCTAATCCGGTCCTTCAGAAGTATTATCATACACCTTTTAAATTAGGCATGGAGCTTAGTTTAACTGTTTTCATGAATTATAGTAAGACATGGTGTCTGGTTTGATTCTTGAGCTAAAAGGTGTGCTGATTTTACCTCTAAAGGCTTTTAAATTAAGTATGGTGCTTAGGTTAAAATGCCTTCCTAGATCAAATTAGACGTGGTGTCTAGGTTGATTTCTGAACTGATTGTATGCTATAGTAGATATTGGATATTTTGTTGGACTAAACCCCTGCAGGAAAACTTTTAAAATCAATTTGGGAAAGTCCAGGAGATGAACTCACACTAGAGATAAAGCAAGGCGTACAACGAACTTCAACAACTCTTGCACAATGAAGACTCAGCTCATTCATCATGGATGAAAGAACTGTGAGTATCAAAGTTTATTTATTTTGTCTTCTACTGCAAGTTATCTGTTGCCTTGAATCATGTTAAAGTGCAGCCAACACATAAAATACTACTCTATGCTAAAATAATCCTAAAAACATCTTTTTATTAGCATAGATGCAAAATACATAAGTTATGGATAACAACCCATGCTTCAAATTCTTTTAATCCTTCGGATATATATCCACTAACATTACGCAGGAGAGAGATTTTGTTCATCCATGGTTTGGTCTGAACATTGAGGATCCAAAACTCAAACCATAGACACAAAACCTACTCTCAGATCTCAAATGGTGCTAGCCTAGCTTTGAGTCTTGCTTGGGCGCTGATGACAAATAGGATGCAACTTACCTCGTATGAGACAACCTATGCCTGCAACCATCATTGTCCAAGACATCAAGACAAGAAGTGGGAAGTTATCCTCTTTTCTAATCAAGAGCTAGCTTGGGAGACAAGATAGTACCACTACAACAATAGCAAGATCTACAAATCCAAAACATGAACATGTTGTTGGGAGTCCATCTACATCACAAGCCAGCCTGGGAGAGACAATTCTGTTGTCTAAATGTGTTTCACAATCAAAGTGGGGAAGGAGAAAACCAGCTTCAAGACATATTGATCTCCTACCTATCACTTTGATTAGTACAAACCACTAGATGTTGTCCCAGTCGAGAAGAAAAATATGATCCACCACACATTCTTGGAAGATCGTTCTTGAACACCATCAATGTTATCATCTTTGCCAGACCTGGAGAAGTCAACTTTTGGATCTTTCGCTGCATCTTCAACATCTACATCACTTATGAGCAGCCAAAGAAAACCAAGAGAAGACGTCGAAGGGAGAACCAACTGTCAAGAATTGAGGAGGGCATCATGAAGGATGAAGCCACTGCACCACAAGAGTTAGAAGATGGAGAGAAAGTACCTGAGCCAGCAAATCAAGAAAAACAGCCGATAAGATCTCCGTCATCTAGTCACTGTTGAGAGGACAATTGTGACATTACATGACAAAAGACTCTCATGGAGGGCACTCGAGTAGCAGCTCTAAATTCAAGTCTTTTGCCAACCCAATAATTGAAGAAAAACAAGAAAAGATGACAAGAGAAGAATGCGGAAATGTCCCTACATCCTCATAGTACAAAATTGATAAAAGAAAAAGAGAGGATCCTTGTCAGCATACTCGAGGAACAATGTGCCTTCATTGGTAAATCGACACATAGAGAAGGAAGGTTGATACCTATAAGGATGATTCCACCGTGATCTTTCTCCTCTCAATCACACTGTGAGACAAACAAGAGAAGACAAGCCAGCTAGACAAGATAAGCTTCCACAAGGTAGTTCGACACAATCACTCTTCAATGACAAATTAACATTTCAAGGTAAGTAACCATCACTTTAAAAGCTTCTTCTTGATTCTGGTATGAACATAAATAAAGAACCAAACATGTTTAAGTTGCACATCACTTGATCCAATCTAATTGTTGACGGTCCTTAAACACCTGTTTTACCATCAACATTTAACCCTAAAGTAAACCAAAAAGGCATGAAATGTAGTCAAATAGGTTACAAACTAACCAAATTCCACATGTCCATAAAATTTTATTTGAATGCAGGATTTGAACCAAATTTGGACATTTGGACCCACCAGGAGCCAAGCCCACTCAGCAGGGCCCAAATGGGCCTAACGGGGGTGGCGCCCGCCACTTGGGTTGGCCCAAGTGTCACCCCTGCCACGTCACCGATCCGTGTGACCTCCCCAAGGCCAAATCTTGGCCCTTGGTCACTAGGTCAGTGGCATCGGACGGCTCAGGATGGAGTGGCATGGATCAAAGCTGAATGTCGGTTGCTAGGACATGCAACCGACCTCCAAACCGCCTTGGGCAACCACCTGGATGCCGTTGAAGCAGAGGCGGTTCATCCAACGGCCAGGGAGCTGGCGGCCGCCAGTAGGGGGTGGCGCTCACCACCTGACCTAACCCTAGGTCGGTTGGCTGCCCACTATAAGAACCCCCCTCACTCATTTGGGCTATAAATACCCCCCTGGAGGCACCTCTTCATTTGTACCAGTACCATCCCACATCAAGCAACACACAAGCAAGAGAAGCAAGTGAGAGTTAGGTTAGAAGCTTAGAGAGCTTTGGCAAGTAGGTTAGCTAGTAGAGAGAGAATAGCTCTAGTGCCCTCGCTACAACGCGGCTCTTAGTTTAGCACAGCTTAGCCTAAGTCCTTGGCAGTATTAGCGTAGAGCTTGCTAAGAGAGAAGCGGGTGCGAGCGACTGACATCGGAGGTCGGTTGATTTCCCGGCGTCTCTAGTCTGGTTTGCTCTCTTGTATCTCAGGTACATTTATCTTTATCTCAGTATTACTTTAAGCATTACTTTCAGTATTACTTTATCAAGTACCTTGAGTGTGACCTAGCTATCCTACAGTTCAATTCACTTAGCCATAGTAGTTAATCTCTAGTGAGCTTAGTGTTTGACCTTTGCCAATAGGTTGCTTAGTTAGTTTAGTGTTTATCTTATTAAGTCAAGTATTTTCTCTGACGTCCGCAATGGTGTCTCTATTCAAAGCTAGGATAGAGATAGTTAGAATATAGTTAAGCGTGCTGCTTAGTTATAGACTTACCTTCAGATATGGCTGGACCGCCGGATAGCTGTGGTAGCAAGCAGGTGGTGACAGCCCTGTGCGCCTTGAATTCCACCACGTAGTTGGCCCAGTTTAACAGTAAGGCTCGTTGTGCTAGCATTCAACCTAAGTAAGTGGTAAAGGCTAGTACGCCTCGATACTTCACAAGATAGGAATAAAACTTTACTTAACTTAGTTGCTTTATTGACTTTTGGCTGCCTTGCTTCGAAACTATCTTGCTTCGTAATTATCTTGCTTTGTAGTTATCTAGGAGTAGTTATTAGTTAGTAGTTAGTTATCCAAGCTACCCTTAATTATCCTATTCCATTTACCAACCTATCCATCCACCTTACCTTAGCCATCCATATCATCCTTACCTATCCACCCATATATTCTTTCTAGCCTTTCATCTCTTCCCTTCTCCCCGTTTTCCTTTTCTCTTTTCTTCGACTCTCATCCCCTCCTTGACTCAACTCATACACCACCCTAGCCTTCCCTTGGGATCAAATAAATCGACACCTGGTACTCCCAGGCGAAGTGCAACTACGATAGTTCTGTGCGCTTGCATAATCTCCTCCTGGTAGATTGCAATCTCTCTAGCTAGCTCCTACTAGTGTCGGGATTGACAACCCCGCTTGGCATTAGTAGATAGCTGCTTTAGCTCCACTCCTTTAGGTATAGTGACCGGTCTTGTTTCAAGCATTTCTGACGCCGTTGCCGGGGATAGACTCCATAGTCCACTCCTAGTAACAACGTTAGCAAGTGCCAACAAGCATTCCTGGGCCGTTACCGGGGATAGTTGCCTAGCACTATCTTTAGTGAAACTAAGAACTACCAACAAGCATTTCTGGCGCCGTTGCCGAGGAAGGCAATCGGTGTATCGGTTGAGTTCGTGTCGAATTTATCTTCGCTTAAGCTCCCGCTTAGCGAATCCCATCTTACCCCATTCTTTCTTTCCTTAGTTCTTCTTATCTTTTTCCTTCATCTTCTTCAACTTCTTTCTTTCTTATCTCGTTCTATCTTCACAATGGCCAACAAGACCATTCGTGAATTTTCTGCTCCTTCTGCCGCTAATGTAGCGATAGGACCAGACGTGATCGATGCCAACCTCAATTTTGAGTTGAAACCGGCTCTGATCACGATGGTCCAAGCTAGCCCGTTCTGTGGCAAGGCTCATGAGGATGCCAATGCTCATCTCCAACAATTTTTGGAGATTTGCGGCACCTTCACCATTAAGGGGATAACCCAAGAAGCCATCCGTCTTCGTCTCTTTCCTTTTCTTTGCTAGGAAAAGCGAAACAATGGTTCTATACCGATCGCAACGCTGTAGACACTTGGGACAAGTGTTCCAGTGCTTTTCTCGCTAAATTCTTTCCGATGGGCAAGACGAATGCTCTTCGCAACAAAATCTCCAGCTTTACGCAACAAGCCGAGGAATCTATTCCCGAGGCTTGGGAGAGGTTGCAAGAGTACGTCGCTGCTTGTCCGCACCATGGTATGGAGGACTGGCTATTGATCCAGAACTTCTACCATGGCCTAACCCCACTCTCTAGAAGCCATTTGGATGCCGCCGCTGGCGGTGCATTCTTTTCTCTGAATGTTGCAGATGCTAAGGCTCGCATAGAGAAGATGGTGTCAAACCAAGGATGGAATGACGAAAGACTACAGCACCGTAAGCGAGGTATACATTCCCTTAAGGAGGCTGACATGATCGTGGCCAAGATGGACCTGCTGGAAAAGAAGCTGGACAGCTGTGAGAGGATGAACCAACAAGAGAGTGTCCAATCTCTGGAATCCTACATGACTTGTGAAGTCTGTGGAGAAATCGGACATTCTGGGACCCACTGCCACGAGCTACAAGAAGATTTGAACTTCATCAACAACAATAACGGTTTCCGTCAACAGAATCAAGGATGGAATCAGCCTGCAAACTCTCAAGGTAACAATTCATTCCCCCGCTCTAATTTTCATAATTCTGATAGTCTCTCATTCTTGAAAAACTTAGTTTACTCACAAGGTAAAACTACTGATTTCTTGAAAGAGAGATTAATGTCGAATGATAAAATTCTTGAGAAGATAAATGCTAAATTGGAAGATTTCTCATCTGCTCTGAAAAATCAACTTAGCTTTAATAAGATGTTAGAAACCCAATTAGCTCAACTTGCTGCTATCATACCATCTTTTGAATCTGGCAAAATTCCTGCTAAACCTGACATGGAAACTGGAAATATGGTTGAAATAAAACATTTTAACTATTATGAAGATCAAACCATGAGTGTTAAAAAGGGTGATCCTGGTAGTCCCATAATTAGATGCTCAATCTTTGGTGAAGTCTTTAAAAATGCCATGTGTGATTTAGGATCGAGTGTGAACATTTTATCTATGGATTTCTATGAAAACTCGTTCTTTCCACCCATGTCATCCACATCTACCTATGTTGTGTTAGCTGATCAATCCACTTGCTATGTAGAAGGAATAGTTAATGATTTACCTGTTCATATTAGAGGTTCGAATGTTCCTGCTGATTTCATAATACTAGATATGGGAAATAGAAAAGATGTGCCTCTAATCTTAGGTAGACCCTTCTTGAACACTATTGATGCCTGCATATATGTTGGAAGTGGTAAAATTCAAATGACATTAGGAGGGAGGAAGGAAATATTATCCTTCTCCCGTGGTCCCGCATATGCCGCTAATATACAGGTAGCAAAACCCGTTCGTACCAAGAAGAGGCGCCCAAGAACAAGGTGGAACAGAAAGAAAGAACCACCTCCTAATTTGTGTGATTCACATAACAAGGGAGAGGTGCTAAAAGAAGAAGAACCCGATGGAGTACTAAGAGAAGAAGTGCCCAAGGAAGAAGATCCACCCGATAAGGATGAAACTCCATGGACCTAAGGTATGGTTTTATTTTTATTTTTTCCCTTCAATTTTCCCTTTTTCAAATAAATAACATATGTCATGCATGAAACTAAAAAAAATATATCAGTTATCATTAGTTTTATGCATAGGTATATGTTAACTTAGTTAGAACAATAAAATATCATAATAGGATAGTTTCCCTTTTCACAACATTAGATAGTTTACCTTTTTAATAAAATGAGAACAAAAGCTCCGACCGAGAAAGAAGAAGGCCCTTCAGCAAGCAAGAAGCCAGCTTGGGGGAGACTCCCGCTCCAACAAGGTATGTCTCAAGCCTACACTTTACATTCAGTTCTTAAATTCTATATCTTTTGAAGTCACATGCTTGCCTAAATAACCACTCCAAGAATCAAATTGATAAAATCTGCTTAAATAAGTTGAAACCTGAATAAGATTTGAAATATGTCATGCAAATGCTATTGTTACGGTTTGAATAACTAGTCTTATCTAAGTTGTAGCTTTTGTGGGTTGCACATGCTTTAACTGAAATCATGCTTAGTGAATAAAGTTAGTAAGAAATGGAGCAATTCTTTAAACTTGCTAAGGTGAAATTAGGACCTAATCTGGAGGATTTATTTTAAAAATTATGAAAACCTTGCTAGAAGTTCCTCCTAGATTTTATCCCATCCCAACACCAGCCAAATATTTGTTAGTCATTAGTCAAAACCACAAAGAGCTTTGTTTGTGCTGAGCTTTGTTAGACCTCATAGATCTTAGTAGAGAAGCTTATCATATCTTTTGAATCAAGATTCACGCACACCCACCATAAATTGCCTACTCTCCACTTTGGAGGTTTGCAACCACCAAATAAATTGCTTATTCTCTACACCGGAGATATGCAATACCCTGCCAAACATCCCATTGCTGGCCTTATGCTATTCCTACACTGGGAATAAGCATTTCTCTCACTTTCCCTACTCATTTCAAAAATCCTTTCCTATAGATGTCTGGGGAAATCTACAGCTAAAAGAGAGAGAGAGAGAAAAATGAGCAAAGTAGCTCAAGAAAGGACTATGTCCTGTGAAAAAAAAGAGAGCAAAGTCGCTCAAAAGAGGACTATGTCCTAAGAAAATGTGAGGACACATCTTTTGTCTACTCACTATGTATCCAAAAAAAAAAGAGAGAGAGAGAGAATTATCATTAGCTCTAGACCCCAAAAATTAACTAGGAAGGATTATGAAATATCTCTCTATACACTTCCACATAACCACACATGCACATCTTGATCAATTTTTATGTTTTGCTGCTCCTTATGATCTGAGTGTCTAGCTTAGCAATAAACATCAGGCAATTTGCTCATGGTTCTTAGCCTACCTATAACTCCACATATCATTCTTTAGAAATAGGAAAGGCTACATTTTGGCCTAAGTGAGGACTTAAACACCATTGAGTGATTGAGTGAATCTTGGAGGACTTAAGCAAGTTGTTATCTTTTGAAAACCTTGGAAAACCTCCAGACAGAATCCTAGTCAAACCTAAGCAAGATAAAAGTTTCCTATCTACTGCTTTATTTCACTCTTGCATGTTTGAAGTGAAAAGCTATAAGCCCCACATCGCTATGATTAATGATATATGCTAAGTTATTTCTAACTATACAATATGCACTTGCAA
Source organism: Coix lacryma-jobi var. lacryma-jobi (assembly GCA_009763385.1). Classification (NCBI taxonomy): domain Eukaryota; kingdom Viridiplantae; phylum Streptophyta; class Magnoliopsida; order Poales; family Poaceae; genus Coix; species Coix lacryma-jobi. The sequence goes on along the minus strand of CM019824.1, from coordinate 80,942,697 downwards.
ACATCTTAAGTTGCTATCTTTTTCATGCTCAATGCTTAAACCGCATTGTTGCTCGAGGACGAGCAACAGGTTAGCTTGGGGGAGCTTGTTGACGGTCCTTAAACACCTGTTTTACCATCAACATTTAACCCTAACGTCCACCAAAAAGGCATGAAATGTAGTCAAATAGGTTTCAAACTAACCAAATTCCACATGTCCATAGAATTTTATTTGAATGCAGGATTTGAACCAAATATGGACATTTGGACCCACCAGGAGCCAAGCCCACTCAGCAGGGCCCAAATGGGCCAAAGGGGGGTGGCGCCCGACACCCCTATGTGGCTCCCGCCACTTGGGTTGGCCCAAGTGTCACCCCTGCCACGTCACCGATCCGTGTGACCTCCCCAAGGCCAAATCTTGGCCCTTGGTCACTAGGTCAGTGGCATCGGACGGCTCAGGATGGAGTGGTGTGGATCAAGGCTGAATGTCGGTTGCTAGGACATGCAACCGACCTCCAAACCGCCTTAGACAACCACCTGGATGCCGTTGAAGCAGAGGCGGTTCATCCAACGGCCAGGGAGCTGGCGGCCGCCAGTAGGGGGTGGCACCCGCCACCTGACCTAACCCTAGGTCGGTTGGCTGCCCACTATAAGAACCCCCCTCACTCATTTGGGGTATAAATACCCCCCTGGAGGCACCTCTTCATTTGTACCAGTACCATCCCACATCAAGCAACACACAAGCAAGAGAAGCAAGTGAGAGTTAGGTTAGAAGCTTAGAGAGCTTTGGCAAGTAGGTTAGCTAGTAGAGAGAGTATAGCTCTAGTGCCCTCGCTACAGCGCGGCTCTTAGTTTAGCACAGCTTAGCCTAAGTCCTTGGCAGTATTAGCGTAGAGCTTGCTAAGAGAGAAGCGGGTGCGAGCGACTGGCATCGGAGGTCGGTGACAGCCCTGTGCGCCTTGAATTCCACAACATAGTTGGCCCAGTTTAACAGTAAGGCTCGTTGTGCTAGCGTTCAACCTAAGTAAGTGGAAAAGGCTAGTACGCCTCGGTACTTGACAAGATAGGAATAAAACTTTACTTAACTTAGTTGCTTTATTGACTTTTGCCTGCCTTGCTTCGAAACTATCTTGCTTCGTAATTATCTTGCTTTGTAGTTATCTAGGAGTAGTTATTAGTTAGTAGTTAGTTATCCAAGCTACCCTTAATTATCCTATTCCATTTATCAACCTATCCATCCACCTTACCTTAGCCATCCATATCATCCTTACCTATCCACCCATATATTCTTTCTAGGCTTTCATCTCTTCCCTTCTCCCCTTTTCCCTTTTCTCTTTTCTTCGACTCTCATCCCCTCCTTGACTCAACTCATACACCACCCTAGCCTTCCCTTGGGATCAAATAAATCGACACCTGGTACTCCTAGGTGAAATGCTACTACGATAGTTCTGTGCGCTTGCAGAATCTCCTCCTCGTAGATTGCAATCTCTCTAGCTAGCTCCAACTAGTGTCAGGATTGACAACCCCGCTTGCCATTAGTAGATAGCTGCTTTAGCTCCACTCCTTTAGGTATAGTGACCGGTCTAGTTTCAAGCACTTCTGACGCCGTTGCCGCGGATAGACTCCATAGTCTACTCCTAGTAACAACGTTAGCAAGTGCCAACAAGCATTCCTAGGCCGTTACCGGCAATAGTTGCCTAGCACTATCTTTAGTGAAGCTAAGAACTACCAACACTAATCAACTCAATATGTTTAGTCCTTTGATCTTTGTTCCTAGCTTTACTCTCTTGAATCTCACTGTCTTAACTAAATGAGCTAAAATGTTGTGGATCTAACCTTTAGGAGATGATATATCTCAATCATGAAAAGATCAACACATTATGCATAGATTATCCTTCCTTGGGTTAAGTAATTTGATTTGTTAAATATTTTAAGATGCTACTTTAGTGCTCATCCTCTAATCCTATCACTCATATTAAGATTAAATAGAACACATAAACAAAAAGTTTATCTTGTGAAATGTGCCTAAGATTAGAGAGGAATGAACAAAACTTTTGGTTCTGTTAGTGTTTTTCCACCAATAGAGCCCATGCACTTGATCTCTACCTTTATGAGCTGGACACACTCTTGAGCAAACAAGGAGAAGTTTATCACTCTCAAATTCTACAGAGTGAAGGTCCTTGTTGATGGTCCTTAAACACCCGTTTTACCATCAACAATTGACCCTAAAGTCCACCAAAAAGGCATGAAATGTAGTCAAATAGGTTTCAAACTAACCAAATTCCACATGTCCATAGATTTTTATTTGAACGCAGGAATTTGGACCAAATTTGGACATTTTAACGACCAGAGGCCAAACCCACTCAGCAGGGCCCAATTGGGCCTTAGGGGGGTGGCGCCCGCCACCCCTAGGTGGCGCCCGCCACTAGGGTTTGGCCCAGAATCCCTCCTGCCACGTCACTGATCCATGTGACTACCCCAAGGCCAAATCTTGGCCCTTGGTCAATAGGTCGGTTTGATCGGAGGGCTACGGAAGGGAGTGGCGTGCATCATGACCTAAGTCGGTTGCTAGGACATGCAACCGACCTCCAAACTGCCTTGGACAACCACCTAGAGGCCGTAGGATCAGTGATGATGCATCCAACGGCCAGTGGACTGGCGGCCGCCAGTAGGGGGTGGCACCCACCACCTGACCTAACCCTAGGTCGGTTGGCTGCCCCCTATAAATACCCCCCTGGTGGCACCACTTCATTTGTCCCCACACACCAAGAGAAGCAAGTGAGAGTTAGGTTAGAAGCTCAGAGAGCTTAGGCAAGTAGGTAGCTAGTAGAGCAAGGCATTCTTGCCCTCGCGGAAGCATTGCTCAAGGCTTAGCTCAAGAGTAGAGGCGTGCGACTGATCAGTCCTGGAGCTTGGAAGAGTCTTCCTTCATCTCTAGTTCAGGTTTTGCTCTTGTTACTCCAGCACTTTACTATATTCTATTCCATTATTTCAAGTATTACTTTATTCTACTTATCAGTATTGAGTGGTATACTTGATTGATTGCTTGAGTGCCTAGCTATCCTACAGTTCAATTCACTTAGCCATAGTAGTTAATCTCTAGTGAGCTTAGTGTTTGATCTTTGCCAATAGGTTGCTTAGTTAGTTTAGTGTTTATCTTATTAAGTCAAGTGTTTGCTCTGACGTCCACAAGGGTGTCTCTATTCAAAGCTAGGGTAGAGATAGTTAGAATATAGTTAAGCGTGGTGCTTTGTTATAGACTTACCTTCAGATACGGCTGGACCCCGGATAGCTATGGTAGCAAGCAGGTGGTGACAACCCTGTGCCCCTTGAATTCCACCACGTAGCTGGCCCAGTTTAACAGTAAGGCTCGTTGTGCTACCGATCAACCTAAGTAAGTGGTAAAGGCTAGTACGCCTCGATACTTGACAAGATAGGAATAAAACTTTACTTAACTTAGTTGCTTTATTGACTTTTGCCTGCCTTGCTTCGTAACTATCTTGCTTCGTGGTTATCTTGCTTCGTGGTTATCTAGGAGTAGTTATTAGTTAGTTATCTTAGTTACCCTTATCATCTACCTATCCATCCACCTTACCTTAGCCATCCACTTCATCCTTACCTATCCACCCATATATTCTTTCTAGCCTTTCATCTCCTCTCTTCTCCCCTTTTCCCTTTTCTCTTTTCTTCGACTCTCATCCCCTCCTTGACTCAACTCATACACCACCCTAGCCTTCCCTTGGGATCAAATACATCGACGCCTGGTAGTCCCAGGCGAAGTGCTACTACGATAGTTCTGTGCGCTTGTAGAATCTCCTCCTGGTAGATTGCAATCTCTCTAGCTAGCTCCTACTAGTGTCGGGATTGACAACCCCGCTTGGCATTAGTAGATAGCTGCTTTAGCTCCACTCCTTTAGGTATAGTGACCAGTCTTGCTTCATGCATTTCTGACGCCGTTGCTGGGGATAGACTCCATAGTCTACTCCTAGTAACAACGTTAGCAAGTGCCAACAAGCATTCCTGGGCCGTTACCGGGGATAGTTGCCTAGCTCTATCTTTAGTGAAGCTAAGAACTACCAACAAGCATTTCTGGCGCCGTTGATGGGGAAGGCAATCGGTGTGTCGGTTGAGTCTGTGTCGAATTTATCTTCGCTCAAGCTCCCGCTTAGCGAATCCCATCTTACCCCATTCTTTCTTTCCTTAGTTCTTCTTATCTTTTTCCTTCATCTTCTTCAACTTCTTTCTTTCTTATCTCGCTCTATCTTCACGATGGCCAACAAAGCCATTCGTGAGTTTTCTGCTGCTTCTGCCGCTAATGTAGCGATTGGACCAGGCGTGATCGATGCCAACCTCAATTTTGAGTTGAAACCGGCTCTGATCACGATGGTCCAAGCTAGCCCGTTCTGTGGCAAGGCTCATGAGGATGCCAATGCTAACCTCCAACAATTCTTAGAGATTTGCGGCACCTTCACCATTAAGGGGATAACCCAAGAAGCCATCCGTCTTCGTCTCTTTCCTTTCTCTTTGCTAGGAAAAGCGAAGCAATGGTTCTATACTGATCGCAACGCTGTAGACACATGGGACAAGTGTTCTAATGCTTTTCTCGCCAAATTCTTTCCTATGGGCAAGACGAATGCTCTGCGCAACAAAATCTCTAGCTTTACGCAACAAGCGGAGGAATCTATTCCCGAGGCTTGGGAGAGAATGCAAGAGTACGTCGCTGCTTGTTCGCACCATGGTATGGAGGACTGGCTTTTGATCCAGAACTTCTACCATGGCCTAACCCCACACTCTAGAAGCCATTTGGATGCCGCCGCCGGCGGTGCATTCTTTTCTATGAATGTTGCAGATGCTAAGGCTCTCATAGAGAAGATGGTGTCGAACCAAGGATGGAATGATGAAAGACTACAGCCCCGTAAGCGAGGTATGCATTCCCTTAAGGAGGCCGACATGATCGTGGCCAAGATGGACCTGCTGGAAAAGAAGCTGGACAGCTGTGAGAGGATGAACCAACAAGAGAGTGTCCAATCTCTGGAATCCTACATGACTTGTGAAGTCTGTGGAGAAATCGAACATTCTGGGAGCCACTGCCCCGAGCTACATGAAGATTTGAACTTCATCAACAACAATAACGGTTTCCGTCAACAGAATCAAGGATGGAATCAGCCGGCAAACTCTCCAGGTAACAATTCATTCCCCCGTTCTAATTTTCATAATTCTGATAGTCTCTCATTCTTGAAAAACTTAGTTTACTCACAAGGTAAAACTACTGATTTCTTGAAAGAGAGATTAATGTCGAATGATAAAATTCTTGAGAAGATAAATGCTAAATTGGAAGATTTCTCATCTGCTCTGAAAAATCAACTTAGCTTTAATAAGATGTTAGAAACCCAATTAGCTCAACTTGTTGCTATCATACCATCTTTTGAATCTGGCAAAATTCCTGCTAAACCTGACATGGAAACTGGAAATATGGTTGAAATAAAACATTTTAACTATTATGAAGATCAAACCATGAGTGTTAAAAAGGGTGATCCTGGTAGTCCCATAATTAGATGCTCAATCTTTGGTGAAGTCTTCAAAAATGCCATGTGTGATTTAGGATCGAGTGTGAACATTCTATCTAAAGATTTCTATGAAAACTCATTCTTTCCACCCATGTCATCCACATCTGCCTATGTTGTGCTAGCTGATCAATCCACTTGGTATGTAGAAGGAATAGTCAATGATTTACCTGTTCATATTAGAGGTTCATATGTTCCTACTGATTTCATAATACTAGATATGGGAAATAGGAAATATGTGTCTCTAATCTTAGGTAGACCCTTCTTGAACACTGTTGATGCTTGCATATATGTGGGAAGTGGTAAAATGCAAATGACATTAGGAGGGAGGAAGGAAATATTCTCTTTCTCCCGAGGTCCCGCATATGCCGCTAACATGCAGGAAGCAAAACCCGTTCGTACCAAGAAGAGGCGCCCAAGAACAAGGTGGAGCAGAAAGAAAGAACCACCTCCAACTGAGTTGTGTAATTCACATAACAAAGGAGAGGTGCCAAAAGAAGAAGAACCAGATGGAGTACTTAAAGAAGAGGCACCCAAGGAAGAAGATCCACCCGATAAGGATGAAACTCCATGGACCTAAGGTATGGTTTTATTTTTAATTTTCCCCTTCAATTTTCCCTTTTTCGAATAAATAACATATGTCATGCATGAAACTAAAAAAAATCAGTTATCATTAGTTTTATGCATAGGTATATGTTAACTTAGTTAGAGTAATAAAATATCATAATAGGATAGTTTCCCTTTTCACAACATTAGATAGTTTCCCTTTTAATAAAATGAGAACAAGAGCTCCGACTGAGAAAGATGAAGGCCCTTCACCAAGCAAGAAGCCAGCTTGGGGGAGACTTCCGCTCCAATAAGGTATGTCTCAAAGCCTACACTTTACATTCAGTTCTTGAATTCTATGTCTTTTGAATGTCACATGCTTGCCTAAATAACCATTCCATTAATAAAATTGATAAAATCTACTTGAAACCTGAATAAGATTTGAAATATGTGATGCAAATGCTATTGTTATGGTTTGAATAACTGGTCTTATCTAAGTTGTAGCTTTTGTGGATTGCACATGCTTTAACTGAAATCATGCTTAGTGAATAAAGTTAGTAAGAAATGGAGTAATCCTTTAAACTTGCTAAGGTGAAATTAGGACCTAATCTGGAGGATTTCTTTTAAAAATTATGAAAACCTTGCTAAAAGTTCCTCCTAGATTTTATCCCATCCCACCACCAGCCAAATATTTGTTAGTCATTAGTCAAAACCACAAAGAGCTTTGTTTGTGTTGAGCTTTGTTAGACCTCATAGATCTTAGTAGAGAAGCTTATCATATCTTTTGAATCAAAATTCACACAGACCCACCATAAATTGCCTACTCTCCACTTTGGAAGTTTGCAACCACCAAATAAATTGCTTATTCTATACACTGGAGATATGCAATACCCTGCCAAACATCCCATTGCTAGCCTTATGCTATTCCTACACTGGGAATAAGCATTTCTCTCCCTTTCCCTACTCATTTCAAAAATCCTTTCCTATAGATAACCTTGGGAAATCGAGAGCTAAAAGAGAGAGAGAAAAATGAGCAAAGTAGCTCAAGAAAGGACTATGTCCTGTGAAAAAAAAATGAGCAAAGTAGCTCAAAAGAGGACTATGTCCTAAGAAAATGTGAGGACACATCTTTTGTCTACTCACTATGTATCCAAAAAAACAGAGAGAGAATTATCATTAGCTCTAAACCCCAGAAATTAATTAGGAAGGATTATGAAATTGTTGGGGGTAGAGGCAGCGAGCCTGCTCTCCTCCTTGTAAAAAGGCCCGACGCCTGACAGGTCCAAGGACCTCCTTGTAAATACATGAACTATGAGGGGTGAGGGGGAAGAATATTCTTTCCACCGCCCTTATAAATAAAGGCTAAGGGGCTCCCGGTAGAGGGGCTCGGGGCGTGGCTTTTCTCTCTTTTTCCTCTTGTGTGAGACGAGTCTGGCTCACCCTCACCTTCGGTGGGGCTTTGAGAGAAAGACCCAATCTCAACAGAAATATCCCTCTATACACTTCCACATAACCACACATGCACATCTTGATCAATTTTTATGATTTGCTGCTCCTTTTGATCTGAGTGTCTAGCTTAGCAATAAACATCAGGCTATTTGCTCATGGTTCTTAGCCTACCTATAACTCCACATATCATTCTTTAGAAATAGGAGAGGCTACATTTTGGCCTAAGTGAGGATTTAAACACCATTGAGTGATCGAGTGAATCTTGGAGGACTTAAGCAAGTTGTTATCTTTTGAAAACCTTGAAAAATCTCCAGACAAAATCCTAGTCAAACCTAAGCGAGATAAAAGTTTCGTATCTACAGCTTTATTTCACTCCTGCATGTTTGAAGTGAAAAGCTATAAGCCCCACATTGCTATGATTAATGATATATGCTAAGTTATTTCTCACTTTGCAATATGCACTTGCATACATCTTAAGTTGCTATCTATTTCATGCTCAATGCTTAAACCGCATTGTTGCTCGAGGACGAGCAACAGGTTAGCTTGGGGGAGCTTGTTGATGGTCCTTAAACACCCTTTTTACCATCAACAATTGACCCTAAAGTCCACCAAAAAGGCATGAAATGTAGTCAAATAGGTTTCAAACTAACCAAATTCCACATGTCCATAGATTTTTATTTGAATGCTGGAATTTGGACCAAATTTGGACATTTGAACCACCAGACTCAGCAGGGCCCAATTGGGCCTTAGGGGGGTGGCGCCCGCCACCCCTAGGTGGCGCCCGCCACTAGGGTTTCGCCCAGAATCCCGCCTGCCACATCACTGATCATGTCACTACCCGAAGGCCAAATCTTGCCCCTTGGTCACTAGGTTAGTTTGATCGGAGGGCTACGGAGGGTAGTGGCGTGGATCATGACCTAAGTCGGTTGCTAGGACATGCAACCAACCTCCAAACCGCCTTGGACAACCACCTGGAGGCCGTAGGATCAGTGATGATGCATTCAACGGCCAGTGGACTGGCGGCCGCTAGTTGGGGGTGGCGCCCGCCACCTGACCTAACCCTAGGTCGGTTGGCTGCCCCCTATAAATACCCCCCTGGTGGCACCACTTCATTTGTGCCCACACACCAAGAGAAGCAAAGGCAAGAGAAGCAAGTGAGAGTTAGGTTAGAAGCTCAGAGTGCTTAGGCAAGTAGGTAGCTTGTAGAGCAAGGCATTCTTGCCCTCGCGGAAGCGCTGCTCAAGGCTTAGCTCAAGAGTAGAGGCGTGCGATTGATCGGTCCTAGAGCTGGGAAGAGTCTTCCTTCATCTCCAGTTCAGGTTTTGCTCTTGTTACTCAAGCACTTTACTATATTCTATTTCATTATTTCAAGTATTACTTTATTCTACTTATCAGTATTGAGTGGTATACTTGATTGATTGCTTGACTGCCTAGCTATCCTACAGTTCAATTCACTTAGCCATAGTAGTTAATCTCTAGTGAGCTTAGTGTTTGATCTTTGCCAATAGGTTGCTTAGTTAGTTTAGTGTTTATCTTATTAAGTCAAGTGTTTCCTCTGACGTCCGCAAGGGTGTCTCTATTCAAAGCTAGGGTAGAGATAGTTAGAATATAGTTAAGCGTGGTGCTTAGTTATAGACTTACCATCAGATACGGCTGGACCTCCAGATAGTTGTGGTAGCAAGCAGGTGGTGACAGCCCTGTGCGCCTTGAATTCCACCACGTAGTTGGCCCAGTTTAACAGTAAGGCTCGTTATGCTAGCGTTCAACCTAAGTAAGTGGTAAAGGCTAGTACGCCTCGATACTTGACAAGATAGGAATAAAACTTTACTTAACTTAGTTGCTTTATTGACTTTTGCCTGCCTTGCTTCGTAACTATCTTGCTTCGTAGTTATCTTGCTTCGTGGTTATCTAGGAGTAGTTATTAGTTAGTAGTTAGTTATCTTAGTTACCCTTATCATCTACCTATCCATCCACCTTACCTTAGCCATCCATATCATCCTTAGCTATCCACCCATATATTCTTTCTAGCCTTTCATCTCTTCCCTTCTCACCTTTTCCCTTTTCTCTTTTCTTCGACTCTCATCCCCTCCTTGACTCAACTCATACACCACCCTAGCCTTCCCTTGGGATCAAATAAATCGACACCTGGTACTCCCAGGCGAAGTGCTACTACGATAGTTCTATGCTCTTGGAGAATCTCCTCATGGTAGATTGCAATCTCTCTAGCTAGCTCCTACTAGTGTCGGGATTGACAACCCCGCTTGGCATTAGTAGATAGCCGCTTTAGCTCCACTCCTTTAGGTATAGTGACCGGTCTTGCTTCGAGCATTTCTGACGCCGTTGCCGGGGATAGACTCCATGGTCTACTCCTAGTAACAACGTTAGCAAGTGCCAACAAGCATTCCTGGGCCGTTACCTGGGATAGTTGCCTAGCTCTATCTTTAGTGAAGCTAAGAACTACCAACAGTCCTAGATCTACAACAACATGCACACTGAGCAAGATGGTGCCAACGTGCACAATTAACGCTTCACTTCAAACTGCTGGATGAACAAATCACTTGGGTGGCACCATATCAAGAGGCATAAACAAGAAGGAATGATGGAAGACGTCGTAGTCAGAATTAGAGGTCAGGAAGTCCCCCACAGACTTCTTGATCCTCGACATGAGAAGACGATGATATCTACCTCATCCTAGGAAGACCATTCCTCTACGCTACAAGTACAATCATTTACAAGAGGAAATCCATTTTCACTTTCTCGGAGAAAAGGCATGATGCAACTTCATCAACTAAATGCCTAATGAAGCACCCAAGAAGAATAGAAGTGAAAGATGCCGCTCTCAAAGCCAAAGAAGACAAGCTGTCAAGAATAGAGAAGTCAATCACGAAGAAGAAGATATCGACACTGTCCCAAAAAAGAAAGAAGAGAAACCTCAAGACAGTGAACCACAGGAAGTGAAGACTAAGACCAAGAAAGTATGGGAGAAAATGTCTACACCTAAGAGGTACAATCAATAACAACTTTCCAAACGTCTGATATACCTAGGGAGGTCTGAACCAAGGGAAGGTCCGGTTCGTCGGACCTAAATATCCGAACCTTCGCCAAAAGGTAAAAATCGGTTGTTATCTTTATATTTACTGTGCTGCATATTTCTCATATTTAATACATAATCATTTCTTGCATCATCATATCTAGTTCACAAACATTTTAATTTCTGCATTGCATTAGAAAAAATAAAAATATTGCATGTGTTACACTACATCATAAACTATGAAGCCCCATGTGAATAATTCTATGGTGTGTAAAAACCCACGGGAATGTTCATCGTGGTGGCATAAAAATAATAAAAATAAATATGCATGCATTCATCCTTTGTATTTTCTCTTGCATCATAAAAATATAAAATACAAAAATATTGAGAAAGAGATCTTACTGAAATTCTAGACAACTAAGGCTTAAGTGGCCAACCACTAACGCTTAATCTGTTCCACAAGTTTTGTTGTCTATTTGAGTTTCACCGGATTTGAAACGCTAAGAAAAGCTGACAAGCAAGTGGAGCACTGCGGATACATGGGTGTATGCCGAGTCTCTAAGTGATGAGTGATTGTCAACGGGTTTGATCGCATGTTCTTTGGCTTGTGTTGTGCAGGTGTCGAGCACGGACGCAGTGATCGAAGGCAGGTGAAGGTCAAGTTGAGACGTGTTGTGTCGACGGACCGGGTGCGGTGAAGGATGGGCGTGCCGTGCGGCAGACGTGCCATGCCGAGGTACCGAGCGGTGAAGGGCGGACGTGAGGCTTGGACTGAGGGACCGGAGTGCCTGAGGATCAGCTGTGGTGGCTGGCAGCCTGGGACAGCGACGAGCAGAGACTTGCGGGGCACGGTGTTGCTCGGGTCGAGAACCTGGGGACACGTGTCGGTGGACGGGGTGCACGGGCGGTGCATCCCCTCTACAGCTTCGGTTTGGTGGTAGAGCCAGGGAAAAACCATCGGGTGGACGGTTTCCAGGTTTGGGCCTCAAAACCTGGGCGCTGCGGGTTTCTGAGTTTGGGCCACAAAACTCAGGCGTTGGACTTGGAGGCTGGTTTCCCGGTTTGGGCCTCAAAACCGGGGGATAGCTGGAAAAGGCTGGTTTCCCGGTTTGGGCCACAAAACCGGGGGTGCAGAGCGAGGACGGCACGTGGCGGCAATCGGAAGGTTGCGTGGAGGCAACGCGGACGAGTTGTGCGGGCGTGGCCGTCGGATACACCTACCACTCAAGTTGGTCCAGAATAACCTTATGGTTTAGCTGGTTCGCTCTGTAATTAGTTTAGAGAGGGGTAGAGTAGGAAATAGACTTAGACTAGAATAGGATAAGTAGTCGGGAGACTCCCTCCTCCCACCTATCTCTGTTTTTAGCCATTGGCCTTTGCCTTCTAGTTTGTCTGTGCTCCCACACCTCTTCTATAGCTAGCTGAGATCCATAGGGAAACTTGTTCTCTGTGTACTGTTGAGGAAGTGAGGTTGAATCACTCACTGTTGCAAGTACCGCTCGTTTCCGGTTCGTGTTTTTGACCGTGTCCGACGCGGTGTTCGAATCGTGGTTCGCGCTTTGGTTGCTTCGGTCTATGTTCGTTGCGTTCTTCGTTCCCTTCAGCTTTTCCATCGATCGATCTCCCTCTCATGTGTGTCTTTGCGAAATCCGTTTGAATCAGTTTATTCGAACCATTGAGGAGGTTATTTTGACCAAAGGAATTCATCTAACTCCTCATGATCGAGTAGATCGGGACGATTTCGTTTTTGTGACACCTTTTCGTTCATCCACTTTCCCTTTTTGTTTTCCCCGTGTTTTGGTTGTCTTGAGAGGATGATTTCTTGAGGATAGTTTTCTAACTACTCTGTGATCTTCTTCTCCAAGTTTGGAAACTTGGGATTGTGATTTGATCGATTTTTAGAGAGATTTGCTTTTTGGAAGAACGCACCCAGGACTGAGCTTCTGCGGGGAACAGTTCGCAGTAGGCTCGGGCGAATCGGAGCGTGCCGAGGCTCACCTTCGAACGGTGCCCTCGAGCGAGCCGAGGCCTCCCCTCGGACGAATCGGTGTTTTTCCCGAGGCCTCCCTCGAGCCTCGGGCGAGGCGGAGTTTTTCCCGTGGCCTCTCTCGAGCCTCGGGCGAATCGGTGTTTTTCCCTGAGGCGTCTCTGGAGCCTCGGGCGAATCGTAGTGTTGCACCGAAGCCTCGTGACTCAGTCTTTCGGCGGTTTTCTTTGCGTTCTCTGTTCAGTGTTGCCTCGCTGTGATCTCAGGGATCATCCACCCTCCTTCTTAAGGGTCGTGGGCATCACTTCAAAGATCAAAGTTTTTGGGGTTGATTTTATTGGGACTGAGGCCGTGGTTTCTGTGAACAAATTCTGAGGCTCCCATTCACCCCCCCTCTGGTCGCCTTGGTTTGGCACTTTCGGTCCTTCAATTGGTATCGGAGCAGGTTAAGGATCTTCCACCTTAGCCGGTTCCGGATCCACCGAAGGCGACATGGATCGCGGCGTGGGCAAACCGCCGTTTTTTGATGGGACGAACTATGCGTACTGGAAGATACGCATGTCAGCCTATCTGCATAGTTTGGGTGCTTCGATTTGGGATATTTGCAACTCTGCTGATTACGTGGTCTTGGCTGCTCGTGTCACACAGCAACAGATCGATGAGCACGATGCCAATAGCCGAGCCCGTAATGCTCTCTTTTCTTGTCTGAGCATGGGTGAGTTTGATCGCGTTTCTCACCTCGCTACGGCTCGGGAGATCTGGGATACCCTCATGCGTTTTCATGAGGGCACCTCTCAAGTCAAAACCCGACTCTACGAGTCGTTCAAGCGTGAGTATGAGAACTTTCGACATCAACCTGGCGAGAGCATAGAAAGTTTATTCGCTCGCTTTCAGGTGATTGTCAACAGGATGAGGGCTAACAAGGAGCAGTTGCCTTTTGACGATCATGAGCGTGCTTTGAAGCTTCTGCACACTCTTGACCGGTCGGTGTGGGATTCCAAGGTTTAGGCGATCATCGAATTGCCTAACTATGAGACCCTCACCTGCGACGAGCTCTTCAGTAAGCTCAAGTCCAGTGAGATTGACGCCATGTCGAGGGCTTCTTATGCGAACCTTTCTGGCCCGACTATGGCTTTGGTTTCTGGCTCTTCTCCTAACTCTTCTGCTGGTTATGACTCCGGAAAGCATAAGGAGAAGTACGTCCCTCCGAGGCGCAAGAAGAGGGGCGGCTTCGACAAGGAGTACATCAAGAAGAAGTACTTGGAGAAGGCCCAGGCTGAGCAGCGCGCGTTCTTCGCCACGCTCAGCGACGTCGACGGCTCGGATGACGACTCCGCTTCATCAAGCGACGACGAGTCCGAGAAGAAGAAGAGGATCGAGGACAAGCTGAACGGTCTCTGCTTCTTCGCCGACGACGACGGCTTCTGCACCATGCCGCTTGGTGATGAGGTCAGAGGCGAGCTGGAGCACACCCCTCGGAACGACGACGACGACGACACCTCCCAGGTATCTCTCACCTACGATGATCTCTCTGCCGAGGTTGAGAAGCTTACTGCCCGCGCTCCTTAGTCAGGACAAGTTGCTTAGGCGTGCCGCTAGAGAGCGCAAGGAGTTTAGGCAGAAGTGGGAGGACACGGTGAGAGAGCTTGAGTTCGCTCGGTCCACCGTGGTTGTGACGGAGGAGGTTGAGTGTGAGTCGTGCACCACGCACATGACTGACCTTCTCACTTTGAGAGGAAAGTATGCCGCGTTGGTTGGAGAGCTGGATGAGCTGAGGGTCAGACCCTCTTTGCTAGGTGCTTGCAAGACCTGTCCTGGCTTGCAGACCGAGTTGGCAGAGAAGAATGCCAAGATTGAGTCTCTTGAGAAGGCCAGCTCGGGTAGCACTTGTGTGACTAGGTGCGCTTTGTGCGAGGGTTTGGAGATGGAGATTGCCAATGTGAAGCATGGCAAGATGCAAAACCGAGGAAGAAAACACATACCTTCGGACCATCTTGTCATGGGTATCTTGTAGTGACGCGCAGTCGGGATGATG